>CM077082.1:64808117-65408117 GCA_039513925.1 Platanthera zijinensis | reverse complement strand
TCGCCTCCATCGGGCGGCTAGGAGGCCGCCCCAACCGGGCAGCCAAAGGGCCGCACGATTTGGGGCGGCCCTGCTTCCTGGCACGAGGCCGGTATGGGGGAGGGCGGCCAAGGTGCCGCCCTCCCCTACTAGCAGAGAGGCCGCCCAAAAAGGGAGACCAGAAGTCCTCCTAATCTGGGAGGCCTTGCCCCTATGTGGGGCGCCAGGAACGGGGCAGGCGGTCGCCCTAAACGGCGAAGAGGCCGCCCATAGAGGGTGATCGGAACGATCTGCGCGGCCTTGCCCCTAGGCGGGCGGCCAGGAAAGGGGGCGGGCAGCCATGCTGCCTCCCGTCCTAGGAAAGGGAGGCGCCGCCCAGGTTGGACGGCGCCTGGGCGGCCCTGCCCCTGACCCGAGGTGCCAGAGAAGGCGCGGCGGTGACGGCGGATGGCGCGACGGTTACACCTCGGACGGTTGCATGCGGTTCTATGGATTCGGTCGAACCAGCCCAGGGGAATTCCATCACGAGATATTTTTATTATAATGTGGTTTCACTAAAGTTATACTATTCAAGTATTAGTATGGAAGCAATTTAACATCAAAGCATCAATTTAAGGCATGTCAGTAGCCACTACCGTGAATGAAACATCACAACTAACCGCAGTAGCATTTTTAGGGTTCATTTGGCATGGCTATGGTGGTTATGAATTCTGTACTTATGAATCCTTGGTAGTAAACACCCAAACTTAAGAAACTCTATGAACTTTTATGTTCAAAATTAGTTTTTTTTTCATTTTGAGGGATGCTGTACTGCACCGTGCAGTGCAGCATCCAGTGATTGAGGGTGAATCAACACTCGCGCACGCATCTCGATGTAAGTGCTGATGTACTCTCATCCGCATGATGTACTGCACTGCACGGTGCATTGCAGCACACCCCCGCTTCTCCGCTGAAGGATTGTCAACACAATCCAAATTTATGAACAATGACCAAATACAATATCATTCCACACTACGCACAGAGAGCAGTAGTTCTACTATCTATAAGCATTTTTTTATTTGATGGTAACTCTATGTTTAAGAAAAATTATTAAGGGGGTCGAAATTGAATAACGCTAATTTATTTTATAGTGCAAATACATCACCATCATCAACTCAAATTTTCACTTTAAATATAATATAGATAACAAAAAAAAAGGAATGTTGTTATTAGCAAACCTATTTTCGTTGCCAGCAAATTTATTTTCGCTGCTAGCAAACCATTACTAAGCAAATCATTTGTTGCGGGTCACTTGATTTTTTCCCGATCCGGAGAATTGGACCGCTTTAGCTCTGAGTTGGACTGGACTCGCAAACAGTCAATGAAAGTCCGGCAGAAAAAATAAGAGGCTTTGTTATTGTTGTAAAATCGGAAAGGGCGAAAAACCACGTGGTCGGATTTATGTTGGGCCAAAATTCACTATTTCACTGAGTTTATAAATTTTGAGAGTTTACTCAGAGAGTGACAGGTCACCTCTCTATTACAAACTTTGGATACAAGAACATCAAAAAACAAACTAAGTCCTTGGAGCCTTCTCAAGTGGGAGAAAATGATAAGTTCTCGAAGCTTTGATGAAAGCGCTCCCGTAGAGATGGAGCTTTGATGAGAACTCTCCTGCAGAGAAGGATGACAAGTTCCTGAAGCCTTGTGATGCCTTCACGCCAGCATCCGCGGAAGCGGATTCCATTGCCTTCTCCCAGGCTCACAAAAGCGTCCAAATGAGCGTCGGGTGTTGTGCAAGCTAGAGATGGAGTGGAGCGAATTTAGAGCGGAGAAACAATCTAAGTCTCACTTTCTGACCGAAAAAAATCAGAACTCTCTCTAGTCTCTAGAGTTGATTGTCTTAAAATGAAGGTCTGGGGGACTTTTATGGTTTTCTTGAGGGGCATGTTGTTAATTGCGCCCGGGCAGATTTTGAGGTGGTGAATGACATCGCTCCATTTCAGTCACCTGGAACTCCAATTTTAATGAAATGACGGCCATGCCCTCGGTAGGCTTGGGCAGCCTTGGTAGGTTGCCCAGTGACGGTGGTGGATGGCGGCGGCGGCTGCCGCCATTGCACGTGTGCGTTGTACACGCTAGCGCGCTCGCAACGGGCACGTGCGAGCGACATGCTCTAGCACGCGCGAGCGGCATGCTCTAGCGCGTGCGAGCGGCATGCTCTAGCGCGCGCGAGCGGCATGCTCCAGCGTGCGCGCTTGACCTCGCTCTACTTTTGGGGTGTTTTGGTCCCTTAAGGCGGATGCAGATTGGTGTGTGCGGCTTGCTTGGCCGGTTTGGCCTGCCTCCGTGCTTTCGGTCAAAATCTTCATGGTTGTACTAAGAAAAATCTTGGGAACCCCATCAAATGCCCCCAAATTTTCATTGATCGTGATTCATGAAGCGACGAGCCCGAAATTTTTTACTTTAACCTTTTTGCCTTAAGGTCATGATTCTTTGCTCGGAGAATTACTTGTTGCTTGTTGCGATTTGCGGGAGCGTTGGTGTCTCGGCATGACCCGGTGTCTGTTGGGTTTTCTATAGATGAGTGGAACAACACATCACATGTGCGCAGTGAAATAAATTTAGAAGAACAACCCAAAGATTAAAGGATCTTGCGATATCCATGAATCAAAAAATAAGAATAATCAACAAGTGCATTACATATGAATGAGATTGAGTTTCTACTCAACTAAGATGCTCCAAAGATCCAGTCCAGAAATAGGCGGCTGAGTCCACACAGAAATAGATTTATGACTCTATATGTATCCACACGAGTGAAATAGAACTCCAAGATCTTATCACACAAGAACTAGGTCGGAGAAGGAGTGCTCTCTGCATCTCCACGAATGTCTAGATTTGTTTCCAGGAGAGGCGGAGACAAGAAGTGGTTATGACAGTTGTTAGGGTTTGGTTTAAGTGACCGCTTCAAAAGCACACACAAAACTTACTTTAAGAAAAACTCTTTCCCAAGTCTATCTATACCCTTAGATATCAAACAGACAGTAGGCCTTTAGAAATCTACCAAAGCTCAACCTGCGTCGATATGTGTCGACTTGCATTCGACGTGCGTTGACAAGAACGCGACGCAATGTCGAGAAGTAATCGACGACACACGACGCAACTGCATTGGCACACAGTCAACGTACATGCGTCGAATAGAACTTTATACAACATCGATATCTACTCGACGTACGTCAACAAGAATGCTTTTTGACTTTGAGTCCAGCTGCGCTGATAAGAAGTCGACGTACATCGACAAGCACTTGACGTGCATCGACATACACTCAACGTAAAGTGCCGATTTTCTCTATATCATAGGATTTGTTCTCTACTCATATCCCATATGAGTGAGACCAACACAATCCTTCCTCCAATTTCTCCAAAGACACTTATGTGCAACCCCATTGGCTCAAATCGCGTTGACAGTGAGAGTAACTGTTTGACTACTTCCAGATCACCATAGAAACACTAACAGTCTCTCACTTAATCTAAAACCTATCAACAAAAGTCACACAAGCAATGAGCGGCATCTAGCAATACATCATTGCTACCCAAGCAAAAAGAGTTCATAACTCAACAAGCCTTTTGTGACCAATGTATTAGTGTTGGCATATCTCTTTGTACTTTACATTCAAATTGAACTAGAGGTATGGACAATGTCACCCTCATAATTATTCAATCCCAATTTTTTAATCTAAAATGTAATTATGGAAATTTGTGAGCCCAATATCATATATTGACTCAACTAAGCATGTCCATGCATTTCTCAGTCTCATTCCATCAAGGGGCCCATGAATGTAACTCTTGTCATATAAGAGGAAAAATCTCATTTCTATCCACACTAAAACACTCAAATGATTCGTAACATACCCAATAACAATTTTTATCATCAACCTTTCTCAAGGAAGACTTTTGATGCATCAAAATACACTCTTCCTCACATGTTGAATGTTATGATTTAGGTCAAAGGAACACAAATGTCATTTCCACTTGAGATCTATTAATGACACTTAACACGCCCCGAAATAGTCTCATGGTGAGTGTATCCAGTACAACTTGTTTCTTAACAAGTACCTATGTGATGAGTTGATATCACAATATCATGACCTGTGAGATCCAGCCATCAGTCAATGCATATACTAGTCTTAGTGTATCATCATCATCCTTAATTTCTAAGATGTTCCGTTGAACAGGGACCATTTAAGAATGAAGCTTCTAATAAACATGGGCCCTTACATTCAAGTCACACACTTGAATTCATATGGAAGCAAATATTTTAAGGATATTTATTATATTAATTAATCTATCACATATAAATAATTGATATAATGAAAGAACTTGTCATAAATGTAAAAGGAAATATATAGTACTTTATTCATCACATGAATAACAACCAACACATATATAATCCACAAGTCTCTCACTAAAGTTGATCATTCAGGTATCTAATACTCATTGATCTAGTATGACAATCATGTTTTCTCTATGCAAGAGGCTTCATCAGTGGATCCGCAATATTTTTCTCAGTCGTACTCTGCATATGCTCACATCTCTTCGATCGATATTCTCTAAAATAAGATGGAACTGTCGAAGTATGTGCATGGAGTGCTGATGAAATCTAGGTTCCTTAGAATGTGTAATAGCACTATTGTTGTCACAGTAAAGAATTATGGGATCGACAATGATAGGAACAACATCAAGCTCGCCGATGAATTTCCTAATCCACAAAGCCTTCTTCGCCGCATTTGCATCAGTAATATACTCGGCCTTAGTTTTAGAATCAGCAACGTTCTCCTTCTTGGAACTCTTCTAGCTTACAACTCCTCCATTTAGGCAAAAGACAAAATCTGATTGAGACTTTAAGTCACGCTTTATCAGTCTGGAAGCTAGCATCTGTGCAACTCCTTGCAACAAGCACTTCCTCCCCACCAAACACTAAGAATATATCCTTAGTCCTTCTTAATATTTCAGGATATTCTTGACTACTATCCAGTGACAATCACCTGGATTAGTATGATATCTACTAGTTGTACAACCCCGTATCCGGCGAGTGGGGTTGGCAAGAGCTAAAGGCCAAGTCTTAGGGAGAGGGACATGATACGGGCGAGTTGGGCTAGCCGGGCCTGTACTCGCCAAAGGCAGGGAGAAGGAGGTGAGTTCCGGGTGAGTGGGGGTGGACCGGCTCGCACTCGCCCTAGGGGAGCTTGGCAAGTGGCAGGCGAGCAGGGCCAGTCGGGCCCGCGCTCGCCAAGGCTCGAGGGGATACGTCGAGTGCCAGCTCCATCGAGCACTCGCCACCCCAGGCGAGTAGAGTTCTCAGGGACTACTCGCCCAGTCTTCCGTGATATGTTTTTACCATTTTGCCCCCGCTGGCCTGCCCATAGCCAGTAAGAATAGCGGAGTCACACTATTGGCAGACCCAGTTGGGTTGCACATAGCTGTTTGGAACATCGAAGGTTGGCTATTTGCAGGCCTTTTTCAGAAATCTATAAATAGGACCCAAGGGGAACCTCAGAAGACATGTTTACTTTTTCCCAGACCTTCTTGCGCTTTCTGAGGTAGCCTTTAGCTGTACATTTGGCTAAGGGAGGGTAAGCACCTTAAGATCTTCCGGGTGTGTGGTGGGACCTCCGCGCCGAGCCCTTGGGTCAGTTCCCTTTTCTTTTCCTTTATTATTTGACTTGTAGGAGAGAAGTAGGTGTGCGATCACCCCTTCCCCAAGGGTGATATCCACAGAAACCGAATTCTCGGTTTCAACACTAGTCATGCTCGAAGCATATGAGACATTGGGTCAAGTACATAACATCACATACATGATTGATCCAATTTCCAAAGCATATGGAATCAACTTCATGTAGTTCTTATCTTCCAAAGATTTAGGACATTGGTCCTTAGAGAGACTCACACCATGAGATATGGGTAAGAATCCATTCTTGGACTCAAGCATGCTAAACTGTTTCAACACCTTCTCGTTGTATGTACTTTGGGTCAAACTCATCAACTTCTTCGATCTATCTCAATATATCTTAATACCAAGTATATAAGTCACTTCGCCCAAGTATTTCATAGAAAGGTTGTCCCATAGGTTGTTCTTAATAGATTGCAGGGCAGAATGTCATTCCTGACCAGCAGTATGTCATGTATATATAGTATCGGGAAAATAACAATACTCTCACTAATTCTCTTGTAAACACAAGGTTCATTTTCATTCTTGATAAAACCAAACTCTTTTATTTTCTCATCAAAACATAGATTCCAACTTTGAGAATCTTATTTTAATCCATAAATGGATCTCTATAGTTTGAATATTTTAGTGGCTTTATTTGAAGATACAAAACCTTCGGGTTGTATCTATACACTTTATCAATGAGGTTTCCATTAAGGAAAGCTTTTTTGGCTTCCATTTATCAGATCTCATAGTCATAATACACGGCAAGAGCAAACAAAATTCTGATTGACTTTACCATAGCAATAAGGGAAAAGGTTTCATCATAGTTAAAACCATGAATTTTCTTGAAACCTTTAGCTACTAATCATCCTTTGAATGTCTGTACATTCTCATCCATGTTAGTCTTCTTCTTGAAGATCCACTTGCACCTTATGGGTCGTACCCCTTCAGGTGCTTCCACCAAGGTCCAAACTCTGTTTGCATACATGGAGTCCATTTCAGATTTCATGGACTCAAACCACTTCTTGGAGTACGGTCCACTCATAGCCTCTTGGTAGGTTGTAAGCTCATCATTATGATCCATAAGCAATACATTACCTATTTGAGACATGAGAAATCCATATCTCTTAGGCTCAAATCTTTATCTACTAGATCTATATATGACTTATTTTTCTTGAGCAGACTATCTAGGTACAACAACTTGTAATCTTTGCTCAAGCTATAATTCAAGTTCATTTACAGTTTGTGGTTCTCAAACTTTTTCAAGTTCTACCTTTGCAGTATTTCTTGATAAAAACTCTTTCTCCAAAAAGACACCAGTGCTCGTAACAAACACTTTGCCATCATACGGTAGGTAGAAATAGTGCCCTTTGGTTTCCCTAGGATACCTCATAAGATAACACTTATCTGACTTGGGTTCAAACTTATCAGACATTTGACGTCGCACGTATGCCTCATAGCCCCAAATCTTCATGAAAGACATACTAGGACGTTTCTCAGTCCATATCTCAAATGGTGTCTTTAGAACCATTTTTGTTGGAGCATGATTTAAAGTAAAAGTAGAAGTCTCTAGAGTAAATCCCCAAAAAGAAACAGACAAATCTGCATGGCTCGTCATCGACCGTACCATATCTAATAAATTACGATTTCTCCTCTCAGACACACTATTTTACTGTGGTGTTTCAGGTGGAGTGAGTTGTGATATAATATCATGCTCTTTTAGATGATCATGAAACTCATAACTCAGATATTCACTACCGCGATCAGATCAGAGTGTTTAATCCTCTTTCCTAATTAGTTCTCTACTTTATTTTAAACTCTTTGAACTTTTTAAAGGTTTCAGATTTGTTCTTCATAAGAAACATATATCTATATCTACTAAAATCATCAGTAAATGTAATGAAGTAGAAGAATCTATCTCTAGCCATAGAACTTATTGGTCCACATACATCACTATGTACAACACCAAAAAGATCATCAACACTCAAAATATGACCGGTGAAAGGGGCTTTAGTCATCTTGCCTAATAAACATGATTCACATCTCTCAAATGATTCATAATCAAATGAGTCCAACAATCCATCTTTATGGAGCTTGGATATGCATTTCTCGTTTATATGGCCCAAACGACAATACCAAAAGTATGTAGGATTTGATTCATTGGTTTTTAGTCTCTTATTATTCTCTACGTTATAGATCGGATGGTCTAAGTTCAAAACATATAAATCATTAAATAGTTGGGCTATAACATAACAAACATCATTCATAAATATAGAAAAATAATTGTTCTTAATAATGAAAGAAAATCTTTTCATGTCAAGACATGGAACTGATATAATGTTTCTAGTTATGGCTGGAACAAAATAATAATTATCTAATTCTATTATAAGCCCAGTGGGCAAAGAAGACGGTAAACTCCTACAACAACGACAACAACCCTTGCTCCATTTCCAACGGGCATGTCTACCACTCCTTTACATGACATTCTTCTCCTTCCACGTTCCTGCACATTAGTACAAATGTTAAAACCACATCCGGTATCTAATACCCAAGATGAAGGAATTGAATGGTTTATTTCTATAATGAATATACCTAAAGATGAAGTCGCACTTTCCATCTTCTTTTGCAGATCCTAAAGATAGATGGGACAGTTCCACCTTTAATGATCTGCCTTACCACAATGGTGGCAGTAAACAGGCACATCTCTCATTGTCAAATTCAAAATTCAAGATAAAATTTGGTTTCACAAACCAAATAGAGGGACGGTTACTGATAAGGGAAAACCATTTCTGAAACTTAGAAATTACAGTAAATCATACGTATTCCTGGCAGGGTCCCAAGGGGCAGCGCCTTTGGCGGTGGACATAAGCATTTGATGTTATAGGAATAAATCTGGATATTTAGAACAATTCTAAATTTCCTGATTTGCACGCAATAGATCTCAAACCTAGCTCTAATACCACTGTTGGGTTTTCTATACATGAGTGGAACAACACATCACATGTGCGCAACGGAATAAAATTACAAGAACAACCCAAAAGAGTAAAGGATCTTGCGATATCCATGAATCAAGAAATAAGAATAAACAACAAGTACATTGTACCTGAATGAGATTGAGTTTCTACGCAACCAAGATACTCTAAAGATCTAGTCCAGAAATAGGCGGTTGAGTTCACACAGAAATAGATTTGTGACTCTAAAGGTATCCATACAAGTGAAAGAGAACTCCAAGATCTTGTCACACAAGAACTGGGTCTTAGAAGGAGTGCTCTTTGCGTCTCCACAAATTGCTAGATTCGTTTCTAGGAGAGGCGACAATAAGAAGAGGTCACGACGATTGCTAGGGTTTGGTTCAAGTGGCCGCTTCAAAAGCACACACAAAACTTAATTTAAGGAAAACTCTTTCCCAAGTCTATTTATACTCTCGGATATCAAACAGACAGTAGCCCTTTACAAATCCGCCAAAACTCAACCTGTATCGATATACGTCGAATTTCATTCGACTTGCGTCAATAAGAACTCGGTGCAATGTCGAGAAGTAGTCGACGACACTCGATGCAACTGCGTTGACATTCAGTTGACATACATGTGTCGAAAAGAACTCAGTGCAATGTCAATATCTATTCAACGTAACGTCGGTAAGAATGTCTACATCGAGTCCAGCTACATCGATAAGAAGTTGACGTGCGTCGATACACACTCGGCGTGTGTCAACACACACTCGACGCAATATGCCAATTTTCTCTATATCATAGGATTTGTATTGGGTATTATTCTCACAATAACCCTTATTTGAAGAAGTCCCCCTTGATCTAAGATGAATTGAGTTTTTATTTGACATTACTTTCAAGTTATGTGCTTATGGGGTTTAATTGTCAAGTACACAGCAATGTCAGGTTACAATGGGTCATCAAACACAGACTATGTAATGTAATCCCTTATTGTGTAGGACATGGTGTTGACTCATGTGTAATCTCTCTATTGGGGTGTACTTCATTTTCAAGTGCATGAGATTTAAGGAAAAGAATGATTGTTGATTTCAGGATGAATCAGAAATTTTCCTAAGTAAAATTCATCGAGTATTCACGTGAAATCTCGTGTCATTCGTCGAGACATCACGTGAACACTCATGGAATTCGTCGAGTTTACTCGGGAAATTTCTGATGGTTTCTTAAAACTTCTTCAAGAATGGCTAAGTAAAATTCATCGAGTATTCACATAAAGTCTCGTGTCATTCGTCGAGATGTCACGTGAACACTCGTGGAATTCGTCAAGTATTCTCGAGTGGTCCAGTGAATGTTAACAAAAATTTTTCTTCTGGTCCCATTTTCAATTAAGTATAATTCATCGAGTGATTTGTGTAATTCGCCGAATGCTCTCGTGGAATTTGTCGAAATGACTAAGTGATTCGTCGAGTGTTCTGAGTATGACACGAGTCATTTCGATGAATGGACTTAGCAATTTTTCTGGTTCGATTTTCTGATAGGTTCTGTTCTAATATGTCAATCATGTACAGAACATGTGGAAGCTTGTTTTAGAAGATTATTCTAGCCATTGCAGATGAATCCTATAAATACCAAGGATTCCATTTCAATCAAGAATTATTACATGAATTGCTAATTTCTCTTAACCTAATTTTCACACTTTTTAACGGCCGAGAATTGTATTTCCCGATTTACCGTGCTCTGAAACGATCAACCCGACAACTTAAAAGTTCACGACCAGCGATTCTTCACAAGATGAGATTCGACAGATCACTATTTTCAGATTCTATAGAGGGTGTTCTTAATCTAATCAGACTCTAAGTTTTCAGATCAGGGTTTTCAAATCTACTTCAAGTCATCTCTTTCAACCGTCATTTCAAGATCTACACTCTAAGAAGAAAGAAGATTGAATCGATTCAAATCTGAAGAAGAAGATTGTTTGCAATCTATAAAGTTGTACAAAACCAATTTTATTATTATAGGAAGTTTCTACTTCTGAGTTTGTAGATCTGTATTTATTGGATTGAGTTGCAGGAGAGGTTGTTCTCCAAGTTGTAGGATCATTGACTCTGAGTTTGTAGGAGTTGAGGCTTAGAGGTGTATGATTGTTATAATCTGAGTTTTTGTGAAGTAACCGAGTCTAGCCCAAAGTGCTAGATAGGCGAGGTAGGACAGTTGGCATAACCATCTTGGGGAACAACTATAAATCCTTGTGTCTGTGATGTGCTTCTGTGTGCTTGTTTATTATCATCTTTCATTCTGCAAAAATATGTAGAACTCAACTATTCACCACTCTCTATGTGATTTAGGTAGACAACTAGATACTTTTAATTGACATCAAAGCGAGGTTGTTCGTTATAAGGTTAAGTCCTTGAATATGATCTCAATCTAGTTGTCAAAATTCAAGCATAAGATTTTTTGATATAGATAGAAGTAAGGATATGTCCCCCATGAAGTTGCATGTGTGTTCCAAGGAAAACTTTCTCATGTGTAAGGAGAGAGTCAGGTTATTCATGAAAGCTAGATCCAAGAATTTTTCAGATTGTTGAAGAAGGTCATCATGTGCCCATGATTGCTTAAACCATCAATCCAAATCTAATGGTTCCTAAGAAGATGCTAGATCTAAATAAAGATGAGATTGCTCTTATCTCTCTGGATAAGAAAGTGAAGAACATTATTGCAAGTGTTGCGGACAAATCCATGTTGCAGAACTTGATCCACTGCAAGTCTGCTAAAGAAATGTGGACTTCTCTGATTGTCTTCATGGAAGGAACGGGGGAGGTTTGGGATAACCAGAAATCCCTCCTCAACCAAGAGTATAAGGCGCTCAAATAAGACAAAAGAGACTCGATAGCTGACTGCTACGTGAGATTCTTCAAAATCATCAACAACCTGAGGAACTATGGTCGGGTGTTCATAAACGGTGAACTTAATGATAAATTCTTGAGATCCCTGACGAAAGAATAGGATAACAAGGTTTGTGTGATAAGGGAGTTTGGTAAACTCGCTGACACTAACCCTCAGAATCTATTTGGGAAGCTGTTTTCCTATAAGCTTCAAATCAACATGAGGAAAGCTGAAGAAGAAGGAAGCAGATCCTCAACCAGAGAAAATTCAGTGGCTCTTAAGGCTTAAGGGTCAAGGAAGGCTAGAGCTATGTCTACTGCCAGAACTCAAACTTCAGGTGATCATGAAGACTCAGAGTAAAGCACCTCATGCTTTGAAAGGCCAGATGGGGAGTTCTTTTTACTCTCCAAATAATTCAAGAGGATTCTTAGCAAGAGGAGGAAAATGAGAAATCGTCCCTCCTCGTCTAACTATAGGAGATCACATGGTGATGGTGATCACTATAAGAAAAGCTACAACAACAACGACAGGTATAAATCAAAACTGAACAAACATATTTCATCTGACGTTGTGTGTTACTGTTGCAATAAGCTAGGGCACATGATTAATGATTGCCCACACAAAAAGAAGGAAGGAACTAGAAGAGAAGAAAAGAAATCCTTCCGCGGGAAGAAGAAGGAAGAAAAGAGCTTCATAGCAAAGAATTCAAAGACTCTGAGCGACAACGACTCAAATGAGTTAAGCTCTGATTAGGAAGCCTATTTTGGGCTAATATCTCAGTCAGATGAGGATGAAGGCAACTCCTAGTATAATGGGAAGGTAAACTCTCATATACCGCTCTCTGAGTCGAATACTGCCTTAGATGGTCATGAAGACTAATCTTCTGAGGAGGAGTCAGATCTATTGGCTCATTATTAGGCACTATTGAAGAGCTTTGACAAATGTCATAAGGTAGTCAAAACTCAGGCGAAGGAGATTAACTCTCTCAAGACAGTGGAATATGATCTGAGAGAAGAATTTGAAAAATTGGTTCCTCTCAGAGATGAAGTCCAATCCTTGAAGGAGGTACTCTTAACCTCTACTGAACAAGTTCATCTGAAAAAGAAAGTAATCGATGAATTGAAAGAAAATCTGTTTGCCGAGAAGAAGCATGCAGCAAGCTTCTCAAAGCCAAACACTATCCTTCCTCTTATAAATGGATTTTTTTGCTCCAAAGAAGGGTAGCAAAGTTGGACACAAATCCATTAAGGGGAAAGGGAAGGCTCCTCAAAGTCACACCACCTTCAAGAAAGTAATTTTTCCGTCAAATAAGTATGACATGGAGACATCCTACAGTCACTTTGCTAGACCAATATAAATCTAACAAAAGCAACCAAGGATGGAGCTGCCCCAGAGATTTTGGAACGAGTGCTCTAAAAGCACCTCATGAAGAAATCATTCTTAAGGATCATGGTCCATTCGTTCATGGACCGAGTACAAAGAAGAAGACAAAGGTGAGGCCTGTTGCTGTCAAGTCACTTGAGACAAAGAATTCTTGTGTGTGTTGTAATCACGAGGCTTCTACCTCTAAGTCAGCTGTTCCTGCAAGACTACCCATTCAAAAAGTAAATCAGGAGAACAAGAGAAGATATAACAGGTTTGACTGTTGGTGTTGTCGCAAGGCTGGTCACTTTGCCATCGATTATTGGTTTAATCCCATGAGTTATAAGAATCCACGAGTTAACAATTCTAGAATGACCACTCGCAATGTTAAGACTCCCAGTGGTGTCAAGCTAACCCGGAACTAAGGACCCAAATCTATTTGGGTTCCTAAGGGAAATTAGATTGTAAATGCAGGTATGTCCAAAGTCCAACAAAACACCTAGCTGGTATTTGGACAGCGGATGCTCTCGGCACATGAATGGGACAATAAGCCTACTTCAAGACTATACCCCAGTTGAGGATGGTCCAAAAGTTATTTTTGACGGTTCAAATAGGGGAATCACAAAAGACTACAGTATGATTACTAATTGAATGGTCTATTTCACATATGTGGCGTATGTTAAGTAATTACAACATAATATCATTAGCATAAGTCAATTATGTAACAAAAGCTATATGGTAGAGTTCTACAAGGATAAGTGTCTGATAAAGTCATCTGATAGCCAGAAACTATTTTAACAGGCACTCAGAGTAGAAATATTTTCTGTTTAAATTTTCTTTGTTTAAACTCTTCTACACCAGTGCGCTTTTTAACAAACGATAGTGTGTCTCTCTATGACCAATGACACAAGAGATTAGCACATATTAATTTCAAAACTATTAATATATTATTTTCTCATAACTTAGTGTGTGATGCCCCCATTGTTAAGTCCGTTAAAGAGAGACCTTGTCACTCATGCCAAATGGGCAAGCCGACAAGGGATACCTTTAAAACCATCACTGGCAAAGATTCTACCAGATGCTTATATCTGCTCCATATGGACTTATTTGGTTCCTTGCAAATTCATAGTTTAGGAGGTAAATCTTACATATTGGTTATTGTTGATGATTACTCATGATTTGCATGAGTGTTCTTTCTAAAACACAAGTCAGGTACATATGATTCCTTCAGTAACATTGTTAGGCAAATTAAGAACTAATTGAACTGCTCTGTGGCCAAAATCAGAAGTGAACATGAAATAGAATTTGAATCTGGTATCATGACAAAATTCTGTTAAAGTCTAGGTATCTTTCATGAGTTTTCCTCTCCTTGCACTCCACAACAAAATGGAGTTGCTGAGAGAAAGAATAGAACTCTCATAGAGGCATACAAAAATATGTTGAATGATTCCTCATTACTAGAGTACTTCTAGGCAGAAGCCGTCAACACTGCTTGCCATGTACAAAACAGAGCACTCATAAACAAGAACCACCGTAAGACACCTTATGAACTATTAAAGGGCAAGAAACCAACTGTGTCTTATTTTAGAATTTTTGGTAGCAAATGCTTTGTACTTAATAATGAGAAATATTACAAAACTAAGTTTAGTGAAAAATATTTTGAAGGTATTTTCGTAAGCTATAGCAGCCATAGTAAAGCTTATAGAATTTTCATTAAGAAAATGTTGGTGGTAGAAGAAACTTTTAATATTGTATTTGATGAGACAAGAATGCTTTATAGCAGTTCCTCTAGTGTATTTGTTGAAGATGCAGGTACAAAGTTAAAAGAGCTAAGCCTAGAAGAAAATGGAAAGGAAGATGCTACAAGCACAATCAAAATCAATAATCCAAGCTTGGTGGAAGAAGAACTTCAAGATGAAGAGCTTCATCAAATTAAAGAAGATGCACCAAAAGTAACAAAACCTCCTGGTGGTATAGAGGATGTGAGGAATCTAGTGATCAGACACTCAAGAGATCACACAGCTGATCAAATCATTGGAGACCCTCGTGATGGAGTAAGAATAAGAAGAGGTACAACTAACAAAAGTTTGTACTTAAGCTTTCTCTCACTGATTGAGCCAAAAAAATTTGAAGAAGCCAATAGAGACGCTTCATGGATCATTGCAATGGAAGAAGTGCTCAATCAATTCAAGAGATGCAAATTTTGGGAGCTAGTACCAAGACCCAAACGACATAGTGTGATCGGGACGAAATGGGTATTTAGAAACAAGCTGGACGAAGATGGTGTAATTATAAAAAATAAAGCTAAACTGTAGCCAAAGGGTACAGGCAAGAAGAAGGGATCGACTTCGATCAAACATTTGCTCCAGTGGACAAACTCAAAGCGATCAGGTTGTTCCTCACATACATTGCTCACAAAGGGTTTAAGGTTTATCAAATGGATGTGAAGTCAATCTTCCTTAATGGTAATTTAAAGAAAGAAGTATACGTGGAACAAGCACCGGGTTTTGTTGATTTATCATTCCCTGATTATGTTTATTTTCTTCCCAAAGCTTTATATGGTCTAAAACAAGCTCCTCGAGCTTGGTATGAGACGCTATATAGCTTTCTTCTTGAGAACAAGTTCACAAAGGGAAAAATAGATAAGACATTATTTCTTAGGGAAGTTGAAGACAAGATTTTGCTAGTGCAAATCTATGTCGACAACATTATTTTTGGATCTATAGATGATAACTATTGCAAAACGTTTTCTAACTTGATGCAAGGGAGGTTTGAAATGAGTAGCATGAGAGAGCTGAAGTATTTCTTAGGACTTCAGGTAAAGCAATTTGAAGATGAAATTTTCATCTCTCAGACGAAGTTCACCAAAGAGTTAATTAAGAAATTCGGAATGGAGAACGCAACCTCAATGAGGACTCTAATGGGTTCAACTATGACTCTGGATAAGGATGAGAAAGGAAAATCTTTTGATGAAACCAAGTATAGAAGCATAATTGGATCCTTGCTCTACCTTACTATTAATAGACCAAACATAATGTTTTCAACATGTGTATGTGCTAGATTCTAGGTGAACTATAAGGAATCTCATTATACCGCTGCAAAGAGGATTTTAAGATACCTTAAAGGTACACCAAATCTTGGCTTATGGTACCCAAGAAGTAATGACTGTAAATTAATTGGTTTTTCAGATACTGGCTTTGTAGGAAGTAGGGATGGTAGGAAAAGCATTTCTAGGACGTGTCCGTTCCTAGGAAGAAGGCTTATCTCATATAGCTGTAAGAAGTAAAATTATGTCGTAATCTCAACTACTGAGTTAGAATACATTTTTGTAGGTAGTTGTTGTGCACAACTTCTATGGATAAGGAATCAGCTTGAAGAATACAACATGAAGTTAAAGGAGATTCCTATGTTTTGCGACTCATCCAGTACCATAACAATTCCTCACAATCTAGTCTCTCACAGCCGGACAAAGCATATCGAAATAAGGTATCATTTCATCTGGGAGCATGTGGAGAACAAAGACATCAATCTTTGTTATATCCCGACAGATAAGCAAGTTGCAGATATATTCACGAAGTTGCTGAACAAGACCAAGTTCTCCTTCTTCAAAATGGAACTTGGTATGCTCAACGAGGAGTCATGATAAAGTCAAGAAATCAGCAAAAGTATAGAATTCATCATCTTAAGAAATCCAAGGAAAATTCGTCGAGTATACTCGTGTGATTTCGACGAATTTGTCGAGACTTCTTGTGAAATCAGAACTTCTTCACGAGTCATTTCGACGAATTACCCTAGTATTCACGAGTCATTTCGATGAATTTATCAATCTTTCTCGAGTCATTTCGACGAATCTGTGAAGGCCTGAATTTTTTTTCTAAGTCTCACTTATTGGATCCAAAGAGTCATTTCCAAAAAAGGTACGCGCCTCTCTTCAAAACTTTAATAATATATATAAATAGGACTTAGGGGCATTCAGATTTCACAAACATTTGTAAAGTCCTCTCGAGACATTCCGCCGATTCAACTTCTGTTATAGAAGAAGAACTTCATCGTCGACTTCGTCTCCGACAGTTCTCGGCGACTCATCTCTGACAGTTCTCAACGACTTCATCTCCGGCAAGTCTTCGTCTTTCATCTCTGACATCTCTCTTCTTCTTATCTGTTAGTCCTTGTTCGATTCTCAGATATGGCACTACGAGGAAGTGGCAATATTCAATTCAGTGGTGAACTGGTGCGTGCAGGATTTCGACAGCTTCCGATGAGTTCATAAATGTAATTTTGATGCTCTAGAAAACAGGCTTGACATTCCTTCTGGAGCATCCTTCTCGAGTTCTAAATAAGGATGTACAAGAATTCTTTCAAAATCCAAAGCTTCGACGTGAAGGCACGGTGATCAAGAGCAAAGTGATAAATACCTCTGTCAAAGTGAAGGCCATCATTTTGAATCAATACCTACGGCTGCCGTCTGTTGAGGAGAAGGATTTACTTACAGAGACAAATTTGTGTAGAGCTCTTCTTTTCTGTGGTTTAACAAGAAGAACTACCTCAATTAGACATAAAGGGATGAATGAGGAAGGAAAGCTACTGACAGACATCATGTGAAAGGCTCTACTGTGCAAAGTCGCGTCCCACAATTATGTTTCTGGTGAGATGTTCAAGCTTCTGGCATTAGTGATTTGCAGAAAGAGAATCAACTGGGGGAGTGGTTCTCTTTCAGAAGAACAAGGAATGTTTGAATGCGCTAAATTTTGGAAGGATTCTCACACTTTACCTGAACCAAATGGTCAGAAATCATTTTGATATGTCATCAGGAGTGCCTATTCATCACTTGAAGAAAATCGATCCCTCTATCTTCAGCAGATAGGAGAGGAGAATCCCAGGGAAGGGGGATGAGAGATGTAGTCGAGGAAGAGGAATTCTTTGAGGAGGAGAGAATTCCATCACTTACCTCCAATGAAGCACCTAAGAGATCTAGTGCAGTTGTTGAGGGGGAGACACACCGCTCTGTGATTGTTGGAAATTTTCCTATCTCTCCTAAGCTAGTTCAAGTAATTATAGAGATTACAAAGATTACAGAGACAGTGGTTACATAAACAGTTGTTCTTATTGCTGATTGTAATGCTGATGTTGATGCTAAGGAAGATGCTGATGGCAATGATGATGATCCTGTTGATAGTGATGGTAGTGTTGAGGTAATTTTTGATGATGGAAATGATGATGGTGGTGATTAAGATGCTGCTACTACTAATTTGGAAGATAATATCTAGGAAGATCTTCCAGCTTTGGGTGAGAGGGAGCTGATCCACCTATCTAATTTTCTCCAAGAAGAGATTGATAAGGCTATACATGATCTCCAGCAAAGGATTGCCAACATTCCAAATGGCCCTCAAGTACAGACTCTGAAGGAGTTGGAGGCTCCAGAATGATCTGGTGCTCTGTTAGAATCGAACTAAAACAAGCCGGAAATGGTTTAAACTGAAAATTTATTATCAGAAAAAGGTATCTATTACAAAGGTATGCCCTCCCTTATATAGAATGGAGGAGAGATGAGAGAATACAAATAAGAGATGTGGGACTAAAAAATTACAGGACTAGGCAGACTATACAGAACAAACCGCACAAGCCGCGCGGTTAGACATAAGGGCTAACCGTATGGCTACTACCAGAGAGAAAGAGAGATCGCCAGTGGAGACCACTAGACCGCCCGGTCTCCAAGCCGGCTGAGACAAACAGCTAGACCGCTCGACTACCAGACAGCAACAGCACATCAACCAACCTGCTCAAGGGAAACTGCCAGACCGCCCGGTCTTCAACCCGCCAAGACAGACCGCCAGACCGCCCGGTCACCAACTTCAACACTCCCCCTCAAGCTGGAGCATATATATCGATCATGCCCAGCTTGTCACAAATATGAAGAAACGAGGCAGAAACTGGCGTGGTGAAGATGTCAGCCAGCTCTTTATCAGAAGTGACAAAGGGAGTGCAAATTTATTCCTTTAAGATCTCTTCACGAATGAAATGACAGTCGACCTCAATGTGCTTTGTTCTTTCATGGAAGACCGGATTTTTGGAGATGTATATGGCAGCCTTGTTATCACAGAATATAGGTAGAGGATGGTTGTAGACCTCTCCTAAATCTAGCATAAGAGCCCGTAGCTATTTTAACTCACAAGTGGTCGACGCCATACTGTGATACTCAGCTTCTGCACTGGACCTGGAGACAACAGACTGCTTCTTGCTCTTCCAGCTCACTAGATTTCCCCCAACAAAGGTGCAAAAACCCGAGGTTGACTTGCGATCCCCTTTGTCATCAGCATAACTTGCATCTGAGTATGCTTCATCCCTTAGATGACCATTCTTCTGAAAAAGTAATCCTTTCCCAGGCGCTGCTTTGACATACTCCAAGATTCGCAAGGCGGACTGTAGATGGCACTCCCTAGGTGCTTGCATGAATTGGCTCACTTTGCCCACAACATAGGAAATGTCGGGTATGGTCACTGTGAGATATATGAGCTTACCAACCAGACACCTGTATCGCGAACTATCTGAAAGAGGAGGCGAATCATCTGTCCAGGTTTTGTCTTCTCTAGTTGTCATGGGGCATCTGGCAGGTTTTGCTCCAGTTAATCCTGCCTCTTTTAAAAGATCAAGGGCATATTTACGCTGGGAGAGAACTAACGAGTCGGGCTTATGAGAAATTTCGATCCCCAGAAAGTACTTTGGAGAGCCCATATCTTTCGTAACCAGATGTTGACGAAGATGTCGCTTTGTCAGGGCTACCCCTTCCTGGTCATCGCCAGTGAGAAGAATATCATCGACGTACGTACACAGCAAGAACAACACGCCCTAAGGGGGTTTTGCGAATAAAGAGAGAGTGATCGACAGAGCTTTGCAAAAAACCAACGGCCGTCACGATGCCGCTAAACTTGTCAAACCAAGCTCGAGGGCTCTGCTTGAGGCCATAGATAGCCTTCTTCAGCCAACATACTCGTGTCTCCCCCTGAGCAACATACCCAGGAGGTTGCTCCATGTAGACGGCCTCCTGAAGATCACCATAAAGGAAGGCATTCTTGACATCCAGCTGGGAAATCAGCCAATCCCTATTTACCTCCACAGAGGGAAGGACCTGGATAGTGCTGAGACGAGCCATGAGGGAGAAGGTATCAAAGTAATCAACCCCATAGGTCTGAGTAAATCCCTTAGCAACAAGGCGAGCCTTATAACGATCCATAGTGCCGTCTGGGCCAAATTTGACCACAAAGACCCAACGACAGCCAACAACATCAGTGCCGAAGGGAGGAGGAACAAGAGTCCAGGTACCCCGCTCAGTTAGGGTCGCCATTTCCTCATCCATGGCCATCTTCTAATGAGGAATAGCAAGGGCCTCCTGGTAGGAGAGGGGTATGGCAGTGGTAGAGATAGCCAGTGCAAAAGCCCTGCGAGAAGGGGTAAGACGATCATATGAAACAACAGCAGCAAGGGGGTGTAGGGTACACGTCCACACCACTTTGCGAAGAGCTATAGGAAGATCCAGGTCAGCGGGTCCCTCGACATCCGGAGCATCCGTGGCAGAGAGAGCTGGCCCGAGAGTAGAGAGCGACGACGGCGGAGATGAGGGAGATGGTGGTGGAGAAAAGGGAGAAAGAGGCGGAGTGAGAGGAGTGGATGGAGACGGTGTAGAGGTGGAGATCGCAGTAGGAGACGAGGGAACGAAGGGAACAGCAGGATAATCAGAAGCTGGGAGAAGAGGAGAGGAGTCAGCCGAGAAGTATGAGGTATTCTCGAAGAAGGTGACGTCAGCAGAGACGAACTGCTTACGAAGGACGGGATCAAAGCAACAATAGCCTTTCTGAGTGGTGGAGTACCCCAGAAATACACATTTGGTGGAGTGAGGGGAGAGCTTATCACGGGTGGCAGAAGGGGCATGCACAAAGGCAGTGCATCCAAAGATTTGGAGAGGGAGAGGAAACGGTTCCTTGCCCGGATACAGAATGGAGAATGGGGTTTTTCTGCGTAGAACCGTGGAGGGAATGCGATTGATAAGGTAGCAGGCAAGGATAACAACATAGCCCCAACAGGAGCGAGGAACATGCATCTGGGTCATCAAGGTGCGAGCGACATCGAGGAGGTGACGATTTTTGCGTTCTGCCACACTATTTTGTTGTGAAGTATAGACACAACTAGTTTGATGAATAATCCCATTTTGCATGCAGAAGGTAGAAAAGTCATGACTGATATATTCTTTGGCATTATCAGATCGAAAAACTTTAATATAAACATTAAACTGAGTTTTGATCATGAGATAGAAGGACGTCCATACAGAGAATAATTCGGAGCGATCTTTTAACAGATACACCCACGTACAGCGAGAGAAATCATCAATGAACGTGACAAAATATGAACTACCCCGACCAACGATAAGAGTAGGAGAAGGACCCCAAACATCGGAGTGGATGAGATCAAACGGACGGGTAGATCCACGAACGTTTTTTGGAGGAAAGGAAGAGCGGTGATGCTTGCCAAGCTGACATGCCTCACAGTTGAGCGGAGGACTTTGTGGAGGAAGTTGGGGCAGAAGTTGACGAAGAAGACGTGGAGGAGCATGACCAAGGCGGAGATACAATTGGAGAAGATCTATGGAGGTGGAGGAGAAGGTGGAGAAAGCGAAAATGTTATCCAAGAAGTATAGACCGCCACTCTCAGTCCCAGTAGCAATCGTATGTTGGGAGTCCGGATCCTGAAAAGAGCAAGAAGTAGAAGTAAATGTGACGGAACATTGTAATTGCTTGCACAGAGAGGTAACAGATAATAAGTTGTACGGGAACGTGGGCACGTAGAGAGTATCCGCCAAGCGAAGAGACGGAGTGACATGAACTATCCCCGTCCCATGGACCGATGATGAAGAGCCGTCAGCGAGAATAACCGGGGGCAACCGATCATGTGTTTCTAGGAGAGAAAAACACTGGAGATTGTCGGTCATATGATTAGTAGCACCGGTGTCGATCAGCCACTTTCCTTGAGTAACAACGTGGGCACTACCAGAAGACGTGACCACCGAGGCGAACGTCTTTGAGGAGTATATGAAAGCCATGAAGGGAGGAACAAAAAACTGCAGCGGTCACGGTGACAGCACACCAGCGGCAAGAAGGGCCACGACCAAGGTGCAGAGCAAGGAAAAAGGGAAGAAGAGGGAAGCACAAGCTGCGCGACTAAATGGGAGGTCGCGGCGAATAACAAGCAGGAGTGGCTAAAGGAAGAGCCGCAAAGAGGAGAACAGGCCGCTGCGACTTAGAGATAGGTCGCGGGAACTAAGAGAGAGAGAGCGGCTAAGGAAGAAGGGCAGAGATGCCGCCAAAACAAGGAAGAACTCGCGCGAACAGAGAGAAATCGCAGCGGTTAGAAAAAAGAGAGCTGCAGCGGTCACGATGACAGCACACCAGCGGCCAGAAAAGCCACGACCAAGCCGCAGAAACAAGCAGAGGGAAAGAAGTTGAGTGGCTAGAAAACAGCCCGCGCGAACAGAAGAAAGAGACACCACGCGAACAGAGAGAGGTCCGCTGGGAGGCAAAAACGGCGAACAAGGCAAACAGGTCTCGGCAACAGCCGGGGCGACTAGAGAAGAGGAGCAGCTAGAGCGAAGGGCGCGGCGACTAAGCATAGGTCGCGGCGAGAAGAAGGAGAAACAAAGAGGTCGCGCACATAAAGGGTAATGACAAGGAGAGAAAGAAGCCGTACGAACAGGGCACAGACCGGAAGAAACAAGCTGCGAGAACAGGTCGCGAGAAGAAGAAGCAAGTCGTGCGGACAAGTCGTGCGATCAGAGAGGGCGCACATAATCAGGCGGAGAAAATCGAGTCCTCTGATACCATGTTAGAATCGAACTAAAACAAGCCGGAAACGGTTTAAACTGAAACTTTATTATCAGAAAAAAGTATCTATTACAAAGGTATGCCCTCCCTTATATAGAATGGAGGAGAGATGAGAGAATACAAATAAGAGATGTGGGACTAAAAAATTACAGGACTTGGTGGACTATACAGAACAAACCGCACAAGCCGCGTGATTAGACAGAAGGGCTAGCCGCACGGCTACTACCAGAGAGAAAGAGAGATCGCCAGTGGAGACCGCTAGACCGCCCGGTCTCCAAGCCAGCTGAGACAAACAGCTAGAACGCTCGGCTACCAGACAACAACAACACATCAACCAACCAGCTGAAGGGAAACCGCCAGACCGCCCGGTCTTCAACCCGCCAAGACAGACCGCCAGACCGCCCGGTCACCAACTTCAACATGCTCTAATTGAGGGGGAGAACTTTCTTGAGCTTTCTGATGAGTAAGGAGAAGTAGAGGTGATTCCTCCTATTGTAGAGGTTGAAGGCCCTCTTCTACTCAAGGCCCATGTCTCTCTAGTGACACATATCTCTAATGACATGATACTCATACAGAACATCCTTCATATCCAAGACCTCAGGGTGAGGATATTCCCAATTATAGCTCTGATTATTCTCTACTAAAATCTATTGAAGCGGTGCTTGCTAAGCATAAGGAACACTTTTATCTGTCCTTGAAGGAAGTCCTTGATAAAGTAGAAGAGGTGGAGAAGGACGTGAACAATGGACTTGCTGAAGTCAGGGTAAATTTTGAGAAGCTGGAATTGAATCTGGATAACTGGCTGAATCAAGGAGGCAAAGCAATTCTGCATACCATGAAAGGAGTTAGTAGTAATCTTGATGAGACAAGAAACGTCCATGTTGGATCCATAGTTTGGATTTGGGCTAAGGTTCACTATTAGGATGTTTGACCCACCTTGTATAGCCAGGGTCAAGTTTGTCAGTCCTAGAGTTTAGGCTAGTTATTAGAATGAAATTTCATGGACCAGCCTGCAGTGGACTTCAGGAGACTCAAGAATTAAAAGAATTCAGAGTTCAGATTATTAGTACGAAGTTCTTTTAACTCAGCCCGACGATCGTCAATCTCAGATCGACGAACTCAGAGTTCTTTCTCTAAGTTGAGCTCGACGATATTCGAGCTCAGGTCGACGAACTCTTCCCTCAAGACAGATTCCCTAGTTGACGATATTCTACCTCAGCTCGACGAACTTGGAGCTCAGCTTTGACAGTTTCTTTCCAGATTATTTCTTCTCTGAGCTCAGGTCGACGAAGATGATTTCTCAGCTCGACAAACTTTGAGTTCAGGTCGACAAAATCTGTTCTGAGGTTGACGAAATCTGTCAGTTCAGTATTTCCTTCTCTACAGTTCATTTCCAGATTGACCAAGGCTGATTTAATATATTGTTGCCTATATTTCTCTGAGTAATTAAATGCATATATTCTTATGAATATAGTCGTTCATTGGTCCCCATTAATTACTGGATTTCACAGAGTAAAAATTCGGCTTAATAATTGGGACAGTTGAGGAATCAAATTTATGCCCTTCTAGCCGTTTGTCCAAGTTCCAAGAATTCAACAGTCAATCAAGGAGTAAATTTCAAATTCAGAAGAGATACAGAGAGCAATGGTCTGCTATCAAGGACACAAGATAGAAAACGAGAAGTTAGAGAATCAACTAAGCGATAGAGGCAGACACAAAAAGACAATTCTGTCTGAAAATTCATTCTGTCTTCATCATCAGAAAATATTCTCCAAGCTTTCAAGAGATATAAAATATAATCAGACTAAAAAGCTTGCTGGAGATCAACATCAATCTGAAGACCTACACCCTGAGCAAAGCTCCAGTCTTCCTGAACATTTCAACATCTCAGGGGGATCTTTGACACTAGCAATCCACTAAGTCTTCTCTGTTGTTTATAGAAAAGAGAAGACAACATCACCTTCTTACCTCACTGTAAAAAGGGTTTATTAACTCCCTTCAAAAGTTATTGTGTTGGTTTTTGGGCACCTGATCAAAAGCCTAAAGGGTTGTGAGATCTCCCTACAAATAGATCTTGTGGTGACAGGGCGCCTGGGCAAAAACCTGTGGTGGAAGTCACCTGATCAAAAAACTGTTAGTGGATTCCTACCATGGTGGTAGAAGAGTGGATGTACCAAGATTTGGAGAACAACTATAAATTCTTGTGTTGTCTGTGTGTTCATTTTACCTTGCTCTGATGTGCTGTGATTGTGTAGTTTAGCTTAGTTCCTCTTTCATTTTATATAACTACTACTATCACTAATTTTATTGGTAGATTTCAAAAATAGCCAAAAGTTTTAAATCACTCTATTCACCCCCCCCCCCTCTAGAGTAAATCAGATCTATCCCCTAACTTTCAATTGGTATCAAAGGATATCAATTGCCTAAGTTGTCTTTCAATTGGTATCAGAGGGTAGTCTATTTGGTTGTATAAGGTAACACTTGAACCAACAGATCCTTCTAAGATCTAAATTTCTCTAGCATATTACTTATACCATGGCACAGAACAAGGGCTATGCAAGCACCAGACCTCCAGTTTGGAACCTGAATAAGTTTGTTATCTGGAAGGCAAGAATTAAATTATATATGTACTCCATTAATAAAGATATTTTTAATTCTATCTTGACAGGTCCACTAGATTCAGTGGCTATATCTACTGCAACTTCTAGCACTCATACTGTTCCACCACTTGAGTGGACAGATGCACAGAAGAAGGCCAATAAAGCTAATTCCAAGGCCATGAACATTCTGGCTCAGACAATGTCAGATGACATTTTCCAGAATATGGCAGAGTGCACCTCAACTAAAGCCATCTAAGATTCCCTAAACTAGATGGTTGTTGGATATGTAAATGAGATAAAAGATAGGAGATCAAATCTCATCTCCCAATATGAGAATTTCAAGAAAGAAGAGTCAGAGTCAGTGAGTGATATGTACAATAGACTCATCTCAATCATCAATGAGCTGAAAACTTTGGATAAGGACATAACCCTCACTGAGGTCAATGATAAAATTCTCATATGCTTCCCCAGCTCATGGGATTCCAGAATTTGGCCAATCAAAGAGGCCAGAAGTTTGAATGAGATTTCCATTGAATATCTACTAAGAAAGCTCAAATCCTATGAGCAGTTAATAAAGACCAGAGAAGCTGCTGAGCAGAAGACTCCCTCATCAGCTCAAAAGGAGCAAAACATAACATTCAAATCATCTGAAGAAACAGAAGCTCCATCAGCTAGTGAAGAATTCTTGAATCTCTTAGCCAAAAGATTCTACAAAATGGGCAAGAAGGATTTCAGAAGGAAGTCATCAAGACAAGATGACAAGCCAAGGTATGATAAAACCCCAACTAAAGAAATTGTCTGCTTTGGTTGCAGGAAGACAAGGCACTTCATATCAGAGTGTCCAGAGAATCAAAATAAGGAGAGAAGAAGAGAAAGGGATCCCAGGAAGCAGCATTACAGCAAGCCCTCTTCCAGCAAGAATAAGAGGAAGGAGAAAGACTTTGTTGCTGAAACTTGGAGTGAAACTGATGATGAATCTTCATCTTCCAGCTCTAATGAAGATGAAGAAGAGGCTAAAGCAAATGAGGTTTGCTTGATGGCTATTGATGCATCAGGCAGCTTCTTAGAAGCTGAGCAGTCAGACAGTAAAGAACCTCAATCTGAAGAAGATCAGGTAATGTCCTCTTTTGATTTCAATTCAGATGGTTTTAGAACTAAATTTAAATCATTATGTATTGATTTAATAAACTTTGAGAAGAAAATCAAACTCCTTAGAGAAAAACTAACTGAACACGATAATTTCCTTTCTGAAAACATTAAATTGAAAGATGAATTAACTTTAGCTAATGAACTAATCAGCTCTCTAAAAACTGAATTAGCTGAGGCAAGGCAACTTGAAGAATCCCTAAATGATAGAAGCATCAAGTTGATGAACATCACAAGCACAGTAAATGCCAGACTTAATGGCAAGTTGTGCTTAGGTGCTTCATCAAGCCAACCCTCATTAATTCAGAAAAACAAATTATCAACTCCAATCAAATTTGTTTCATAAAAAGGAAAAGAAAAGGTAGATGATCATAGTAGTAAGCAAATAGAATTAAAACAAAAAAAATAAGAAAAAGAGAAAGAACAAGAAAAATCCAAACTATAACAATGTTAAGCAGATTTCGTCGAACTCAGATCAACGAAATGTGTACAGTTCGTCAAACTCAAGTCGACGAACTCCGAACGCAGATTTTTGTTATAATTATTCTTTGAACTACGATCGACGAAACCAGTATGGTTCTTCGAGCCGAGATCGACGATACTGGGGCAAAAAGAATGAATATTTTCATTCTCTGAGCGGAGTTCGATGAACTCATCCCCATTCGTCTACCTCAGATCGGTGAACTCACCGGAATTTGTCGAACCCAGTTCAAGATAACAGAAATTTTAATTCTTTTAGAACCTTTAATCAACCTAGGGAATATTTCAATCCATTCACCTAGTGGATAATACCACCAAGAAAATATCACCCCCTAGGGTATAAAAATCAACCTGAATATTCCTTTATTTCCAGTTTTAAGTATGAAAAGAAACAAGGACCCAAGATAATCTGGGTCAAGAACATCTAATCTGTTCTTATGCAGGTGAACTCCTATCCTTCCATAGAGGAACAGTGGTACTTGGATAGTGGCTGCTCAAGGCACATGACTGGCAGCAAGGAAAATCTAACCAACTATAAATCCAAGCTAGGTCCAAAAGTGATCTTTGGTGACTCAAACTGTGGCCAAACTAAAGGCTATGGGAAGGTTAAAATTGGAACTGTCACTTTCAAAAAGGTGGCTTATGTAAGAGGACTGAAGCATAACCTAATCTCCATAAGTCAATTATGTGATGAAGGGTTTCAGGTATTATTTAATGACTCTTCTTGCATTATCACTTCTATAGAAAATAAAGTAGTTTAAACTGGAACTAGAATAGGAAATATTTACATAGAAAATTTTAAGACTGTTAGGTATGATATATGCATATTCAACCAGGTTAGTAATAATAATGAACTATGATATAAGAGATTAGGACATGCTAACTTAAAGAACATTGCTAAATTATCTAGGGACAACCTTGTAAGAGGATTTTCTTCTTACCCCTACAAGAAGGAAATCCTGTGTAGGGCTTGTCAATTAGGCAAGCAAACTAAAAATAGTTTTAAATCCATTAATAAAAGTGATTCACCTAGGATTCTGTATTTGCTCCACATGGATTTTTTTGGACCCACTGTTGTATAGAGCCTAGGAGGGAAATCTTATACCTTAGTGGTTGTAGATGACTTCTCAAGGTTCACTTGGGTGTTCTTCTTGAAGAATAAGTCTGATAACTTTAAAGTTCTTACAGACTTTCTTAAAAGCATAAGGATTGAGTATTCTACTCAAGTTATATTGATCAAAAGTGATCATGGTACTGAGTTTGAGTCTCTTTCCATACAAGAATTCTGTGAAATGGAAGGTATCAGGCATTGTTTCTCTGCTCCTAGAACTCCTCAACAAAATGGGGTAGCTGAAAGGAAAAATAGGACCCTGATTGAAGCTGCAGGCACATTACTTGCAGATGCTTACTTGCCCCTATCCTTTTTGGCAGAGGCTATGAGCATAGTAAATTATGTACTGAATAGGAGTCTTATACATAAGCTTAAGGGCAAGACTCCCTATAAATTACTTAAAGGGAAGCAACCTAAAGTAGATTACATTTGAATTTTTGGTTGTTTATGCTACATTCATAATAATGACAAGAAATATCTTAGAAAGTTTAAAGCCAAAGCTGCAATGAGAATTTTTCTAGGATACTCCTAAGTCATTAAGGCATATAGGGTATATAATAAATCTACTATGAAAATGGAATAGAGTGTATATATATTATTTGATTAAACTAACATGCCTTACAAGAAGAAGAATCCTTCTACTAGTGAAACTTTGCAGGTACCATACTTGTGTGATAAGTTGGATGAGTTGACCCTTACAAATGAGACTGTTGTTCATCCCTCTCCATATATAAATGAAGACGGTGAAAATGAATCCACTGAAGTGGATGTTGAACCAACAACAACTCCCATAATTCCACAAGAGGAATTAATTCCCCAAGCTGTTGCTGAACCAACTCCACCTACTGAGTTTGTCACACTTAGAGATCATCATATATCTCAGGTGATTGGAGACATGTCAATAGGTGTGCAGACCAGGCATTAACTCAAACAAGAATTGATGCATGCCTTCTTCATATCTCAAATTAAGCCCCAATCCATTAAAGATGTTGAGCAAGATCCACACTGGATTATTACAATACAAGAGAAGCTCAACCAGTTTGAGAGATATAGAGTTTGGGATTTAGTTCCAAGACCCAAAGACTACCCAGTCATTGGAACCAAATGGGTATTCAGGAATAAACCAGATGCCCAGGGAGTTATAGTCAGGAATAAGGCAAGGCTAGTTGCTCAAGGCTATAGACAAGAGGAAGGCATTGACTATGACTAGACATTTACACCTGTTGCAAGGCTGGAAGCAATCAGAATCTTCCTTGCATATGCTGCCTACAAGAAGTTCAAAGTATATCAAATGGATGTCAAAAGTGCATTCTTAAATGGTGAACTTAAAGAAGAGGTTTATGTGGAGCAACCACAAAGTTTTATTTCTCCAACCCATCCTTCTTATGTTTTTAAATTGCATAAGTCTCTCTATGGTCTAAAGCAAGCTCCAAGTGCTTGGTATGAAACCTTAGCCAGCTTTCTTCTAGAGCATAAATTATCTAGGGGTATAGTAGATAGGACATTGTTCACTAGACATCATAAGGATCAAATCTTATTAGTACAAATTTATGTAGATGATATTATCTTTGGTTCTACTGATTCCAAACTATGCAAGAGGTTCTCTTACCTAATGCATTCCAAGTTTTAAATGAGTAGCATGAGTGAGCTATCTTACTTCCTTGGCCTCCAAGTGAAGCAACTACCTGATGACATCTTCATATCCTAGTCCAAGTATGCTAAGGAGCTAATCAAAAAGTTTGAGATGTCATATGGCTCAGCAAAGAAAACACCCATGGCTTCTAATGCTGTGATTGACTCTAATGAACATGGAAAACCTGTTGATCAGAAACTATATAGGGGCATTGTTTGGTCCCTGTTATATCTTACAGTAAGTAGGCCAGCCATAATGTTTATTACATGCCTTTGTGTTAGGTTCCAGGTAAACCCTAAAGAATCCCACCTTACTTTTCTAAAAAGTATTTTTAGATATATAAAGGGTTGTCCTAGTCTAGGATTTTGGTATCCAACTGAGTCAGAGTTTGAGTTGACTGGATACTCAGATGTTGACTTTGCTGGATATAGAGTGGACATAAAAGCATTTTAGGGACATGCCAGTTCCTTGGTGCTAGACTAGTGTCCTGGTTTTGCAAAAAGCAGACATCTGTGTCTACTTCAAATGCAGAAGCTGAATACATAGTAGCTGGCAGTTGTTCCCAGATACTGTGGATACAGAACTAACTCCTAGATTATGGTTTCAACTTAAATAATTCAAACTTACTATGTGATAATACAAGTGCAATTTCAATTGCTCAAAATCCAGTACATCATAGTAGAACTAAGCATATAGAAATAAGGCATCATTTCATTAGAGATTGTGTGCACAAAAATAAAATTAAGCTTGTCTATATCAACACTGATTTGTAAAGAGCAGACATCTTCACCAAACCCTTGGATGAGAGGAACCATCTGTTCTTTATGAATCAGCTGGGTATGATAAATGGAGAGGCTTTAATTTAATTTATGTCTGTTTTCGAAGAATTTATCAAAGTTCGTCGAACGGAGATCGACGAGCTGAGAAATCTTCTTGAGATTTTTTGTCGACCTAAGATCGACGATATCTCTGTGTGAAGTCATTTTCATCGACCTGAGATCGACGAACTTGCTTCAAAAAATAATTTGTCAACCTAGGATCGACGAACTTTTTTCCCTTCTCTTCAGACTGAGATCGATAATATCATTTCTTCATGAAATTTTTTGTCGACCTGAGATCGAAGATTCTTTCGTTTTTTGCAGGACGGAGTCTGGCAGTTCATATTCTGAAAACCTTTTAATCTTATTTTCTTCGACCTCCATCCCGCACTTTCAGATTTCTCTTGTACTTGATCTTTCTCATTTTTGCAGGCAAACCATGACAATTCCAGCGATTTCTCTTTCAGGAATGAAGTACGCCACCGGATTCGATATTGACTTCGACTCCTTTAGCCATTCTGATAAGATCTTCACTGACATACTGTAACTATTTGAAGAACAGCAGTTAAAGAAGTTCATGACCAAAAGGTTTAAGTTGCCGACGGCTGAAATAAAGGAATGGGTATATACCTCAACCACACCTGATGCTGAGACAATAACAGGAACAATTGCAGGACAATAGGTTATTCTTACTCCTGCCATTCTATCTGAAATTTTCGATTTTAATAATGGAGAAAAAGATATAGAAATAGATAGTTCTGAGTATAATGATATGCTGCTAGAAATGGGTCACTCCGAGGGAAACCCTAACAAATTATTAAAGAAAAATTTATCTGCTGAGTATAAGTTTTTGGCTGATGTCATGGGAAAAGTCTTGTTGGGCAAGCATATTGCTCATGACTATATTAATAGGCACCAGTTCTTGGTAATGTGTGCTTTAGTAAATAAGAAGCAGGTGAACTGGGGAAAGGTTTTCTTTGACTTGATTAAAAGGAAAAAATAGCAAGAAAGAGGTGTGCCTTGCGAGGATCCTGGGGATCTTCCTGCAGGAAAAGGCTCATGAACTACTTGTCACCCCAACAGTGTTCATCAATGCCTCTAGGAGGTTAACTTCTAACCTGTTTTGCAGATGGGAGAGGACAATCACTAAGCCACCCAGGGCTTCTTCCTCTTCCACAACTTCTGAGAGCACCAGGGCTGTACCAGCTACTCCCCAACCTATAGAAGAAGTTCCCATTCCTCCTCCTCCACCTCCTTCAACAACACTTCTTTCAACAACACCTCCTCAGTAACCACCTCCTCAATCTCCCCCACCACCTCATCTTACTGACATACATCCTCATACATTCATATCATCCCAATCCTTTGATTTGCTAACCTCCATACCATCTACACCAAATTCTCCTCAACATGACATCTCAAATACTATTCCATCTCCTCCTGCATCACCTTATCAGGATGACATCATACAAGATGTTATTCCATCTGATGTCATTCCTCCCTTTTCTCCATCAGTATCTACTCAGATCCCACCTGAGTATATACATTTGGATATTCCCTCCATCTCCATCCATCCATCTGTATCCACTCAGACTCCTCCTGAGTTTATGGATATGGATTATCATTCCATTATCACCATCCTAGAGCACATCATTCCAGTCATCAGGCAACTCATTGCAGATGAAATCACACCTATTGCTAATTCCATCTCCTCCCTCTCTACTCTTCTTATTGCTGCCCCTCTGTCCCTCCTTCTTCTATCAGGGGCATGGCTTCAGTTTCCACTGAAACCAGGCAGGGGGAGATGCTCTATGAAGAAGCAGCTCCAGCAGCAGTAGTTATAGAAATTGAATATGAAGCTCCAACAACAGTAGTAGCAGCAGCAACAATAGCAGATGTACATATGGATATTGTAGTTACAAAAAGTGTAAATACAGATACAGAGCTATTAGATTTTCTTGAGGCAGATCCTTTAGAATTTGATATTGGGCTCACTGATGTTAAGATTACAGAACCTTTGGCAGCTGTACCATTCTTTTACCTAGTCCCTTCTGTGGACTTAGCTGCTTTATTAAGAGATTTTGATACTCTTTATCATTCTCTTCCTCTTCCTGAGCAAGTTTTCTCCAAAGACATTGTATGTTATTCTGCTCCAGTAAGTCCAGAAGTTATGGACCAAATAAGGGCAAGTTTGGCAGCCCCTATGATTTCAGAGATACTAGTTGCTAAAGAGGTGTGCAGTCCTCCTCGTATGTGGGCTGAGTCCCCAATGCCAAACTTGGATAATATCCTGTTTGTTGACATGGAAGAAGATGAAATCAAATGGTTACTGAAAGTATTGCTGAACCATAAATTGCAGAACAACCTAAGGCTGAGAAGCAAATCTCCAAGGAAGCTTTGAAAGAGATTGATGACTTATATGATAATCCTCCTAGATCTTCTGATGATAATGATGATGATGATGATTCCGATGAATCAAAATCCAAGAAGAGTAAAGCTAAGAAAAGGAAAGCACCTCCTAAGGCCATTCATAAACCAAACCCCAATACAGATACTCCTTACTACATATTGAATAAAATTACTCCTTATCCTGGTATGCCTCAGTGGATGTGGCTATCTAAGAATGAACAAAAGGAAAGGAAGAAGAGGAGAAGATACAGGTCCCCTCCTAAGCAATTCAGAAAGGATCCTCCTCCTCCTCCTCCATCTGTAGGGGCCTCTGGAAGTGTCTCTCATAGATTAACTCCAATCGCTAAAACATATCAAAGACATTCCAAGCCAAGTTCTCAGAGCAGCAAGCATCAGCACCAGCATCAGTCTATAAAAGGCAATCCATCTTCAACTACAGAGCTAAAGAGTTCTCCAATATCTCATGATGAACAAAAGAAGGACAGCAGTCCAAAAAGGCCTGAATCTCCACCAATTCCCTTTGTTAATCCTGAAAAGGAGAACACTGCTAAAATGGCTAGATTTCAAGAACTAATTGGACTATCTTTGATTAATAAAGCTAAAGTAGAAGGCAAGGATCCCTCTCAATATTCTACCATGTCTTCATACAGGAAAGAAGAGTTTAAAAGGTATGATAAAGAAAATCAGTTTTTCAATATAGATGCTTACATGAGTCTTCATACAGAAGCTATTTTCCCAAGAGCAACTTCTTGCAACATTATTAGAGCAGCTGATATGACACTGTCCAAGAGAGAAGCTGCCAATCCTAACAGGGAAATCATATTCAGACAATCTTATGACAAAGAAAATTCCAAGAAACCTAAATAACTTTTTGATTAGTTTATTTTCTAAACTATTCATGTTAATTTGTCGCAAAACACTTGTTGTATATATCTGCTATACTTTTCATTTTCTGCCAGATATTTGTTGTCTTGCTTTGTGATTATTTCTTATATTTTGTTTATTAGTGACATCACCCAAATATGGGGATATTGTTGGATACCTAGTTTGGATTTGGGCTAAGGTTCACTATTAGGATGCTTGACCCACCTTGTATAACCAAGGTCAAATTTGTCAGTCCTAGAGTTTAGGCTAGTCATTAGAATCAAATTTCATGGACCAGCCTGCAGTGGGCTTCAGGAGACTCAAGACTTAGAAAAATTCAGAGTTCAGATTATTAGTTCGAAGTTCTTCGAACTCAACTCGACGATCGTCGATCTCAGATCGACGAACTCAGAGTTCTTTCTCTGAGTTGAGCTCGATGATATTCGAGCTCAGGTCGACGAACTCTTCCCTCAAGACAGATTCCCTGATCGATGATATTATACCTCAGCTCGACGAACTTGGAGCTCAGCTTTGACAGTTTCTTTCCAAATTATTTCTTCTCTGAGCTCAGGTCGACGAAGACGATTTCTCAGCTCGACAAACTTTGAGTTAAGGTCGATGAAATCTGTTCTGAGGTCAACGAAATCTGTCAGTTCAGTATTTCTTTCTCTGCAATTCATTTCTAGATTAACCAAGGTTGATTAATATATTGTTGCCTATATTGCTCTGAGTAATTAAATGCATATATTTTTATGAATATAGCCGTTCATTGACAGCATTAATTACTAGATTTCACAGAGTAAAAATTCGGCTTAATAACTGGGACAGTTGAGGAATCAAATTAAAGCCCTTCTAGCCATTTGTCCAAGTTCCAAGAATTCAGCAGTCAATCAAGGAGAAAAATTCAAATTCATAAGAGATACAGAGAGGAATGATCTGTTATAAATGACACAAGATAGAAAATTAGAAGTCAGAGAATCAACTAAGCGATTGAGGCAGACACTGAAAGACAATTCTGTCTTCCTCATCAGAAAATCTTCTCCAAGCTTTCAAGAGACATCAAATACAATCAGTCTAAAAAGCTTGTTGGAGATCAACATCAATCAGAAGACCTACACTTTGAGCAAAGCTCCAGTCTTCCTGAACATTTCAACATCTCAGGGGGAGCTTTGACACCAGCAATCCACTAAGTCTTCTCTATTGTTTAAAGAAAAGAGAAGACAACATCACCTTCTTACCTCACTGTAAAAAGGGATTATTAACTCCCTTCAAAAGTTCTTGTGTTGGTTTTTGGACACCTGATCAAAAGCCTTAAGGGTTGTGAGATCTCCCTGCAAATAGATCTTGTGGTGACAGGGCACCTGAGTAAAAACCTGTGGTGGCAGTCACCTGATCAAAAAACTTTTAGTGGATTCCTACCAGGGTGGTAGAAGAGTGGATGTACCCATATTTGGGGAACCACTATAAATTCTTGTGTTGTCTGTGTGTTCATTTTTCCTTTCTCTGTTGTGTTGTGATTGTGTACTTTAGCTTAGTTCCTCTTTCATTTTATATAACTACTACTATCACTAATTTTACTGTTAGATTTCAAAAACAGCCAAAAGTTTTAAATCACTCTATTCACCCCCCCCTCTAGAGTAAATCAGATCTATCCCCTAACTTTCAATTGGTATCAAAGGATTATCAATTGCCTAAGTTATCTTTCAGTCCATGCTATGACTCAGACAATAATCGATGCACAAAATTGTGGCATGCATCATTTTGATGATCAAATGGCCTACTCCTGAATTATAATTATTAATGTCATCTCTACAAAAGTTAGAAAGGTGGAGGATATACTTAGAAGTAGGGTGAATGCACTCGAAGCTGTTATGCATCAAGATATCCATGGTGTCAACACTTATTGCTATAAGAACTTTAAATGGTTATACAGAGAGTTGTTTGGAGATATTAGAGCCAGAATGCCAGAACCAATATATGATGTTGTTCAACCTCCTCAGGATTACTCTAAGTACTAGACAGATACTCAAGATTGGACAAAGACTGTTGAAACTGCTGCTGCTGAAACTAATGCAATGATTGTTGAGGAATAATCCCAACCAGATTATAAGAGAAGAAGATATGGAGAAGACCCCTCTGCTCATAGGTATGACCCGAATCGAGAACGTACTGAAGTATGGAGCCCAATTTCTAAAGGAATAATCCTAGACACATTCACTCTTGTAGATTTGGGAAATGAAGAAAGAAGGATATACTACAGTTGAGAAGAATGGGAGAAGCATGAAGTGGCAAATATGAAGAGGAGGTTACATTTCACGAAGTAAAAGAGAGATGATCCAGATTCCCCTCCTCCTCCACCAAAGTACTATCCAAAGCCAAAAGCATACTTTGACAGGAAATATAAGAAGACCAGGGGAAAGACTGCTTAATTTTCATATTCCTTGTCTGTGATTGTGTGTGAATTCTGAACGGCCATTTAGAACTTTTTTATATAACATTATTATTTTGTTGAGTTAGAGATTTCTACTAATTTTATCTCATTTTCATCTCTTATTATATTTATGTTTAAGATTATTCTGTGTGCATTTCACCATAGTGTATACGGTTCTGTCTTCTTCAAATAGGGGGAGATTGTTGGGTATTGTTCTCACAATTATCCTGATTTGAAGAAGTCACCCTTGAACTAAGATGAATTGAGTTTGTATTTAACATTGCTTTCAAGATATGTGCTTGCAAGATTTAATTTCCAAGCACACACTAATGTCAGATTACATTGGGTCATCAAACACAGGACTATGCAATATAATCCCTCATTGTATAGGACATAGTGTTGACTCATGTGTAATCTCTCTATTGGGGTGTGCTTCATTTTCGAGTGCATAGGATTCAAAGAAAAGAATGGTTGCTGATTTCAGGACGAATCAGAAATTTTCCTAAGTAAAATTCATCGAGTCTTCACGTGAAGTCTCGTGTCATTCGTCGAGAGATCACGTGAACACTTATGGAATTTGTTGAGTTTACTCGGGAAATTTCTAATAGTTTCTTTAAACTTCTTCAAGAACGGATAAGTAAAATTCGTTGAGTATTCACATTAAGTCTCGTGTCATTCATCGAGATATCACGTGAACACTTATGGAATTCGTCGAGTATTCTCGAGTGGTCCTGTGACTGTTAACAGAAAATTTTCTTCTGGTCCCATTTTTAACTAAGTATAATTCGTTGAGTGCTTTCGTGTAATTCGTCAAATGCTCTTGTGGAATTCGTTGAAATGACTAAGTGATTCGTCGAGTGTTCTGAGTATGACATGAGTCATTTTAATGAATGGATTTAGCGATTTTTCTAGTTTGATTTTCTGACAGGTTCTATTCTAATATGTTGGTCATATACAATGCACGTGGAAGCTCGTTTTAGAAGATTATTTCTAGCAGTTACAGATGAATCCTATAAATACAAAGGATTCCATTTCAATCAAGAAGTATTACATGAATCACTAATTTATCTTAACCTAATTTTCAAAATCACGAACGGTCGAGAATTTTCTTTCCCGATTTACTATGCTCGAAAATGATCAACGCGACGACTTCAAAGTTTACGATCGACGATTCTTCATAAGATGAGATTTGATAGATCACTATTTTTAGATTCTATATAGGGTGTTCTTGATCTAGTCAGACTCTAAGTTTTCAGATCAAGGTTATCAAATCTACTTCAAGTCTTCTCTTTCAACCGTCATTTCAAGATCTACACTCTAAGAAGGAAGAAGATTGAATTGATTCAGATCTAAAGAAGAAGAAGATTGTTTGCAATCTATAAATTTGAACAAAACCAATTTTATTATTGTAGAAAGTTTCTTCTTCGGAGTTTGTAGATCTGTGCTTATTTGATCGAGTTGTTGGAGAGGTTGTTCTCCGAGTTATTGGAGTGTTGTATTCGAGTTTGTAGGAGTTGAGGCTTCGAGGTATAACATTTTTATAATCTGACTTTTGGTGAAGTAGTCGAGTCTAGCCCGAAGTGCTAGATAGGCGAGGCAGGATAGTGGATGTACACATCTTGGGGAACCACTATAAATCCTTATGTCTGTGTTGTGCTTCTGTGTGCTTGTTTATTATCATTTTTTATTCCGCAAAAAGACGCAGAACTCACCTTTGTACCCCCCTCTAGGTGATTTAGGTAGACAACTAGAGACTTTCAATTTGTTCTCTACTCATATCTCATATGAGTGAGGATAACACAATCCTTCCTCCAATTTCTCAAAACATCTTATGTGCGACCCTATAGACTCAAATCGCGATGGCAGTGAGACTAAATGCTTGACTACTTCCAGATCACCATAGAAACACTAAAAATGCCTGTAACGCCCCGAAATTCAGAGTTGAAACGGGCGGTGTTTGTACCAAGTTTGGATCTTGGTAGGGTGAACACGGCCTATGACACGGCCGTGTCACACGACCGTGTCATGCTCGGGTAGTCCAGTGAAGTATACGGCCTGGGACACGGGCGTGTTCCAGGGCGTGTCAGTGCATACGGCATGGGACACGGGCGTGTCACATGGCCGTGTACTTCTCTAGAAAATTTTTGGTTTTGTGTTGACTGGCGGACACAGCCGTGTACTGGTTAACACGGGTGTGTCAAATTTGACACAGGCGTGTCTTCACCCGTGTCCCCCAAGCATTGTGAAAATTGGCGTGCGATTATTAGTGGCACGACCCCTAGTCATGGGCGTGTCGATCACCTGACACGGGCGTGTCAGGTTGGGACACAGGCGTGTCCCAACCCATGTCCTTTTTTGTGCTCGATTTGGGTGGCTGGATCGAGGCACACAGCCTGGGACATAGTCATGTGCAAATCCATGTCCGACCCAGGATTAAAGATTTCAGGCTAATCTGAGCCGTTCGTTTTGCTTAAATAAGATCTAACAGCCCAGATGAGTTCCTGCTTGTGTTTAGTCCGGGATTAGAGGTTTAATTCCTCATTCCATCTTTAACTCCCTCTTTCTAAGAAGTTAGAGAGAGAAGAGATCAAGGAAGAAGGAAGAGAGGAATCCGGCAGCCGGCGGAGCTTCTGAGCACCAATCTGAGAACCGAGACCGGATCCGTGGAGAGAATTCCTTTGCGAAGCTTTCTATCCGGCTAGTTTTTAATGATGCCGAAGCGGACTTCAAGGGTAACGATTTTCAACTCAAGCACTTGAAGCTTTTCTTCCTTTGCATGGGAAAACCCACTCCCGCGAGTGTGCGGTGAGTGCGCGGTGTTCCTTGGGGGTAGATATGTGAAGTCCCCCTTGTTTAGAGTCCGAAATCGAAGTACGGGCATAGGCATTGTGTGTGAAGCCTACCCAGACGTGTTCGTCTAGATCGGTGATGTTGCATTGTATGAATAGCCGGAGAAGACTCCATGCATTGTTTTTGGGTTTCTATGCGGTAGATTGCGGCAGGGATCCTTGGAGATTAACTCCAAGGCGTACCCGGAAAATTGGGCGGAAACGTAATTCTGCAAACTTGGCGGCCGGGGAGTCAGCCTTAAACATAATTGGGTTATGTTTTATTTGGAAATGATTTAGGATCCGGGTGAAGCTTGTCCCGTGCGTACATCATAAAGTGACTAGGCGGCGTGAGCAACGGGCGGGTGGATACGGTCCTGGGCTATGTGGTTCGGTGCTAGAGGCCCTAAAGTGGAACTGGTCATTGGCATAGTCGGGAGTCTTGGACTACGGTCAAAAGGACTCAAAAATGCTCACATTGCTTGTCATGCTAAGGATGGTGGTGAAGCCACAGAATTGATAGGATTCACCGTGAATGTGCCCTGAGTGCACGGGGTGTTTGGTCGAGCGAGCCTACACTTGTGACGAAAGTCTTTATATGCACTTTATTATTTATCTAGGCAAACGATATGCAGGGAATGAGCACCGCCGCCCCTAATAAGGGGGCGGGTCGTTATAATTTGGCCAGCTTTAGCTGACCGTTGCTCTGTTTGCCACCATGTGGTGGAATGATTGCTTGCAGGTGCTGCGGAACCAAGCGCCAAGTAGCGGGTTGAAGCCTAAGCTATTGTGCTGGCCCTCGAAGGCCGAAGTGAACTGCTATTTTTATTTTTTGTCATGTATGGCCGGCCTGCGAGCCGATGTTTGTAAGACATTACCTTGTTAAGAGAAACTTTGTAAGTCCATAAGGCCATGTACTCTTTCGTGCATTCGTTTTATTTCATTCCTATTTTGGTTAGTGGACATTCAGGACATGGTTGTGCAAGTTTTTGGGTTCTATTAACTGTTTAAAAGCTTCAGCTAGAATGCTCTGTGTTAGGACGAGTAGTTGAGTCTTTGGTATTATTCTGTAACCCCTCTGACTATCTGTGGTATATGGCATCGGGTTCCAGCTGGACCTTCTGTTATATGCTATACGACGGATGGGGGTGTTACAATACCAGCTTTGTGAGTCAAAGGTTTCGCAAGGGATGCTTAGACGATTGTTTTTGCGATTAGTTGCTCATGTATAACCCTTGCTTGTTATGTGGTGCATGTGGCGCGTTGCAGGAATGTTGGTGCCAAATTGTATTACTTTACACGTTCTCCCTTATTTGAATGTGCGAGTATGATGTTGTGCATCAGTTCGAGCGACTATCATAGGGCGTTTGCATTGGCGGCGGATTCTTAGACATATCATGGAGGGATGTTCTGCCCCTTATTTTGTTATCATGGAAGGACTAGCGAGTCCGTTCCTATTAAAATATGCGGAGGGATTTGGTGTCCGTTCTCATATGGAATCCTAGAAGGATTTGGTGTCCTTTTTTATCAAAGGTCGAGGAAGAGTTGTTCAAGGAGGGGCCGAGTGGGTGTGGCCAGAGGAGGAGAATGACATTTGTGCCCTATCCTGCTTTGAAGGTTGGTCCATCGTGGGAGGATGAGCAAGTTGTTGTGCTCTCCCTTGCACTTGGTGAGAGATTCTGTATAGTGCGGGGGATGTGAGGGCGCTCCTTCCTTTTAATAGGCAATGCCTTGAAAGGTGGTGCTAATGTTGGTGGGAGAGATCACTTGTACGTGCATCATACACGCACTCTATTTTTTTTGTTAGAGCTTGTCCTGGGTTTGGCTCCACCTGGTAGCTTGTATTTGCCCGCAATATAACTCCTGGAGCATTACAGATTCATCCTCCTTGGGTATCGTGCTAAATGTTTTCTCTTTCAAGCTCCCTTTGCTCAAACATGCGTGTTTGACACGACATGTTGATCTTGCAATTTTTGCGTGAGCGCCTGGGCAGATGCTTGAATGTAGGGAGAGGGGATGTTTGCTCCGCTTTGTCTGGATGGCGCCCGAGGGCTCAGAGTCTGCTTTTGGTTAAGTGGCACTAGAGGACTCATGGTTTACCCAGGAAAAATCCCTTGGAGGATTGAGGACTTACTCCTATCTTGGGAAGTACTCAGGATCAGTTTCCTTGTAGGTGGCGAAGAACCTTTGTCTATTTGTGCCTTGGAAGGATATGGGCTCTAATTCATTGAAAGTACCAAAGAGTCTTCTTTCATTCTTGACTAAGGAGAACCTAAGTTTTTTGAATGGTGGCGATAAATAACCTTTATTCATTTGTTCCTCAGGAGGACCGGTGTCCGTCTGGGTGGAGGTGGCGAAGAATTTTGTTCATTTGCTCTTCATGGGGGAATGGGTCCGTTCAGATGGAGGTGGTGAATAACCTTTGTTTATTCGCGCTTTAGGGGGAACTGGGTACTTCTAGGTGGAGGTGATAAAGAACCTTTATTTGTTTACACCTTAGGAGGATCGGGGTCTATCTCGGTGGAGTTGGAGAAGAACTTTTGTTTGTTCGTGCCTTAGGAGGATCGGGTCCATCCAGGTAGAGATCGTAAAGAACCTTTGATCATTCGCGCCTTAGGATGATCGAGGCCTATCTAGGTAGTGGTGTCAAAGAACCTTTGTTCATTTGCACCATAGGAGGACCGAGGTCTATCAAAGTGGAGCTGGCAAAGAACCTTTGTTCATTCGTACCTCAGGAGGACTGGGGTCCATCTAGGTGGAGGCAATGAAGAACCTTTGTTCGTTCGCGCCTCTAGATGATTGAGGTTCGTCCAATTAGTCAGAGTGTCCTTTTAGGACATCTGAATGTTTTGTTAGAAAAGTAAGAGTCTTCACTTAGGATATCCAGACACTTTGTTTGAGAGAGGTAGGAGTCTCCACTTAGGATATTCAAGCACTCTGCTTAAGAGAGGTCGGAGTCTCCACTTGGGATATCCGGACACTCTATCTGAGAGAGGTTGAAGTCACTACTTGGGATATTCGGACACTCCGTTTGAGAGAGGTCAGAGTCTCTACTTAGGATATCCAGACATTTTTAGGAGAGATCAAAGTCTCCACTTGGGATATCTAGACACTCTATTTGAGAGAGTTCAGAGTCTCCACTTTGGATATCCAAACACTCAGATGTTTGGGCATATGATAAAAACTCGATTCTTGTTGTATTAATACAATTACAGACATCGGATACCTTGGACGTTCCATGGGCTGAGTGAAATATTAAGGGTAGTCTAATCACCAAGATGGGGGGGGGGTGAATATATGTTTAAGAGTTTTTGATCTTTTTAATTTTTGTTGACTTCTAGCACAACAAAAAATAATGAAACACATCATAGAGAGCACACCAAAATTTATAGTGGTTCTCCAATTATGGGTACATCCACTTTCCACCTCCACCTATTTAGTAATGTACTAGACTCGACCAACTTCTCCAATATCTCAGATCAAAGATCTTACAGCTCAGAGTCCTTGACCCCCTACAGCTAAGGAACACAAACAGATCCCCCACCTCAGATCCACACTTAGGATCTTATACCTTAGACCTTTAAGAAAAGGCCCTATAATCAGGCTATCAAGCCCTACCTTAATCTCTACACCCAGATATCTACACTCAGACCTTCTCCTAAGATCCTACATCAAATCCCATGGATTCTACCCTCAGATTTCCACTGGAATCCTACACCACACTCACATCCAAAGGATCCTACAATTTCATAATGATGAAAGAAAAATTACAGGACACTTGACTCAAAAATAACTTGTCTTGATTCTTATGTAGAAGCACAACAGTGAGGCTTCTTCTTCATTGACCAGATTTCACAAAGTATCTTCTTGGAATGGTTGAGTCTGGATCAGGAATACTTCTTGCTAAGAGAGTAATCTTCAAGAAATATCTTGATTCGTTGGGCCTTAGGAAGATTGCTCTTTAGGGTTAGCCACCAGTGAAGACTTGGAGAAGAATGTGTAAATGCTTGAATACTTGCAAATATCTATATATATGTATGTATATGTAGGTATTTTATCCTTCAATCCTTGTATCCATTTTATACTTGTCTTGGTCAATTAAACCCTAAGGTGTTTATAAGGAATCCACCGCCAATGGCTAGAATCAAGAAGAAACCTTAAGATTTTTCTAAGGAATCCACCTCTAATTGCTAAAATTAAGAATTAATTTGCATTTAAGATATTCTACATGAGTCCCCTGATTGGTGCAGCAAATGGAGGGATTCAAAATTTTGAATAAGTGCCTGATTTGCGTCTTACTTCCAGTCTCAGACTGTTAAACAAATCTTTTGGCTGATATAGCCGATGTGGGCCTTCTAATGTCTGTCCAGCTGATATGGTCGATACAGTCCTTCAAACCTTTATCCAAATATTATCTATCTAGAATAATTATCTTATATCATCCAGTCGATGATGTCGACATTTTTCTTAACATCCAGTAGATACAATCAATATTTTATTCTTAGCATCTAGACGATGTCGTCGATATTTTACTCAGCATCCAGACAATGCAGTAAACATTTTCTTCTTAGCATCCAGACGATATAAACACTACTTTACTTAATAGATCATTGTCTTTATCTTCAAATCCCTTTAACTACAGTTGACTTTTTCTGATAATGACAAGTATAATATAGGATAGGACATAGATCAACATGAATTTTGTGCATTGAGGTATTATAAGGGCAAAACTCTGTTTGGGTGGCCATAAGTCTAACACTACATTAGTCATGCATTTTAGTTATATATGTCACATCAACAACTAACAAATGCATTAAATACATGATGTCTTTATAGTCATCTTCATGGCTTCTTCAAATCAAGAATTTTGTGGTCAATATTACCAATAATCTCCTCCTATTTGAAGAAGTTAGAACTTCATATGACAATAAACACATAAACATATAAACCAGAATAGACACAAGCTATAGTGCAATCATTCCATAATATATTGAAATCAAAGTACTGTATACTTTAGGAAAATATAACTGTAAATCCCAAAAGTATTTAATCTATTACATGCTCCTTTTTCATCATCAGTCACTATCACCTGCTGCTTTCCTTTTCTGTCTCTCAAAATAACTTAGAGGCTTTGGAATATATCTTGGAGGAGGAGGTGGTCCATTGGGATGGTTTCCCCTATGGGTCCTCCCTTTTTACTCTTATTTATCATACATATTTCATTCCATAGAGCTATAAAATCTTGATGTGTACGTGTTATTTATACCAAAGTTGTCCCATGTAGTTAAGATTATATGCTTATACTTTGGGCTCCATTCCTCATATCCAGGTAGATTCTGAATTTCCTCCCTTCCTCTATGTCTAACTACCATCTCTTATTCAGATGGAACAACTTTTGTTTTGTGAGAGGGCTTTACATAATCAGATGGGGAATCATTATATCGAGGCTTTGGGATGTAGTTCATTTGGGGTAGATTCAAAGCAAGCTGTGTTGCATTTGAAATCCAGATGGCATGATCAGCAGTATGATGCATGACAGCTTCCTCCCCCTTTCTAACTTCTTCAAATACATGATTACAGATAGTTCCTTAAGTGTTAGATAGCTTTTGCCTTAGCATGTTCACCCCTCCAGTGAGATGATTTTTTTATTTCCAGAAGGTGTTCATCCAGCATTTGACTGAGTAATCTACCCTCTCTAGAACATTCATCTTGTGCTCAACCATGTTATTTGGAAAGCTTGTTGTAGATTCTGTGAGGTGGAAAACTGATTTGCTATAATGTCACAAAGTCCTTGGTGAGTTAACTCATGTTGGTTGGCTGTGTGATCCACTACATGAACAGCCTTCATGAAGAAGTGGAGAGTTTAAACATTCTACTGATTTATCTCAGCTTGAAGTCCGGTAATTTTCTTAGTCATTTCATTTCTTAAACTTTGAACTGTTTTATCCAAATAACACGCAATTTGTTTTATCCAAATAACACTCAGTCAAACAATGCTTTCATCTGAGCCAGGAAAGAACCTAGAAGTGCTTCACTAGTTGTGGGAATGGTGGTTCTAGGCTCTTCAGTAGCTGCTCTAAAGGATGGATTTGTCTCTGATTCATAGTCTTCATACAAGCAGTCAGGTGTGCCAGCTTTGGGAGTGATCTTTCTAGTATCTTGCTCTTCCATAACTCTCTTCCCTTTCCACAAAACAATCTCTTTCCCAGAGAATGTTATTTCTATTGTTTCATCCTATACATACTCAAGTTCTGGCTCATTTTCAGGAATGGGCTCAATGATTTTTTATATGACTTGATCTACAACATCAAGGTCATAAGCATTATATACAGAGTCTAACAGTTGAGACTCCTCCTCAATGAGTTAAGTTGTGTTGGAACATGGATTCTGCATCTCTTGGTTTGAGAATAACAAATCTCAGTGTGTATTTGATCATGTTTGTTGTGTATTTATGGTGTGCAAGATTACAGGTATGAAGACACCTTGGTTCCACTTTCTATGACCTACCGCTGGGCGCTAGGCCTTCTGTCTATGCTAGTTATGCCAACTTACATGCTGGGGATGCCAAATTTCCTCTGCGACCAACTGTCTGGTGCTAAGACTATCGCACCGCATTAGCTATGTCGATAATCATCGATTCGATAACGTAGAGAAGAGAAGGTAGTGTCGAGAAGAGTTGGTAGTGCTGAGAAGAGCCGGTAGTGCCGAGAAGAGACAGTTGACCAGACTACCGCGTCGTGCTTACTACTGCGTTGCGGTATCCAAAAGCGGCAAGAGAATATTATTGGATATTACCTAATTTGGTGATAGACAGCTGATGAAAACGCATGAAAAAGGCCTACCACCACGCAGTATCCTTAGCGTCGGTGATAGCTCATTTTAAAACAACTATAAAGACCCACAAATTTTCAGTTGATTAAAGAGCAGAAAAGGAAAGAGCTCTGACGGTGCAGTGCATATAAAGCTATTGCTTGGTGGTAGATTTAGGAAGCTCCAAATATATCATGATTTGATTGAGAAACTGGAAGGATCATCGAATATCATTTGGAAGGCAAGGATATATCTTATTTTCATGAGAAATAATTTATTTCTAAAGATGAATGCAAAATTCACAAAATTGAAAAGAAGATAAGGAAGGATTTTGAATTCCGCGAGCTATTGCCCTGCTATAGCAGCTACTGCCGCACAGTAGCTCCTTACACAGCTTTCTCTATTTAAAACAACCCAAAATTGAGTTTTAGTAGATGGTTTTTCAAGAAATTTGAAAGGGGAGTGTTCCCTAGCCACCTAGAGGGAAGGAATGAGAATTTCCCAACTCATTTATGAGGGGAGTTATTCAGAGGAGATCAAAAGAAATTCAGGCGCAAGGATTGAAGGCTATCAACATGATGATCAAGAAGCCTTCTTCATAATATTCACGTAGAGGATCCTCGATACGAAAAACACTCATCAAGCGCACACCTTCACGAATCTGAAGAACATCAATTAAGAAGACTCTCAAGCCATAAAGATTGAACCTTTGCAAGAAAATTGACATCAACATCAAGGGTTCTAGTTAGAGGAGAGTTTTCTCCTATTCATGTATTTTCTTTAACCTTTTTGCATTCTATGCGGAGAAATCGTCTGGTGTAGACGTCAAATTCCTGGGAGGAGTTTGTGAGAAATCATCCTGGGAGGCCATCAGATTTCTGGGAGGAATCTTTAGAAATTGTCCTGGAAGGGCGTCTAGATATGGGAGATCTAGTAGGCTCTAAAGCCCTTCTGGGGAGGAAGGTGAGGAGCAGGCCCGTCAATCTTCTTAGGAAAAGAGAGAGGGCCAACCGGTCCTAAAGAAGGGTCGATATAAAAAATGAAAAGTGATTTTTATTGATTTATCACCTTGATCTTAGCATTATAGGATCAAAGTTTGTAATCCTCTTTATTGAAATAAAAATCGCGTCTATCCTTTTATTTTATTATAATTTCAGTTCATATGTCATGAAATGCTTTATATAATATCTCTCTATCAAATCCTCGACTCTAAGTACATTGGAAATTACTTCTGGTGAATTCGCTCTAGGATTTTAACTTCTGGTATAGTGCTCGGCAGTAATACTTACCACTGTAGTAGCGAAGATCAATTCTATTCTCACATATTCAAAACAATCTTCAATATAACATTTTATGAGATATAAAATATATCCTTCTGCTATAATATATTCCAAAACTTCTTAAAGTGATTCTGATATTTTTAGGTAAGATTTAAATTTCCTTAAAGCCCTTATTCCCCCCCCCTCTAAGGGCACTGTAAGATCCAACAAGTAGTATCAGATCTAGGTTATTCCAAATCGGCTTAACAGCCGGGAATAATGGCGTATCATGTTCTCGCATAATCTAGAGGGGATGAAAGTATATTAAATGAAAAAATTTTAACACCACCTTTGTTTATGGGTGAAAATTATATAGGGATAAAAATCCTAATGGAGAAATTTTAAAAATCTTTAGACATAGAGGTTTGGAATATTATAATTAGGAAGCCCCAAAGCATACTAAATAAATTTGAAATATTTTTAAATGCTAAATTAATGAATAGTTTATTTTGAGTGCTTCATCGAGAAATTTTCAAACTTAATTATACTTTACCTACCGCTTATGAAATTTGGAATTTTCTTGAAAAAAGTTATGATTTGTCTTTTATAGGTAAGGTGTGCACGTTAAGAGAAAAGAAAGAAAAGAACACATCAAGTGGAAGGAAAGATGAAAATATATCTTTGGAAGTAGAAAGCCAAGAGGAAGATGATAAAGGAACTTTGTGTTCAAATCATGCTTGTTTAAGAGCGTTGTAAGAAAATCAAATTCCTTTTTTATTTGTAATTCTAAATCTACATTTCATGTGCTAGATGTGGCTAAACGTATAATTAAAGAATTTAAAAATATTAATTCATAATTGCGTTTAGAAAATAAAATTTTAAAAGTACAACTAAATGTATCTTGTTCTCCCTCTTGTTCTATAGTTGAAAATATGATACCTTGTTTTGATTGCAAAGAATTTAGAGAAAAAATCAAGGTTTTTGAAAAAAAATAAAATATTTCTAAAGAGTATAGTAAAAAAGTTGATTGATGAAAATAGTGCCTTAATTCATAAACTAGAATCATTAAAAATATTTGTGCAAAAATATTCAATCAATAAAAATTCTTTTATCTCTAATTTATCTTCAAAATTATGCAAGTTATCTACTAGCGTTCCAAATTTCATAAAACATTCACCTAATAGAATATCTAACCCCCATTCAATTTCTCTCAATATTAAAGTAAATGATAACAAATTTTCTATTAATAATACTTTCAAAAATCACTATCATTAGAAGCATCAAATTAATCATTATGGAAATTTGTCATATAAAAATAATATATTCAGCTAAAGTATGAATGAAGGCCCATCATTAAAAATGACACACCTACTCTACTCAAAAGGGCCCATTCATCATTATCTCACCATGGATTATCACGCTATGTTTGGGTACCCGAAGGAACCGTAACACTTGGCCCCTTTTGGATACCTAAATACCTTATCCATTAGTATCCACCTATTACGTGAAGTAAAAACAAATCAAAACAAATGTACTCTATAATCTACTTCACGATGTGCATAATGTCCTTTTTGAATTCATGTTGTTTTTATTTCCGTTTGTTTTTAATCCAACATGTCATAGACACTTTTCATATATATATATTTTTTTATATGACTTACACATATTAAGTTTAATAATAAATTAATCCAACTGAATGAATTCAAATAAATGTCATATCTTTTCTAAATAGCCAAAATTTACTTATTCTCTATAGTCTATCCTTTTAAATTCATTACCTACAAGTGTCTTATATTATCACTATAATTTAAATAACTTTTAAAAATAGATTTTAATAAGCTATAAAGGGTCTTAATTTATAATATTAAAATGCAAAACCTTTTTTATTATTTCTCTAATCTCTGTGCTGCATTTGATAGCCCCTTTATTGGAAAATCATAATCAAGAAAAAACCAGAATTAAAAGGGTTAAAAAATATAATTTTTAAATGAAAAAAATCCAAACTTTGTTACTATCGCTTGATGATAGGTACTACCATCGACGCTAGTTTTTTTCCAAAAATTTTGATTTATCAAAATACTTATCTTAAAAATTTATTTTGCTGGAATCCTTGCTTTCAAGAAAGTTTTATATTGGATGAATTCACTATAATAAATTCATGTTACCTATGTGTCTTTAAGATCAACTATCTTTTAAAATCAATAAAAAATTATAATAGTCAACACATATAAAAGCCATAGGATATAAATCGGAATTTAGGATCAATCGCTTAGTATGAGCATGATCACTTACCCATAGTGGGGCGTAGGATTGTGTGCATTAGAGACCTAACCTCTAATTCATTTCTTATCCTTAACTGGGGAGGGTTCCAGTGGGGCCTTGCGAGGCACTACGGGAAAGAGTGATAGGTTGATAGTTTTCTTTTGTATGCATATGGGATTAACACCCCAACCTATAGCATATTTGTAGCTCCTCATGCCCATCCATCACTTAGTAAGGGGCTAGGGTGTAGACATATAGTTAGGGTATTTAAATTTAGGGCAACTCATGATACGTATGTACATTGCATGAACATTATTTCACTTCTCATGTTCATTTCATGCTTAATATTCTATTATGTTATTTTATATTTGCATTATATATCTCTTTGTGCTTTCATGTTTTTTGAAAAACATAAGATTTTTTCTTTCTTTTTGCATTTTTTCCTGGCATAGAAAATCGCATAACGGACAGGCTCATTGAAAAATTCTATGTTTTCTAGAAATCTATTTATTATAAAATATTTGAAAATCAAATATAAAATTATAAAATGATTTAAAAGAACAAAAATATTTTTTTACTATATCTCTTTGTATGTTTATTGTTTGGAATTTTTATTTAAAAAAACAAAAAATTGCTTAATATTCATTGTCATTGTTAAGGATGATTAATTATATCAATTTAAGATGAATTACAATGTGTAATTTAATTTTTAAGAATCTTAAAACATTTTTTTGTTTATGTCATGTCATGAAAATTGTCTTGTTATATGCAATTGAATGGACAAAATATGTGTAGGATTGCTTAACATGTCTCTAAGTATGAGTAATGTTTTATGTTTGATAATTATTCATTCGCTCACTTATTTTTGATAACCTACATGTATTTTTAATCTTATACTTGCATGATTGTGGAGTGTAATAATATAATAATTAAAATACATAAATAGATTACCTACATTATATTGAATTGATTATTTTAATTCTTTATTTTTTATGCACTTATTCATTAGAGAAAGGTGGTTTTTCAAAAAAAGGTCATTATTTGCGCAATAAGTGAATTCAAAGTTTCTTGTCACTAAATTAAAAATCAAATAAAAATTGAAATACATAAATTAATTATTAAAATAATCACTTATTTTTGATAACCTACATGTATTTTTAATCTTTTATTTGCATGATTGTGTAGTGTAATAATATAATAATGAAAATACATAAATAGATTACCTACATTATATTGAATTGATTATTTTAATTCTTTATTTTGTATGCACTTATTCATTGGAGAAAGGTGGTTTTTCAAAAAAAATGTCATTATTTGCGCAATAAGTGAATTCAAAGTTCCTTGTCACTAAATTAAAAATCAAATAAAAATTGACAAGAAATACTCCACCAAGCACTACTCACCCTCTTGATAAGTCTTAATGAGCATTATGAGGTTGAGCACCTTGGAAAAAGGATTGTAAAGTGTCTTGTAGCAAACAAAATATTCACTTCTCTTAGTACACCCGATCACAAGAAATAAAAATAAAATTAAAAAAAATAGTGTTCTTCCAAGCACTACTCTGCTCCCTGATAAGTCTTAATAAGCATTGTGTGTGCAGAGTACCATGATAGTTGTACCCCTTACTTATGTGCATTAAAAATAGTGGAAGTAATATTATTGTTGTATTTTAAAGTTATGTTATTCATTATATATGTCATGTGTTTTGATTGATTCACTTGTATACTTTATCAAAACACTATTTGTACACATCATTATTTCTCATAAAACTTCTACTCATGAGAAATGGATCCTAATGCATACCTATACTATTAAGTAAATGCACTAGATAGGAAAGCATGACTACTACAATGTTTATTTTTACTTGAAATACAAATTAGTTTACATTGTAATTATTATCTCTGTTTGTTATTTTAAAATCATGCTTGCAAAAATTTCAATGACTTAGACTTGAATTGAATTGAAAACATCTTCTTATTTGGCTTAAAACTCATTATCCTTAATATGATCATATTTTCCAAAAGAGATGTTTATTTTAAGAGTGCTTATTATATTCTTATGTTTACTACTTGTGCGTAATCATGAATATTTACTCTTTAAATTAGTGATAAACTATGTTTATTAAGTTGTATTATTTGCTTAACAAGTGCTATTTTTCTATTGTTATCACTATACTACTTTATTCTATCATGTATATATTTTGCTCAATAAGTGGTCGATAGATATCTATGATCTTGCAAATTGCATCCCACGTTTCTTCTCTAACATAAAACTTTTTAATTCTCATTGCATACACTCACATCTACCCTCCTTTTATTAAACTAAAAAGGGGGGAAAACAACTTGATAAATTTCATAATTCAGGGGGAGTACAATAAATTTTTTTCATAGAAAGCATCTATGTAGGGGGAGTATTCATAGTAAGTTGATACTATGCGTATGCTCGATCATGGTAATTAACTTAACAAGTGGTAACATGTTTTTGTTTTTAACAAGTGACAACATATATTAACCAATTGGTGGTACCATGCAAATATTCTTTTCCTACATAAAAAACTCGACTTGTTAATACACTCTATCTCACCCTCTTTTGATAATACCAAAAGGGGCAGAATGAAATTGTAGAAAAATTGAAGAAATATCTCATTCAAGAAGAGTACAAACTAGGAAAAATCTATGTAGGAGGAGTATCCATCTAAGGGGAGTACGCATTGAATGCTTATCAATTACTATAAAAACAAACACCATTATTTATGCATTATTTCTCAATAGTGGATTTGTTATTATCAAAAGGGGGAGTTTGTTTGAACATGCGTTCCACATATCTTGGTTTGAGAATAACAAATCATAGTGTGTATTTGATTATTTTTGTTGTGTGTTTATGGTGTACAGGATTATAGGTATAAAGACACCTTGGTTCCACTTTCAGTGACCTACTGCTGGGCGCTAGCCCTACTGCCTACGCTAGCTATACCGGCTTACAAATTGGGGACTACAGATTTCGTCTATGACCTACTACCGGGTGTTAAGACTAATGCGTCGCGTTAGCCATGTCGACGATCATTGAGTTGGTAGCATTGAGATGAGCAGGAAACGTCAAGAAGATCAAGTAGCGTCGAGAAGAGACGGTTGACCAGACTACCACATTGTGCTTGCTACTGCAGTATCCAAAAGCGGTAAAGAATATTCTTGGATATTTCCTCATTTGGTGATGAACAATTGGAAGAAATGCGTGAAAAAGACCTACCGCCATGCGGTAAACTTAGCATCGGCGATAGCTCATTTTAAAAAAACTACAAAGACCCCAAATATTTAGCTGATTGAAGATCAGAAAAGGAATGATCTCTAATGGTGCAGCGCTTACAAATCTATCGTCTGGCAGTAGCTTTAGGAAACTTCAAATATATCATGATTTGATTGAGAAATTGAAAGGAGCATCGAATATCATTTGGAAGGCAAGGATATATCTTTTTTACGAGGAATAATTTATTTCTAAAGATGAAGACAAAATCCACAAAATTGAAAAGAAGATATGGAAGGATATTGAAGATTGTGAGCTACCACACTGCTATAGCAGCTACCATCGCGCAGTAACTCTATGCATAGCTTTCTCTATTTAAAATAGCCTGAAATTGAATTTCAGGAGATGGTTTTTCATGAAATTTGAAATGGGAGTTCGCCCTAGCAATCTAGAGGGAAGGAAAGGGTTTTTCCCAACTCATTTAGGAGGAGAGTTCTTTAGAGGAGATCAAAAGGAATTCATGCGCAAGGATTGAAATCTATCAACATGATGATCAAGAAGCCTTCTTCCTAATATTCACATGGAGGATCCTCACTACGAAAAATTCTTATCAAACGCACACCTTCACGTATTTGAAGAGCATCAAAGAGGAAGACTCTCAAGCCACAAAGATCGAACCTTTGCATGAGAATTGACATCACCATCAAGGGTTCTAGTTAGAGAGGAGTTTTCTCTTATTCTTGTATTTTCTTTAACCTTTTTGTATTCTGTGTGGAGAAATCATCTGGGGTAGACTTCAAATTCCTGGGAGGAGTTCATGAGAAATCGGCTTGGGAGGCCGTCAGATTTCTAGGAGGAATCTTTGGAAATCATCTTGGAAGGACGTCTAGATCTAAGAGATTTAGTAGATTCTAAGACCCTTCCGAGGAGGAAGGTGAGGATCCAACTGATCAATCTTCTTGGGAAGAAGGGAGAGAGCCAACCGATCCTAGAGAAGGGTCGATATAGAAAACAAAAAGTGTTTTTTATTTATTTATCGTCTTGATCTTATCGTCATAAGATCAAAGTTTTATAATCCTCTTTATTGAAATAAAAATAATGACTATCCCTTTGTTTTATTATAATTTCATTTATATGTCATGAAACACTTTATATAATATCTCTTTATCAAAACCTCAACTCTAAGTACATTAGAAATTACTTCTGGTGAATTCGCTCTAGGATTTCATCTTCTGGTAGTAGCACTCGGCAGTAAATACTTATCGCTAGCGGTAGCGAAGATCAATTATATTCTCACATATTCAAAACAATCTCCAATACAATATTTTATGAGATAAAATATATCCTTCCGCTATAATATATTCTTAAACTTCTTAAATTGATTCTGATATTTTTAAGTAAGATTTAAATTTTCTTAAAGCCCTTTTCACCCCCCCCCCCCCTCTAAGGGTGTCGCAAGATCCAACAAGTTGTTGTCCTCTCATCTTTAAGTTTTAAGTTCCTTGGACAGAGTTCACAATGAAGGTTCTCCCCCCCCCCCCACCACACACACACACACAACAATGGGCTAAGAATTCTTAGTGAACTTCTCCTTCAACTATATCTTCCTTTTCACTTCCAACAACTATCATGGACACTTCCACAAGTGTTGTACTATCTAGGTCTTCTAGGACAACAATCGCAGACCTTGCTTGCTCAATTTCTTTAGGGTGCTCTCCCTCAACATTACTAGGGGAGTTAGTGTAACTAGAGACAACTTCCTTCTCCTTTTATCTTTTCTTTCTCTCTTCCTTTTTCTTCTTGAAACTTTCTCCTTTCTTCTTCTTGGTATTTCTCCTTGACTTTTCCCAGTTTTGGGGAAAGGTTTCTCCCACCTTTCTATGATTTTATAATCAATCTTGTTATTGTGGTGCAAAGATGCCTCATGTGACTCATCAAGCTTATCACCTAAGCACTTTGAAAGATACAGAGAGATGATTCTACCTATGTTGGGGGAATTTAGACAGCCTTTTAGTTTCTTGAATATCAACTGACTCCAGTCAGTTTTCTTGGTCAGAATTATTGCAGTCATAATATTGAACATCTCCTTTGATATTCTTTTATGGAATCCTAGCTTGCAGAACAGGACCTTCCCCACTATATCAGATAGTAATTTTCCTGGAGAGTTCATTTCAACCCTTTCTAGAGATCTGTACTCTTCACCAAAATATTTGCACCATTCTAGGGCTGACTCATGGTCCTCCTGGGTAATATCATCATCCTCTTCACCCTCCAAGAGCGATGGTAGGTGAAGAAATCGACTGCGACTACGGGCTGTCATCCTCAGATTATTCTCTACGACATATGTTTTGATGTTCTTTCCCGTAGAGCTTATCTATGTATTCTAGAAGAACTCTTGAACGACATGCGATACTATATGGATGTTGGTTCTGATAAGATGAATTCCAGTCCTGCTGCACTTAGAAGAAAATTGACGTATTGGATTTCTTCTGAACAATTTTTGAATCTTCCCCATATGAGTTTGATGTCAGTGTTGATTTTGATGGAAGAACTTGATTTGAGGGCCATTTGTGATTTAGAAAGCTTGAAGTGGAGAAATCCTTCCTCGATAAATAGGAGAGAACGCTAAAATCTTGTAGTTGACTCTTGGGTTTTAGGGTATATTTACCCCTAATGTCTACGAAGATTTTAATTTTTATATATAAAAAAGGAATGCAAAGAGGTACACACCTATTTTGGCAAGAATTTCAAAGATATATTTGAGCATAGATCCAATTAAGGTGTGTTAATAACCTTTTAGCCAGTCAGAAAATTATCATTGTGTCTTCACAACGATAACATTTAGTAAACAAAACGATAACACCTCTGACTGCTTGAATGAATAAAATGGCATAGATACATCGTGTGTGTGTCACATGCACTTTTCTAAGGAAAAATTTTATGATAATAATGTCTATTTATTTGTTGCACTTTTTAAATTAACTGGAAAGAGCTTGTCTGGCATGAAAACTATTCTAGGTTTAGCATGCCCAATTCAATTTTGAAAAAGTTAAATTTCTCTTCATCTGATGGCTTGGTGAAGATTTCTACCACTTGTTTGTCAGTGTAGACAAACTCAAGGCAGATGTCTTGTTTCTCAACATGCTCTTTGATGAAGTGATATCTAATCTCAATATGCTTAGTCCTACTATATGACATAAGATTCTTAACAATTGAATTTGCACTAGATGAGTCATAAAACATGGGAGTTTTACTTAGCTGGATGTTATAGTCTTGTAGTTGATGTTGGATCCATCGTAGTTGGACACATCAAATCCCAATAGAAATGTATTCTGACTCATCTGTTGAAATAACAACACTTGTTTACTTCTTTCTACTATAGGAAATTAATCTTCTCCCGAGGAATTGCATGTCCTAGAGGTACTTTTTCTATCTTCCTTGTATCCTACAAAGTCTGCATATAAAAATCATATTAGCTCAAAATCATTACTCATAGGGTACCATAAGCTAAGATTACGTGTCAAGATATCTCAAAATCCTCTTAACATAGGTATAATGAGATTTCTTGGGTTCACTTGATATCTGACACAAACACATGTAATAAACATAATGTTTGGTCTACTAGAAGTTAAGTCGAACAGGGATTCAATGCTACATTTGTACATAATCTCATCAAAAGGTTTCCCTTTTCATCATTGTCCAAAGACATATTGGAGCTCATTAGAGACCTCATTAAGGTTGTACCCTCCATTCCAAACTTCTTTATGAGTTCCTTTGTGAACTTGGTCTGAGAGATAAATATCTCATCCTCATATTACTTCACTTGGAGACCTAAGAAGTATTTCAGCTCTCCCATGCTGTTCGTTTTAAACTTCATTTGCATAAGATTGGCAAATCTTTTATAGAGGTGATCATCTGTAGATCCAAAGATTATGTTATCTACATATATCTGGATCAACAAAGTCTTGTCTTTTACTTCCCTTAAGAATAATGTCTTATTTATTTTTCCTCTTAAAAATTTATTTTTAATGAGAGAGTCTCATACCAAACTCTAGATGCTTGCTTAAGACTATATAAAGCTTTCTTAAGATAGTAAATATAATTAGGATAAGTTGAGTTAATAAAATTTATGGGTTGTTCTACATATACTTCCTCTTTCAAGTCTCCATTAAGGAAGGAAGACTTCACATCCATTTGATATACCTTAATGCCTTTGTTAGCTGTATATACTAAAAAAACAACTTGATGGCCTCTAATCTTGTTACTGGTGCAAATTTTTGGTCAAATTCTATGCCTTCTTCCTATCTATAAACCTTTAAAACTAGCTTAGCCTTATTTTTGATGATTACTCCACTCTCATCAAGTTTATTTATGTAGGCACACTTAGTTCCTATTATGTTGTGTCCTTGGGGTCTATGGACAAGCTTCCAAAACTTACATCTCTTGAATTAGTTCAATTCTTCTTCCATAGCCATAATCTAGGAGGGGTAAGAATTTGCTTCTTCAAATTTCTTGGGCTCAACTTGAGAGAGGAAACTCAAGAACATTGTTTTATTCTAAACTTTACTTCTTATAATGACTCCTTGGCTAGCATCACCAATGATTAGATTTCTGGTAGCTGTTGGAAGCCTTTCTATAGTCCCATGTGCTTCAGTTTCATCTTCAGCTTCAGCCTGCTGAGTCCTTTCTGTAGCTTCTTGTACTTATTTTATTATCTTGCTTTCTTCCCTAATAATTGCATCAGGTGAGGTGATCTCAATGGATCCAGGCTTGTCATTAATATATAACTCTTTCATCTTCAGCTCAAGACCTATAATACTAGAAGAACTAGGTCAGCCCTCATAGGTCATGCTAGTCTCATCAAATACAACATGAATATATTCTTCCACTCCTTGAGTTTTCTTATTGAATACTCTATATGCTCTGCTATGGGAGTTACATCCAACAAAATACCTTCATAGGATTTTTTAACAAACTTAATTGGATAGTGTTTCCCATTGTTTAACATACATCACTTCTAAATATTTTGAAGTAGGCTAAGGTTAATTTTCTGCCTTTCAGAAGCTCATAGAGAGTCTTATTGTAATTTTTGTTGATTAAAGCCTTGTTTTGCATATGGCAGGATGTATTTACAGTCTCAACCCAAAAGTATTTTGGTAGTGAGGTATCACTCAGTATAGTTCTACTAGTTTCAATAAGAATTCTATTCTTTCTCTCCACAATTCCAATTTATTATAGAGTTCTTGGAGAGGCAAACTCTTGAAAGATACATAAGCTTTCATAGAACTTGGTCATGGCACCTGGCTGAAATTCAATTTCATAGTCACTTCTAATTTTGACTATAGAATAGTCCATTTCATTCTGGATTTGCCTGACAAACATAGTGAATGTGGCTAGGATATTTAACTTTTGTTTAAGAAAGAACACTCATATGAACCTAGAAAAATCATCAATAATTATAAGTGGGTTGTCTTTCTCTCCTAAGTTATAAATTGGCATAGGACCAAATAAGCTCATGTGCAGCAAGTGAAAACACCTAGTGGAATCTGTGACACAAACTGATTGGCGTGGTGGTGGTGGGCGGAGACGGTGTGTGGAGACGGCGCTTTCAAACAGGAAGGGGGGAGGAGGGGTTGTAGACGGATCTTTTTGCTCCATTCCTTAGGGCGCGATGGGGGTAGAAGGAGCAAATGTCGTCAGAGCCCGTGTATTTCTTGCTGTCTAGCGGCATTTGCTCCAAACACTAGGCAAAAACTCTACGTCAAATGAATACTTAAAAGAAACCTATGTTTGCTTGCCCATATGGCATGCATGCCAAAGGCTATCTTAGGCACAATTCCACTTAGAATCTGCCCTAACTATGTTTTCCATCAAAAGCTTATTAATAGTTTTATAATTAATATAAGTTAATCTCTTGTGTCATTGCACACAAAGAGATGCTTTATTATTAACTAAAAGACATATAGGGGAATTAGAATTTATATATAAGAAGTTAAGACAGTAAAAATTCTCACTCAGAGTGCCAATTAGTATGGTCTCTGAATCTTCTGATTTCATTATTAGGCACTCATCCTTGTGGAATTCAATCTCATAGCCAAGATCACATAGTTGACTTATGATTATCAAATTATGTTGCAATCCTTCTAAATAAGCTACCATTATAATAATAACTATTTCATTTGAGATCTTACCATAACCTTTAGTCTTTTATCTATCAAATCCTCCAAAAATCACTTTCGAACCATCTTCCACTAAGGAGTATTCTTTTAATAGGCTTCGTGTTCCAGTCATGTTCTTGACACATCCACTGTCCAAATACCAGATGAGAGTGTGGTTGGTATTTGGACATACCTGTAAAAATAAATCACCTTACCTTAGGCACCCAAAACTTGTCGGACCCTAAATTCTTGTTAGCATTAAAAACTTGATTTAATTTTTTGACCATTTTCATGTGCATGATGGATCCTTTCAAGGTTGTATATTATCTTGACATTTTTTGCCCTAGGGGCTATTAGGTTGAACCTACAGTCAATGACAAAGTGGCTAATTATTCCACGACACCCGCATTCAAACTTGTTGAACCTTTTTTTTGGCTCACAACATGAATTGGATGATTCTTCCCGTGATCAGATGGATTTAACTTAGATTGCACAACCATAGCCTTTCCTTTGGCTGTAGTTCTCATAATAAGTGCTTTCTTTTTGCCTTTGGTGCTTGTGTTAGCACCAAACACAAAGGGACATTTATTTTTCATCACAATTTCTTTATGAGCTCCTTTGAAAGCACTCTTTTCATAATGCACATCTTTTGTTCCACTTGTGGAACATTCATTTGAGAAATGTCCATAAATGGACACTTGATCATACTTATTGGAGGGTAGGATTACCTTCCTAAAGATTATCTTCTTAGTCATAAGCATATTCTATTGTTCTTCTTATTATATCCCAAGCCTTCTTTATGAACTGGGGAGAACCCATCATTAGTGGAAGAACTGTCTTGGGCTTGAAGAAATTTACAACTAGTTTTCTTTATATAAGAAGCTTGTTCTTCAATTCCAAGATTTTTTCCCCTTAATTTCAGAGCACTAGATTGATCTCCAACCTTTTCAGAGATTCAACCTCTCTTACTTGTGCTTTGCACTGCTCTTTGTTGTCAACTAAGGCCTTCAAACAAGTTCCCAAACTGATTTATTAGCTCATCTTTAAAGCTTGTATTGAAGTCCTTTTTGAGTAGTATGAAGTCAGAGTTTTCTTGAGCCAGCCTTTCATCCTTATCAAGTAAATCCGACTCCATTGCCTTAAGATTAGTTATCTCATCATCCTGTGACTTGAACAATTTTTTGCACCTTTTAAGGTCTTCATGCAATTCTTTATATTGTTCTAATAAATCTCCTTCTGATTCATCTTCTGAGGTTGATTCTAGCTTAGAGTTAGTCTCTAAAATAGATAAAGGAGCTTTAATAGTTACTTGTAGAGAGAGAGAGAGAGAGTCTTCATGTACATTGTCCTCTTCATTCATGGCAATTGCAATCATGCATTCTTCTTTGTCAGAACTTGAGTGGCATGACTCGCTGTCACTGAGAGTCTTAGTCTTCTTTGTCAAGAAGCTTCTATCTTTCTTATTTTCTCCATGAGACCTCTTCTCATCAGATTTGTTGATGTTCTTTCTCTTTGAGGACAGTCTACTATCTTTTGTTGTGATTTCCATCAACCAAAATAGATTGTGTCATTGGAAATACTTTTGTTTTATTTAGACTCATATATGTCCCCTTGGAGATGTTTCATTGTTCTGCCAAAGCTACTGTAGTGTTTCTTTGAGTTGGAGGTGTAAGAGGGTTTGCTCTTCCGGTGTCTTCTCCTGCCCAACATCTTCCTTTGCTGCCTTGTGAATAAAGAAAGTTCTCCATCAGATAGTTCAGCAACAGAGCTACTGAATTCAGACTCCTCTGACTGAACAAGTCCTCTTGGAGGAGAAGAATACTTCTCTTTACTTCTCGTAGAGCTCTCAGCTTTCAGGTCCATAGAATTCTCTCTATTGTTGTCCTCTTTAGCCGTTCTGTTGTTCAGACACATCTCATAGGATAACAGTTCCCAAATTGATTTTGGAGCTAGATGTTGCCTAGATTTCTCATTTCTTTAATAGCACATATCTTGATATCCCACTACTTATTGAGGGATCTCAAGAACTTATCCTTTATCTCAAAGTTAGTAAATGTTCTCCCATACTCTTTTAAGCCATTTATAATCTTGAAGAATCTCTCATAGCAGTCAGCTAGGGAGTTTTTATTCCCTTGCATAAATGCTTCATATTCTTGGTTCATAAGAGATTTCTTATCATCGCTTATTTTTTTTGTGCCTTCCATGTATACAATCAGAGTATCTCACATTTCTTTGGAAGTTTGGCAGTGAATTAGATTCTGAATTTTAAATCATCAATGACACTGACTATAAGGTTGTTCGGTATTTTATCCATTATAGCCAAAATAATTTCATATTTTGTCATTTCAGAGAAGTTCTTTGGAACTCTCAGATTTGCATCAATAGATGAGACCTTCATAGGGATGAAGGTCCCTCTTTAATAGTTATAGAGATTCTGGGGTTAGACGCTCCATGAATAGCTTAACGCTTTGATTCCAAAAACCAAAATTTTCCTTCTGGTAGACAGGAAGTTTTGTAGAGCTCAATTCCTTATAACTCTCACTAGAAGTCATGGTGTCTAGAATAAAAATACCTTTGAGTATCTTGTTCAGTTATTAAGCCTTTTTGAACAAAATTGCTCTAATACCACTTGAAAGATTAAGGGTAGTCTAATCTCCTAGATGGGGGTGAATAGGTGTTTAAGAGTTTTTGAGCTTTTTAAATTTTGTTGACTTCTAACACAGTAAAGAAACAATGAAACACATCATAGAGAACACACCAAGATTTATAACGGTTCCCCAATTATGGGTACATCCAGTTTCCCCTCCTCCACCTATCTAGTGGTGTGCTAGACTTGGCCAACTTCTCCATTATCTCAGATTAGATATCTTACAACTCAGAGTCCTTGACTCATACAGTTTAGGAACACAAACAGATCTCTTACCTCAGATCCACACTTAGAATCTTACACCTCAGACCTTCAAGAAAATGCCCTACACTGAAGTTATCAAATCCTTACCTCAATACCTACACCAAAATATCTACAAGCGAATCTTCTTCAAAGATCCTACCTCAGATCCCAAGGATCCTAGTCTCAGATTCCCACTAGAATCCTATAACACACTCAGAGCCAAAGGATCCTATAATTTCTGAATGATGAAAGAAAAATTAAAGGACACTTGACTCAAAAATAAATTGTTTTGAGTCTTCTGTAGAGCACTACAGTCAGGCTTCTACTTCCTTGATCAGATATCTAAAAATATCTTCTTGGAATGGTTGAATCTGGGTCAGGAATACTTCCTGCTGAGAGATTAATCTTCAAAAAAGATCTTGATTCGTTGGGTCTTATGAAGATTGCTCTTTAGGGTTAGCAACCAGCGAGGACTTCTAGAAGAATATGTGAATGCTTGAATACTTGCAAACCTCTATATGTATATATATGTTTGTATTTTATCCTTGAATCCTTGTAGCCCTTTTCTACCTGTCTCGGTCGATGAAACAATAAGTTTTTTATAAGGAATCCACTGCCAACGTCTAGAATCAAGAAGAAACCTTAAGGTGTTTATAAGTAATCCACCTTCAACGGCTAGAATCAAGAAATAATTTGCATTTAAGCTTTTCTATATGAGGCCCCTGATTGGTGCAGCAAATGGCGGGATTCAAAATAAATTTTAAATAGGCGCGCGATTTACGACTTACTTCTAGCGTCAGACCATTAAACAAATCTTTTGGCCAATATAGTCGACATTGGCCTTCTAGTGTCTATCCATCCGATATGGTCGGTACAGTCATTCAAACCTCTAGCCAATATTATCTAGCTAATATAATTCTCTTCTATAATCTAGTCGATGTAGTCGATATTTTGCTTAACATCCAGTCGATACAGTCGACATTATCTTCTTAGCATCCAGACAATGCAGTCAATATTTTACTTACCATCCAGACGATGCAGTCGACATTTTCTTCTTAGCATCCAGGAGATATAAACGTCTTTATCTTCAAATCCCTTTAACTCTAGTTGACTTTTTTTATAATAATATGGTTAATATATGATTAGGACATAAATCAACACGAGTTTTGCACCTTTAGGGATTATAAGGGCAAAACCCACTTTGGGTGACCATAAGCCTAACACTACATTAATATGTATTTTAGTTGTACCTGTCACATCAACAACTAGCAAATGCATCAAATACATGATATGTTTATTATCATCTTAGAGGCTTCTTCAAATCAAAAATCTTGTTGTCAATATTCCAAACACTGAGAACAAATTCTCCGTTAGGATGGTCGTCCCGGGGGTTGCCCCCATGAGGGCTCACACTAGATTGGTTAATTCGGGGTCCTTGTCTTGCAGAAGTTTATAAGGAATCCCAGGAAAACAAACCGTTCGATTTCAATCTTCAGTCGTGTGCAATTCTCTGTATTGTGCCCGCATCCTCGGTAGTAGTCGCAGTACTTGGATTGATCCCCCGAGTTTGAAGCGAGAGCTCTTTATCTTTGAAATGATGGATGATCGCGGATGTCGAGCAATACTTCCATTTGCGAAGTGTTGAGGAGAGTGAAAGTTTGATTATGGTGGTGCCACCCGACTCGGCGGGAGTTTTCATGGCGCTCGTTGCTCCCCTGGTACTTGGCAGCAGCTTTTGATTCCTCTTCATTTTTGACTCCCTCCGAACTACTGTTAATGCACTTCAATTACTTCGTCTGCTGTAATTTGAGAATTTACTCGGTGGACGAGGTCAAGGTAGATAGACACTATTTTGCTCATCATCATGGAGTGGAATTTTCCTTCCTGGAGTCCTCCAAGTAAAATTTCACGCAAGAACTTCGGGTTAACCCCTGGAATCTTTCGTGCCTTCTGAAAGATTTCTTAGTGTAGTGGTAAGGCAAAAATTTAAAAAAACGCAAGCACCAACAACACAAAAGGATCGAATATCTGATGACAATGCCCAAACAAGGCTAAGCACCACAAAACCTAACTAATCACATCTAACCATCACAAGGGGTTAGAAATTGTACCTCTAGAGAACAATATCTCTAGGCGAAAGAGGGGACGCGTTGCAGAAGATGGTAGTGATTCCACCACAACAAAGAGGTCGATGCCTTGCCTCTTAGTTCACCTTGAACCCTAACAGTCAAAGCAATCTGCTCCGTTGATGAGGGGAGTGGAAGGAAGAGACCTAGACCTTCTTCTTCAAGCCGTCGGAGACGTCCAGTGGTTGAGCCACACTTGTCGCCGGGAAGAATACTGAGCAAGGGAAAATGCCAAAGCTGTTCCTTCTTCTTCAACCTGTTGGAGAGCTCAGTGGTCGAGCCACGCTTGTCGCCGGGTGGAATACCAAGCCCCGCACAGTCGCCGGAGCACGTCTATGGATTCGATAGATGATGCTCTGCATGAGCTAAGGAAAAATCGTTGGTCGGCTCCCTCACCGATCTTGGGAAATAGCCTCTTAATTTTTCCTCTGTCTAGCTGTCGGGTTGAGCATGGCAAAAGCAAAAGCCAGCCCCCAAACCCTATCTCCCCATTGCTTTTTATCTCACTCTCAACCTTTAATCCCAACCCTTGATCAAAACTTATATATATATATATATATATATATATATATATATATATATATATATATATATCCAATAAATGAGGGCTTTAATCTTGGGTAAAGATCTACCCTCCATTTTTTATCATAACATAACCTCAAAGCAAGTAGGTTATTTGGATTGATTGGGATAAGAAATTGCGCTGCCACACTATTAAAATTAACGTGATGAACCAGTTAATCCCGCAGATTAACAGTCGCACAATTTGACAACTTGTCTTGGTCTAAACATGTCAAAAATGACATATTGAATGCGCACTTATTGTGCTAACTTGATCGCATGATGTATGAAATCAAGTGCATAGATAAGTCAAACAGAGACTGTTCTCGTTCATTTGGTGTGACCTTACATAGGAACCATATCGTCACAGTTATAATATAACAATTTATATTATGGACTATAAGAGGCTTTATCAAGGCATTACAGTCGCCACAACAACATGATAGTATAGGTAACTTAACATTATGACCTGTGTCTATCTTTATCACGTGATATTATGAATATAGTGTAAAATAGGACCGTGTCATTTTTGCATCATATTTGTCATTCTCGGTCTCATAAGTGAGTTGTAATTATAACTGCTTCAGTTATTTGCATGCATAACAACCTCACTTTACCAAGGGGCCCGACTATATCACAACCCAAACAATTTGGGGACAAACGATATTTCGATATGTAAATTTTTTACGCATAAGTGTGAACAACGAATCACAATATTTATCACCATCAAAAGATGGCCTTCAACTATAATCACATTGTTCACATCGACAGGCTAAATCTACACATCTCATATCTCCAATTCACTAGACACGTTGTAAACATTAATGACACTAAGCACATTCCATATAATGTTATAACTAAAATAGGTCAACATCAATATGTATGAACTCGGACGCAAACATACTCATATGATTAAACGATAACCATTTATCAATATTTATAGAACTCCAATGTACTTTAACCAATATGACAATCTTTACCCGGCAATCAATGTTCCCTTTGACTACTACGAAAGAGAGGAAAACATAAGATTACACAACATAATAAACTCACGGTTCTATAGTTCAAGACCAAGAGCATCTTCTTGAACCTAACATGAGGTATGTCATACAATCAAGGAACAAAATGAAACAACATTATTTAGATCATGAACACTTAGTAAATAAGAAAATAAAGCAACTTTCAAAACACCATATCCTTCAATCTCCCACTTATTTTTCAAAGTTTCTTAGTCCAAAAGAAAATTACAAACAAAAGAGCAACCTATGAAATCACTCATCAAGCCACTCTCCATGGTCACATAACCCCATAGATTCAAAATGAATTTCGCCCTTTGCTTGAGATAGAGGTTTTATGAAGGGACCAGCTGTGTTGTTGTTTGTGTCAATCCATAAAAGTGCAATTTTGCCTTCCTCAATGAAGTCCCGCGTAACAAAATACTTTTTATCCATGTATTTTGTTTTATGATGTGACTTTGGCTGCTTGATTTGCGAAATGGAGGCACTATTGTCGCAAAATAATTTCAAGGGACCTTCACTTGACAGAACAACTCCAAGTTCCTCAAGGAACTTCTTCATCCATACTCCCTCTTTGCTGGCTTCTGCAACTGCCATGACTTATGCTGCGGTGGTTGAGTCAGCAGTCGTTGATTGCTTCCAACTGCGCCAACTCACGGCCCCACCATTCAGAAGGAAAATAAACCCAGATTGTGATCTCCTATCATCCGGAACAGTCATGAAGCTTGTTGGGCATTGCATCCATAATAACCAAAATTTGCATGAAGTCACCCTTGAACTAAGATGAATTAAGTTGTATTTGATATCTTTGTTTAGTTGTGTGTTTGCAGATTATCAGTGCTAAGTGTAGACCAATGTCAGTCTACTGTGGGTCATGAACACGGGACCAAACAGTGTAATCCCTCACTGTGTGATCCAAGGTGTTGACTCATGGGTAGCCTCTCAATTAGGATACACTTCATATCCAAACACTTGGACCATAGGCTGAAGGTTGGCTGCTTGAAGAATAAGATTTCCAGAAGTTCAAAATTTTCTAAGTCCACTTCTCGAGAGGCCTAAGATTAGTTCTCGAGAAGTAGAGCTAGAAGCTCTCGAGAACATCTATTAGTTCTCGAGAAGTTGAGCTACTAGTTCTCGAGAACATCTGCTATTTCTCAAGAAGCGCATACTAGTTCTCGAAAACAACTGTTAGTTCTTTAGAAGCGCATACTAGTTCTCGAGAAACATCTGTTAGTTCTCGAGAAGCTCATTTTAGTTCTCGAGAAGTCTCAGTCTACATTTCTCGAGAAGTTAACTTCTAGTTCTCGAGAAGTCTTTGTAGTTCTCGAGAACAAGCTTTAGTTCTCGAGTACTATTTTCTTCAGTTCTCGAGATGCTTCTGATTTTTCCTGAATAGACTCAACGCCATTTTGTCTCGAGTACTAGCCTAAGTCCAGAATGCATAGTTCTCGAGAAGTCAGCCTGTTCTCGAGAACTTTCTCATACCTCTCGAGAACTGATGTTCTATTCAGAAAATTTTTCTAAGTCCGATTGACGAGATTTTTGAAATGACATTTCGTGATTAGTACACGTGTCGTCATTAATGCTAATTCTAACCGTTGGGGTAATCCTATTTAAGGTCTTGTCAACAAGACCAAATAATACCCAGAAGCGGAAAACCCTAATCTCTCTCAAATTTTTCTGACGGCCGTCTCTCTCTCTCTCTCAAGATCATTTCTCAGAGCCGCCGTCGCCGCACTGTTCACAGATCAAAAAGAAAGCCATTTTCGATCAAGAAAGATTTACTGCTCAAGGATTCTTCTTCCTCTCCTTGATCGAGTAGATCTCCAGATTTCTCAGTTCAAATTTTCAGTGGATCTTCTTCAACATTTCTGAAAAAGCCGCAAGTTCAGAAGAAGACCTAAAGTCGAATTTTTCCAGATCTAAAGAAAAATATTTATTTGTATTTTTCAAACCTTTTTGTAAATCTTGTAGGAGTGTTGCTCTCCGAGTTGTAGGAAGTTGTTATCTTCCGAGTGTAGATCCATTTGGATCGAGTTTGTAAGAACTTGGTTCCGAGGCGTAGGATTGTTTTCAATCTGAGATAGTGGAGTAGCCGAGTCTAGTGTTTTGCTAGATCGGTGTGGTAAAGTGGACGTACCCAAGATTGGGGAACCACTATAAATCTTCTTATCTTTCTGTGATTGCTTTATTACTTGTGCAAGTTCGTTAAAATTTTTATTCTGCAAATAGACGCACGATTCACCTATTCACCCCCCTCTAGGTGATTTAGGTTGACAACTTTACACTTTCAATTGGTATCAGAGGGAGGTTGGTCGTTAAAAGGTTAGCACCTTGATCAATTTCCTCTCGAAAGTTTTCACTTGGATATTCAAGAAATGGGCAAGGCCAAAGATTTTGCCAAGCTTCCTTTGTGCACAAAGAATAACTTTCCCATGTGGAAAGAAAGAATCAAATTTTTCATGAAAGCTATGGACCCCCGGATCTTCATGATTGTTGAAGAAGGTCCTCACATCCCCATGACTGCCTTCACTATAGATCCAACCAAGAAGGTTCCTAAGAAATTGATGGACCTAGATAAGGATGAGATTGCACTTGTCTCTTTGGACAAGAAAGCTAAAAATATTATAGCAAGTGCAGTCGATGACTCGATGCTGCAGAATCTGATTCACTGCCAATCGGCTAAGGAGATGTGGCAGTCTCTAGTAACTCTGATGGAAGGTACTGAAGAAGTGAGGGATGATAGAAGATCCCTACTAAACCAGAAATATGAAGCCTTCAGGAAAGGGTCAAAGGAGACCATTACAGATACTTTCGAGAATTTATTCAAGATAGTAAATGGACTAAGAGTGTATGGCCGAGTCTTCACTAATGGGGAGCTGAATGATAAGTTTCTGAGGTCTCTCACAAAGGAATGGGACAACAAAGTCTGTGCCATCTAGGAGTTTGGCAGACTAGCTGAGACAGACCCACAGAATCTATTTGGCAAGCTGATGTCCTATGAACTGCAGATCAATTCCAGAAAAGCTGAAGAAGAGAAAAGTCGCTTCTCCTCAAAAGAGAAGTCGGGGTCATTAAAGGATGACAATTCAAAGAAGGGCAAAGCTGCCTCACCAGCACCTGCTCAAGAAGTGAGTGAAGAGGAAAACTCTGAGCCAAGCACCTCGGGCTCAACACTATCTGAAGGAGAGTTCTCGTTGCTCTCACGGCAGTTCAAGAAATTCTTGAACAAGAAGAAGCAGTGGAGAGGCAAGGATGCCTCAAGCAGAAGATCACGACATGACGGTGATCAGTGAAAGAAAGGCTCAAGTAGCCATGACAGGTATACCTCTAAATAGAACAAACAGATTTTTATTGACATTGTTTGCTACTGCTGTAATAAACCAGGTCACGTCATAGCTGACTGCCCCCACAAGAAGAAGGAGGGTGGCAGAAGAGAGGAAAAGAAGTCCTCGTACAACAAGAAGAGGACAGGGAAGAGCCTGTTGGCCAAGAAGGGTAAGACTCTCAGTGACTCTGACTCATCTGAGTCGAGTGAAGAAGAGGAAGCCTACTTTGGGCTCATGGCTCAATCAGATGACAAATAAGAACCCCAGTTCACTGGGGAGGTAAAATCTCACACTCTTCTCTCTGAATCTGAAAGTTCTGAGCATGATCATGAGGACAGCTCTTTTGACGATGAGTCGGAACTTATGGCCTAGTACAAGGAGTTGATCATGACTTACGACAAATGTCGCTGAGTCGTGAAAACTCGGGCTAAAGAGATTAAGTCTCTAAAGACCATAGAGAGCATCTTGAAAGAAGAAGTCGCTAAGATAGACTCTCTTCAAGAGAACTTCAATCTTGCTATTGAAGTATACAATCAAGCTCTTAAGCACCTCGACCTTAAAGAGGAAATCATCAAAGAGTTTAAAGAACAACTCGAGGCTGAGAAGAAACTTGTTGAAAGTTTCTCTAAGCCTGAGACAGTTCTTCCACTCGTTGTTGAATTCTCAGCTAAGGCCCAAGGAGCTGGACTAGGCCATGTTGACGCTCCTAGTAAATCTTCTAGGAGAAACAAGGCTCAACGGAAAGGCCGCCAAGAAGGCCTTGGCCAAAGAAAAGGGGAAAGCCCCTCTAGATCAGACTGTCTTAAAGAAAGTTATCTTTCCAACAAATAAGTTTGATCTAGACTCGTCCTATGGTCACATGACCAGGCCTACTTATGTAGAGTCAAAGTCTCGGTACCAAGGATGTACTCGCCCTCGAAACTTTGGTGAGAGTGTCTTCAAGATACCTTATGAAGAAGTGACTCTTCAAAGCTATGGTCCTTATAATCATGGCCACAACTTCAAGAGAGCACATAAAGTAAAACCCATTGGGGAAAGGCCTCAGAAGGAGAAGAAATCATGTGACTGCCATCACCATGAAGCTTCCTCCTCCAAGAATGCTACCCCTGCTAGACCACCATCTCAAAAGGTCAAGCAGGAGTACATAAGGCAAAGATACAACAGGTTTGACTGTTGGTGCTGTGGCAAAATTGGTCATTTTGCCATCGATTGTGGTTTAATACCAGGAAGGTCGCTACTCCTCAAGTTGGCAACATGAGATTGACCACTCAGGATGCTAATCTTCGTAGAGGGAGTGTTCTAACCTGAGACCAAGGACCCAAACATGTTTGGATTCCTAAGGCAAAGTGATCATGAATGCAGGTATGTCCAAAAGGCCACCAAAATGCCAATCTGGTACTTGGACAGTGGATGCTCTCGGCACATGACCGGGACAAGAAGCCTACTCCAGAATTTCACTTCAGTCTGCAACAGACCAAAGGTCATCTTTGGAGATTCAGACCGAGGGATAACTAAAGGCTACAGTATGATCACTAACGGTAGTGTATCCTTTTCAGATGTAGCGCATGTGGAGGGATTAGAACACAATCTCATAAGCATAAGTCAACTATGCGACAAGGGATACATAGTTGAGTTCCACGCTGACAAGTGCTTGATAAAGTCTGTTGACAATATGGAAATAATTCTATCAGGCACTTGAAGCAAGAATATATTTTGCTTAAATTTCATTTGTATAGACTCTTTTACACCAGTGTGTCTTTTAACTAAAGATAGTGCGGCTCTTAGTGACCAATGGCATAAGAGGCTAGCACATATTAATTTTAAAACTATTAATAAATTATTCTCCCAGCACTTAGTACGTGATGCTCCAAATGTCAAGCACGTCAAAGAGAGACCTTGTCATGCATGCGTAAGAGGCAAGCAAACAAGGGCTACCTTTAAAAGCATCATAGGCAAAAACTATAATAGGTGTTTACACCTACTTCATATGGACTTGTTCGGTCCACTGCAAATTAGAAGCTTAGGAGGTAAGGATTATACGTTGGTAATTGTTGATGACTACTCGTGTTTTGCATGGGTGTTCTTTCTGAAACACAAGTCAGATACCTTTGATATCTTTACAAATTTTGTCAGGCAGGTCCAGAATGAATACAACTATTCCGTAGTCAAAATCAGAAGTGACAATGGAACGGAGTTCAAATCTGGGGCTATGACAGAATTTTGTGAAAGCCTAGGTATCTTTCATGAGTTTTCCTCTCCTCGTACTCCACAGCAAAATGGAGTAGCTGAGAGAAGGAATAGAACACTCATAGAGTCCCGCAGGACCATGTTGAGTGACGCTTCACTACCAGAATACTTCTGGGCTGAAGCCGTCAACACTGCATGTCACGTGCAAAATCGAGCCCTCATAAACAAGAATCATGATAAGACATCTTATGAACTTCTAAAAGGCAGGAAACCAACAGTTTCATATTTTAGAACTTTTTGGCTGTAAATGCTTCGTACTAAACAATGGTAAGTATCATACTACCAAGTTTAGTGAGAAATGTTTTGAAGGTATTTTTGTAGGATATAGTAGCCATAGTAAGGCATACATGATTTTCAATAGAAAAACTATGGTCGTAGAAGAATCAATACATATTGTATTTGATGAGACGAGCTTGCTGCAAAGCAAATCGTCTAGTGTGCTTGTTGAAGATGCAGGTACAAGGCTTAAAGAGATCAGCTTGGATGAACCGACCGAAGGTAAAGATGAAAAGTTCATCAAGATCACCTCTCCAACCCCTGGTGGAGAGGTAGAGGATGAAGATGAAAATATTGTCCAGATTGATGAAGTCAATCCAGTGGCTGAAGAAGTCCTAGATACGAGGAATCTAGAGCTCAGACATCTGAAGAATCACCCAATGGACCAAATCATAGGAGATCCTCGGGATGGTGTCAGAACTCGTCGAGGTATAACTAATGAGAATCTCTACTTAAGTTTTCTCTTACAGGTTGAGCCAAAGAAGTTTGAGGAAGCAAACTCAGACGCAGCATGGATCTTGGCCATGGAAGAAGAACTGCATCAGTTCAAGCGATGCAAAGTTTAGTCACTAGTTCCTAGACCCAAAGGTAAAAATGTCATCAGAACAAAGTGGGTCTATAGGAACAAGATGGACGAGGATGGCACAATAATAAAGAACAAGGCCAAACTCGTCGCCAAAGGATATCGTCAAGAAGAAGGGATCGACTTCGACCAAACATACGCTCCAGTGGCAAGACTATAGGCTATCAGACTGTTCCTAGCTTATGCTGCACTGAAGGGCTTCACAGTCTACCAAATGGACGTGAAATCTGCCTTCCTGAATGGTGACATAAAGGAAGAAGTGTATGTGGAACAGCCCCCAGGTTTTGTCGATCCTAACTTTCCTGAGCATGTTTATTTATTATCGAAAGCGTTGTACGGTTTGAAACAAGCTCCTCGAGCTTGGTACGAAACGTTGTCTAGCTTTCTCCTCGAGAACAAGTTCACAAGGGGAAAGATAGACAAGATATTATTTCTTAGGGAAATTAAAGGCAAGGTTTTGCTAGTGCAAATCTATGTCGACGACATTATATTTGGTTCTACAGACGACAACCTCTACAAAACGTTTTCTAAACTTATGCAAGGGAAGTTTGAAATGAGTAGTATGGGAGAGCTGAAGTATTTCTTAGGACTTCAGGTGAAACAATCTGAAGATGGAATTTTCATCTCTCAGACTAAGTTCACCAAGGAGTTGATTAAGAAATTCAGAATGGAGAGTACAACCTCTATGGGGACTCCAATGGCCTCAGATATGTCTCTGGACAAGGATGAGAAAGGGAAACCATTTGATGAAACCAAGTACAGAAGCATAGTTGGATCCTTGCTCTACCTTACTGCCAGTAGACCAGACATAATGTTCTCTACATGTGTCTGTGCTAGATATCAAGTGAACTGTAAGGAATCTCACTATGTTGCTGCAAAGCAGATTTTGAGATACCTAAAAGGTACACCGAATCTTGGCTTATGGTACCCAAAAAGTAATGACAGTGAACTAATTGGTTTTTCAGATACATACTTTGCAGGTAGCAAAGATGACAGGAAAAGCACTTCCGGGACGTGTCAGTTCCTTGGCAGAAGGCTTATCTCATGGAGCAGCAAAAAGCAAAATTGTGTCGCAATCTCAACGGCCGAGTCAGAATACATTTCTATCGGCAGTTATTGTGCACAGTTGCTTTGGTTAAAGAGCTAGCTAAAAGATTACAATATGAAGATCAAAGACATTCCATTGTTCTGCGACTCCTCTAGCGCAATGTCAATCGCAAACAACCCAGTCTCACACAGCCGGGCAAAGCACATTGAGCTAAGATATCACTTCATCTGGGAGCATGTGGAGCAAGGGGATGTGAACCTGCAGTACGTGCCAACAGATCGGTAAGTTGCAGATATTTTCACAAAGCCGCTGGACGAGACAAAGTTCAACTTCTTCAAAACTGAACTTGGATTACTGAACAAAGAAGGATAGACCAAAGTGGATCATTTCAACGCTCAAGGATCTAGGACACTTCAAAAAGGTCAGAAATTTCTCTAGTGGAAGAAAAGTCTCGAGAAATGAAGTAAACCTCTCGAGAAGTATGAAAAGTTCTCGAGAACTAAGTCTACTTCTCGAGAATAAGTCAGTTCAGTTCTCGAAAACTACTTTGTTTCTCGAAAACTAACTCTCACTTCTCGAGAAGCTCAAGCTTACTTCTCGAGAAGCTGAAGCTTGCTTCTCGAGAACTAACTTACCTCTCGAGAACCATTACTCTATATCTCGAGAACAAAACTCTCCCTCTCGAGAAATGCCCCGCCGTTTCGAATTCTGTCCATTTCTTTTCGCAGACCAGTCTATTCCCGCTATATTAAAAAGACTAATATTAGTTGATTAGACACTTAATTATCTAACCTAGGGTTATGTATATATATAAATCCTTAGAAATCCCTAATCAACCGACATTTCAAATTCACTCCTCTCGAAAAATCTTCATCTTCCCCGACTCAGAGCTTCGTCGCCGCCGTTCTCTCGCGCTCAGTTTGTCGACGTTTCCCGAATCAATGGCACAACATTCAAGGATAGGAGTTGGCTGTGAGCTTGTCGTGGCCGGGATTGCAGACTTCTCCGACGATTTCAAGAATCTTCTTCTTCTCCTGGACAATACAGGTCTCAGTTTTGTTCTTCAAGAACCCTGTAAAATCCTCTTCCTAGAGGTAGATGAGTTTTACCAGAATGCTAAAGTCAGGAAGTACAACACTGTTCTGAAATCCAAGGTTAAGGGAGTAAAAATTCAGTTAAGTCCAACCAGTGTCACAAATCTCCTCAAGCTGCCAGTTGGAGATGATGAGAATGAAATTACTAGGGAAGATGCTGACAGAACCTATCGCTTCTGTGGAGTCTCAGCTGACACTACTTCTCTAAGGAGGACTGCCATGAATGATGTTGGCAAGCTCCTGGTAGACATTATTGGAAAAATTCTATGGAGCAGAACAGGATCTATTGGATTCATTACAAATGATCTGTTTGGTGTAATGACTGTCATTGTCTGCAGAAAGAGATTTCCCTATGGGATGATGATCTTTGATATGATAAGGGACATCCTTAAGGAACCTAAATTTGCCTGGATAATCTCCTTGATTTTGCATGAGATTGATCTAGTGGTCTTCAAAACTTCCAGAGGTACACACCTTCATCACTTGAAAAAGATCTCCCTAGCTTCTATTAAGAGATGGGAATTAAAACTACAGAACCCTAAACAGATTGCTAAAGAGCAAGCTCATCCTGCTTTAGAGGACAGGACCCCATCTCCCTCCTCTCATGGTATTGCTGAACCATCTGGTGCAGCAGCTGAGGGGGAGCCTGCTTCCTCTGTCCTAGTTGACAGCATCCCCTCTCCTCCTCCAGCCAGATCTCCTTCTCAAGTCAACAGTCCTATCAAAACTCCAGCTGCATCAACATCCCAAAGTCCAGTCAGAACTCACCCTGCTTCTCCAACACATTCTCCATCCCCAGCTACTAAGCAAAATATTCCAGATACCATTCTTCTTTCAGATGAAGACAGATTATCTCCAGAACCTGCTGATGTTCCTCTGAGAAACCTAGATTTCTCTATTCCCCTCTTTGCTGATGAGTCTGAAGCTATTTTGGTCCAGATAACAAGAGCTCAAAGCTCAATTATTCTTGCAGAAATTCCTCCATGGAATGCACCTCCTGGTGCCTCTGTCTCTTCTGTTCCTGCTACTGTTGTTACTGTTGATGTTGCTGCTACCCCCTCCAGTTCAGATATTCTCAACAAGATTGAAATGATGTTAGCTAACCAGAGAAAGTATTTTTATGAATCCTTAAAATCAGTTACAGATAAAGTCTCTGATCTAGAAAAGGAAATGCAAAGAGGATTTGCTGAAATTCAAAACAATACAGATCAACTGAAACATCTCTTCAAAATAGGTGGTAAAGCCCTGGACCATTCTGTAACAAGCATTGGTGAAGTTATGAATCAGTCCCTCACTCTTGCCAGCAATCAGATTGAACTTGAAAAGTCAGCACAAAAGCATGTGATGCAAGTCTGTGAAGAAGTTGGTACTTTCAAGGAAGAAACTATAGAACAGCTGAGTGTAGAATTCAGAAAGGGGGAGATGCTAGTGAAAGAACAAGTTGCTAAAGTTGCTACAAATGCTGATTCTCTATGGAATCGGAAAATCACAGAAATCAATAAGTCTGTTTTAGAACAAATCCAATCAGTGAAGTTGTATAACTATGATACCACAGTATGGTTGCATAACCAGATTTTTCCTGAATTTCAATTTGATCCCAATGTCATTCCTCAGCACCTCAACCCTTTTGCTGAAGGACAATCCATTCAGGTGCAAACTCAGTTGTCTGTCTTTTCTCCTAGGCCAGCAGAGCAAATTCCTCCTCCCTCCTCTTATGATCAAGTATGGGATGATATAATTCCCCAAGACCTACCTGAGATAAATACATCTAAGAAGAGAAAGTTTGGGGAAGGCCCCTCTGCCAGCAAAAGCATTCCCAAAGCAGATCCAGAGCAAAGGAAAGTAAAATAATTTGCTGAAGTCTTGAGTCCCACCTCCAAAGCGTTAATACTTGATACTCTCAAGTTAGTTATGGATTTCAATGAAAGCAGAAGTATCCACTACAGCTCCTCTGAGTGGGAACTATATAAAAAATCCATGACTAAAAAGAGAATACATGACATAGAATATGGAAAGAACAACCCTAAGGCTCCTCCAAAACCTCCCAGATACTACCCAAAGCCTTTCAGCTACCAGAGAAGACAGAAAGAGAAGCTAGACAAGAAGTTTCATAGCAAAGAATGAATTCCTGTTTACATTTGTTTTTGGGATTGTGATTGAAATGATTGTTGATGGGAAATCTAAAATTATATATATATATATATATATATATATATATATATATATATATATATATATTCTAGTTTTGATAATTCTATGTTTACCTTTATTTTCTTGCTTTTGTATCTAGTCTTCATTTATAGTTCTTTCTCTAATGGTATAATTCACCTTAGTGTAGAGGGTTCTGACTTCTACAAATATGGGGAGATTGTTGGGCATTGCATCCACAATAACCTAGATTTTCATGAAGTCACCCTTGAACTAAGATGAATTAAGTAGTATTTGATATCTTTGTTTAGTTGTGTGTTTGCAGATTATCAGTGCTAAGTGTAGACCAATGTCAGTCTAATGTGGGTCATGAACATAGGACCATACAGTGTAATCTCTCACTATGTGATCCAAGGTGTTGACTCATGGGTAGCCTCTCAATTGGGATACACTTCATATTCAAACACTTGGACCATGGGCTGAAGGTTGGCTGCTTAAAGAATAAGATTTCCAGAAGTTCAAAATTTTCTAAGTCCACTTCTCGAGAGGCCTAAGATTAGTTCTCGAGAAGTAGAGCTAGAAGCTCTTGAGAACATCTGTTAGTTCTCGAGAAGTTGAGCTACTAGTTCTCGAGAACATCTACTAGTTCTCGATAAGCGCATACTAGTTCTCGAAAACATATGTTAGTTCTTGAGAAGGGCATACTAGTTCTCGAGAAACATCTATTAGTTCTCGAGAAGCTCATTTTAGTTCTCGAGAAGCACATTTTAGTTCTCGAGAAGTATCAGTCTACATTTCTCGAGAAGTTAACTTCTAGTTCTCGAGAAGTCTATGTAGTTCTCGAGAACAAGCTTTAGTTCTCGAGTACTATTTTCTTCAGTTCTTGATATGCTTCTGATTTTTCCTGAACAGACTCAACGCCATTTTGTCTCGAGTACTAGCCTAAGTCCAGAATGCATAGTTCTCGAGAAGTCAGCCTGTTCTCGAGAACTTTCTCATACCTCTCGAGAACTGATGTTCTATTCAGAAAATTTTTCTAAGTCCGATTGACGAGATTTTTGAATGACATTTCGTGATTAGTACACGTGTCGTCATTAATGCTAATTCTAACCGTTTGGGTAATCCTATTTAAGGTCTTGTCAATAAGACCCAATAATACCCAGAAGCGGAAAACCCTAATCTCTCTCAAATTTTTCTGACAGCTGTCTCTCTCTCTCTCTCAAGATCATTTCTCAGAGCCGCCGTCGCCGCACTGTTCGCAGATCGAAAAGAAAGCCATTTCCGATCAAGAAAGATTTACTGCTCAAGGATTCTTCTTCCTCTCCTTGATCGAGTAGATCTCTAGATTTCTCAGATAAAATTTTCAGTGGATCTTCTTCAACATTTCTGAAAAAGCCGCAAGTTCAGAAGAAGACCTAAAGTCAAATTTTTCTAGATCTGAAGAAAAATATTTGTTTGTATTTTTCAAACCTTTTTGTAAATCTTGTAGGAGCATTGTTCTCCGAGTTGTAGGAAGTTTTTATCTTCCGAGTGTAGATCCATTTGGATCGAGTTTGTAGGAACTTGGTTCCGAGGCATAGGATTGTTTTCAATTTGAGATAGTGGAGTAGCCGAGTCTAGTGATTTGCTAGATCGGTGAGGTAAAGTGGACGTACCCAAGATTGGGGAACCACTATAAATCTTCTTGTCTTTCTGTGATTGCTTGATTACTTGTGCAAGTTCGTTAAAATTTTTATTCCGCAAATAGACGCACGATTCACCTATTCACCCCCCTCTAGGTGATTTAGGTTGACAACTTTACACTTTCAAAGCTAGCATCTGTGTAGCCTTCTACAGCTAGCTCCTTATGCCCACCAAAAACAAGAAACTTATTCTTGGTCCTTTTCAGATACCTAAGATTATTTTTGACAGCGGTCAAATGATTAGGACCTGGCGAAGCTTGATGCCAGCTCGTTATGCTCAGAGCATATGCAACATCCGGTCTTGTACAAGTCATGACATACATGATGAAACCTATAGCAGAAGCATAGGGCACATTTTTTATGCATTCAATGTCTTTATGCATGGAGATGCAATAAGACTTGTCAAGCTGTAAAGATGTCTTCATTGGCACATTTCCTTTCTTAGAGTTTTCCATATGAAACCTTTCTAAGATTTTGTCAATGTAAATACTTTGACTTAGGCCAATGAGTCTGTGCGACCTATCCTTGTATATCTTAATTCCCAAGATATATTGGGTTTGTCCCATGTCCTTCATTGAAAAGATGGTTTTCAATGAGTCTCTTGTTTGTTCCATTAAAGGTAAATGATTTCCCATTAATAATATATCATCGCCGTACAAAACTAAAAAAAATGATGTGACTCCCACTAACCTTTTTTGTATACACAAGGTTCCTCCTTGCTTTGAATAAAACCGAGAGTTTTAATCTCTTCATCAAAGAGTTTGTTCCAACTCCTTGATGCTCTCTTCAAGCCATAAATGGCCCTCAGAAGTCTACATACTTTCTCGATATTTTTTCGATCTTAAAAACCTTGAGGTTGCATCATGTATACCTCCTCAACTAGTGTTCCATTTAGGAAAGTTGTTTTGATGTTCAATTGCCATATTTCATAATCATAGAAAGCTGCAATAGCCAACATGATTCGAATTATTTTGAACATTATAACCGGTGAAAAAGTTTCATCGTATTCAATTCCTTGGACTTGACTGAAACCTTTTTCCACGAGTCTAGCCTTGTAAGTTATCATGTTGCCATTCATGTCCATCTTCCTCTTGAAAATCCATTTGTTGGAAATGGGTTTCTTTCCAATAGGAAGGTCAACCAAGTCCCATACTTGATTGTCATACATGGATTGCATTTCTGATTTCATGGCTTCTTGCCAGGCATCAGAATCTATCCTTCCTAATGCTTATCCATAGGTCAAGGGGTCTTCTGTGTCAATTACCAAGACTTCATGAAGACCCATATAAAGGTTGGGTTTTATCTTCACCTTAGTAGACCTTCTCAGTTCTGTTTGCTCATTTGGCTCATCTTGAGGCTCTCGAATTTCTTCTACAACCTCTTGTGGAATTAATTCATGTTCAACGCGAGTCAAGGAATCGTTTGGTTGCGCAGTATGAACCTCCTCAACACAAAATTGCGGAGGTGGATTGCACACACTCCCATTGAGCAAAGGAACCATATGTGATATCTCGTGATCATCTTGAATGTTAAAATTCATCTCATGATCACAACTTGGTAGGTCCTCTTGAGTTTTATCAAGTGTTATCCTACGTTCACATCCTTTGATTCTTTAAAGAAACTCATTGTCTAAGAATGTAGCACCCTTCTTTACGAATATTGTATTCGTCGACTTGTGCCAAAAGCTATACCCTTTCATTTCTCTTGGGTATCCTATGAAGAAACATTTATCAGTTTTGGGTTCTAATTTAGTCGATTGCATACATTTTACATATGCCTTGGAACCCCAAATTTTAAGAAAAGATAAAATGGGTGGTTTCCCAAACCATATATCATACAGAGTATTATCAACAGACTTTGTTAGAACAATGTTTAAAGTGAGAGTTGCAGAAAGAAGTGTATGACCCCAAAAATATAAAGGTAAATCGGTCTGATAAATCATGGAATGAACCATGTCAAGCAGGGTTCGATTTCTCCTCTCGGAGACACCATTCCACTGCGGGGTGCTAGGAGGAGTAAGCTGTGGTACAATACCACACTCCTTTAGGTAAGTAGCAAACATATTGCTCATGTACTCACCCCCACGATCAGATCTCAAAATTTTAATTCTCGTGTCAAGCTGGTTCTCTACTTCATTTTTGTATTCCTTGAATTTCTCAAGGGATTCACTTTTATGCTTCATGAGATAAACATAGCCGTAACGACTATGATCATCTGTGAAGGTGATGAAGTACCTATAACCATCTCTTGAACCAGTACTCATTGGACCACATACATCGGAGTGTATCAATTCCAATAAGTGGTTCGCTCTTGTACCTTTCTTGTTGAAAGGTGTTTTGGTCATCTTTCCAGCTAAACACGATTCACATGTCCCAATTGCATCAAAATCAAATGAATCCAAAAGATTAGCTTGATGCAATTTCCTTATGCATTTTTTGTTAATGTGACCAAGACGATGGTGCCAAAAGAGTGTCTTATTTACATGAGATATTTTGAGTCTTTTGTTATTGACATTCATAACATGTTTATCTTCAACTATATTAAGCAAATACAAACCATTTGAAATGAAAGCATTTGCATAAAATAAACCATCCTTCTTAATTATCATTTGTGAATTATTTATCATAAAACAAAAACCGTCTGCATCCAAACATGACACAGAAATAATGTTTCTTAAAACAGAAGGGACATGATAAACATCTTTCAAAATAAAACATAAACCACTACATAAATGAAGATCAAGGGTGCCAATAGTAACCGCAGAGATTCTTGCACCATTTCCAACCTTCAGCACAACCACTCCTTTGGAGAGCGTTCTCCTATCCCTTAGTGACTGCACATTAGAAACTAAGTGAGCACATGATCTGGTATCTATTACCCAATCAGGGATAGTTGTGGTCAAATTGAGATTTAACTCAATAATAAATATACCTTTGGGACGCTTGCGTTCAATCTTGCCTTCATCCAAGTCACGCTTATACTTGGGGAAATTCATCTTGTAGTGTCCTTTCTCATGATAATGGAAGCATTCGGTGACAGCAGTTGGAGAGTTCTTCACTTTGCTTCCCTTGGAGGTGCTCACATGAGCTCCTCCCTTATTGCCTTTGAAAGAGGAGTTTCTACTTACAGTCTTGTTTGTGACGTTGCCTTTATTCTTAAAGGGCTTCTTGCTACTTGACGCAACGGCCAAGACAGAATTCGTCTTTGTCTTGCCCATGTCTACCTCAGCTGTTTTGAGGGCATTATGGAGCTCATTCATGGTCATCTTCCTTTCACGCATGTGATAATGCATTATGAAATCCTTATAGGAGTAAGGAAGTGACCCCAGTATGATATCCTCCGCAATGTCATCAGGAATTTGAGAATTCAGTTTCTCTAATTTCTCCAGATAGCCCTGCACTTTAAGGAAGTGCACTGAGACAGATTCACCCTCCATCATCTTGCACCTTGTGAGTGATATGGTGGTCTTATAGCGCTCTTTCCGAGCACTATCAGTGAACATTTTTTCTAATTGTGCTATAATTTCCTTAGTGGGAGTATCAAGAAATTTCCTTTGCAACTGATCGCCAATACTGGCCAAAAGCAGTGTATGTACAACACGTTGTTGTTCATTCCATTTCTTTTGTTCCTTTTCAACATCAGTTGGTTTTCCTTTCTCCTTTTCTTCTGGGCAATGATCATCCAGAATTTGTTGGAGATTTTCTAAACGTAACACGATGTTCAACTTGAGGTTCCAATCAGAATAGTTCGAACCGTCATTAGCAAGAGGACTCTTATCAATCATGGAATGCAAAAAATTTGGTAGAGTAGACATGATTCTAAAAAGAGAGAATAAATATATACTTAGAGTTCATGATAGAAAAAAATTTATTATTGCTATATCAGAATAATAATATAGACACACACAAGATCCTTTCCAAAATAAGTGGACTCATCCATTTGTTTGTCCAGGTAGGTACAAAGCACCCATCATAACTTTTAAGCGATGCTTAACCCTTATGACTCTTGAACGATATTATTGCATGATCCAAGGAAAAATGAAATAATAGGAAAACATTTTTCCCAAAAGATTCAAGCCTAGATCTTGAATGTCTTGTTTAAGAAAACTCATTTTATTGGGCATGTAATGTGAGCGTGGTATTTCCACAAGAAAAGTAAAATGTGCCTCACACAAAATTTAATCTCTTGTGTCCTAATACCAAGCTTACACACGTTCCACCATGTCTAGTGATTGGAATCACACTCATGATCATCCAAGGTCACCAGCTTAAGTGGATAAAATGAGGAGAAAAACCAATCTTAAATCTTTCTCTTCACATTCCTCTAATGAACCGAGGAATAACAAAAAAAACCTAACACACGGCATTCTAATTATTACATGCATCCCAAACAATAATTGCATTCCAGAGAATACAAAAAAATAAAAGAATGCCAAAGCAAGCAACACTAGCCTGAACCCTAGCGATGGATAGGTCTATGTACACAGCTCAACATGATTCAACCAGATCATTTTAAATCCAAAAAATAATCTTCTCATAATCCATACAACAATGGATTATGTAATCTTGAATCAAAGGTTGGGACATAACCAATCCAAACCACTAGGCACAAACAAAAGGGCCATTGTCATGAGATATCAAACCTGGCTCTGATACCACTGAAAGATTTCTTAGTGTAGTGGTAGGGTGAAATTTAAAAAAAAACGCAAGCACCAACAACACAAAAGGATCGAATATCCGATGACAACGCCCAAACAAGGCTAAGCAACACAAAACCTAACTAATCACATCTAACCATCACAAGGGGTTAGAAATTGTACCTCTAGAGAACAAGATCTCTAGGCAGAAGAGGGGACATGTTGGAGAAGATGGTAGCGATTCCACCACAATAAAGAGGCTGACGCATCGCCTCTTAGTTCACCTTGAACCCTAACAGTCAAAGCAATCCACTACGTTGATGAGGGAGTGGAAGGAAGAGACCTAGACCTTCTTCTTCAAGCCGTCGGAGACGTCCAGTGGCCGAGCCACACTTGTCGCTGGGAAGAAGACTGAGCAAGGGAAAATGCCAAAGTTGTTCCTTCTTCTTCAACCTGTCGAAGAGCTCAGTGTCCGAGCCACGCTTGTCGCCGGGTGGAATACCAAGCCCCACACAGTCGCCGGAGGACCTCTAGTGATTCGAGAGACGATGCTCTGCGTGAGCTAGGGAAAAATCGCTGGTCGGCTCCCTCACCGAGCAAGGGAAATCGCCTCTCGATTTTTCCTCTGTCTAGCCGTCGTGTTGAGCAGGGCAAAAGCAAAAGCCAGCCCCCAAACCCTATCTCCCCTTTGCTTTTTATCTCACTCACAACCTTTAATCCCAACCCTTGATCAAAACTTATATATATATATATCCAATAAATGAGGGCTTTGATCTTGGGTAAATATCTACCCTCCATTTGTTATCATAACATAACCTCAAAGCAAGTAGGTTATTTGGATTGATTGAGATAAAAAATTATGTCGTCACACTATTAAAATTAACGCGATGAACCAATTCATCCCGCAGATTAACAGTCGCACAATTTGACAACTCGTCTTGGTCTAAACATGTCAAAAACAACAAATTGAATGCGCACTTACTATGCTAACTTGATCGCATGTTGTATGAAATCAAGCGCACAGATAAGTCAAACAGAGACTGTTCTCGTTCATTTGGTGTGACCTTACAGAGGAACCATACCATCACAGTTATAATATAATAATTTATATTATGGACTATAAGAGGCTTTATCAAGGCATTACAGTCGCCACAATAACATGGTAGTATAGGTAACTTAACATTATGACCTGTGTCTACCTTTATCACGTGATATTATGAATATAGTGCAAAATAGGATAGTGTCATTTCTGCATTATATTTGTCATTCTCGATCTCATAAGTGAGTTGTAATTATATTGCTTCAGTTATTTGCATGCGTAACAACCTCACTTTACCAAGGGGCCCGACTATATCACTACCCAAACAATTTGGGGACAAACGATATTTCGATATGCAAATTTTTTATGTGTAAGTGTGAACAACAAATCACAATATTTATCACCATCAAAAGATGACCTTCAACTATAATCACATTGTTCACATCGACGCGCTAAATCTACACATCTCATATCTCCAATTCATTAGACACGTTGTAAATATTAATGACACTAAGCACATTTCATATAATGTTACAACTAAAATAGGTCAACCTCAATATGTATGAACTCGAACGCATACATACGCATATGATTAAACGATAACCATTTATCAACATTTATAGAACTCTAATGTACTTTAACCAATATAACAATCTTAACCCGGCAATCAATGTTCCTTTTGACTACCACGAAAGAGAGGAAAACATAAGATTACATGACACAATAAAACTCATGGTTCTATAGTTCAAGACCAAGAGCATCTTCTTGAACCTAACATGAGGTATGTCATACAATCAAGAAACAAAATTTAACAACATTATTTAGATCATGAACACTTAGTAAATAAGAAAATAAAGCAACTTTCAAAACATCATATCTTTCACCTTCATGGTGAAGCGACGAAAGAAATCCTTAAGTGACTCTCCCTCGGTCTGTCGAATCCCCGAGATGTGTGATGGGTCTTGAATGATTTACTGGTTAGAAACAAACTGATACGTGAAAAGTTGGGTTAGCTCGGTGAAGTTCTTATTTTCCCCCTCCTTTAGGGAGTGGAACTAGCTGCGAGCTTCTCCTTTCATAGTTGTTGGGAACACTCGACACATGAGAGATTTGTGGCGTTGTAGATGCTCACGATAGTTGCAAAGTGTCTGACGAGCTTCAGAGGGTCTTTCGACCCATCAAATGTCTCGAAGTCATGGAGTTTGATCTCGAGTGGAATGGGATATGCCAGGATCGGCGAAGCTAGCGGGAGATATAGTGGATAGAGCGTCGCATGTTTTTGTCTTGGTACACCCATGTCTATATTCCTCCTCGATCATGCACCTCACTTTCTCGCGAGCGAGTCTTCTATCGGTCAGAGCGGCGTCCTCCTTCGTCGCACGAAAGTTTCCCTATATGTTCCTAGAAATCCCATCGGGTAACGGGAGGTGCGCAGAGTTATCAACGTCGGACAACTCATCTGTGACAGGATCCTTAGAACGGGCAGTATCTTTAGGCATTAGCTTTTTTGAGATCAACAATGGTTGACCTCTGCAGCAATGTCTGCATTAAGCGTGTGATAAGCCCTTAAGTCTCCTAGCAAGGCGACTACCTTTGTGTGGCATTCCCTTATCATGCACTTGTGCTCTTCCCCAGATACTGGGGATGCAGTACCGATGGATCCTTCCCAAAGCGGGGTGTTGCATGCGGTCGAGTTGATAGGAACTGCATTGGTGCGTTCCTCTAGCGTTGTGTCACTGGTAGTTTGTGCGCTTCTCCTTAACATTGTTGTTGGTCATGTGTGCTTGCGCGAGGCAAGAGTTGCTTTTAGAAAGTTATTGTAGAGTTTGGGAACACTTTCTAACATACGACACCAAACTGTTGCGGGTCACCTAATTTTTCCCCGATCAAGAGAATCAGACCGCCTTAGCTCGGAGTTGGACCGGGTGCGCAAACAGTCAATGAAAATCCAGCAGCAAATGACAAGAGGCTTTTTATCAAACTCGAAAAGGGTGAAAAACCAAGTGGTTGGATCTGTGTCGGGCCAAAAATCAACTATTTCACTGAGTTTACAGGTTTTGAGAGTTTTTTCGGAGGTTGACAAACCACCTCTTAGTTACAAGCTTTGGATACAAGAATAACATAAAACAAACTAAGTCCTTGGAGCCTTGGTGAGAGCGCTCTAGTTGGGGGGATGATAAGTCCTCGGAGGCTTGATGAGAGCGCTCCCGCGGAGTCGGAGCCTTGATAAGAGCGCTCTCGCGAAGAAGGATGTCAAGTTCTTGAAGCAATGTGATGTCTTCCCGCCAGCTCCGCAGAAGCGAATTCTAGTGCCTTCTCCCGGGCTCACAAAAGCGCCCAAGTGAGCTTCGGGTGTTGTGCACACTAGAGAGGTAGCAGAGCGAATTCCAAGTGGAGAAACGATCTAAGTCCCGCGTTCTTGCCGGAAAACCTCAAAGCTCTCTCTAGTATATGGAGTTGCTTGTCTTAAAATGAAGACCTGAGGGTCTTTTTATAGTTTTCTGGAGGAACATATTGGTAAATGCGCCCGAACAGATTTTGAGGTGACGAATGTTGTCGCTCTATTTCGATCGTCTGGATCGCCAATTTTCATGAAAAGACGGATGTGCCTCCCGAGTGGCTTGGGCGGCTCGGTGGAGGCGGTGGCCGACGACGGTCACCGCTACGCATGTGTGCCTGTACGCGCGAAACCGGTCAAGCTAACACGCGTGCGGGTCGTACGTGCTTGTGTGCGCACGCGCGGGCAGCCCGCGAGGGCCGCACACGGTTGGTCGCTAGCCCGCGCGTGGGGGGGCGGGGGGGGGGGGGGGGGGGGGGGGGGGGGGGGGGGGGGGGGGGGGGGGGCGGGCCACACACACCATTTACCGCGACGGTGTCTGCAGCTTGCGCATGTGTGCGCACTTGGCTTGGCTCAGCTTTTGGGTGTTTTTGGCCTTTGAGGCGGACGCGGTTTGGTGCACGCGGCTACGGCTTGCTTGACCAGGTTAGCCTGCCTCCGTACTTCTGGTTGAAATCTTCCTGGTTGTACTCTAAATCAAAGTGCTCCAATTTTCGTAAGTGCTTCAAAATATGTTTTACTCCAAACTTTGTTGATAGAGTTGGACATGAGAGAAATCAAAGGCATGGAAGAAGATACAAAATCAAACCTAATAGAGCATCGAACCTAGCTGAAGATTCACGCCGGCTAGAAACCTTCTTCCAGGAAATAACAAATACACAAACTAATTCAGCAAAACAAAAAAAAACACAAACTAGGACCCAGAAATACCAAAATCAAACCAAAACCAACGCTGTCGAGCCACACAAAGCCAACGCTGCTCCACAAGAATTCTCCCACGTTGAAATCAAAGAGGGAGGAGGAATCCGTTGTTATCGTCTCCTAGAAGGGGTCTCGTCGAGAACCCTAGTGGAAAATAAAGGGAGGAAGTCGACCAGAGAGCGCGAGAAATGCGTGTAGAAATCGAGAAGCTTATTATTATATAGAAAAAACCCTAACGTCATCAATCATGCCACCTATCTCGCGAGTTTCGCACAGCAACGAGGAAGGACCGCCGGCAGGTCAGCAGCGGACGGCGCAGAAATCACAATAGTAGAGGACAGCGGGAAGAATGAATGGAATAGTGTAACCTAATGGTTTGCTAGTACAAGTTTTTTGGGATTGAAAAATAGCATAAATGTTGTAAATTAGGTTTATTTTAGTTTGCTGGCAATCAAAGTAGGTTTGCTAATAACATCATCCTTAAAAAATATATCTTCAATGCCTACCTAATGACTGGAATGCATCTGTAGTTTTTAACATCCATGCATACCACCCTATCCCAATATATTCTCACCATTAATTGCAACATACAAGAAGTTATAACAATTTTAAGTGGGCACTGCCATTTCTAATATCAATTTATTTAGTTTTAGGTCATTAAATAATGTTCCTAAATATTCCTAGAAAGCAACTCTTTTCATCGAATTATTGAAAAATAATGACAATAACACAAATAACATTTAACAAAAAAGATAACCCTAATAATAACTTTTACTCCACGTGTGATTGTGAAGTTTGGGGAGAGAAAGTCTGGAAGTTTGGGGAGAGAGTTTGGAAGCTTATAAAGAGGGTATGCCTTAAGTAACTTTTTTGTTCCAATTCTCTCTCCTTGTGTGATTGTGAAGGCTCAAGAGGGGAGGATCCTAAAGCTTCATATGCCTCTAGGGTGAGAAATCACAAGACTCATAATAAACAAATGAAGCTATTACAATAATATATAAGCTGCCATAACATGGGACATTATTCGGCGTAAAAAACAACCAGTTACCAAACAAAAATCATTCAGGCTGTCTGCTCAACGCTTGGCATGATTTGAAAGTTTATGAAGGCATCATGCACAACAATAGCTGAAAGGCAGGAAAAAAATTCCAGAATAAAACATAATACTGATTTCCTGGCTTGAAAGTTAGTTCTATAGTGCCATCTTTTTCCCCGCAGTACAGCAGAAAATACATCCTACAGGAATTAAGGCTTCATTTGGCACACCGGTGGCGGTCGTAAATGCATGGGTTAAACCGTCATTCGTTAAGGATCACCTAACAAACATCATCCGTTTGAACATAAAAGTGGCTGAAGTTCCTTAGGTGGGCATTAGCGAATGACTGTTTAACCATCATGTTCATGACCGCCACCACCGTGCCAAACGGAGCCTAAGAGTTCGGGGAAAATGTAGTTTTGAGTCTTAGGAATGTTCCCTATGAGAGCAGGGAAACTAAGGAAACGAACTCTGAGGTGATCCTTCCTTTTGACCTTGTGTTGATGACGAAGTGCTCCGGATATTTTCGAAGCAGCGCAAGAAGGCCAAACCATGGCCGCCCTTTGCTCTCACTGTGTGGCCATTCCTCTGATGTGAGATACCGTCGCACCCTGCTATGATGCCATATGTTTCGATATTGCTCCATAAGCTACACAAATATTAATACTGTAAGAGATTGTATATTCCTCTGCTAATTAAAAAACTTTATATGAATAATAAGAATGTAAAGTGCATAGAAATCAACGAATATAAAAACCATGAAATGTTATTCTATTTTATAGTTTGGCAGCTAACATTCAGGAAAAACACAAAATAAAATCATTATTTTCTTCAGTTTTTTTTGATAGTTTAGTCACTTCATTTAGTATTAATTACCAAAACTCACAAATTCCACAAGAATAAAATCATCATCTTCTGTCATTTTATTTTCAATTTCTATGATAATTAAATTATGTATTTCCTTATTATATTTGTCATTCTCTAAATGTTAGTGACCATAATATAAAACAGAACAAAATTGATACTTTTAAGTGTTTTCCACTATTTACGCATGCCTCTGATGGTAGAACTAAGAGTAGAACACAATGCATACACAAGGTTGATGATGAGCAAGTTGCAGAGACCAGCCCTTTTTAGTAGATAGATTCTTTTTAAAGGTGTTTGTTTAATTGATGCTGATTTGCCAGAATTACTATAATATGTAGAAGCAGTGAGAAATATCAATCTCGATCAGGCGCATGCATTTTCTAGGATTAAAAATCTTATAACTTATTCAATGACTGCCATACTTAGGGTCTAATAACACCAATTTTCAATGTCACCATAAGCCCAATCCAAAATATTTAGGGTTGATTTTCCAAATTATTCTTTTATTACTGCTAATTAACTTGTATACATATTATCTCAGGTATATCACTTTCCCTCCCACACATACCTTAATCTGCTATAATTCAATGTAATTTTTAGTCATTGTACAAGTTAAAAACAAGAAATTATAGTTTCATTTCCCATTCATTCTTTCAGTCCAATTGTTTCTATATTAGAATCCGCTTAGTTAAAATTCTCATGTCTGCCATACTAGATATCATAATTAATTTACTACCCAAGACTTGAATTCATTCAACATGGACGGCCTTGTGGCAGTTTTTAAATTTTACATTTCAAAGCTCCATGATATATTCTTATCACATTAGGTAATCTTTGATTTTAACCACCAACCATAACTCTGCAAGTAAATCCAATTATTTTCTATTAAATAACTACTTTTACAAAATACTTTAGACGAGCTCTTTATATATATAGATATAGATATGTATATTCTATACCCACATACATACATATATATACACAAGAACACAAGACCATTAAGCTGCCACAATCATTTGTTCATAGTAATTGTAAATACATATACAAATATATAGTTCTATATTTAGTTTTTTTGTACTTTGGTATAATTACACATTGGGTATGGAACACTCTTGTACATCACTTGAATACACAAACACACAATCATTGGCCTCTCCTTGGAATAATAGATACAACAACAACACTCAAGCCTTTATCCCACTATAGTGGGGTCGGCTATATGGATCCTTTGTCGCCATTGTGCCCTATCTTTTGTCATAATCTCACTAATGCCTAAGTACATCATGTCTTTCCTTATAGTTTCATTCCAAGTTTTTATTGGTCTACCCCTCCCTCGTCTAATATTCCTAGTGACTAGACTCTCACAATGCCTAACCGGTGCCTCTAATGGTTTCCTTTGTACATGTCCAAACCATCTTAGTCGAGCTTCTCTTCTCTGCAATTGGTGCTACTCCTGTCTTATCCCTGATACATTCGTCCCTAATTTTATCCAGTCTCATGTGTCCACACTTTCACCTAAGCATTCTCATCTCCGCAACTTCCATTTTTTGCTCATGTACACAACTCACTGCCCAACACTTAGAACCATAAAGCATCCCTGGTCTAATTACAGTACGGTAAAACTTGCCCTTAAGTTTTAATGGTACCTTACGATCACATAAGATCTCTGACACGCCTCTCCACTTCAACCAACCTGCTTGGATTCTGTGTCACATCTTTATCAATACCTCTGTCTTTTTGAACTATCGATCCAAGATTTTTAAAACACTCACTACCGGAAATATCTTGATCACCCAACTTAATAATGAAGTCATTCGCCCTTCTTGCACTGCTAAATTTAAGCTCCATATACTCTGTCTTTGCCCTGCTCAACCTAAAACCCTTCTTTTCTAAAGTGTCTCGTCAAGATTCAAGTTTTGCGTTTACACCCTCGGGCGTCTCATCGACTAAAACGATATCATCCGCAAACAATAAACACCAAGGTATTGCTTGTTGGATATGTCTGGTGAGCTCATCTAAGATAAGGGTAAAGAGATGAGGGCTTAAAACTGAACCTTGATCTAAACCAACAGTGATAAGAAATTCCTTTCTTAATCCTCCAGATGTCCTCACCCTTGTCACTGAACTTGTATGCATATCTTTGATTATGTCAATGTATGATACATTTACACATTTCTTTTCTAAGACTCTCTATAAAATCTCTCTTGGAACTCTATCATAAGCCTTCTTAAGATCGATAAAGAGCATATGCAAATCTTGTTTTCTTTCTCAGGAGTTGTCAATGAGTCTCCTCAAGATATATATAGCTTTCATGGTCGACCGCCCTGGCATGAATCCAAATTGATTCTCCGAGATATTAGTCTCTCGCCTTACTCTTCTTTTTATTACTCGTTCCCATAGTTTCATAGTATGACTCAACAATTTAGTTCCTTTGTAATTAACACAATTTTGTATATCACTTTTGTTTTTATACAAAGGTACCAAGATACTTTCTTTTCATTGATCTGACATTTTTTTTGACTTCAATATCTTATAGAAAAAACATGTAAGTCACAAAATTCGTTCATTCCTTAAATATTTTCATACTTCGATTGGTATATCGTCTGACCCAACCTTTTTTTTATTTTTCATCTTCTTTAGAGTAAAATTTACCTCTGATACTTGAATTTTATGATAAAATGTTATTTTCCTATACTCCTCCGATTTACTTAACTCTTCTAAATTCAATTCATTATATTTATTTTATTATAGAGTTGATAAAATATTTTTTCATCGCTCTTTAATATCCACAACATCCATCAAAACTATATCTGTCTCATCCTCTATTCATTTTACTTGGTTTAAATTGTTTGTCTTCTTTTCTCTAGCTCGAGCAATTTTATATATATCACGCTCTCCATCTTTGATATCTAGTCGCTTATAAAATTCTTCTTAAGCTAGGTTTTTTGCTTTACTTACTGCATGTTTAGCTTCTTTTTAGCGATTTTATACATGGCTAAGTTTTAATCATTCTTACAAGCATGGAGTGATTTATAGCTTGCCCTCTTTGCCCTCACTTTATCTTGCATTTCCTCTTTCTACCGCTAAAATTCTTTATTTAGGGGTGCATGACCTTTTGATACTTCAAGTACGTTATTTTCACTTATCCTTAAATGTGAAGACATAACTTCGCAAGGGATACTAGGATTAACATAAAGGTCATCAACTAATTGTTTCATAACTATTGTCTTGAAAGCAACCTGCTTTTCCATCTTCAAGTTCAACCATCGAATTTTTGTTTCAGTCTTAAATTTATTATATTTAATTTATATGTAACCTATGTTGTGTTGTCAAACTTTCTTCTGGTATGACTTTGCAATCCTTACAAATCATTTTATTCATTTACGAGTCATAAAATAATAAATTTGTGACGTATTTAGTCTGCTTTTAAACGTAATTAAATGTTCTTCTTTATTTATGAAAACGTATTTATCACAATTAGCTCATGTGTTACGGCAAGGTTCAAAATGGTTCTTCCTTCTTCATTTCTTTCTCCATATCCAAATCATTCATGAATTGGTGTATAATCTACATTTTCCTTCTCTATGTCAATTTAAGTTCCCTCCTATGAAAATCTTCTTTTTGTGGGATTTTCCTTACTAAATCATCTAAATCTTCCCAAAAATGCGCTTTAATAGTTTCGCTTAATCCTACTTGTGACACGTAAGCACTGATCACATTAATAGTTTCATTTCTTATGACTAATTTAAGAGCTAAGATTCTATCACATTTTCTACTTACCCTAACAATTGCATCCCTCCAAGTAGTATCCACAATAATACTTACTTCACTGTTTGTTTTATTTTTTTCCTATGTACCATAATTTAAAATCTGAATTATCTAAAAATTTAGCTTTCTCACTCACTCATCTAGTCTCTTGCAGGCATAAAATATTTCTCTTTCTCCTAATCATTGTATTCACTACTTTTATCACTTCCCCGTAAGCGTACCTATATTCTAACTTCCAAACCTAAGTCGGTCACAATTCCTACGACATACTTCTCTAGGACGTCTAATATGTGAGAACTTTTGTTTATTTAATACTACACTCAAGTCCCCTGTAAGTCCAGCGGTCCTTGTCATGATGCCGCATTCGGACCATACGACGAGTACTCTTTGAATAATAGATAAGAATGACAAAACATTCTTGTCATATTTTCTTTTACACAGTCAAAGTGTTCCTCCCATCGAATGCCATTTGAGAGAAGTCGTGGATCCCGTATTGCGCTATTCTTGTTGAGCACCTATTCTCACCACTCTTATCATCGAAGGAGTTTGTAAGCTTCATGGTTAAAGGTTTATTCTCCCTTTTGGTAGCCCTCACCATCCTCCTCCTTAGGTTCCCCCTACTTTAGAACCTATGATACCTTTGAGACCTCCGCTTTTAGGTCTTTGTAAGTACGAGACAACCAAAGGTTTCTCGTAAGTTTTTCTATCTAAACCATCTTCTATTGGTCATTTTTCAGGACCACTCTTTCTATCCCGTCGCAAGCCCCTTTAAAAACATTTTGGGACTCCCTTTGGACCAGCATGATGTAGCAACTCTATTAAATGAATCATCAAGTGTTGCTCCAATGCTCCCATCTCACCCTCCCACGGAAGCTTGCGGGGAGCTTCACATTGTCAAGCTCTCTCCTACTGGTTGTGATAATTATCCTCAATAGGCAATTCCTTCCGCATAAGCCCATAAATACAGACATTTCCATCACATCATTCCTTCATACAAAGTCAGCAAATTTGGGTCCAGACGTTGGGTTCACGGTGATGGTCGCATCCAGGCATTCATGCTCGATTCAATGGATGAAGTTCCACACGACCTCGTCATAAAACATGACTTAGTTAAGACAATGTAGGGACAAACTTAAATTATTCTATTTGAGTCAGGACTGTCTACAACATCAATGCAATCTACTTACCGAGTTCAAACCTCACCCCGAGAAAAATGGAGGCATAGACATCATGGTGGCTAAGGGACAATGATGCCTGGGTTTGACATCACTCCCTGACTATCAATTTGACTACTCAATGGGCCCAAGGATAAGTTGTTATGATCACAATGCTAATGGCTGGTCTCCCATGTCATCTCCACATTGTAAGATTTAATGTTATGTGTATAAAACAAAGGGCGAACCTTGTATATACTTCTTCGTATGTAAAAATACAAGAGAGAATACAAATATATAGGAGAAGAGAAGGAGAAAGAATTTAAGAGATGTGGGACTAAAGGAGAAAGGAGAAATGAGCCTATAAATGGGCCTTTACATTATTTTTTCCTATATCATCTAACACTCCCCCGCAAGCTGGAGCGTATAAGTCGTATGCACCAAGCTTGGACAAGAACTGGTAATACAACTTGCGAGGCAATGCCTTGGTAAGGACATCAGCAACTTGCCCAGAGACAGGAACATGTTCAAGCTTTAGCTCCGTTGCTTGAACCTTTCCTCGAACGAAGTGACAATCAACCTTAATATGTTTAGTCCTCTCATGGAACACAAGATTCTTTGCAATGTATATTGTAGCTTGACTGTCACAGAACAGTGCTGAACGTGAGGACAATTTGACTCCCAAGTCAATTAGAAGACTTTCAAGCCAAGTTATTTCAAATGTAACAGCCGCCAACGCACGGTACTCGGCCTCAGCAGATGAGCGAGCAACCACCATCTGCTTCTTACTTCGCCATGTGATAAGATTTCCTCCAAAGTATGTACAGAAACCAGTAATTGAACGTCGATCATCCAACGAGCCCGCATAATCCGCATCCGAGTATGCAATAAGAGAAAGGGAGGAAGATGGCTTGTACACAAGTCCTTGCCCAGGGGAAGTCTTCAGGTACCTAAGGATGTGTTCCACTGCCTGGAGGTGAGAGACCCGTGGGGTATGCATAAACCGGCTGACCACACCAACCACAAATGATATGTCAGGCCTTGTAACTGTTAGGTATATCCGTTTTCCCACAAGACGACGATAGTATTCCGGGTTTGAAAGAAGAGAATCATTCTCAGATCCCTGAGCACACAACATGTGGTTGACTTCCATCCGGGTTTCCGCAGGTTTGCATCCCGAGAGGCCAGCATCTTGCAGAAGGTCAATACAGTACGTACGCTGGGATAAGACGAGACCATCAGGTAGTCGTGCTACTTCTAGTCAAAGAAAATAGCGAAGATTGACCAGATCTTTGATTTGAAAGATAGAATTTAAATGTTGCTTTACATGGTGTATCTCAGCTGAGTCATCACCAGTGATAAGAATATCGTCCACATAGACCGGAAGTATTATAGTCCCAGTTGATTGGTGACGAGTGAAGAGAGAGAAATCTGATGAGCTCTGTTTGAAGCCAACCTCACAAACGGCCTTGCTGAACTTTCCAAACCACGCCCGTGGAGATTGTTTGAGATCATAAATAGACTTGTGAAGTAGACATACCTGAGACTTCCCCGTGGTCTCAAACCCGAGCAGTTGATGCATGTACACTGTTTCAAGAAGATCGTCATTCAAGAAAGCATTCTTGACATCTAGCTGATGGAGGGGCCACGACGATGAACAACTAAGGAGAGAAGGACCCGAGCCGAATTCAATTTTGCGGTTGGGGAGAAAGTTTCCGCATAATCAAGGTCGTACTGTTGGGTAAAGCCCCGAGCGACAAGTCGAGCCTTTAGGCGATCAACTTTCCCATCCGCGACATGTTTGATAGTGAAGATCCACTTGCAGCTAACGCAACTGTGACCAGAAGGAAGGGCCACAAGATCCCAAGTGTGATTACCCCACAAAGCCATCATCTCTTCATCCATGGCGGCGCGCCACCTCGGATGCCGGAGAACTTCCTGCACAGAGTTAGGTATCGAAATAGAGGAGAGAGAGAGCAAAAGTAAGAAGAGGCGGAGAGAGCCGATGTAGAGAGACATAATTGGCCATGGGATGTGCCGTCAAGGAGGATGTCGGATCAACAGGCCGCGAGATCACATCGGTAGAGGGAAGCTGCTGCAGGGCATCTGGACGTGGAGGACGACGAGTGTACACTTGAATAACATGGGGTTTGGAGGGGACTGGTGGTGTTGGGGGTTCGGAATGATAGGAGATTTGGACTGGTGAGGTAGAGGGGTAGGGAGAAATGGTAGTAGTGGAGATGTTACGGGTACGAAGGGCCGAGGTAGAGGAGGAGGAAGAAGGGGATCAGAAGGACTGGTGTGATATGGTTGGTCTTCAAGGAAGGAGACATCAGCAGACACAATCATCTTACCAGTGGTAGGATAAAAGCAGACATATCCCTTCTGAGTGCGAGAGTAGCCAACAAACATCGTCTTGGTAGCCCGAGGAGCTAGCTTGTCAGTGGAGGGACCAAGGTGATGGACATAACAAGTACAACCAAACACACGAGGTGTGAGAGAGAAAAGAGTTGTGGATGGATAAAGGAGAGTGATGGGTGCCACAAAGTTGAGGACGAATGATGGCATGTGATTGATGAGGTGACAGGTTGTAGAAACAGCAAAGTTCCAATAAAGAGGAGGAACCTGCATTTGGAGAAGTGGTGAGAGCAGTGGATTGACATCGCGGAAGGTACGACCAGTGTATTCGTGAGCATTGTCTGTAGGAATTGTTTTGACACAAGTAAAAAATTGAGTACGAGTTTCCGTTAGAAACGTACGGAATGTAGTTGTGAGTTCGGTTCGATCACGAAGTAAATACAACCAGGTAACTCGCGATTAATCATCGATAAAAGTAACAAAATATCGGTAACAAAAAACACTAGGGACCTTATAAGGCCCTCAGATATCAGAATGTATTAAGGATAAAGGAGCATCGCTCCGAGTACATGAAGAAGGGAAATTGCCGAAAATACAATATTAACAAAAAAACTCTTGAAGAGAAACAGTGGGAAGAGCTTTCTTGAGAATCGGAAGGGGGGCATGTCCCAGACGACAATGTCAATCGGTTGTGGAGACAGTGGTGAGAGCAGTGGGAGAGACGTCAAGGAGATAGAGGTCGTTGGACAGTCTCCCTCTACCAAGTATAGTCCGCGTTTGTCGATCCTGCACAACAAATAAAGAGCGTGAAAAAGTAACGCAACAATCAATATCTTGTGTAAGACGGCTAAGAGAAAGGAGATTAAACGGAGAGCCCGGAACATGAAGAACCGAAGATAAGGAGAGGGGAGGAGTAAGAGGCAGATTGGCAGTGTCAGAAACCGGGATCGTGTAACCATTAGCCACAGTGATGTTCTTGGGGGTAAGGGGTATCTAAATATTGAGGCGGCCTCCGTGGAGAGAGATGATGTGTAGCATCCGAGACCACAATCCAGTGAGAGTTGTGCGACAGACAAGATATATCTTCATTGGAGATCGAGGCGACAGAGCCAGAGGAGGGACTAACCGCTCCTTGAAGCTGTTGGAGTTGAGCCCGTAATGCAGTAATATCATCACTAGTTGTGGAGGGAGGTGAGGGAGCGACCGTTGCAGTAAGATGAGGAGCCAGACCATGTTTGCGGTAGCAGGTGGCCTCCAAATGGTCATCTCTGCCGCAATAAGAGCACTTAAAGAGAGTTCGAGCACCGCGACTGCGTCCCCGAGACTGGCGACCACCACGAGCCGGTGGACCACGAGTAGATGGAGCGAGAGTGGCCACGGGCTGCTGATGGAGAGCGGGAGACGAAGTCGGAACATCCGGAGGTGGAGTAACCTTTAGGAGCATTGAGCACACATCCGAGAGGGATGGAGTAACAACGAATGATAGAACATGAGCGCGGACACTATGAAGATGTGAGGGGACACGCATCATCATCATAGCAATCCCCACTGCCTCCTTCTGATGTCGTTGAGTTACCAAGTCCGTAGTAGGAGGCTGATGCTGGATGCAAGCCTTAACAAGAGTTTTAGCCCGCGCAACAAAGGAGGTAAGGTCTCCAGTAACTCCAGCGTCAAGGGACTGAAGATCAGTAAGAATGTCAAACAAGTGCTAAAGATTGTCCTTCCCAGAGTAGAGAGAATGAAGATCAGTCCACATAGCATGAGCGATCTCATGGTACATAGCCATACGATAGGGCTCGGTGTCCAGAGAATTGAGAAGCCAAGATTGGACCCGTCCGTTGTCACGGATGCACTAAAAGGGGGTGCAGTAGGTGGAGTCGTGGTAAGATGATGAAGGAGACTTTTAGTTTGTAGTACACGCCGAACAGAGTGTACCCATTCCACAAAGTTTTGTTTTCCACGAAGAAAAATAGTGGTAATGCGCAGCTCATCTCGAAGCTCAGAAGGAGCAGCACGAGGATAGCCTGTAGAATCAGCAACAGTGGTGTAATCGAAAGCCATATCCCTGGGCGGCTAGGCACAATAACCGGGCGATTAGAAGCTCGCGGCTAGCCGGTCAACACAAGCGGCTTAGAAGGGCAGAGAGTGGTGAGACGAAGCCGGGGAGAAGAAGCTGCGGAAAGGGGAAGTCGCAACGAGTAGAAGAAGTCGTTGCGGGTAGAGGAAGTCGCGGAGAGAAGAGAGAGCCGCCGCGAGTAGACGAAGCCGCCGCGAGTAGACGAAGCTGTCGCGAGTAGACGAAGCCACCGCGAGTAGAAGAGCTCGTCGCGAGTAGACGAAGCCACCGCGAGTAGAAGAGCTCGTCGCGAGTAGAAGAAGTCGCCGCGAGTAGAAGAAGCCGCCGCGGGTAGAGAAATACGCGAAGAGAAGAGGTGGCCGCCGCGGGTAAAAGAAGTCGACGCGGGTAGAAGAGGCCGCAGGTAAAAGAAATCGCCGCGAGTAAAAGAAGTCGCCGCGGGTAGAAGTAGGTAGCGACAAGAAGAGAACGCTGGAGAAACCGAGGAGAAGCAGGCAGCGAGAAGAGGCGGGTGAAAGCTAGTTGCCACGGAGAGAAGAAGACAAACCGAGACGGTCAGACCGGCCAGCAAACCGAAAGAGCAGACCACGCGGTTACAACAGGAGGAAAGCAGCAGCAGACCACGCAGTTACAACAAGAGGAAAGCAGCAGCAGACCATGTGGTTAAGCAATAAACCGCAGCAAAGGCAGAGGCGAACAGAGGTGGGGTCCACGAGGCAGAGGGAGGAAGGCTATAAAAGGAGGGGCGGAGAAGGGGAGAGAGGTGGATCCACGGGAGATAAGAAAGAGGCGAGTAGAAAGGAGAGAAGCCGCAACAACAAGCGATAAGACGGAAGACCAAGCCGCCCGGTCAAAAGGAGAAACTGAGCGGTTAGGAAAGCCGAGCGGTTAGAGACAGGTCGGACCGGTTCGCTCTAAAACCATGTAGAAAACAAAGGGCGAACCTTGTATATACTTCTTCGTAAGTAAAAATACAAGAGAGAATACAAATATATAGGAGAAGAGAAGGAGAAAGAATCCTATACAGGAGATGTGGGGCTAAAGGAGAAACGAGAAATGGGCCTATAAATGGGCCTTGACATTATTTTTCACTATATCATCTAACATTATGTTTGCTATGATAGTTCTGTCTCTTCCAAAGTCACTCCACAGACATTTGAGCTCACTTCAATCCCTTCTCAAGCACTCTCATTTACCTCGCATAGATATCATCCCCGTTGGTCTACATTTTCAATTGGCAAGTTTACCCATGCACCAGGGGATGTCCTAATAAGTACATTTGTGGGCCCCCTTGTTTACCTAAAATCCTGCGACCACAAGAGAGTTCAGAGTCTGCATCTCAGCAGTCGGGGCAGGTAGTTCTTGAGAAGTCGCCCGACCTAGTAATTCGGTTGACCTCCCCTTAAGCAGCATGGGCGGTCACACCTTGGAAATCCCCCCAAATCATCTTTTTGTCATTGACAAACCAAATGATTTTTCCTTCAGAAGACCGGGAGGTCACTCCTTCGGCATTCACCCAGCCCAACAGCTCTGGATATCTTCGAGCCAGACAGTATTCTCCTCAGCAGCCTGGGCGGTCATGCCTCCAGAGCCCGTTCGGCCTAGCAGTTTGGGTCATTTGCACACTAGATGACTTCTTCCTCGATAGCTCGGGCGATAATACCTTCAGAGTCCTCCCAGCCTGGCAGCTTACTCATGGCATATGCAATTCTTTGTCTGTAGCTCGCACAAACACAATTGTGGTGTTCGCACAGTCTAGCTCTTTAAGCTATCTGCACACCAATGTACTCCTTTATCTCTGTCTGTCTCTTGTATCCTGACAGCCTGCTTTTCTTCTGCCTACCCGTTTATGAAGCCCCCATTAGTATAAATAGGGGTGAATAGTCCTTGAAAGGGATCCCAGATTGAGATAGAGCTTGCAACGGACTCAGATTTGTGCCCGCCGGTCTCCTGCAACCCATCCCAGTTCCGACTCAGATTTGGGTCGACATCTCCATGGACTTCATTGAGGGGTTTCCCCCTTCTCGGGGCAACTCTGTCATCTTCGTTGTCGTCGACCGCTTTTCCAAGGGGGTCATTTCATTGCCATGAGCCGCCCCTTCACCGATCCCACAGTTGTCTGCTCCTCTGATCAGGTATTTCATCTCCATGGCGTACCGGAGAGCATTGCGTTTGACAAGGACAAGTTCTTCACATCTCAGTATTGGTAGTAATTCTTCGCCCTATGTGGTACTAAACTGACCCTCTCCTCTACCTACCATCCTCAGTAGAATGACCAGACTGAAGTGGTCAATCGGACGCGCGAGATGTACCTTTGTTGCCTTAGAGGGGATCTCCCCAAGGACTGGGCATGTTGGCTTCCATGGGTTGAGTATTGCTACAATACCTCCTATGACACGGCCCTCACGATCACTCCTTTCATCCTCATCTGTGGTCGGAATCCTCCCTGCCCACTTACTTATGATAGGGCCTCCGCCCGCTCCGTCGTCGACACCGAACTGCACGCACGATGAGATAATGCGCTTTGTGTGTGACCGCCTTCTTCAGGCCAAGGCACGAATGAAGATCACCCACAATCGGGGCCACCGCGAGTTGTTCTTTGCTCCCAGGGATTGGGTATGGCTGAAATGCTATCCCTACCGTCAGACTACCATCTCCAAGGGAGCCTACCAAAAGCTAAGGCCTAAGTTCTTCGGGCCCTTCGAGATTCTACACTGCGTCAAGGACGTGGCTTATCACCTCTGCCTCCCCGCCGGCACTCAGCTTCATGACGTCTTTCACGCGTCCCAGCTGAAGGCCTTTGTCGGTGAGCCTCCAACCGCCCCCTTAGTTCCCCTCCTGCCACAGCCACAGGACAAGCTTGAGGACAAACTTGATGTCGAGCAGGGTGGAGATGTTACAGATCCTCGTTGGAGGATCACGTACAAACGCCGCGAGCCTAGAGCGGTGTCCGCCTGAACTATCTTTCTTTTGTATTAGTATTTTTTACGCATGTTTACTATTTTAACCTCACTTTTGTTAAGCCTTAGTGATGGGGCATTTTGGTCTTTTGTCGGGACTTGACTTCCCACATTATGTGGGCTTGGGCTTTTGGAATGACAAGCAAGAATTTAGTATCAATTTTCTGTCCCTCTCTAATTCTCTCTCTCTCTCTCTCTTGTTCTTTTCTTTCTGTCGATCCCTAACCCGCACAAACCGCACGTTGTCCGCCTCTCTTCCCAGCCGATCTCGTCCGGTCTCCCTCCCTTCTCCACCATAGCTCCTAGAGGAACCAAGAAGGGGTACGCCTCCCTCCTTGAGGACTTCCCTCTCCTTCCCCCTTGCACGCGCTCTCAATCCAGGGCACATAACATATACATAAGTTTAGATTATTATCAAATTACAAAATAGATCAGAAATTGCACCAATAGATAGGAAAAGAGCTTGGTAGATCTCAACCTCTGCGTGAAGCTTTGCCATTGGCATCCAATCTCCTGGTCCACAAAGATCAGAAAGCACAGTAGCTACAGATGATACAACATCTTTCTCTTCCAATTGCAAGAGCTGTTGATTGTCTGCTTCCCTGTCAAACCTTGATCTTACCTCCGCTTTCTTTTCTGTGAAATGCAAGAAATGCCAGTTTTGTACATAAGCATACTTCAGGACACTAATATTATACATTATCAACTGTATAGATCGCTGAATATGAAGGCAGAGTTTTAGATAAAGAGCGCTAGAAATCAATCCATCAGGTTCTTCTAGATGGTCCCACATAAATCCTATTTAATTTTTTCATATAGAATGTTAGAATACAAAAACTAAGGTAAATGGTGTATCATGTTAAAGTTTAAAAAGTGCAATAACACATTTCAAAATACAGTTACCAATCAACAACATAATGAATGTTTACCTTGCATTGCTCCTATCTATTAGTTCATCGATATATCGGCCCAAATGTACGTAGGGATTGGAATTGGATGAAGAAGGCCCGCTAGAAGAAGATGCTCCATCTCGTGACGCTGAAAAACAGTACAAGCAGCAATGAAATCTTGGACGCTTTCTCTTAGTCCCTTCTAAAAGAAAACGGACCGTGGGGAGACACCCTATAGCAATCCTTCAACTGAGCTCCACGAGAATGGAAGAAACATGTGTCTCGAGACGCATTCGATTGAGCAACTCGGGGGGGTGGGTGAGGAGATTGCGAAAAGGACCCCGTCCTACTTGTCCCGGCGAGAGAGTGTGTAGGATGCATAGTTCAAGGCACTGACCTTAAACTCTATTGAAATTGAAGGCCAAAAGTTTGCTAACACGGCGCTGTTAAGAAACGATGTTGAGACGATGCTCCAAAGTATTTGAGGTTGAAATGGTCTATACGGATTGGAAAGGACCGCCCCCATAAGTATAGTCTCCAGTGTTGCACCACCTTGGCTAGGCCAATCAACTCCATCTCATAAGGTAGTACCTTCTAATGATGAGCAACATTCTTCCGACTACAAAGACGATCGGATGTTCCCCCTATTGTAGCCACGGCTCCACAAACGTGTTCTGAGGTGTTGCACACGACCAGGAACTCCTGAGTGGAGTTTGGTAAGCGGTGGATTAGCGTGGTGATCAAGGCCTCTGGAGGGCCTAAAAGGTCTTGGTGACGCGGTCACTCCTGAGGAAACCATTCTTCAATAGTGCCACCAATGGTTCCGCAATCATGTAGTAGCTTTGGATGAAGCAACAGTAGTAGCCGGTAAGCCCAAGAAACCCCCACAGCTCTCGTGGGGATTTAGGAATTGGTCATGCTATCACCTTACGGATCATCTCTGGAACTGCTAAAACGTTAGTGTTGTGTATCACATGACCTAAGTAGGCCATCTATCGGCCCCGAATGAGCACTTAGCCTACTTCAAAAAGAGTCAGTGTTGTCGGATTAGTACTAAGACGCTCTAAAGATGTTGTGGGTGTTATGCCTTGCTACACACCAAAACGTCGTCAAAAAAGACAAACATACCGATGGGGAAGCTCGTGGAATTCCTCATTCATTAGGGCCTGGAAAGTGGATGGTGCATTTGTGAGCCCAAAGAGAATCATCGGGAACACAAAGTACCTGTGATGAGTTTGAAAAGTCATCTTGTCCACATCAGTTGGAGTCATGCGCACATAATCGTAAACTGAGTAAAGGTCAACCTTGGAGAAAATTTGGCGTCATGGAGCTCATCCAACAGCTCAACCACTGGAACCGGGAATTTGTCCTTCATTGTCATTATGTTCAACTCATGATAGTCAGCACAGAACCGCCATGTGCCATCTTTTTTCTATACCACGAGGGAAGTTGAGGAAAACTGAGAGATGTTACAGCAAATAATGCCCTGTTGTAGCATGGCACTGCACTAACGCTCGATCTCATCTTTTTGGCAGAAAGGTTAAGGGTATCAATATGTCGGAGCACAACGGGAGCGGTGTTTGGTAGAACATATTATTGCACTGTTCTGACACCTAATGCAGGGCAGTGAGTCTTCCCCTTTCATGAGTATATTATGACACGAGGGAGGAGAACCGTTGGGTAATTTTATATGATTGAATATTCGTTGTTTACACCACCAGGTGACATGCAACCAGAGCCAGTACGTTATGTCAGGGGACGGGGCAGCTAACGTACCTATTCAAGATGCTGACCATGCAGACATACCAGCACCATACATGACAGTAGTTGCCAATAGCACGCTATGTTATTATAGCCGCAAGACGCATCGAGGCGCAAAGTAGCCCTGGAGCCTAGGCACAAGGCACGAGCGAGTGCTTGAAAAACGTGAGGCGCAAAAATAAAAAAAAAATCAGCAAATTAGGTGCCCAATTCGCTAAACGGAAATTGGGCGCTCAATTCGCTAAATTTCAGCGAATTGGGCGCCTAAGTGCGTTGAATTTTAGCGAATTGGGCGCCTAGGTGTGCCTTGGGTGTGCCTCAGGTGCGCATAGGCGCGCCTCAAGCGCGTCTAAAGTGGGCCTCAAGCACATCACCTGCCTCTACCTGGCAGAGGAGTGGGGTTGTGCGCCTAATGCACATGGCGCCTCAGGCGTGTCTTTAATAACATAGGTAGCACATAGCAGTGGACTGTTTGTACCATCTTATGTTATGATCCTATTTTGATATAGTACTTGAATTGTGTTAGCCTTCGTGTCTATTTCTCATGTTCCTGTCTTCTTTTATTATATTATTCGTGGTAGAGTGATTTTATTACACTTTCGCATTTACCATCTTCCGCTTTTACTCGTGGTATAGTAAATGGCAATATGATGATTCACTTAACATTGTGACAAGTTGATGCTAATTAAGTGTACAATGGCTGAGAATTAAGATGTTCGTTCCTCAGCCGCTCCTGTTGGATCTTGAGGCGTCCATAGAGTGTTGTGTGGATAAAACAGTCCAAAGTTTGAGACATGAAATGACCGAGAAAATAATTGGCCTTCAAGATGAGATGAATCAGTTGAATGCCCAGACTCTCCACTTCTTCATGAAGGTTGCTCATGCAGTGGATCACACAGCCCATCAACAGGAGTTAACTTACCAAGGACTTTTTGTAAAATCCCTGTCCCAAAAGACTAGAGAGAAGATTTTATGCCCAGTAAAACCACCCCATGGTGATGTCATGGAACAAGGAAATTATCACCACGTGACGCTTACCCTACCGTCTATATATCTTAATCCACATCAGAGTATAAATGAGAGTATAAACGTACAGCGGAAGTCTAAATAGGAAGTAGATCCAACATAAGTAAACATAATCATCACAGATACACATATATCAAGTCTCAGAAAGTCCCAAAAGTCTAAACATAAGGGCTATATAAACATTTCCCCCAAAATAAAGATAACATTTGTCTAGAACAATAATCTCCACGTCACTCACAGCCACTGGATCATCAGACGAGTCGGTAGAAGAGTCTGGTAACGATGGTGGTGTTGGCGTAGTCCGAATAGTTCTCCTTCTACCTCGATATGGGTTGAACTTCAACGGAGGCACCCGTTGCGGGCTTGCTAGATCATGCTCCTATTGTGTTTAATTTTAAAATATTAGTTATCGACAACTAAGTAACATCCTCCCGCTCCGCAGTGTTAGGGCACAAGGCAAGTAGGTTCATAGAACTTTTAAAATTACAAAACACATGATTAGATTATATATTCAAGTTAGCAATTCCGAATATGAACATGGTAAAGCAGAAAGTAACTTACCATGTGAGAAAGTCCATACTAACTCACATAATAAGGGTCCATGGTGAGCGTAAACATAGAAAAACATAACTTATCTTATTACGGTGTCCATACACCAAATAAGATAAGGATCCAAGATTATAATACATTTATTCAAGGCAATGTAAGTAAAATTATACAAACTGCGAGCTTACTCAAGCCTCAGGTGAGACACAATCATGTACACATGATTTATGACATATGCCGACACCAGCAACCTTGTTAAGTAGATAGCGATCCTACGGGCCTTATCGTAGTGGCAAGACGACAACAGTGGTACAGTTACCACCGCTTCTAGGAAAGTAATACACAACTCACCCTAGGCCCTAGTGTATAGGTTGAACACGTACTATTTTGGAGAAAATGACTAAGTTAAATGCACAAACTGCAAACAACTCCTGATTTAAGAAGGTAGAGCCCATCGAGGAAGATTGCCTTAGAAAGTAGCCAATGTTTTCCTCAAGACTTATCGCTTTTTAGAGTCACCTAACAAACACCCCGTCTGTGTGCACTATTCGGGAGAGGTAGAGTGACCCGCCACCAAATGACAACGTCCATCACAAATGTGATAGAGACTCGTACATGTTCATAACAAAAGAGTACAAGACAAAGACATGCCTTAAGTAATTGAACAGTTATAGCATGAGTATTAAACATGGTATTATTATGAGTAGAACAAAAAACCATTTCTCTAGATGATTTGCTACAATAATCATGTAACATATTGTCTACTTGAAAGCATCATGGAGAACATAAAACTATCTCAACATATGGCTAAACATGCTCAAGTAAATCTACTGCATAGAAACAAGATGGGTTTGCATGATTAGCAAATTTGAATGCTAGTAAATCTAGTATCTTTTCCTCTACCAAGGTTGTGAAATATTTGAACAAGGCCAAATATAGTGAATTGGTAAGTGCTCTAAAATTTCAGAGGTCACAACACCAATTTACACAGTGCTAAACACTTGCACAAGTGCACAAACAGTCACAACATAAGTTCGTTCAAAGTGGCACTTTTAGGTGTTACCTTCAACATGATAATGTGTTAGAAGGCATAACAATGTGCTACTACATTGAATATAAAAGTGTAATATTACAGCACAAGTTTCATCACATAAAGTCTTGGAGTAAATGAATTATGCACATATTAATTCCCACTAAAGTTTGGCGTGACGATTGATAGATAAAACATGATAAGTTAAAATCAGGATTTTACTTATCCAAATGACACCAAATTTTGTCCACTGAAGCTTAATAGCATAATAAAGGGACCACCAAAATTCCAGACCATTTGGAGTAGTTAAGGTGCTAATAATTTCATTTATTTACTTGATGTCACACAAGCAAATTTCATAAAAAACTATCGGGAGTTTTATTCCAAAAATTCTTAAAATTTAACCAGAGGTATTATATGGTATTAGAATCCCCTGTATAAAATTTCAGCCCATACTAATTATTTTTGAGAGAAAATACACATTATTTGATTATTGCCCAAAAGTTTAATGCCCCGTTGTAAAATGGACTTTCGGAGAGCTAAAGATATGTCACAATTTAAACGACCCTAAGGCTCTTAAAATGATCAAATAATGAACTATGCTTTAAATAATTAAATATGTCACAATTTAATTCAATTTAATTAATTCTGGGATGCGGATAGCACGTGGCGCCTTAATCCAGCGGCTGAGATGCAGCCAGCCAGTATTTTGTACAACAAAAACACGGGATCAGGCAGTTAGGATCTGTTACGCTGAAATCCAATCATTGCCGAGGAAATCAACGGTCTTGATTTCGTCTTCTTCCTGGGATCGACGGCGGGCGTTAACCTGAGACTTAATCTCCTTCCCCACTCCACTTTGCGATCACCACGGTGAGGCACCACCACCAGTCGACTCCATGTTAATCCTCCTACATGATCTATAGTGCTTCCACAAATCATGCGGTGGTCCAAGGCTCGGGTGGCTGGGAAATGGGTGCTCCGGTGGCCGGAGACCCCATGTTAATCCTCCTACATGATCCACACACTAAGGGGGTTCAGATGTATACCTGAGAGGAGAGTTTTGACGTTGAACAAAGGTGCGGCGGCATGGTGGCGATCACGGTGGCGGAAATCCTATCTTCGCTCTCCAGTCGCTGGCGGCGGCCTTCACTCTGCTCTCACGGTTCGAAAGTGGTCGTGGAGAGCAAACAGAGGTAATGGAAGGCTTGGGGAGTTTTATAACCCCTCCTATCTTCACTCTGCTCTCACAGGCAACCTTCAACTGCTTCTTTTCAATAATACATAAAATAGAATTAAATGCAATACTAAAAGAAGAAATTAGTTGGGTTCGTAATATACAATAAAAACATTTAGAATAAGATGTAAAAAAATAACTATAAAGCAGTTTGCCTAAGATTTCGTAGCAACGGTATCAAAAACTTGATATGTATGTACAACACACATGTTTTATATAGACATGTCCACCAATAAAAGTGATGAGAAAGTAGCGTCTCTATGGGGATTTTGTCTGAACTATGATAAATATAGTTAACTTGAATAAAACTTATTCACCTAAAAGATAGATTTGGTGTTAATTATATGTCAAAGAAAACAGGCAAATAAATGAACTAAATTACTACAAAAAATTAAAATCAGACAATTAAAATTAATTTAAAAACTTATGAGAATTAGAGTTAAGGTGATTGTTTAATAGTATGAATATTAACTAGGATTAATCCGTTAAGGACACCTGATTACGACCTCGTGTGCGGACGGATGGGGTGGTGTCTCGGAGGAGAATGGCTTTCACCTTGGAAGAATTCCGGCGACCTATTGCGGAGGAGGGAGAGCGAGCAGCTGTTATGGACAACGTGAGGAGCGGGCGAGCAAGCTAAGTTATCAAAAGTAGAGAGAGAAATTAAGAGAGAGAAGGATATTTGCTATTTAATTATTGCTTGCCCAAAACCACACAAACACCCAACCTAATAACCGGTTGGTCTTACTTAGGACGAAACGTTATGCTTGGATTTAAGGCGAGGATATCAAGGATAAACAGGATGGCTGATTCACGCTTAAACCAAAAGAGAGCTTGCATCAAAAATATAAACCACGCATGAGATGGAGACGTGACACCCCCAGACTTAGAGTTTTACAAATGGGGTCGCGCTTACTAAGCCATACAATCAGCAAAATTTTGGAGTACAAAATTTTTTCCTTTTTCTTCACGTTCTCTTCTTTTTTAATACAGTATTTTTTTCATTTTTAGTTCAAAACAGCAATCACCTATAAAGTAAGCAGGGAATGGCTACCACATCACGGCAAAACCATAACACAGATAAATCGAAGAAAATTTTGAATTATAAGCTCAAATTTAAGCGTGAAAATGTGAGCGGCTTTTAGGCTTCGGTGATGAAAAGGTAGAGGTGAATCATGTTGTAGGGTGTATGGCTCAAATGGGTTTGCAATGGTTTGCGAGTAGGATAAAGTGCAAAAGCTCAAACTATCCAAATAATGGCCTAAATCATTTTGAATCAACTAATTAGATCTATACAACCGTTTTGAGGGCCACTCGAGGCGAGTTTTAGACACCGAGAAAGGATACACTTTCACAATGTTCCGATAATAACTCTCTAGCACTTGTCACACACATCCCCGCATTGATCGGGAGACGAGATCTCATCTTCTAATTAGAAGTGATCATTACACGTGTATACACGATAGAAAAGTATAAAATATGTTATGCATAGAGAATTATGCTAATTAAAATTCCTACTCAAGTGCACGTGCAATGCACTAGAACATTGCAGGAGCCTACAATACACTCATTGATTCACTTCTAAAATAACTATTTTCACTCTCATCACCTACACCGCAATATGAATTACTACAAAACTAACAAAATCTACGTGAATTGTGGGTAAAGCCGTATGTGCGGGTGTGGAAGAAATGAAAAGCATGGAGCAATAATAAAAAGCTTAGATATAAATTACTAAGTGAAGTGTGCGCGGTAACGGAAATACTCTCCCCAAGACTTAAATGAGACTTTGCGATATGATTAAATTTTGACATAAATGATTGAATTAAAAATTGAGAGAGGGATTCGTTACCCAGCCGAAGATTGTATCCAAGTCCATGAAGAATTTGCTACAAAGAAATGAGCAGCGAAATTCAGCATGCAAAAATCCGGGTGCGCTAAAATCAGTGGGAGAGAGCTCCAACAAAAAGGAAATAAACGCAGGGGTAAACTAACAAAATAACAAAGCGGCCAATTATGCCAGAAACAGATAAAAGAAAAGTACTCTGCAGAGAAAGAATATGCACTCAGAAGAGGCCACTAGGAGGGTCGGCATCGTGATCATGAGACAAGTAGGCGTCGTCAGAGGTGTAATCGAGAGGCATCCCAAGGAAAGAACCCAACTGATGCATATATAAACTCATCGAATCCATCTGTGCAGACAGATGGTCGAGCTATCGCGCGGCATCAGGGAATAGCTCCTGAAAAGACCTCCTGCAGTAGAAGTACTCTGCGTCTGCGGCCCTCTCTCCAATGTGTTCTCAGCTGCGGCAGAGGTGTGCTGCTCCAGGGTGTGATGATGTGGCTCTAACTCGTCGATACGCTCCTCCACCTAGCGATCATCAGGTGCGGGAGCATCCCTACCCTGGGCATCCACAAAGACATATGGGATATTACCATTGTGCGTGGTCTTCCGCAGAATTCTCGTGGCTACGAGGGTGCGGAGGTTCAAGACATCCGGCGTGCAAGCTACTCGCATTGTGGGGAGCATGTTCATCATCCCCATTGAACTGACTAACTTCGTAATGAAGTGCGATCTAGAGAAACTCTTCACATGCTCATCTGTCGCCTAATGCAATAAGAACTGTGCAACCATCACCCCCTGCAGCGGTCCATGTTGTACAAGTACAGCAGGCTCCTGTCGGACGACGATATGGGTGCTTAGGCCCCGAGAAGCAATGTTGTAACTCGGGATATGATGCACAAAGCGAAGCTCATGCCATACTAAATTTGTAGCCTTGGCTCAACGAGCCTCATACTCAACATTTCCTCCCGAGATTTCCCACCAATATTCACGGTGGGAGACACCATCAGGAAAAACATAAGGTAAAACTAAGAACCCGGCAGAGTTTACGAACTCTACGGGGAAGAGCCCTAGATGTAAAGTGAGCTCAGCAATGCTCGGATAAAAGAGAATACACATGAGATGGAAAGAGATGGTGGGTGCATGGGGTTGTTCCGCTATCGAAGGAGCGAGAGTGAGAGAAGAGAGGAACTCAAGAGTGAGCTCGAAGTAGCCTGGGTCGACGATACTTAAAAGCTCGTTCCACCTGCTATGCATTACCAACGCCTCGACCTGCGGCCGCAGAGGGATAGCTCGGAAAATGTCCCCGATAATAAAGCGGTGTATCACGAACTCCCTTCTTTGGATGCGGGCGAAGCGCCGACGCATTTTGGGTTCCTCGAATGTATGCATTGCAGTTCGCGCTTCCTCCTCACGGCGCACATCAATAGCCTCATCTTCCACCCTCCTTCACTTCGAGGCCACCTCTTTCTTCCTTGCAAAAATATTCTTCATGGCACAAGCCAAGGAAGGAAGGAGAAGAGGATATCTAGGGCAAAACCACCCAAGACATCAAAACTATGCACGATTCAGAAACTTACCCACTGGGGGGGGGGGGGAAATCAAGCTTTGGCTACCTCCGACGGGAAGGAAGCGGGTGTGGGGGAGGATGGAAGCGCACGGGACGAAGGGTGAAGACAGTGAATTCGACATGCAGAAGAAGAACAGTGTGCAGAGGCGGAAATGCGAAATAGGATCGATGTCCCTAGTTATTTTGCAGGGAGCACACGCGTGTGCGGGCGGTTCATAAATAACGCACGCGTGTGTGAAATTAACGCACATGTGTACCAAAATAATGTGTGGGTGTGCACCAGCTGAAAATCACCTAGGCCACTGAAACGACCCCGAAAAGGCAACGCACACACTGGAATAAGAGGCAGACTCATAAGAAAGAAGGAAAAAAAAGTGTTATGAATCCACATAACGGCCGGTTCGCGGGACAAACATACCAGAGAAGGCGAAGGAAGAGGCATCAAGTGGGGCTGAACCATCCGGTTCAACCCCCCCCCCCCCCCCCAAATTAAAACAAGAAGGTGATTGGGGGTTGAATCGGAGGGTTCAGCCTCTATGGGGGGAGGTCGGCCCCTCCTTGGCCCAAGGGGTATAAATACCCCAAGGGTTTCCTGGCGATAGGGAAGCAAGTATTCTCAGGTATTCCTTCCTCCCTCTCTCAAACCCTAAATTTTTCCTCTCTCCCTCAATTCTCCTTGTTCCTAAAATTTGGTATCAGAGGTTTCCGATTTTCTACCATGGTGACACGCTCCCACGACGAATCCAATCGACTAACAACCCTAGAAGAAAATTACACTAGGATGTCCGACACGGTGGAGGCCATCGAAGAAAAATTGCGGGCATCGGAGAAACGATTGGAAGAACGGTTGGATGTGTGTATGGAGGAGATCAAGAGTTTGTTGGCGCAAAACATCAAGAGCAAAGCATTAGCCACTGACGAATCAAGCGGGATTTCGATCCCGACCCCGCCTCCAGCAGCGGGATCCGAAGACGTGGTCGGCCCGTTCTCACCTAGCGATGGCTACGACCAGACGAGCGCTATCAGGTGGGGACTCGACAACGACGACAAAAGGGCTGGAGGCTCCCGCCGACAACCGGCCTGGGGTGACGCGTCGCAGAACAGCGGAATGGACAACACTGGCATAGATTCCCCCCCCCCCTATGGCAGAGCCGCACGACCCCTTGGCTTCGATTGGACACGGGAGACACGCCGGGAGGGCCGACGACCCCGAGGAATGGGGTATCCTCATCGGAATGAACTCCTGTCCATACCAGTAATGTCGGGACCAGAAGCCAACAACAAAGGAGGGGATGGGTGGGAGAACAGGCCTCCTCCAGGGACTGAAAACCCCTACGGAGAGAATTGGGGATACCCAATTGGAGGCGCTGCACACCGACGACCGCCAGGACTCGGGCCAGAGTATGGAGGACCCGGACAGTAGCAACCGAGAGCCTACATGTCGTTGAAGGTGACACGCATGGACTACCCCGAATTCAAAGGAGGAAACGCAATGGAATGGATCCAAAAAATAGAGTTATTCTACAATTATCAAGAGATACCAGAAGAACAGTGGGTGAAGTTAGCATCCTTTCACCTTGAGGAGGACGCATTCCAGTGTACCCAGTGGTTTCTCCGAGGACGGAAACATGTGACATGACATGAATTCGTTGACGGATTTACAGCCCGCTTCGGGCTATTGGAGTATGAAGATTTTGAGGCACTTCTTTAGAAACTGAGACAGAAGGGGACGGTGATAGAACACCGAGCGGAGTTCGAACAGTTAGCAAACCGGGTGCAGTGGGAAGAGAAAAAATTAATGAGCTGCTTCATCTCGGGGTTGAAGGAGCACATTAAGGATGAGGTACATGCCTACGTGCCGCGCAATTTGACCCACACTATCAGCTTGGCCCAGATTCAAGAGAAGCGATTCAACCGACAAAAGTCCAGACGGGGGAATACGATGAACACTACGACCCCTCCGGACACCAAGAAAGATCAAGGAGCTACTGGAAAGGCGGCTGTGAAAAAGTTGGCATGGTCCGAGCTAAAGCCAAGAAAGGAGAAGGGATTGTTCTTCAACTGTGATGAGAAACCAAGGCAACAAATGCCAGATGATCCAGGTGTACATGTTAAGGGAGGAAGACGAGATGTCGGATGAAGAAGGCGGGGAACAGGAGCGCCTCCCGGATATACCCGAGTTTGGGGTATCTATCTAGGCCATGGAGGGAGGATCTACACCTCTCACTATGCGGATTGCAGGGCGGATCTTCCAATAGAAGGTGTCGATTTTGATTGACAGCAGAAGTATTCATTACTTCATTAATCCCGCGGTGGAAAAGAAACTAGGACAAGAGATCACCAAGGATGTTGCTTTCCAGGTCATGGTGGCAGACGGAAATAAGCTACAGTGTGAAGGGGTGTTGAAAGGAGTGGAGTTCAGTGTGAAAGGATGCACCTGCAGGATGGATTTCTGTTTGTTGCCCATTCAGGGGTTAGATATGATGTTGGGGGTGCAGTGGTTACGATAGCTGGGTATGGTAACCTTGGATTGGGATAGCTTGATCATGGAGTTTGCTTAGAGTGGGAGAAAGTACTGCTTGCATGGGATCATAACCTCACCAGTGAAGGAGATCTCCCTACACTGCTTAGAGAGGTAGTGGAAGCAGGAGAACGACATGGCGGTGATTATGGAGATTGGGTCTCAAGCGACATTAACGCAAGAAGTACCGAAGTAGATGGAGTCACTACTTCTCCAGTACCCTGATGTCTTCTAGGAGCCCCGATCGTTAGCTCAACGGCAATTCTGAAATCACCAGATCAGCTTGAAGGAAGGGACTGAGCCGACCAACATTCGACCCTACCGTTACTCATGTATACAGAAGGCTGAAATAGAATGGAGCGTGAAAGAGATACTAGCCGCAGGGATCACTCGACCCAGCACCAGTTTGTTTTCCTCACCCATCATCCTGGTGAAGAAAAAGGACGGGTCGTGGAGATATTGTGTCGACTACCGCGCCCTGAACAGCTCTACTATCAAAGACAAGTTCTATATCCCCATGATTGAGGAACATCTGGACGAACTACACGGAGCGCACCTGTTCACCAAGCTAGATTTGCGGTCGGGGTACCACCAATCAGTATGAAGGATGGGGACATCTTCAAAACAGCTTTTCGAACACATGATGGTCACTACGAGTTCGTCATGATGTCATTCGATTTGTCAACGTCAGAAATACGAAACCACTTCACCAGCAGGCCTTCTAACTCCTCTGGAGATACTGCAACAGATTTGGGGCACAATGTCTTTGGACTTCATAGACGAGTTGTCGAAGTCCCGGGGGAAGATAGTCATCCTGGTAGTAATGGATAAGTTATCAGAGTATAGGCACTTCCTGTCCCTAAACTATCCTTACGCAGGTGAATCAGTAGCAGACTTGTTCGTGCGAGAGATAGTCAGACTTCACGGAATCCCAACGGGCCATCATCTCTGATCGGGATACAGTATTTCTGAGCAACTTCTGGAAGGAACTATTCAAGCAGCAGGGTACGCGTCTGTGTATGAGCACCTCAAACCATCTACAAACAGACGGTCGGACCGAGGTACTCAATCGGGGAGTTGATACATACTTACGGTGCTTCGTTATGGATGAGCCCCGCATATGAACAAGATGGCTGCACTGGGCAAAGTACTACTATAATACCTACTATTATACGGCCAGTAAGATTCCCCCTTTTGAAATTGTCTATGGGCGCTCCGCCCCGAGTCTGGGTACATATGAGCTAGGGGGAACGACGTTACCGACTGTTGATCGTGAGTTGCGCGATCGCGACCGTACCCTTGTCATATTACGAGAAAATCTCCTTACTGCCCAAAACAGGATGAAAGTACAAGCAGATAAACACTGGTCTGAACGTAAATTTGCAATCGGTGATGAAGTTTTCTTAAAACTCCAGCTCTACAGACAAACCTCAGTGTCCTGGAGGATGAATCAGAAGCTGGCACCTAGCTATTATGGTCCCTTCAAAATCATTCAGTGGGTGGGACCGGTTGCTTACACCTTGGACCTTCCCGCGGGCTTGCGTATTCATCCCACATTTCATGTTTACTTGCTAAAGAAGAAAATCGGGGAAACAACTCAAGTGTGTTCTACCCTTCCGGAAGAAACCAACGTAGGGGAATTACAACCACTCCCTGAGAAGATGTTGCTCACCAAGTGGAAAAAACCCGGAACAGAATACCGTCGGGAGATTTTTGACAAATGGAAGAATTTGTCTATAGCCCACAACACCTGGGTCGACCTACTCGAGTTCCAGGAACTATATCCAAAATTTCACCTTGGGGACAAGCTGGTTCTTGAAGCGGAAGGGAATGTTATGAATCCTCATAACAGTCGGTTCGCGGGACAGACATACCAGAGACGGCGAAAGGAGGCGGAATCAAGCGGGGTTGAACTATCCGGTTCGTACTAAAGAAGAAAACTAGCTAGGGAGACATCCTGTTTAACAAGATAAAGAATTCTCTCAAATCTCCCAGTTTCTATAGGATCATTTCTCTTTATTTCACTCATTCCTCAGAAGACTGAAGAGGAATGATCTTAGTGCAGTGACCAAGTGGGGAAAGGTTTTTCCCAAAGCTGGTGAGAAGATTGAAGGAAGAATACCCACAGCAAACAAAAGTGGTATCGACCTTCAAGTTACAAGCTTGACAACACAAAATTCTAACAAAGAAATAAATTTGTCCCCTGCAAACACTGAGGGGGAGACCTCTAAAGATAACAATGAAGAAGGGATATCTGATCCAACAACTCAAGAAAATGATGACAGAACAACAACACACCATACAGCTGAAATGGAATCTGCTGAGAGGGAGATTCCTGTCACAAAGGATGATTCAATTCAGGGGGAGGCGTTATCAACCCCTCCAACTTCAAAGATTGACAACATGGTGAGGGAAAACCGCTGCAAAATGCTGATTTTGCATAACAGTCAACAAGCAATTGAAGATCATAGTGACAGCAACCCCATCCTTCTTACAGATTCATCAATCAGCTCAACTGATAAAAATACTTTCAATACCAAGGGAGACAGAGTTGCAGAAGTAAAAGAACCTGATTTGGCTGGGACCTCATGTTTTGCTGATCATGGAGATTCCTCTAGTCCTCTGATTGATCAAATGAGAATGTTGTTAAATGAACAAAGGAAAGTCCTTGAGTCATATGTTGATAGAGCCATACAATCTGTAGAGGAAATGATTTCAGCTCAAATTAGGAAAATAAAGGACATGGCACATATGGATACCCAGCTAACCAATTGGTTCACCAGAGCACAAGATGTGATAGAACTCAATGTCAACATGCTCAATAAATTGAAGCTGAAGATAGACAAAGCGATTTACGATCACGCCCTAAAAGGTCAACTCTGTGATTCAACTGCGCAGTTATAAAGGCAATTCACTCTTTGCCAAACAAAAATCAAGCAGAAATATATTGAAGGCCAGAACTTCTGTGTGCAAACAATGTCTAACATGACTGAAGAGTGCAAAAATGAAATAGCAAAGCACCTATTTGAGGAGGCACGAAAGGGGGAGAACATGACATGCATAGCTGCCACCTGGATGGTAAACAAACTAAATCGACAAGGAGTTGCTTCTGCTCACCATGTTGATGATGATGATGATGAGGACGTACAAATCATGGAGAAAGAATTTAGAAATGCAAGCTCTAAACAGCGATGGTTGCAAGATGACGAGCAAGGAAAAAGAGCTGATAAGAAGAGCAGAAGGTCAGGGGGTGGCAGTGGAAAGGGGAAAGGGAAACTGTAGCCCACCCAAATGAAAATATTATGTCTATTTATATATAAGTAGAAAAAATATTTTGGAATGCTCTTCCCTACCTTATTCTGCTTAGCTATTTTAATGTTGTGCGGGTCATCTATATTTGAGGTTCTGACTTTTTCAAATATGGGGACGTTGTTGGGAACAGTGTCCACAATGTTCCTGATTTGAAGAAGTTCTCACAATATAGATGATCACATTTGTATTTGATATATGTGTGTTCATGTTGTGATGAGACAGCTACATTTGTGCCAGAACTCGGCATAGGGTTAGACTTAGTGTGATCAGACATAGTCTTGTCAATGTAATCCATCATTGAATAAGAACTGTGTCGACCAAAGTTCTAGACTATGTTGGGCTTAGCACTCACCTTGAAGAGGATCAAGAAGCACAATTTAGAAGCGTGGGTGAAGAAAGGAATTAAATAAAAGAAGCAAAAGATTACTAAGTATAAATTCGACCAGATGGTCTAGTCAAATATCCGTTAATTCGACCAGATGGTCTGGTCGAATATCCAAAAGAGACGAGCATTCATCTGGAAGGCAATAACTCCACTAAGTATAAATTCGACTGGTTACTCAGTCAAATGGAAAGTGAGTATGGTCAAAGGAACAAATGTTTCGAGTGAATTTCTGCCTGTGCAGAATTTGCTTAAGTATATATTCGACCGGATGTCCAGTCGAACTAGTGAACATTCTGATTGAATATATAGTGAGTATCAAGACGTATGAGTTAGCAATCTTCAGAAAGAAAAAGGGTTTTGACTAAGTATAAACTCGACCTGATAAATTAAAGTCATTCGTACTAAAGTCACTTGAAAGCAAAAAAACCTGACTGAGTACAAAATCGGGCAGAGGTCAATTCATTGCATCAAGGCTATTCGGGGTGATGAACTTAGCTTCAAAGAGACAGTGAAAATTCGGCTGAAATATGGAATCGTGCAGAAGTGTCAAGGTGATTTGACTGGATCATAAATATTCGTGCAGAAGCTTCAAGCTGATTCGACTAAACATATCTTGAAGATTTCAGCTGCTGAGAAATTACTGCGCTAAGTACAGATTCGATTGGGAGAAGAAACTGTATCAAACAAAGTCGAGTAGAAGACTTGTAAGAAGTATATTCAGTTAAGTAAGACAGAATTTGACTTGAAAGAAGCAGTTCGACTTGAAAGAAGCAGTTCGACTTGAAAGAAGCAGTTCGACTTGAAAGACAGAATTTGACTTGAAAGAAGCAGTTCAACTTGAAAGACAGAATTCGACCTGAAAGGATGAATTCGACTGGAAAGAAGCAAATCGACCCGAAAGACTGAATTCGACCTGATGAGAAGAATTCGACTGAATCAAGATTGTCAGGTCGAATTATTCAAAAAAGGTGGAAATTCAAATCACGCGTTGATTTGTCGCTTGCTCATTAATGCCGCCGTGGAAAGGTCAAATCAAATTTGCACTTCAAGGATATGGATCTCTGACATGCGAAACACGCCGAGGATTCGACCGTTAATTGATTTATTAGAAAAAGAAATATGAAGATTTTCGAAAAGTAGAGATTGAAAAAGCAGAAACAGAAAGTCAATTTACAGAAAAAGCTTTTGTGTCGTCTGTTGTGACAAAAAAATAGAAGCGCAAGTATTTGGAGAAGACGACTAAAACAAACAACCTCTTCTCTTCTCCAAAAAGATAGCCTGTCTATTCAAGTTGCTGTGATCTAAAAGTCAAATCTTTAACAACAGAAGAAGAGGGATCTTCGTAAAGAGCAGAGCAATTCAGATTGAAGGTTTTATTCAATCTCTGCACGAAGATCCTAGTAGAAGCTTTTTAGCATCAGGTCTAAAGAAGTTTTGTTTTCTGTAAACCTTATTCTCTGTAGGATCTCGTTGAGATCTGAGCTGTAGGATTCCGTAAGGAATCTGAGTTGTAGGGTCCTACGTGGCCTGAACTGAGGGTTCTGGATAGAACCTGAGGTAGGATTCCTTGAGGGGAATCTGAGTTGTAGGGTCAGTAGTGACCTGAGATAGGAAGTCAGCCAGTGCTTATGATGTAGGATTCCTTGGGGGGTATCTGAGTTGTAGGAGACGTGATCTCTGAGGTAGGAGTTTGGCTCTGAGTTGTAGGATTTGCGGATCTGAGATTGGAAAAGCTTGTCGAAGCTAGACCCTGCTAGATAGGCGGAGGGGGAAAGTGGACATACCCAAATCGGGGAACCACTATAAAATCTCTGTGTGTTGTGATTGTGTGATTATTTTTATACCGCGGTCTTAAATTTTGCATATAACTTTTAAAAGGTCAATCACCTATTCACCCCCCTCCCTATAGGTGTTTAGTGGTATTAGAAAAGCCCATGTATAAAGGCCCATAAAGGCCCAAGTGTATTCTCTCTTCTTTAGTCCCACATCTTGTATAGGATTGTTTCCTCTCTTCTCTTCTCCTATATAATTGTATTCTCTCCTTGTATTTACTTACACAAGCAATACATACACGTTTTTGGCTTCTCTCAACATGGTATCAGAGCCAGGTTCCGATCTCTAACCGTCCTGTTCGCTTGTTAACCGCTTCTACCCGCCGCCTTCCTGCGGTCTGCCTCCTTGCGGTTTCCTTCTCGCGGTCTCAGCGGACAGTCCGCTTTCTGCTGTCTATCCGCCGCTCCTCGCTAACTGTCCGCGGCCTCTGCGGACAGTCCGCTGCCTCTCTCCGTGGATCCAGGTTCTCTCCTCTTCCCACCTTTTTATAGTTTTCCTCTTCTCTATCCCGTGGACCCCACCTCTCGCGCGTCTCGCCGGTCTCCTGCTATATCCGCGCGGCTTCTCTCCTATCCGCTCGAGTTCGTCAACTCGCGGCCTCTCTCTCTCCTATCCGCTCGAGTTCGTTTACTCGCGGCTTCTCTCTCCTATCCGCTCGAGTTTGTTAACTCGCGGTCTCCTTTTTCTCTCCCGCTCGAGTTCGTCAACTCGCGGCTTCTCTCTCCTATCCGCTCGAGTTCGTTTACTCGCGGTCTCTTTTCTTTTGTTCGCCGTCTTCTTGCGGCCTCCAGACCGTGCGGTCTGCTCCTTCCCGCTCTGGTCGTGGCCTGTCTGGCTGCTGGTGTTCGCATCGTGACCGTGCGGGTTCTTTCTCCCGGCCTTCTCTACTCGCTGCTTCGTCGCTGCGGTTTTGATCCTAGTCGCCGCGGTCTCCTCCCGTCTCTGCGGCCTGTCTCTCCAGCGGACCCCTGCCTGGTCGCGGCGGCCTCCTTCCAAGTCGGTGCGGCTTGTCTTCCAGGACTATGGGCTCCTCTGTTGACTCCACCGGCCAGGCCGCTAGTCCGCCGGTAGACCGCCCGACTTGTCCTACCGACCTGCGCGATGAATTACGCATCACTACCATCTCTCTCTCCGGGAAGAAAAATTTTCTCCCTTGGGCGCATTCTGTGCGTCGGGTTCTCCAGGCGAAGGGTCTCCTGTCTTACCTCACCCAGGCTCCTCCGGCCCCCCCTACGGACGATTGGCTCCGCAACGATGGTCGTGTGCAGACTTGGCTCCTCAACTCCTTGGATGGTGAGCCCTATCAAATGGCCATGTATCACGAGACGGCCAAGTCTATATGGGATGAGCTGCACTCACTCTATTCCGGCAAGGACAGCCTTCAGCACCTCTACGACATCCTCACCGATCTCGTGGCTCTCGACGCCGGTGGCGCCCCGGACATGACGTCGTTTGTTGCTCGAGCTAAGACTTTGGCCGAGGCCTGGATTCTGCACCAGCCTTCAACCAGTGATCATGCTGCCCAGCGCGCTCAGAAGGAGGCGGTTTGCATTGCTATTATGATGGCCCGTCTTCCGCCTCACCTTCAGACTATCCGGACTCAGGTTCTGGCATCTCCCACCGTTCCATCCCTTTCTGAGATATGTTCCATGCTCCTCCGCGTGACGCCTCCTCCAGATGCTCCTGCGCCGACTTCATCGGCCCTTCTTCAGCAGGCCCCTCCGCCCCTGCTTCCCTTGCCTCCCACTGCTCGTGGTGGCCGCTCAGGCTCTCGGGGCCGCGGGCGTGGTGGCAGGGGGCGGCCGAAGTGTTCCTACTGCGGCAAGGACGGCCACCTTGAAGCGACCTGTTACCGCAAGAATGGATATCCTCCTCGACCAACGGCTTCGGTGGCCGCAGATGCCTCCTCTACTGCCTCTCCGGATCTTGAAGCTGTCCGCCTCCAGCTCCAGCACCTCCAGGGACTGCTCAACCCGCCTCCTGCTTCCCTGGCCTCCACCTTCGTCTCCCAAGCAGGTACGGCTTGTCTCTCCACCGGTCCGACCTGGATCATGGACTCCGGTGCCACTCATCACATTACGTCCCAGCAGCCTGCCACATACTCGGACTCTCCTCATCCGCGGTCTATCACCGTGGCTAACGGGGCCCTTGTTCCCGTCTCCGGATCGACGGACATCTCTCTCAGCCCGTCGTTTCCTCTCCGCTCGGCTCTTCATGTTCCGAGTTCCCCCTTCAATTTACTTTCTGTTGGTCGCCTTACTGCTGATCTGGACTGCTCTGTCATATTCACTTCCTCTTCTTTTGTCATACAGGATCGCAGGACGCGGACTACCATTGGTAAAGGCGGATTACGGAACGGGCTCTACCTTCTCGACACACCTCCTACCATCCTCTCCTCCGTCTCCTCTGTCTCCTCCACCGAGTGGCATCGCCGTCTTGGCCACGCTCCTCTACCTGTTCTCCAGCGGGCTCTCCCTGATATCTCCCTCCATCCGTTTCAGTGTGAATCTTGTATCCTCGGCAAGCAGCCGCGTTCATCTTATCCTGCTCATTGTACCCGGAGCTCTGCTCCGTTTGATTTATTGCATTCTGATGTATGGGGACCATATAAAACTACTAGTATTTCTGGTTTCCGGTATTTTATTACTTTCATTGATGATTATTCTCGCATGACGTGGTTGTACTTACTTCGTGATCGCTCCGAGCTTCCTCGCATTTTCCGAGCCTTTGTCGTTGAAACTCGTACCCAATTTCACACAACTATCAAAACTGTGCGCACTGATAATGCTCGTGAGTACACTGGCCACGACTTCGCTACTATCTGCTCTGAGTTCGGGATTATCCACCAAACCTCTTGTGCCTACACGCCTCAACAAAACGGCGTTGCCGAACGTAAAAACCGTCACTTACTTGATGTAACTCGCTCCCTCATGCTTCAAATGCATGTGCCCAAGCATTACTGGAACTTTGCGGTCTCCACGGCTTGTTTTCTCATCAACCGTCTCCCCTCCTCCGTCCTCCAATATGCTACTCCGTTCAGCCTGTTGTTTCCCTCGACTCCGGCTTTCCCTCTTCCGCCCCGTATCTTTGGCAGCACTTGTTATGTCCACCATCTGGGCCCGCCCTCGGACAAATTGGATCCCCGGGCTGCTAAACACATATTCGTGGGATATTCCCGTACTCAGAAGGGGTATCTCTGTTATTCTCCCGTCACTCGGAAGCTCTCCGTCTCTGCAGATGTCACCTTCCGCGAGACTCAACCATTTTTTTCGGATTCTCTCACTACTCCTCTCCCTTCGGCTCCTTTCCCTCCTTCCATCCCACGACCAGTTCTCCCCGTTACAACGCCGCTACTCCCGGTTCCACCAGCACTACCTCCTGTCCCCCCCGCACCACCCATCATCCGGGTCTATACCCGTCGCCCCCGTTGCTCTACGGCCCCCCTGCAGTCCGCCTCAACCATGGTTACTCCGCGCCCGGCAGATCAGGTACAGACATCCACCGCTCATCCTCTGGCTCACTACGTCTCTCTACATCGCCTATCTCCCCATCTTCACGCTTTTGCTACTTCTCTTTCCTCGGTTTCTGTTCCTAATTCTGTGCAGGAGGCGCTCGAACATCCTGGCTGGCGGGCTGCCATGGAGGAGGAAATGGCTGCTCTCTGGACTAACCAGACATGGACTCTCGTCCCTCTTCCTCCCGGTCAGAAACCCGTTGGGTGTAAATGGGTCTTTGTGATTAAACATGCTGCTGATGGCACTATTGACCGCCTAAAAGCCCGCCTTGTGGCTCGTGGCTTCACCCAGCAGCAGGGACTCGACTACGAAGAGACTTTTTCCCCGGTGGCCAAACTAAATACAGTCCGGGTTCTCCTCTCTGTTGCAGTACATCGCCAGTGGCCCCTACTTCAACTGGATGTCAAAAATGCGTTTCTGAACGGTGATCTCCAGGAAACAGTGTATATGCAACAACCTCCCGGGTTTGAGACCACGGGGGAGTCTCAAGTCTGCCATCTTCGAAAGGCTCTTTATGGTCTCAAACAGTCCCCCCGGGCATGGTTTGACAAGTTCAGTAAGGCCCTCCGGGAGATTGGTTTTACTCGAAGCTCAGCCGACTTCTCGCTCTTCACTCGTCACCGATCTACCGGGACCGTCCTTCTGCTAGTCTATGTGGACGACATCATTATTACCGGGAACGACTCGAATGGAATACTGGCAGTCAAACGTCATCTGAGCACCGTTTTTCAAACAAAAGATCTGGGGCCCCTTCGGTACTTCTTGGGCCTAGAAGTTGCCAGACGGCCAGATGGTTTGATCCTTTCTCAGCGAAAGTACTGTACTGACCTTCTTCATGATGCGGGTTACTCAGGCTGTAAGCCAATTGACACCCCAATGGATGTCAATCACAAGTTATGCGCGCAGGCCTCTGACTCAGATATCCTACTGGAAAATCCAGAATACTACCGTCGCCTAGTTGGAAAATTGATATACCTCACAGTAACCAGACCAGATATCTCCTTCGCTGTTGGTATCGTCAGTCGATATATGCATGCCCCCAGAAGCTCTCATCTTCAGGCGGTTGAACGTATTCTCAGATACCTCAAAACGGCTCCTGGGCAAGGACTGGTGTACAAAGTCTCTTCTTCCACTCCTACTCTGGTAGCATACTCTGATGCTGATTATGCTGGGTCCCTCGATGATCGAAGGTCCACCAGTGGCTTCTGCACGTACTTTGGAGGACACCTGATTACCTGGCGGAGCAAGAAACAAGCGGTCGTTGCTCGATCATCAGCTGAGGCAGAATACCGGGCGATGGCATCAGTGGTGTCGGAACTAACGTGGCTTGAAAGCCTTCTCACCGATCTGGGTGTAAAGCTTCCTTCACCGGCTCTTCTCCTCTGTGACAGTCAAGCTGCTATACACATTGCCAAGAACCCAGTCTTTCACGAGAGAACTAAACATATTGAAGTCGACTGCCATTTTATCCGGGAGAAGGTTCAACTAAAGAAGATCGACCTCAGACATGTTCCTGGTACTGAACAAGTTGCGGATGTCCTCACAAAGGCCTTGTCAAGTACCCTCTTCTATCAATGCCTGTCCAAGCTTGGTGCATACGATTTGTACGCTCCAGCTTGCGGGGGAGTATTAGAAAAGCCCATGTATAAAGGCCCATAAAGGCCCAAGTGTATTCTCTCTTCTTTAGTCCCACATCTTGTATAGGATTGTTTCCTCTCTTCTCTTCTCCTATATAATTGTATTCTCTCCTTGTATTTACTTACACAAGCAATACATACACGTTTTTGGCTTCTCTCAACAAGTGGCATTCCACGACTTACACTAAATGCAACGAAAGGAAATGCGGGTCGTCGGCACCGCATCACAATTAAGAATTGGGTGAGGGTCTTCAACACCTCTTTGATTACTTCCACCAGACTTAATCACAAAAAGGATTATAGCAATTATCCAAACAAGAGACTCCACACAAAATGCATGAACACAATATAACTTCCACACAAGTTAATGAAAGTGCATTAAAAGCAAATATGAGTTCATACAAAGCATTATCATCAAAAATAAAAGAGATTCCCTACCACAAATCCTAGGGGCGGAGGAGAAAGAGAGGAATACAAATGACAATCAAGACTTTGTCGTAGAAATGAAAAGAGACTAACAGGTTAACAAGTCGTGCCCTTCACACCTTCATCGGTTGCGTCCGGAGTACGGGTGAGCTGCCGCCACTTCATAATCTTCCTGTCATCATGATGGTCTATGTCGTCCACATTTCCTAACACAAATCCTAGGGGCGGAGGAGAAAGAGAGGACTACAAATGACAGTCAAAACTTTGCTGTAGAAATTAAAAGAGACTATCGGGTTATCAAGTCGTGCCCTTCACACCTTCATCGGTTGCGTCCGGAGTACGGGTGAGCTGCCACCACCTCATAATCTTCCTGTCTTCATGATGGTCTACGTCGTCCACATTTCTCTCGAACCCTTCCTTGCTTTGTAAAGAAGATGATGGGAAATAGCTTCTCTTTCAAGCTTTTGATGATGAAGGATAACTGGAGTGGAAATACCTAACCTAGAGAGGAGCTCCAAGTCGAAAATGGCGGAAAAACGGCGCTCAAGGCATCGATCTGGCGAAAATCTATGTGATGCATATATATATTAAAATAGAGCGCACGGGCGTGCGACGCAAAGCGCACGCGCGTGTGACGCAAAGCGCACGCGCGTGTGAAAGGTCAGCTGGAAGAGAAATCACTGGGTGCCAAATTATGCACATGCGCGCGCACTGGCTTGTGAAAATAACGCATGGCCAAATTCAGATCGCCCAAAATCAGATCGCCCAGATTAAGATCGCCCAGATTCAGATCGCCCAAATTCAGATCGCCCAAATTCAGATCGCCCAAATTCAGCGTTGGAAGCATAAAAAAACCCCACACGTGTAATTGTGCATGCGCACACGGGTATGTGAAAATATACGCCCAAATTCAGATTGCCGCATTTCATCCAGTTTAAGGGAGAAAGAGACGCACACACGTGCAGAAATTTTGCACGGGCGTGCGTAAGGCAATTTTGACATAATCTCCCCCGAATCGCACGAAAAGTTCACACCTGTAAAGAACATTTCATCCATGCAATCTAGATAATATATACAACATTATAAGCTAAAATCCTACATATCCAGCATAAACATGGATGAAATCAACGAGAAAAATATGGTGAAAACATGGTATACATCCAAACAGCAAAAAGCAAGATACAATCAAAACCTGTTGAAGATTGTCATATTATGAAAAAGTTCAAGGATCATTATGTAAAAGTTGTTGTAAAGAGATTTGAGAATCTCTTTTCAATGGATTTAAGATTATGGCTCTTAGAATTTCCTTATCAAAAAACTCAGTGTAGTTCTCCAATCATTTTATCAAACAACTCTAGCCATCCGTGTGGACAGTAGATTTCTACCTAAGGTAGAATAGAGGAGTATCCAAATATTAAGGGAACCTCTATAAAGTTTTTTATGTCGTTTAGATGCGCTACTTTATAGATTAAATTTATATTTATATTTACTATTGTTATATAATCTGTATATTGTGTGGTAAATTTATGATTGTTTTCATTAAAAAAATTAATATTATATTCAACGCCCCCCCCCCCCCCCCTCTAGAATACAACAACCAAGCCTTTATCCCACTATAGTGTCCCTGATATTTGACATTTGCAACCTCTAGAATAATTAGACAAAAATTCTCAGTTCTATTTCTGCACTTCAGTGTCCCTGATATCTAACATAAGCAACCTTACTTGAAAGTGCATATGATTGAATACATGATAATTGCTTTAATAAGTGTTGAAGAAAAGAAGAATTTGTAAATGATATGTTGAAGTTGCAAAAATATGCATGATAAAGATAATTAATGTTAGAAATAGTTATTGAGAGATCAAAAAAAATTTAATTATAGTAGGATCACATCAAATTTCAAAACTAAGTACATATCCTTTTGTATTGATTACTGAAAGCATAATGATACTGAAAAAGTGCGCCTTAGTCTAATTTTTTTTGTTCAACACAGGGTTTTAATCAGGACATTTATTGAATAAGCAAGAAGTTAGAACTTGAGAAAATGCTTAGCAGATGGAGGTTTTAAAATTAGTAAAATAATTTGAAACATTACAAGATACTAATCAACACTAGTAATGGAAAAAGTAATACCTCCTCGTGGATTTAATATCTTCGATTTAATAAAGAATAGTGAGGATATAGGTGACCATACAACTTCAAAATTCAAGATCGAGGGGTCATATTATAATAATTCCTCCGGAGTATTACATGATAAAAAATGATGGGCAACTAAAAATAATAAAACAGCAATTAGAACTGTGTTGTTGTTTGGGTCTAGATTAGACATTTAAAAGTTTTTTAGCAAAACTGAGCGTGATAAAAATTAGAATATTAAGTTGGAAGTGTAACAACATAAAGAAGAACATATTAAGGAATAGCTATATTAAAGGAAATTTGGGGTGACGTATATTGAAGAAAAGAAAATAGAAGATAGATTTTAAGTGCTTTGAAAATGTACAATAAAGGGTTAAAAAGCTTTGACTACAAAGATAAAATTATTGTAAACAAAGTAGACTGGAGAAGGGATTTTAACTAAGTTAGTATCATAGTACGAAGAAATGCTCATAATAATTTTAAATGAAAAGAAATGTTTGATAAGGGACGAAACAAAACAACAACAACGCTCAAGCCATTATCCCACTATAGTGGGGTCGGATATATGGATCATTTGTCACCATTGTGCCCTATATTTAGTCCTAATCTCACTAATGCCTAAGTACATCAAGTCTTTTCTTATAGTTTTATTCCAAGTCTTTATTGGTTTACCCCACCCTCGTTTAACATGCCTAGTGACTAGACTCTAACAATGCCTAACAGGTGCCTCTAATGTATCCTTTGTACGTGTCCAAACCATCATAATTGAGCTTCTCGCATCTTAGTCGAGCTTCTCCCTTATAAGGTACAAAGCACTTAATAAAAATGAATGAAAAATGATGATTCATAAAATAGCCAAAATAGTTGTAATGAAGGTAATGATGACAATGGTAAGGCAGCTTCTACACAAATATCACAATAGAATAATATTAGAATATAGGTGATGGAGGAGTGTAGCTAGGGTATAGAAAAGTAGCCTCAACTAAAAAAGGACATGACATGTCCACAAGGACTTTAAAGGCAAGGATTGGGAGGGATATATATTTCCACAGAGTAATTAATACCATTTCATTTTAGGCCCCGTTCGTATGAGCGGAATTGGAAAAAAAATTGGAATTAAATTGCCAATTCCATTTCCGTTGTTCGGCGGTCCAAAAAATCGATAGGAATTGGAATTCCCTTCAATTCCCATCGAATCGAAAGCAGGAAATTTTTGTTCCCCCTCATTTCCGACCCCCAGAGGTCAGAATTGGTGATTCCGCCCTGAACCCTCCCAATTTTTTCTGCTCGCACGAAGACGACGGTGTGCCGCTCCATTCGTCGGCGATATACCGCCTTCTTCCTCGCCTCCTTCTCCGGCGACGGCATAAGGTGCTTCTCTCATCCACTTTTATGTTCAAAATTATAATTTTTTTCTTGGTGACGGCCATAACCGTTTTTATGTGAGACACATTTTAATGATGGTAGTGTTTTGCCCAAACTCACCTGAGAAAAAATGTCGCATCAAATGGACACTAAGTTGATATTGAAGCCTGAGGCACTATGTAACGATCCCGTGGGATGACGAGGTGGGTGGTGGAGATTTGTGATTGGAAGAAGGCCAGGAGGGCGGGCCTGGGTTAGGAAGAAGAACTGGGGATAAGAAATGAGACGAAAATAGAAATATTCATATTCATTCATGCCTTCCAAGATACAGGAAAAGGGTTATATATATATCCCTCAGGTTTATTGACCGTTAAAGCAAAATGAAAGCTTGGGACCGGAGTCCTACATATGACCGTTACAGACATAATATTAGATAATATCCACCGTGGCTTTCTTCCAGGTAATATCCACCGTGGCTTTCCTCAAGGGCTGTGATTCCAGGCCGATGATGTAAGAGGGCCTCGATCTCTGCGATGTCTTGTCTTCTGGCATCACTGTGCCCGCTGTCTTGTTGTAAGAGTTGTCCCCGCCTCTCTTGATGTCCGTTGATCCATTGCATGAGCTGTTCAGTCCTTCACCAGTGGATGAATTTGGGTGTTCTGAGGCCGTTGGATGAGCCCCGGGAGTAATCCTAACAATTGCCTTCCCCTTTAAGACGCTGTCCTCAGCGTCGTAGCGCTGGTCAGACGCAAGTTTGCCCCTTTTTGGTGAAAGTGGTGCTGGTTTCGCCGGAACGAGGGGCGTCGGAGTTGCTAGCGTTGCGTCCTGCTGAGCCGTGGTAGGAAATTCTGAGAAGGCAGCTTCCCTTTCCGGGTGCGGGACACCTAGTTGAAGACGAAGGTAACTGCAACTCGCTGTTTGTGTCATGGCTCCGGGACTGCAGTGTAGGTTTTCTAGTTGCGGTGGATCTTCGTCGTGGTTGGCGTTAGCATTGTTTTGTTTGTACGATTTTGTCCTGTGCTGTTTTCTCCCCCAAGATCCGGGTAGATCTAGGTTTGGTGGGCGCTGCCTTGGCGTTCGGCGCTGCTTCCTGGACCAAGTAGGTTCGGTGGAATTGATGTTTCCTGCTTGTAGCTGTAGGAATTTGTCCAGGTTGGAGATGTCTTCCCAGGTGCTGTCGGCTGGAGTGAGTCCCTTCCATTGTATTAAGGCTTGAGTAACCCTTTTGCCCTTGCGAACTATGTCCCTGGTGCTGACGACCGCCAGTGGCTGGTGAAGGGGATTATTTTTCCAGATACCTGTGGGTAGATCCACGGTTTGAATGTGTGGATCCCCTGTATAGGGTTTTAGCAAGGAAGCGTGGAAGACCGGATGGATCCTGGACTCTACTGGGAGGCGAAGTTTGTACGCCGTGGCTCCAATTACCTCGGTGACTTGGAAGGGGCCATAAAATTTTAGGCTCAGTTTCCTTCCCCTCGGACGTGTCACGGAGAGTTGTTGGTATGGGTGTAATTTGAGGAGGACCCAGTCGCCTTCCTCAAGTTACAATTCTCGCCTTTTTTTGTCTGCCTGCGCCTTCATCTTATGCTGCGCTCTACTAAGGTTCTGTTTGAGGCAATGTAGCAATTCGTCCCTGGACTGCAATGTTTCGTCCACTGCTTCGTTACTGGTAGTACCTGCAGCATAAGGGAGAAGACCCGGCGGCGGCCGACCATACATGACCTCAAACGGGGTCATGTTGGTCGAAGAATTAAACGTAGTATTATAGTGATATTCTGCAGAATTAAGATAATCAGACCATTTGTGTGGGTGCTCGTGCGAGAAAATCCGTAAATATTGTTCTAGACAGCGATTGATTCTTTCGGTTAACCCGTCTGTCTGGGGGTGATATGCTGAGCTATACTTAAGGTGTGTGCCTTGCAACCTGAATAGCTCAACCCAGAAGTCGCTTAAAAATATAGTATCCCGATCGGAAATGATCGACTCCGGAAGTCCGTGAAGTTTTCCCACGATTCCCCAAAATTCCCGGGCCACCGTAGGTCCGGAGATGGGGTGTTTTAATGGTGCAAAGTGGGCGGCTTTAGAGAACCTATCAACGACGACGAATATTATCGTAAAGCCGTGGGAGTTTGGTAGTTGTGTGATGAAGTCCATAGTAATATCAGCTCACAAGCGGCTGGGAACGGGCAGGGGTTGTAGCAACCCGTAAGGCAAATGATTGCTGGCCTTGACCTTCTGGCATATGTCGCATTGGTTTATAAATGCTGTGATTTCCTTTTTCATGTTTGTCCAAAAGAACTATGATTGTATTCTATGCAGGGTGCCCCGGATTCCAGAATGACCCCCCAATAAGCTTGAGTGGGCCTCGGTGAGTATCCTATGTTTGAGGTTGGAATGTCCCGGAATGTAAACTCGATTGTGGTACATGATGTAATCACCTTTTGTTTTCCAATGAGGGTAGGACTGGGGGTTTGATTTGATTTGTTGGGCTAAATTATCGTGTTCGTAGTCCAGGCTCAGGCCTTCCAGGAGGGGGGAAGAGGGAATGGTGAGGATACAGAGGCTTGCTAGGGGCGGGTCGTCCGGGATGTCGGGCATCCTTGATAGCGTATCTGCGGCTTGATTAGTCCTTCCGGTTTTGTACTTGATGATAAAATCATAACCCAACAATTTGGACAGGAATATCTGCTGTTCCGGGGTTTGAATTTGTTGCGTCAGTAAATGATGCAAGCTTTGATGATCAGTTAAGATAGTGAACTGATGACCCAGAAGGTATTGCCTCCATTTGCCGACTGCCGCGGTGACGGCGTATAGTTCCCGGATATAGGTTGATTTCTTTTGCATAGATGGCGTTAATTTTTTACTAAAGTAGGCTATAGTGTTACTGTGCTGTTTGAGTATTACGCCTATGCCGGTGCCGGACGCATCTGTCTCTAAAATAAAAGGTTCCTGAAAGTTGGGTAGAGCCAGGATGGGGTAGGAAATTAATTTTATCTTTAAGGTGTCAAAGGCTTCCTGAGCTTTGCTGTGCCATGAGAAGGCATCACGTTTGAGCATCTCGGTAAGAGGGAACGCAATCTTAGCGTAGTCCTGAATAAACTTACGGTAATACCCGGTGAGTCCTAAAAAAGCTCTAACGTCCTTTTGGTTTTTTGGTTTTGGAAAATTCTCCACGCTTTGGATGTTATCCTTAGTTGGGAGGACCCTACCTTCCGTAATCGTGTGCCCCAAGAATTCGATTTCGGGAGAGGCAAAATAGCATTTGGACAATTTGACATACAGGTTATTTGTACGTAAAACGTCCAGGGTGGTCCTTACGTGCTCCAGATGGGCGTCTTCCGTAGGGCTGAAGACTAATATATCATCAAAAAAAAATTACTATAAATTTTCTTAAATATGGTTGAAAGATAGTGTTCATCAGTGCCTGGAAAGTGGAGGGCGCGTTGGTTAGACCAAAGGGCATTACTATAAACTCATAGTGGCCCTGATGTGTTCTAAAAGCTGTTTTTTAATGTCCTCCCGAGCAACTCGAATCTGATGGTAACCAGATCGGAGATCAACCTTAGTAAAATATCTAGCGGAGTGGAGTTCGTCGAGTAGTTCGTCAATCGTGGGTATGGGAAATTTATCCTTGATGGTTATTTTATTAAGGGCCCTGTAATCGACGCAAAAGCGCCAGGTCCCATCCTTTTTTTTAACAAGTATGACTGGTGAGCTGAAAGCGGATGTGGAAGGGCGGATTTGCCCGGTCGCGAGCATTTCTTCTACCATTTTCTCTATTTCATTCTTCTGATGGTATGGATAGCGGAAAGGTCGTAGGTTTGGGGTCACGGCATTCAGGAGAAGCGTGATCTTGTGGTCGATCTCCCTGGATGGGGGTAGAAATTTGGGTTCCTCGAATAGGGTGGAGTAAGAGGTGAGCAATCGTTGGAATGGTGGAGGTACGGTTTTCCCAAAATCAGCTATCATTGGGGGCGTTGTGGGTGGGCTAGACTTTGCTAAGAGTAAACATAGGGCGGCTGGTTTGAGGGCGATCATCCTTCGAAGTTGCGATGATGAAACCGAGCCAACTGGGGATCCTTGGTGACCCAACAATGTCACCTTTCCCCTGCTGCCTTCATAAGTCAAGGTAAGCTTCTTGTAGTGTGTGGTGACTGGGCCAAGGGTTCTAAGCCACCTTTGACCCAAGATCAGATCCGTTCCTTCGATCTCAAGGACATATAAGTGTACTACGTAAATGTTGGCCTGGATGAGCAGTTGTACGTCCTTACATTTTCCTTTGCACATTTCAGTTGACCCGTTACCCATGAACACGGGAAAATCTGTGATCTTGAGGATGGGTAGTTTGAGAAATTCGGCCATTCTAGAGGAAATAAAATTATGCGTACTTCCCCCATCCACAAATAGTTCCAGGGGTTGTTGGTGAATAAGGGCAGTCATCCTTAGGCCGTGATCGGGAAGGGCTCCGGTCAAGGCTTGTAGACAGATTGGAGTAGTCGGGTCCCCTTCCTCATATGCCTCATCGGGTGGTTCTTCTAACTCGTCCTCGGATTCCTCCGTCCCTCCTAAGTAAAGCAGGACCCCTCTTCCCTTACATTTATGCCCCGCGTGATAACGTTCATCGCAGTTGTAACATAGGCCTTTGTCACGTCGTGCTTGAAGTTCGGTTGGGGATAGGCGCTTAATGGGCGGAAGTTTTGGTCTATTGTGATGTGTTTGCGACATCCTTGATGTTACGTAATTAGTGTTGCTATGAAATTGGGGCCGGTTTTTATAATTCTGAGTTTGTTGATCTTCATACATGCGTGCAATGGCGAAGGCATCGTGGATCTCGACGGGTCGGGCTATCATAACCGGACCTCTAATACTTTCCTTAAGTCCCGAGACGAACATGTCGGCTATGAATTCGGGCCATAACCCGGGTACTTTCGTAATTAATTCCTCAAACTCTCGTTTATATGCTAGCACAGTGGATGTTTGTTGTAACTTGGTTAGCAAGCCGGCGGGCTTCACATACGGGGATGGTCCGAACCGTTTTTGTAATGCGTCGACAAACATTTGGAAAGTCAATACGGGGTGGTCCTTCAGAGTGGCTTGGTACCATTTAGATGCGGGTTTATCTAAATGGAAAGACGCAACAAGTAGGTAGTCCTGAGTTCTGATTCCGTTGTATTCAAAATATTGTTTTAACTCATACAACCAGTCGGTGGGATCTCCCTCCGAGTAACATGGACAAGATATTTCTAGATTACCGGGGCGGTTAGAGATGACCTGATTTATATGGAGAGCTGGACTGGGTCCCAGGAGTCCATTTGATGATTGGGCAGCAGGAAAATCTGGTTGCTGGTGAGGGTTGCTGTGAGCTTCCTCGATGACGATAGGCTTTGGATCTGATTGAATGGTCCTCTTGAGTAGGTTGTCGAACTGCATCATGATGTCCTGGCGTAATGTCTTGATTTGGTCGGCTGATTGCTCTCGAGTTTCCAAGATTTGTCGAGCAAGTAAGTTCTCTTTGGTTTGCAGCTCCGTCGTGAAGACTTGTTGGATTTGTTGACTTTGTTGGCCGAGTTCCGTCATTAATTTTTGCTGGATTCCTTCGATCTGACTTGCTCTGGTGGCTTGTTCGGTTTGGAGGGCTGCCTTAAGGTCTGCCATGGATCTCAACCCCTCCCCCATGTTTTTCCCCGCGGAATCGAATATCTCTGAACGAGAGCACCAAAGATGTAACGATCCCGTGGGATGACGAGGTGGGTGGTGGAGATTTGTGATTGGAAGAAGGCCAGGAGGGAGGGCCTGGGTTAGGAAGAAGAACTGGGGATAAGAAATGAGAGGAAAATAGAAATATTCATATTCATTCATGCCTTCCAAGTTACAGGAAAAGGGTAATATATATATCCCTCTGGTTTACTGACCGTTAAAGCAAAATGAAAGCTTGGGACCGGAGTCCTACATATGACCGTTACAGACATAATATTAGATAATATCCACCGTGGCTTTCTTCCAGGTAATATCCACCGTGGCTTTCCTCAAGGGCTGTGATTCCAAGCCGATGATGTAAGAGGGCCTCGATCTCTGCGATGTCTTGTCTTCTGGCATCACTGTGCCCGCTGTCTTGCTGTAAGAGTTGTCCCCGTCTCTCTTGATGTCCGTTGATCCATTGCATGAGCTGTTCAGTCCTTCACCAGTGGATGAATTTGGGTGTTCTAAGGCCGTTGGATGAGCCCCGGGAGTAATCCTAACACACTAGGTCTACATTCTGAGCTTTTCATTATACGCATGGCGTCGACATTAGAGAGAGGGGGAAGGTGTACCATGCTATGCATATTTAGTTTCCACAAACCATAGCTGAAAGTAAGGGAAATATACGGTCCAATAAAATCCAAGTAAGGGCCTAATACAGCGTCAGCACTATCTATAATATTTGATCTTAGATCAGGAAATCGAAAGATCTACCAGCACAGAAAAAAAAAAACCATAGGACCATACTGACCTACTGACGGTAGTCCCAGCTTCCCCTGTGGCGCAGATAAAAGCAAGCCATAACTACCATACCTCTCCCCTTCCACTGCCCCCCTCCTAATCCTCTTGATCCCTCCATCCTCCAGCACATCGTCCTCCTCATCTTCCTCCCGCACCTCCTCATACCCCGCAATCCTAGGCCGGGCGCAAGCAATCTTTCGTCCAGAAAAGGGCAGTGAATGCGGTGGGATGTGGCGCTGAACTGAGGCAGCGGCGAAGATGGATCGAGCGGGAAGGAGGAAATAGAACTTCTTGTCACCAATCTGGAGGAGATCCTGGGAATCAAGCTTGACTGGTGGGTTTCCTGGAAGGTGAAGAACGCCCTCCACGAGGCACCCATTCTTGCCAATAACGTCGAGGGCGAAGCGGCGGCGCTGGAAGTCGTAGAAGATGCGAGCGTGATGTCGGGAGATGTTCATCCCTCCACCGAGGCTCGAGAGGTCTACATCAACGGCGGATTTCTTGCTGTTGCGTCCCAGCATGATCGAGTAGGTCTGCATATAATACTCGAAGTCCTCCCCCTGTAGCTTAGCAAAACCGGCCTCAACCTCGCCAGAAGAAGCGGCGGCGCTTCCACCAACCATTACCATCGGCCCACTCCTTTTCTTCTCGGGCTCTGTTGCTTGGGGAGGAAAGGCACGGCAGGAACCGGAACAACCGTTTCTGTAACCTCGCGTACTGCCCTTGCGGTCCGACCGACGGACCAACCGACCGTTGTACCTCGGTACTTCTAATCTCGCATTATTAGTATTAGTATTAAATATTAATATTATAAGTAGTATTAGTATTAGTATTAATATTATAAGTAGTATTAGTTTTAGTATTAATATTATAAGTAGTATTAGTATTAATATTATAAGTAGTATTAGTATTAGTATTATTGTTGGGCTTTCCAAAAATACTAAGAGTAGATTGTACAAACAAGATCACGACTATAGCGTGATCGCCGAAATGATTCCAAAAGGCTCAATTTTGTGTGATTTTGAATTTGTTTTACCCCCTCAAAAGACTTTCAGAGTGATTCATGAAAAAAAGCAACGTGGGCCAGCCCAATAATGTCTCCCCTCCCTCACACTATTGCTCAAGCCCTAGCGTGAGACAGGGCAGGGGGTGATCGACGATCGTATAGCACTGGGAGGAACACCCATGCCCCTCGCTAGGGAAACCTTCTTCCTTTCTCTCTCTTCGTCCCATCCAAAAAGCACTCAAACAATCATTAATGGAGAGCAAGATTCAGAAGTTTTGAAGCTCATATCTCAAACCACTCTACGAAATTTCTATTCAAAAATGACACTGCATTGCTCTAGAAAAAAACTACAATATATGTGATTTTTGAAGTTCTAGATCTCCAATTGAGACCAGCCGTCATCAATTGACTCATGAAGATGAGTCGAAACTTCCCAAAAAATTTCATCAAGATTCAAACACTTTTACTTTTTGGGTGGCGTGATCGTTGTTGTCGGTCTCCCCTACTTCGGCGAACCTGACTAAGCTGCTTGAATCTATCCATGGGGCAAAGTTATCTAATTACTGAAGTTGGTGATCCGAGGGACATAAACCGAGTATTTATATTCATCTACCAAATAATTAAAATGGCAAAATTCATTGTGTCTCCCTTGAAATCCATAAAATGGGTCAACTCCTTCAATTGAAGGGGCTCATAATTGAAGGAATCATACAGATCTTGTGCTTGTGTGTTGCAACACCAAAAAGTTCCAATGAAAGCCACTCTTGCGTTTCTGTGATGCTTGCATGCGCCTACACCCAACAGTGCACGATCAAAGCACAGAAAACATCAAAGAGTAGACTCACATGCGTAGATCCAAAGAGTGTGCCCATTCCCATGAATCCTAAGAGCGAGCATGTGTATAGTTCCAAAAAATGCTCGTAGGTGTAGACCTAAATAGCACGCTTATGGGCATAGTTTCTTAGAACATGACCTCTCGTGGAAGACGTATTCAACTATTGTAAAAAAAGATAGGTCTCTCATCATTCCCACAAACAATTGTGTACTCAAATATTAACTAATGTATTTTTTGAACTAGGTCAAACCCCGCAGTCTTTTTCTTTTTCTTTTTTCATGTTAAAATCTTGTTGTCAACTCATTTTTAATGTTTTTACGTTTGACTCATTCTCAAGCTAAAACAAAATGATTCGATCCTAAAACATTTGTTTAGTAAAAAAATGAATATCATTGATGTATATAGAAACAACTATTATTTTTAATAGTAAATGAAAACTCATTTAAGTCCAAATATAAAATAGAAATAATATTTTTAGTAATATTAGGTACATAATAACATTCTTTTTCTCTCTTTCAAGCTCCACAAGTTAAATGATAAGTTCTTACAATAATGACATCAACTTTTTCTACATTACTAACTTGTGGGTTTACTATGCTTTTTATAAGCATTTTTTCTCCTTAGTTCTTACACATTTGCATTCAGCATTCAATACTCAAGATGAAGAAGTAGATAAATTGATTTTTATAACACATATCTGAAGTGGAAGTCTCATTTCATGTATTCTTCTTCAGATCCTCAAGGTACATTGAACATTTCCTCTTCCAGTGTCCAGGATTTATGTAATAGTGACAATTTTCTTATTTGGCCACTCCCTTGTTCTTCAGTGTTAAAGACTTGTGGTTAGAATTAGATTTTATCTGAGCCCTTTTAAACCCCTAGTCTTACTCTTTTCTTTATACACCATCAGTCTGAGCTATGTGGCTAACATGTTTAGCCATCTTCATATTAATTTAGAAGTTCTTAACATGCCTAGTAGATCTGATAGTTGTCAATCTCATTCATATTATAATTAATCACTAATGATTGTAGAATTAAATAAGTGGAGAACTCTTGGCTCATCAAAAACTCAATCTTTTAATGTTTTCATGTAGATAATCATCTTCGACACATGAGTTCCCACCGGGTCTTGAGCTACCATCTTGCATTGAAACAATGTTTTTTAGTCATCATGCCACTCCTGTTGAGTCTGCCCCAAAAATATTTTCTTGAGGTGCTTGATGATTTCAATACCAAATATTCTCTTATGTTGCTTTTGAAGCTTAAGAGCCATGGCAGTAGCATGAGGCATTCAAAGTACAAAGAATCATTCTGATACTTCTTGATAATATCTTTCTTTGTAATAGATGCAATACTAAATGGCTCTTCTAAGGGATTTTTCTCTAATACATACAGCTTTCAATTCTATTTAAGTATATTTCTCAAGTTCATGTACTGGTCTAAAAAATTTATTCAAGTATCTTTGTCCTTCTTAAGGATTGGTCGTAGGGAGAAAGTAGAATATGTGTCACTTGGAATGAAAATTCTATGATAGAATTATGCAAAGTTTAAATTAGTACTATTTGTTAAACTATATATTTTATTTTAATAAGGTTTTTATTGAAATACTCTCACTATTATTCTTTATATTAATAACTCTTAATATTAATTTAGAAAGTTTAAGTGGGATACAATCTAGTGGGCCACAATCCATATTTTACCATATCATAAGTTAGCTTTGGGTGTTCATGAATGGCGTGGCAATTTTAGGTATACATCATTTGCCAACTATATCTTATGCAATTCTTGTATAGTTGGGTAAATATTATTTACCTGTAACCATCTTATAGTGCTTTCTAAATTTATGCTGCAAACCCCTCCATGTAATTGAGATTGCCTAGTTAAATATAACTAAATGTTTGACAGTCAAATATCATAATTATCCCATCAGAATTCACTGAGATAGATTGGTGCACTTTGATTTGACAATCCCGCATATCATTATTCAATCTCTTGATGGATGTCATCCATTGGAAGACATCTGAATACTTAATATATAATTTAAGGCATGTTTAGGATTAATGACTAATAATTAGTCTTGCACATATTATAAAATCATGAAACAATTACACATTATAGATACATCCTAAATATGCTTATAACGCACTACAAAATACAATATGGCCCGTGTAGAATTTTAAGTGATTGCCCTTAGTACGGTCCAAAGGGTAGCTCACCTAACAGTGGTTTAGCTGACCAATCAGTACGCCGATCTGATACCACTATTGGGTTTAATTGAATAACTAATGCATAATTGAATATAAAAAAACTCATCCCAAGGAACCATGCAAAGTAATCAAGAAATTTAAACATATATCTACGATAAAATTAATTTTTATGAATATTATGATGAATTTTAGAAGAAAATTAAGAATGAAATCTATGTCGATATTGTTATCTACATGAATGTTGGTAACACTATGGAGTACATCCTACGATATCGAGGTTCGAAGATGATCGATCTTATTTCCAATGAAATACTACTATTTCCCAGCAAAGAAACTTTTCTGTTTCACTCTTCTCAGATTAATTGTCTACACGTAGTTCCTTAAATTGCCCTCTTATATTAGAGAGAGTGAGAGAGATTTAGAAATTTCATGAGTGTAAGTTATGGTACTGAGATAATCCTTTTAGTTCAAAACCGACAAACAAGAAAAACCCATCAAAATTCTAAATTCCGCCCAATTCAATGTACATTGAATTCAAGTTTATCTCTGGCATTGTCGGTTAAGTGATATACATAAAAAGCGTATTCCAAACTCCATAAAAATGGACTATTTGACTCATTTGATTATTAAATCATCTGATACATATGATTTTGTTTACTAGACACAATGACTCAAACCTCTTTTACTAAGTGATGAATGAAATTGTAGTTGCACAATTCAAATATAATTTGATAAGGCAAGTGTACCTATCGTTTTATAGTATATGATGTAAAAATCAAGTGTCGTGTTTTTCGGGTCCGTTGAGCACTTATACTCACAAAGAAGAACTATTATTTTGCCGATCAAAATTTGGATTTTATTTCAGAGAACAAAAAATAGGTGATTTGACTAAGAAGAAATTTGATGATAAAGAGATTGGCACTTGATCCAGAATTCCTTTAGAATAAAATAGAAATTCATAAAAAATAAATTTGTAAGCTTCAAATTAAAATTACTTTGACCGTGGAGGTTCCCATAACATGATAACACCTCTCTCGAGGAATACTATCAACTAACCTTATGTTGATCGATTAAGACCCCTCGGCCAGTCAAAACCCCTAAGCTTGCTTTAAGTAGTGAACTCCACTATTGGATTTGACTCTAATCCAGAAGATTTATGTCGTCCTTTTTCGAGGAGTGCATGCAACTCCATTTATCTTTGAGCGATCTCCTCATATACATGAATCTCTCGATCAACTAGAATATGGATCGTAGATTGAAAATCATATTCGGGACATATGAAATCAAAATGAAGTAAATCAAAGATAAATTGAAGTAAAATAGAAGAGAGCTTGCTAATTTAGAATAAACAAAACATATTTTATTTCATTCTAAAGTTTATCGGGATCAAAAGTTAAATAAAGTTTACCTACTCATCATGATGGATGGAATGTAAATAGAGGTAGGGAGAGACATGATTGAAAAAAAATGAAAATTACCAAAATTTAAATTGAAATAATAAAAATAAAAGCTTACATCTTTGAAGTAAACACTAGCTAGAATAACATAAAAATAGTAAAGTAATGTTGAAAAAACTCCAAAATCCAACTCCTCAACATCTGGACATAGCTGGCTTATATATTTGAAAAATTAGGGAGTCACGCCATTGGTCATGCTCGTGTCTAAGGGCGTGTCTAGGAATAACTGCTACTTTAAAACCCCGGGAACGTTAAGAGGAAAATCACCAAAATCTTGAGTAACTCGAAATTACACGCATTGGGTCATGTCTATAACCTAGGGCGTGTCTGGCTAGAACTGGAACGGGCAGAAAATAACACGAGCTAGAGTGATTGTGATAGTTTTTGGATGGGTCACGCTCTCGGTCATGCCTGTGACCGAGGGCATATAATCTGAAACCGAGTGGAAGGAATTATCTAGCAGGTGGAAAATGGCTTGGACGGGTCATGGCCATGACTTTGAGGTAACGCCCCTTGGTCATACCCGTGACCAAGGGCATGTAATTTTATTACGCTAGCAAACTTGTTCTGGATTTTGAGAATGGTCGTGGTTGTGAACTGATGTCACACTCCTAGGTCATGCCTATGATCTAGGGCGTGCACTTTGGGTTTTTGGCCGAAATGCTCCAAATAATCTCTAAATCATGATTGTTAGCTCCAAATTATTATTAGCAATCCCAAATTACCTGAAAATATAAAAAGAAGAGAAATTAGCCTTTATTTATGAAATATATAAAACCCTAAATAATTTTTTAATACATAAAATACTATAATAAAATATAGATAAATATTGCATTATCAAATACCCTCATACTTAAGCTTTTACTATTCTAGAGCAAAACTAATTTATAAGTATGAGAAACATTTATTAATTATCTTAAAAAATTTACTTTTAATTATAAATCATGATTTAATTCTTGTCAAATTATATTTTGACATAAAAGTTAGAATTATAAGAGTTAATTTGTAGGTTATGAAATGAGTAGAATAAAAATTAGTTCATAGTTCTCTAATTGAATTTTTATAATAGAAAAATATATTTAATTTAGCAAAAATGCACTAGATTATAATTATAAAAACTTAAGTTCGTTAGAAACTTTTAAAAATACTACAAATTATTAACTATGTCATCTCAAAAATATCTCAAAAATGGAATTAACATAGGCTAGAGAACGTAAAATTGGCATAGAAGAAATTATTCCATATATGTTTGGAAAATGAAGAATTTTCGATTCTCATTTCCATGATATATAATCTTTTATGAATTTTCTTCTTCTCTTTTTTCCTTTCCAAAATGAATGTGTAGGAGTGATAAATAGTATCATCTTATCTCCATGACATAATTTTTTATAATAAATTTTGGATGCATATTTAGGAATGATAATTTTTATCCTCTCATTCCCTAACAAATGATCCTTTACATTTTTTTGCCAAATATAATGTCAAATAAATAGCAGGGGATGGGCTAGGGTTTAAAGGTCTATAAAATTCCTAAGATATAAATGTTGAGAGTATAAAAAATAAAATAAGAATCCAAAAAATAACTTTTGTATCAAAAGTAAATATATTAAAATGTAGATATACAAGCATAACTTCTATAAAGTTAATTTATGAAATTATAAAAAGTGAGCTAAAACTAACAAATTTTCTAAGTAAATCATAAACATGAACAATTCCTTAAATCAAACTTTTATAAAAATTAAGTCAAGCAAATTATGACAAATGTCATAATAAAGCATGATTTCATAAAAGAGAACTCATAAAATGCCAATAAATATCTATATTTAAAAATTAGTTAAATAAAGAAAATATGGAGTATTTAAATAATGCAAAAATATATTACTTAAAATAATTTGGAAAACTTTATAAGGTTTTTCAAACTTTTTGGATTTTTTAATAAAATAAACATAAATTAGAATCCTAATAATTCTTTTGTTAATTCTTGAACTTCCTGAGGTATACCTTGTTGGAAAAAATCCTTATGATTTATCTTAACAAATTTTTTTAGTGATTTACATCCTAAGTTTATTACTCATGATGTATAGTAAGGGTAATTTGGTATTAGAAGACCTAGGATGTCATTGATATAAAGGACATAAGAAAGACATACTGAATTTAAAAGAAAAGTCATGAATTTCCAACATGCGTCGACTAGAAGTCGAAGCAACTTCGACTAGAAGTCGAAGTAACTTCGACTAGAAGTCGACGCAACTGCGATTATAAGTCGACAAAACTTCAATTGGAATTCGACGCCACTTCAAATAGAAGTCGGAGCAATTAAATTTTATAAGTCGACGACATTCACAAGATTATATTGACGCATACTTTGACATGATATCGACAGAACATCAACTACAGAGTTAATCTTACAGATAGTCAGAATTCGACGTTGCTTCTATCAGAACTCGACATAATGTCTACTGAATTTCTTAACATAATTCATTTTGAGGATTCAATTAGAATTAATTCAAGAAGAGGTATGAATAACAGAATCTTGGAGACATTAGCAGATATCGACATATATATATTGAAAGGAGGGGTTAGATCTGACTTACTCTAGAGGGGGTGAATAGAGTATTTAAAAAACATTTGGCTGATTTCAGAGTTATATCAGAGTAAAATAAGTGATACCATATAATAATAATAGAAAGAAAAACAAGCTAAACTATTCAAACCATCACAACCACAACAAGAACAAAAACAAAAAATGAGCAACCAGATAACACAAGAAATTTTATAATGGTTCCCCTAAACTTAGATACATTCACTCTTCTACCACTCTGGTAGGAATCCACTAACAGGTTTTGATCAAGTGACTGCCACCACAATATCTATTTGTAGGGAGATATTGCAACCCTTTAGGTTTTTGATCAGGTGCCCAAAAACCAACACAAGTCTTTTGATCAGGAGACTTGACAACCAAAAGCTAACTTTTGAAGGGAGTTAAAACCCTTTTATAATAGGTGAGAAGAGGTGATTGTGTCTTCTCTTTCTTTGTTCAACAGAAAAGACTTAGTGGATCTTTGATGTTGTCAAAGCTCCCCCTGAGATGTTGAAGGTTCAGGAAGACTGGAGCTTTGCTTCAGAGTGTAGGTCTTCAGTCTTGTTTGAAATAGTCCTAGAACTTTCTTTTGACTGAATGTGGATTTGTTGTCCTGAATGTTCCTGGATGTGAAGCTTGAAGAAGACACTTGATTTTGATAATTGTTCTTCTTCTGTCTCCAGAATTCATAAGGTCAAAACACAGAGAATTTTTTTTGTAGGTTCTCTGGGTCGATCTCTGTTGAAAATTCTCTTGTACTCTCTTTTTTTTGAAAAAGAGAAAAACTCATTTTATATTCTCAGTCAATTATATCTCCTTTGAAATTTGAATTACTGCCTTAAAAGTTGGCTGATTTGGAGAATAAAAACGGCTGGAATATATCATTAATGAGTTTTCCCAACTGTCCTTAATAAAATAAGCAAGTAAATATCCTGATGAATACCATAATTAATGCTGCCAATAACGGCTATATTCAGAGGAATATATGCATTGATTACTCAGGAATAATACTGCTAATTAATGTGGAAATAAAGGAACAGAATGAGTGGAAAATCTCATTCTGGAACCGGGACAGAAATTGTCGACCTCTGAACGGAATTCATCGACCTGAGATCCAAGATCGTCGACCTAAGAAAGCCAGTTCGTCGACCTGAGCTCTGCGAACTGCGTACTGAGAAAGACTTGCCAAAAACTGCACTCTGAGTTTGTCGAGCTGAGAATCTGTTTGGAAAAAACTGATCGTCGACCTGAGTTTGAATATCGTCGAGCTCAGCTCAGAGAAATAACTCTGAGTTCATCGATCTGAGATCGACGTTCATCAAGCTGAGTTCGAAAAACTTCGAGCTAATCAAACTATCTTCTGAAATATTCTAAATCTGAGTCTTCTGAGATCCTCTGCTGGCTTGTCCAAGAAGGTAAAACTAAAAGGATTTAGCCTAAACTCTAGGACTACTAGACATGACCCTGACTATACAAGGTGGGTCAGACTCAGCCTAAATTAGTGAACCTAGCCCAAATCCAACTAGCGATCCAACAATCTCCCCCTATTTGGGTGAGGTCACTAAGTACAATGCAAAATAAGAGAAAATACAGACATACAACAAGAGAATAAGTAACTGACAATCACAATATAGCAGATAAAATATACAAGAGGAATAAAATGTTTTAGAGTCTATCTGGAGGAGGTGCAGAAGAGGATTTAGTGAACACAATAGTTCTGAGAGGATCTTCTGCTTCTTTCTTTAACATCTTCAGGTCTTGGACTCCTAGAAGAGTTATAGTAGAAGCTCTAGGCATAACAGCTTCTGGGTGGACCAGCATATAAGCATTTGGATCAAATAATTCTATGTCAATTTCAAACTTATCAAGTTCTTTTTGTCTGAAGGAAGACATAGTTATGAATTTTGATGGATCTGTTCCTTCTTTCGTTGCCTTATTTATGTGAGATAAACCAATCAACTCATGAAATCTAGCCATCCTAAAGTTAGGATCAAGCTCTGGTTCATATCCTGAATCAGTTGAAGCATCCTGAGCTGTCCTTTGAGACTTTCTGAAAATGACAGGCTGTTGCTGATAATTTGTGGAAGGGTAATCCTTTACAGATTATTCAGCATAATAAAAATTTGGTGGTCTGCATTCACTATATTTACCAACAGGGATGGAAGAATGCCTTTAAGTTTGTCTTGAAGATTGTTTTGTGTGTGATGGAGCGGGCTGTGAAGATCGTCTTGAATATTGATAAGGAGCTTGCTTTGGAGGTTGAGGAGCACTGGAAGAAGATCTTGCCAAACTACCAGAAGCACCTGCAGGAGGAGGAGGAGGTGGATCTTTCCTGAATTCTTTACTGGAGAGGATCCAGACTTCTTCTTCTTCTTCTGTGCATTAGCTTGATTTATAGGCAGCCTCATCCACTGAGGAGTTTTGGGAGTGCGAGGAATGTTGTGCAGAATGTAATAAGGGACATCATTATCAGGATTTGGCTTGGGAGCATCTGGAGCTTTCCTCTTCTTTAATTTGGATTTCTTGGCATTGTCAGATTCAGAATCATCAAAATCATTAGATGGGTAATCTTTAGAAGAACTTTGTGGATTGTCATATAAAGCATTTATTTCTTCTATTATTTCCCGTGGAATTTGTTTGTCTGCTTGAGGATGAACCACTTTAGCTGGAACTACTTCAGCTTCCTGAGCCATTTCTTCAGCAAAAATCTCATCCATATCTGGTAATGGAGAGGTAGAGAAGACAAAAGTGGGAGGGGAAAGAGCCTTGGGCTCAGAGAACTCATGCTCAGCAACCTTAACAGGCTCAACCTCTAAAACTAGAACAAGCTCAGGCTCTGGAGTTGAAAAGCTGTTCTGAATAAGTTGTAAAACTGCTGAGCTAACTGGAGCTATATAGCAAACAATATCTGTACAGTACTGAGGAGAGATAAAAGAAAACTATTTCTATACATAAGATCAAAAGAATCAAAAACTGAGTTCAGTTCAATTTCTGAAGAAATGAAGTAGTCTCCAGAAAGAATATCCAAAGAATGAATTAACTCAACTGTCTCAGAATCATCAGTATCCAAAAATTCAGTGAGTTCTGCATCTGGTTTTTTAGTGTCACCAAATTCTATCTCTGTTGCTATTGCTGCTGCTGCTGGAGCTACTTCTTCATGGAGTATCTCCCCCTGCCTGGTTTTAGTAAGCACTGGAGCCAGGCCCCTAACTGAAGAAGGAGGGACAGGGAAGACAAAATTTGAGCAACAAGGGATGAAATATAAGAAGCAAGAGGTGAAATAGCCTCTACTATAAGTTGTTTAAGGAGGGGGTGTGATGGACTACAGAATTGATGAAAGGGAGGGTTAAACTATTTCCATGAATTCAGGTGGGGTTTGAATAGATACAGATGGATTGAAGGTGAAAGAGGAGGGATGAGAAATTTGCATTTGCTTATCTAGAGGGGATGGAGAATGACTGGGGGATGAGAGAAGATTAAATATAATGAAGGTAAGGATGATAGATTGTGAAGAGGAGGAATGTCAGTAAGATGAGAAGGAAGAGGGGACAAAGGAGGGGTAACATGCTCTAATGAATGAGCATGCTTTGGAGATAGATGTTGAGGGGATTGATGTACTGGAGAATGAATTGGTGAGTGAACTGGTGAAGAAAGATGGATGGGGGAAACAGGAGGTGTAGGTTGATGTGCTGGAGTTGTGGAAGTGAGCTGGAGGAATGTTGAAGTTGTTTGAACAAGAGGAGGTGGAGGGGGAATGGAAATATCCTCAGCAGGGTGGGAAGTGGCTGGAACAGCCCTTGTACTCTCAGAAGGTCTGGAAGAGGAAGCCTTGGATGGCTTAGGAATGTTCCTCTCCCACCTGCCAAATAAGGTGCAGGTTAGCCTCTTGGAGGTATTAATGAATATGGCCGGAGTAACCAGTGATTCAGCAGGCTTGGACTGGAGGAAGATTCCCAGTATTCTTCCAAAACAAACTTCCTTTTTTGTGTTTTTCTTCTTTATCGATTCAAACATGATCTTAGCCCAGTTCACGGCCTTCTTGTTAACCACAACACACATTACTAGGAACCGTTGTCTAGTAATGTAGTCATGGGCAGTGTGCTTGCCCAGCAGTACCTTTCCTACAACGTCTACTAGAAACTTATAGTCTATAGACAAATGTTTCTTTAGCAGCTTGTTAGGGTTGTCTTATGAATAACCCATTCGAATCAACATCTCATCAAATTCAGCAGTATCAATCTCTAATTCCTCTTCTCCATTCAGTAATCTAAAAATTTCAGTTAGAACAGTAGGAGTAAGTGAAACGGCATTACCCGATATTGTTCCAATCAGCGTGTCAGCATCTGGAGTTGATAGAGTGAAAACCCATTCTCTGATCTCAGTCGCCGCAATCTTCGTCCTGGTAGTCATTAGATTCTTCAACTCTAACTCTTCAAACAGTTTCAAAATATCAAGAAAGATTTAATCTCAGTGTTGGAAAGACTCAAAGTCTATGTCAAAACCCATATCAAATTTCATAGCTGCGATAGCTCTTACTGGAATCGCCATGATCACCTGTAATAAAGAAACAGAGAGATCAAGTGCGAGGGAAATGAAATCGCAAGATGGAGGTCGAAGAAAACCTAGTTATAAGGTTTTTTAGAATATGAAACGACAAACTCCGTTCTGCGAAACAGAAAAATTCTTCATTCTGGGATCGACGAAAAGTTTTATTGACAAAGGAGTTCATCGATCTTAGTCAGAAGAAGGAAAAACTTTTCATCGTTCTCAGGTCGATGAAAATTTTCTGAAGCCAGATCGTTGATCTTCGTTCGACGAAAATAACTTACACAGAGAGCTCGTCGACCTTAGGTTGACGAAAAATCTCAAGAACTGTCCTCAGTTCGTCGATCTCCGCTCGACGAATTGTGGTAGATTCTTCGACCACAGACAAAGAATTAAATTAATGTATCACCATTCATCATGCCTAGCTGATTCATAAAGGATAGATGTTTCTTCTCATCCAAAGGTTTGGTGAAGATATCTGCCCTTTGCAAATCAGTATGGATGAAGGTAAGATTAATTTTCTTCTTGTCAGCATACTCTCTAATAAAATGATGTCTTACATCTATATGCTTTGTCCAACTATGATGCACTGGATTCTGTGCTATGGATATATCACGGGTACTATCACAGAATAGAGTTGAATTATTTAAGTTGTATCCATAATCCAGGAGTTGATTTGTATCCATAACTTCTATGAACATCAACTACCAGCTACTATATATTCAGCTTCTGCTATAGATGTAGAAACAGATGTCTGCTTTTTATAAAATTAGGAGATAAGTATAGCACCAAGGAACTGGCATGTTCCTGATGTGCTTTTCCTGTCCACTCTACATCCAGCAACGTCAGCATCTGAGTTTCCAATTAACTTAAACTCTGACTCAGTTGGATACCAGAGTCCTAGATTTGGGCAACTCTTTATATATCTTAAAATTCTTTTTAGCAAAATTAGGTGAGATTCTTTAGGGTTCACCTGGAACCTAGTACAAAGACAAGTAGCAAACATAATATCTGGCCTACTTGTTGTGAGGTATAAAAGGTACCCAACAATGACCCTATACAATTTCTGATCAACAGGTTTCCCATGTTCATCTGAATCAACCACAACATTTATAGCCATATGTGTTTTCTTAGCTAAGGCAGCAGCCATCCCAAACCTTTTGATTAGCTCTTTAGCATACTTGGATTGAGATATAAAAATGCCATCAGGAGTCTGCTTCACTTGGAGACCAAGGAAGTAGGAGAGCTCACCCATGCTACTCATCTCAAAATTAGAATGCATAAGGTTGGAGAACCTTTTACTTAGTTTGGGATCTGTGAGCCAAATATGATGTCATCTACATATATTTGTACTAATAGAATTTTATCATGATGATGTTTGAAAAATAGAGTCCTATCTACCATGCCTCTAGAAAATTTATGCTCTAAAAGAAAGCTAGCTAAGGTTTCATACCAAGCTCTTGGAGCTTGCTTTAGACCATAGAGAGCTTTATGCAATCTGAAAATATAAGAGGGATAAGTTGAAGAGATAAAACCTAGTGGTTGTTCCACATAAACCTCTTCTTTAAGTTCTCCATTCAGAAATGCACTCTTTACATCCATTTGGTAGACTTTGAATTTTTTGAATGCAGCATAAGCAAGGAAAATCCTTATTGCCTCAAGCCTGGCAACAGGTGCAAATGCCTGGTCATAGTTAATGCCTTCCTCTTGTTTATAGCCTTGAGCTACTAGCCTTGCTTTATTCCATATGATAGATTCTTGGACATCAAGTTTATTTCTAAATACCCACTTATTTCCAATGACTGGATAGTCTTTAGTTCTTGGAACCAAGTCCCAAACTCTACATCTCTCATATTAGTTGAGCTCCTCTTGCATAACAATAATCCAGTGTGGATCTTGCTCAGTATCTTTGATGGATTGGGGCTCAATTTGAGATATGAAGCAGGCATACATCATATCCTAGCGGAGTTGATGCCTTGTCTGCACACTTACTGATATGTCTCATATTACTTGAGATATAAGGTGATTTCTAAGTATGATAGAATCAGTTGGTGGAGTTGGTTCAGCAATAGCCTGGGAAGTTAATTCCTCTGGTGGAATTGGGTTAGCTATTGTTGGCTCTGCATTGAAATCAGTATATTCATCATCACTTTCTTCAGCAATATGTGGAGGAGGATGTGTAACAGCCTCATTGGTGAGGGTCAACTCATCTAACTTCTCACACATGGTGGGTACTTGCAAGGTTTTACTGGTAGAAGCTATCTCCTTCTTATAAAACATGTTAGTCTCATCAAAAGAAATGTGAATAGATTCTTTTATTTTCATGGTTGATTTATTATATACCCTATAAGCCTTGCTTACTTGGGAATATCTAAGAAAAATTCCAACTTCAGCCTTGGCTTCAAATTTTCTAAGGTATTTTTTGTTATTGTTATGAATGTAACAAACACAGCCAAATATTCTAAAATAGTCTACTTTAGGTTTCTTTCCTTTGAGTAGTTCATAGGGGGTCTTGCCCTTAAGTTTGTGTATCAAACTTCTATTCAGGACATAGTTTCCTGTGCTCACAGCCTCTGTCCAAAAGGATAGGGGAAGGTGAGCATCTGCAATTAATGTGCTTGCAGCTTCAATGAGTGTTCTGTTCTTCCTTTCAGCTACCCCATTTTGTTAAGGAGTTCTAGGAGTAGAGAAACATTGCCTGATACCTTCCTTCTCACAGAACTCTTGCATGAGAAGAGACTCAAACTCAGTACCATGATCACTTCTGATCAATACAACTGGAATAGAATACTCAATCTGTATACTCTTGAGAAAATCTGTAAGAACCTTGAAGTTATCTGATTTGTTTCTCAAGAAGAACACCCAAGTGAACCTTGAGAAGTCATCAACAATCACTAAGGTATAAGACTTCCCTCCTAGGCTTTGTACAACAATGGGTCCAAAAAGATCTATGTGGAGCAAATACAGAATCCTAGGTTAATCACTCTTATTAAGTGACTTAAAACTATTTTTAGTTTGCTTGCCTAACTGACAAGCCCTGCAAAGGCTTTCCTTCTTGTAAGGGTAAGAAGGCAATCCTCTAATAAGGTTGTCTTTAGATAACCTAGCAATATTTTTTAAGTTGACATGTCTTAATCTCTTATGCTGAAGCTCATTATTATTACTAGTTTGGTTAATTAAACAAATTTATGTTCTAGCTGATTTGAAATTTACTATGTAGATGTTTACTACTCTAGAGCCAGTTAACACAGTTTTATTTTTAGCAGAAGAAATAATATAAGAGAATTTATCAAATGATACCTAAAACCCTTCATCACAGAGTTGACTACTGGAAATCAGGTTGTGCTTTAATCCACTTACATATGCTACTTTTCTGAATGTAATATTGCCAATCTTTACATCACCATATCCTGTGGTCTAACCACAGTTGGAGTCACCAAAAACAACTTTTGGACCTAGCTTGGACTTGTAGTTGGATAAATTATCCTTGCATCCAATCATATGTTTTGAACAACCACTATCCAGATACCACTGTTCCTGTGTGGTAGGATAGTCTTTTACCTGCACAAAAATAGATTAGAAATTCTTGACCCAGGTTACCTTGGGTCCTTGTTAATTCACATAATTAAAGCTAGAGATGTATGAATACTCAGGTTGATTCTTATAGCCTAAGGGATGATATTTCCTTGGTGGAATTATCCATTGATTAAAAGGGTTGAAGTTTTCTCTGGATTTATTACAGAATCTATTGGAGTTGAAGTTTTTATTATTGTGAGCTGAGGTCGACGAATTCTAGTGAGTTCGTCGATCTGAGTTCGATGAACGGGGATGAGTTCGTCGAGCTCCACTCAGAGAATGAAAATATTCATTTTCTGGGCGCCAATATCGTCGATCTCTAGTCGACGAACCATACTGGTTTCGTTGAACGCAGTTCAGAGAATAATTATGGTAAAAGTTTGCATTCGGAGTTCGTCGACTTGAGTTCGATGAACTGTACACATTTTGTTGATCTGAGTTCGACGAAATCTGCTGAATATTTTTCTGATTGTTTTTCTTACTCCTTTTCTTTTTCTTATTTTTGTATTTAAGTTCTGTTTGATTAGGGTTATTGTTTTCTATTTTCTGTTTACCTTTTCATAAACAAATTTTATTGGGGTTGTTAATATGTTCTTCTGAATTAGTGGTGGTGGGCTTGATGAAGTACCCAAGTCCAGCTTGTCGTTTAACCTGGAATTTACTGTGCTTGTAATGTCCATCAACTTAAGGCTTCTCCCATTGAGAGATTCCTCAAGTTGCTTAGCCTCACATAACTCAGTCTTTAATTTAATAATTTGTTCATTTACTAAAGTTACTTCATATTTTAATTTGTTATTTTCTAGCATCAAGTTCTCTTGTTCATTTAGTTTCTCTCTAAGTTGCTTAATTACTTTTTCAGAATTTATTAAGTCTAAGCACAATGATTTGAATTCAGTTCTAAAGTTTTTAGAATTAAAATCAAATGAATATAATACCTAATCCTCTTCAGTTAGAGGTTCTTCTGTGTCTGTCAGGTCAGCATCAGAGTGAGTACTTGATGCATCAATAGCCATCAAGCATATCTCCTTGGCTTTAGCTTCCTCTTCATCCACACTAGAGCTGGAGGATGAGGAATCTTCTTCAGTGTCACTCCAGGTTTCTATAATGAAACCTTTCTCCTTTCTTTTGTGCTTACTGGAGGAAGGCTTGCTATACTGCTGTCTTCTGGTCTCCTTTTCTTTTCTTTTATCTTTCTTTTGAGTCTCTGGACACTCTTAAATGAAATGTCCAGGCTTCCTGCAGCCAAAACAAACAATTTCTTTAGTTGGTGTTTTATCGTACCTGGGTTTGTCATCTTGCCTAGATGACTTTCTTTTGAAGTCCCTTTTGCCCATTTTGTAAAATCTCTTGGCTAAGAGACTTAGAAATTCTTCATTGATAGTTGGAGCTTCTGATTCTTCAGTAGCTTTGAAAGCTATATTGTGCTCTTTTCTCCCAGAAGAAAGAGTCTTCTGTTCTGCAGCTTCTCTTGACTTGATCAGTTGCTCATAAGATTTGAGCTTTCCCAATAAATATTTAGTGGAAATCTCATTGAGGCTTCTGGCTTCCTTGATAGGGCAGATCCTAGAATCCCATGAGCTAGGGAAGCACATAAGGATTTTGTCATTCTCTTCTATAAGTGTGATATCCTTGTCCAATGTCTTCAGCTCATTAATTATTGAGCTTAATCTGTTATACATGTAATGAACCTAGCTGATACAACATGACGATGTCACGGCTCCTCTCTAGGCATCGCTACCGGGCTGTAGCCCAAGCACCCCAACCACTCTCCAGCCAACTGACGGGTTGTTGGTGGCTACAACCTCCCTTTGATGAGCGAACTCGACAGTTAAGTTGGGCTGTACGAGGGGCTATATCAAAAGGCACGGATCGGTTTCACCTTTCCTGTTCGTCACGATGCCTTTTTAAGAGCATTCAGCTCACAATAGCCATAACGTCCACCAACTAGCTACAACACAAGCAATACAAGGGTATTTCCTGGAACTCCTCATTCTAGTACTTCCTGCTACTCCCTTTCACAGGCACAACCCTTCGACTCCACAAATCACACATTTCAACGCGGAGTCTTCTCCGGTACGCAAGATACAACATCACCAATCCAGACCAACCTATCAAGATGGGCTTCACACAGCATGCCTATCCCATACTACACATTTCCGGGTCTAGATGCAGACTAACCCTGGGGATAGCACCTATTAACCCACTAGAATCACTCACTCTTTCCACCTTTTGGTGGAGAGGATTCCATGCTCTTGCATAAAGGAGGACTTCATATGTCCAAGAAGGAAGATCGTTACCCTTGACAATCTCTTGGGGTCCATCGAAGTTCTAGCCGTTTGGAAAGCACCGCAGCAGCTTTGCCTCCACAGAACTGGCCTCGGATATCGAATCGGAACTCGGGAGCTCCACCGGTGGCTTGATCTTCTCCTCCTTCTTCTTCCTCCTCTCCCTTCTCTCTTCTCTTTTAGAAAGAGAATGGCCAAATTAAGAATGGCCTCTTCATCCCAATCTCTTGCTTTAACCAAACAGGAAATCATCTGAGCCCTTGGATCCAAGATGAAGAAAACGAATGGCTACAAATCGGTCTCAAAGTCCAATATTTGGGCTGATACGGCCTATGACATGCCCATGTCACAGGCCGTGTACTCCAAGCGGTACACGAACTGACTTACCTAGTCCAGAACACGGGCTTAGACACGCCCGTGTCAATCACCTGACATACCTGTATCATATGGTACACACCCGTGTCGAGGGGCGTGTCCCTTAGTTGATACAGGATCAACCAAAATCCGGAAAGGAACACAGGTACCAAACACGCCCGTGTCACATTAGGATTTTGGTTGATCCTATGTCAACTGAGGGACACGCCCCTCGACACGGGTATGTACCATGTGACACGGGCGTGTCAGGTGATTGACACGGGCATGTCTAAGCCCATATTCTGGATTGGGTAAGTCGGTTCGTGTACCGCTTAGAGTACACGGCCTGTGACACGGGCGTGTCATAAGCCGTGTCAGCCCAAATATTGGACTTTGAGACCGATTTGTAGCCGTTCGTTTTCTTCATCCTGGATCCAAGGGCTCAGATGATTTCCTGCTTAGTTAAAGCAAGAGATTGGGATGAAGAGGCCATTCTTAATTTGGCCATTCTCTTTCTAAAAGAGAAGAGAGAAGGGAGAGGAGGAAGAAGAAGGAGGAGAAGATCAAGCCACCGGTGGAGCTCCCGAGTTCTGATTCGAGATCCGAGGCCAGTTCTATGGATGCAAAGCTGCTGTGGTGCTTTCCAACCGGCTAGAACTTCGATGGCTCCCAAGAGATCGTCAAGGGTAACGATCTTCCTTCTTGGACATGTGAAGTCCTCCTTTATGCATGAGCATGGAATCCTCTCCACCAAAAGGTGGAAAGAGTGAGTGATTCCAGTGGGTTGATAGGTGCTATCTCCAGGTTGAGTCTGCATCTAGACCCGAAAATGTGTAGTACGGGATATGCATGCTGTGTGAAGCCCATCTGGACAAGTTGGTCTGGATTGGTAATGTTGCATCTTACGCACCGGAGAAGACTCCGCGTTGAAACGTGTGGTTTGTGGATTCGAAGGGTTGTGCCTGTGAAAGGGAGTAGCAGGAAGTACTAGAATGAGGTGTTCCAGGAAATACCCTTGTATTATTTGTGTTGTAGTCAGTCCTTGGTGGACGTTATGGCTATTGTGAGCTGAATGCTCTTAAAAAGGCTTCGTGCCGAACAGGAAAGGTGAAACCGACCCGCGCCTTTGGATATAGCTGCGAGCACGCCGTACTCGGTGATGGCAAGACGACTTGAGCAACGGGAGGTGGCTGATCCGTACCTGAGTTATGTCGACTGTACAGGAGAGAATCAAGGCATTGAGCTTTCATCAGTGGCATAATGAGAGTCTTAGGCCTGTGCGTCATTAATACTAAATGCTCAATACTGTGTAAATGGTGGTGTTGACCCTGGTTCGCCGGTGCACCAAAAATGTGCCCTGAGTGCACGAATCGTCGGGCCGTGTGGCTGTCAATTGTGATGGGTTGATTGTGCGTTAGAGCACAATATATGTGATATATGTCTATGCATTTCTATGCTTGCAGGGAAGGAATGCCACTACCTCGGGAAAGGGGTAGGATTATTATAAATTGGTCAGATGAATGCTGACCGTTGCCTTGTTTGCCACCTTCTGGGTGGATTGTACCTGTGCAGGTGCTGGAGAGCCGAGCGGAAAATGAAGGGCTGAAGTCCCTGCTGATGTTGCTGCCGCTAGCCCTTGAAGGCTAAGCTAAATGTGTTATGTTTTATTCATGTATGGCCGGCCTGCGCGCCGATGTATGTAATCCATACTGTGAAAAGAGGAAATGTAAGGCCTTAAGGCCAACCTGTTGTATTTGCTGTACACTCTTTCATGAGTTAATATATAAATGTGGTTCATATATATAGTGGACATTCCTGGTATGAGTTCATCTTTATTGTTAAAATCTTCTGTTAGCATGCTCTGAGTTAGGATGCGATGATGTTTTGGTATTAACCTATGACCTCGCCGTCTGTTTGTGGCATATGGTATGGGGCCCCGACTAGACCTTCTATTATATGTTGTTTAACGGGTGGAGTCATTAGAGTACATATCTCCAACAGTCTATGTCTCATCCTTTTTGAAATTTTCATACTGAGAGATGAGGTTAGATCTCCTATCCTTTCTCTCTCAGCAGAACCAGCTACGATCGGGTTAAGTGAGTCCCAAATAGCTTTGGCTGATGTGCATTCAGCCACTTTCTAGAAGATGCCATCATAAATGGTCTGATCCAGAATATTCATGGCCTTTGCATTAGCAATCTTGGCCTTTTTCTGGGCATCTGTCCACTCAGGTGGTGAAACATCATGAGTGCTTAAAGTAGAAGTGGATGCAGTTTCTGCAACAGGAGGTCCTGTCAAAATAGAGTTAAAAATATCCTCATCAATAGTGTTCATATAGAGTTTAATTCTTGCCTTCTAGATAGAAAACTTATTTAAGTTGCACACTGGAGGTCTGGTGCTTGCATAATATTTGTTCTATGCCATTGTGATAATAGAAACGTTAAGAAGGAGGAAATCTGATCTAAAAGGGATCATGGTTCAAGTGTTGTACAACCAAAGAAACACACCCTCTAATACCAATTGAAAGGAAGGGGTTAGATCTGACTTACTTTAGAGGGGGGTGTGGGTGAATAGAGTTTTTTTTAAAAACCTTTGGCTAATTTCAGAGTTATATCAGAGTAAAATAAGTGATACCATAAATAATAATAGAAAGAAAAACAAGCTAAACTTTTCAGACTATCACAGCCATAGCAAGAACAAAAACAGAAAATGAGCAATCAGACAATACAAGAAATTTTATAGTGGTTCCCCTAAACTTGGGTACATCCAATCTTCTACCACCCTGGTAGGAATCCACTAACAGGTTTTGATCAGGTGACTGCCACCATAATATCTATTTGTAGGGAGATATTGCAAACCTTTAGGCTTTTGATCAGGTGCCCAAAAACCAACCCAAGTCTTTTGATCAGGAGACTTGGCAACCAAAAGCTAACTTTTGAAGGGAGTTAAAACCCTTTTACAATATGTGAGAAGAGGTGATTGTGTCTTCTCTTTATCTATTCAACAGAGAAGACTTAATGGATCTTTGATGTTGCCAAAGCTCCCCCTGAGATGTTGAAGGTTCAGGAAGACTGGAGCTTTGCTTCAGAGTGTAGGTCTTCAGTCTTGTTTGAAATAGTCCCAGAACTTTCTTTTGACTGAATGTGGATTTGTTGTCTTGAATGTTCCTGGATGTGAAGTTTGAATAAGACACTTGATTTTGATGATTGTTCTTCTTCTGTCTTCAGACTTCACAAGGTGAAAATACAGAGAATTTTTCTGTAGGTTCTCTGGGTCGATCTCTGTTGAAAATTCTCTTGTACTCTTTTTTTTTTGAAAAAGAGAAAAACTCTTTTTATATTCTCAGTCAATTATATCTCCTTTGAAATTTGAATTACTGCCTTAAAAGCTGGCTGATCTGGAGAATACAAACAGCTGGAATATATCATTAATGAGTTTCCCCAATTGTCCTTAATAAAATAAGCAAGTAAATATCCTGATGAATACCATAATTAATGCTGCCAATAACGGCTATATTCAGAGGAATATATGCATTAATTACTCAGGAATAATGCTGCTAATTAATGTGGAAATAAAGAAACAGAAGGAGGGGAAAATCTCATTCTAGAACCGGGACAGAAATCTACGACCTGAGATCCAAGATCGTCGACCTAAGAATGCCAGTTTGTCAACCTGAGCTCTGTGAACTGCCTACTGAGAAAGACTTGCCAAAAACTGCACTCTGAGTTCGTCGAGCTGAGAATCTGTCTGGAGAAAACTGATCGTCGACCTGAGCTTGAATATCGTCGAGCTCAGCTCAGAGAAATAACTCTGAGTTCGTCGATCTGAGATCGACGATCGTCGAGCTGAGTTTGAAGAACTTTGAACTATTCAAATTGTCTTCTGAAATCTTCTAAATCTGAGTCTTCTGAGGTCCTCTACTGGCTTGTCCAAGAAGGTAAAACTAAAAGGATTTAGCCTAAACTTTAGGACTACTAGACATGACCCTGGCTATACAAGGTGGGTCAGACTCAGCCTAAATTAGTGAACCTAGCCCAAATCCAACTAGGGATCCAACACACACACACACATATATATATATATATATATATATATATATATATATGTGTGTGTGTGTGTGTGTGTGTGTGTGTGTGTGTGTGTTTGTGTGTGATGAGATACAACAAATCAAAAAAAGAGAGGATCATGAATGATTATTGAATTCTGACATCAATGACCAACTACAGATGATTAAGAAATTCATATCAGATCGTGATAGATTGATTTCGATAGAGGAAGTTTGGAAGATCATCACCAACAATTGAATTTTTTCCATCAATCAATCGATTGTTAGATTGTTGTTGAATCTGCTGAAAAGAATTAGTTCTTCTTCTCAAGAGGAAATTGTATCAGATTTAGAGAAGATTCAAGGATAATTTGGAAATGTGGCATATAATCTTTGTGATTTTGATATTCAGAGATTCATCAGATGTTCCAGATATCATCACCGTTAGTCCTCAGAAATCTGCTGAGAGGATATATAGAGAAGATTAATTTTATTACAAATCTTCTTTCATTTTCTTTTTACACTTGGTGAAAAGAGTTTTGACAATCCCTCTTCAAAGGATTCAGTGAGAGGTTCCGAGAGTCTCCTTGAGAAAAGACTCAGATTGTATTGGTTCAAGATATCTTTATCAAAAGATTTGTTGTTGGTTCTAAGAGTCTTCTGATCAAATAACTCAGACATTGTGGTAATGAAATCCTACCAAGGGGGTAGAAGGGTGGATGTACCCAGATTGAGGGGGAACCACTATAAGAAGGGCGGAATAGACATGGGAATGAGTGAAGGTCTCATTATAGAAGCCCATGCAAAAATTAAACTGAAAATGAGAGAGTGTGTGTCAGCCCGCCCATCCGAAACTCGATGGTATTGCTGGCCTCAGCCAAACAAAAATCAAAGGAGGAGAGAAATTCCATCGTAGGCTCGAAGTAAGCAGGCCACAAAATAGAAAATACGGAATTCCATCCCAAGGTAGAGAGGAATTCTCATACCACATCTATTAAAAATGTTGAAGTGTGAAGAGGGCCATCTGGATGTGCAGACCACATACACCACGCAGACCGCAGGAGACCGTGCAAGTCGCACATCTTGTTTCTCAGTCCGCATGGTTTTTTCCTTGGTCATCTGAAGTCCGCGCGGTCCAACTCGGCTATCCGCACAACTATGTGTCTTGATGTTGCTAATCAACTACGTGGTTTGGTTTCTGGCAGACCACTAGCTGCGCGGTTAGAGTTTTTTTATCCACCTTTTTGTTAGCGACTTTTGTTGGTGTTACCATGGTGATCTAGAAGTGGTCAAACTAGCAGTTTCATTGCAACCACGATATGAGCCTATAGGGTCACACATAAGAGCATTCAGAGAAGTTGGAGGAATGAATTGTGTTGGTCTTATTCATATGTGATGAGTGCAGGACCAATCACATGACGAATACGCCGAGAGATGAGCTGATTTGTCAAGACATCTCGTCGATTCATCGTGTCATCAGCTGATTCGTCGAGTGTGTTGAGTGCGTCAAGACCTCTCGTCGATTCGTCGAGTCATCAGTTGATTCGTCGAGTGCATCGAGACCTCTCATCAATTCGTTGATTCATCAACTGATTCGTCGAGTGGGTCGAGACCTCTCATCGATTAGTCGAGTCATCAGCTGATTCATCGAGTGCATCGAGTGTGTCGAGACATCTCTTAGATTCATCGATTCATCTTATCTATTTGGGTCTATAGATAGCGACGGTTCAAGCCTGCTTATACACATGGGTATATATAGATATGTTGCTTTAGGGTTTTGGGATATATGAGTTAGGGCGAACCCGAAACTAACGGAAAGTGTTTCCCAAAGTGCCAGTCTCATCGCTCCCATAAGCTCCGATTCCGGCACCCACCGTCACCACCTCTCCTGTTGTAGACCTAGCAATTTATAGAGACACAGAGGGCTTTCCATTCTCCATCCTAGATCTTGTTTGACAAGGTGTCAATATTCACCCCGTTCGTGTGGATTCATGTAAACCCGCAAACATATTTTGCGTGAACTTACCCGCCGGCCAAGAATAGTTCTGGAGCATCTTGATTGAGTGCCGACTCAGTCCCAATCAGGTATACTCCTATTTTATGTAATGAAAACTTCTTGATTAATGTTCATCGCAAGATCCAAGTTTCTCTTTAAGGTTTCTTTAACTTTATTCCGCTGCACACACTTGATGTGTTATTAAGGAAAAACCTTACAGTGGTATCAAAGCGAGGTTTCCAATAATCATTATTGCAGAAGTTTATTTCATCATGTGTGTGTAGATCTGGAGATTTAGAAGTGTTCTAAATTCCTAGATCTATACTTGGAGCATCAAATGTTGATGGTTTTTGAGTGAAATCAGCGGTAGTTTTTCAAAAATTGGTTGGGGCGCTGCCCCGCACCCTGCACCCCGCACCCCACACCCCGTATGGGCTCTGCCCCTAAGACCCCGCTAGAGGCGCAACCCCTTAAAGCCCCGCCAGGAACGCATGTGTTTTTGTTGCAATTTTGTGTATGTGCACAATGGTTAATTGTTAATCATGATTAAATATTAATCGATTATTATAAAATCCCTTATCTAATATTAAGTGTGCGGATGCCTTCCGATGGATGACACTCTTCCTACCTCAATCGATGAAGTGTGGGCTTGCCAAAGCAAGGAGCATTAATCTATCTTGGTAAGGGTGTGAGAGGATAATTGTGATATCCTACTTTCGACATCGGGTCCAACTTAAATGGGTGACCTCAAAGGTTGAGTGCCCAGAGGCATAGAGTTGGCATTTGTCATATGATGGATGCGAGTAAAGAGTTATTCACCAACCATATAAGAGTTGCATGATGATGCAATTGGCAAGTGTTGCCTACCTAAATAGCCACATTGTGAGAGAAAAACCAAAGCTGACTCATGGTGTTGGTTAAATACGGATCTTGTCCACTAGAGATTAGCTTGCATAAACTCTCTGAATTGATATTGAGGGTTATCAGTTTGATTAAAATAGCCAAAATATTTAATTAAAGTGCACATTAAAATAAATATGTATTTTGATAAGTAGTACTGAGTTTTTTTTTGCATAAATTCCTTGTAGAATTTCCATGACAAGTGGATCTCACTCCACCCCGTCCCTCAGAACTATCCTTGAGAAGGGCAAACTGAGCGGGACTAATTATCTGGACTGGTATAGGAACCTGAGAATTGTTCTTAGGCAAGTGCGTAAGTTCTATGCCTTGGAAGTAGATCCCCCTGCTGAGCCAACAGCCTCTGCCTCTCGGGCAGATAAAGATGCTTATATGAAGTATGGTGATGACTCCTTGGATATCAAATGCCTTATGCTTGCCATCATGAACTCTGAGCTTCATAAGCAACATGAGAACATGGGTTGTAAAGAGATTGACAAGCACCTTAAGAAAATATTTCAAGGGCAAGCTCAACAAAAGAAGTTTGACGTCACCAAAGTGTTGTTTTAGTGCAAGATGGGAACTCGAGACCTAGTAGGGAATCACATACTCAAGATGATTGGATATATAGAGAACCTTGAAAGACTAGGCTTTCCTTTAGGCCAAAAGTTGGCAGTTGATCTGATCTTGCAATCGTTGTTGGACAACTATGAGCAGTTTACCTTAAGCTACAACATGAATGAGATAGACAAGTCACTTCTTGAGCTTCTAGGCATGTTAAGAACTATTGAGATCAATACAAAGAAGGTCAAGTCTACTAGACTCATGCTATCATAACCCGCATATTATCAGCATTTTTAATATATCAGAGTAAGAGAAAATACGCACCGTAATGTCATGTTGTGCAGGGGAAAACTGCAGACGCTCTGGTAAGAACTTACTCCTAAGACTTTTTGAAAGTCTTTAATTCAAGGATAGCTAAATCACTTAGAGCGTGGGGGGGGGGGGGGGAGGGGGGGGGGAGGGTGAATAGGTTATTGGTCTCTTTTAAGTCCTTTTACTATTTCCTTATTAAGTGATCTAGAGTTATCCTTAATACCTGCAATATGCAAGAAGAACAAACAACACAAAACATAGCACACAGATATTTATAGTGGTCCCCCAACTGGGTACATCCACTTTCCCTCCCACTTATCCAACTATCTTGTTGAACTAGACACTTCTCCAAAACTCGCTCCAAAGAGCTTACACCTCAGATCCCTCAGGATCTCTAAGTCTCCTCCAAAACTTACTTCTCAACCATAAGGGCCTACAACTCAGTGGTTAGCAAACCACCCACCTTAGGATATTAAGCCATACACTCAGGCTGGTAGGACAGCCCTTCCTAAGATCCACAAAGGATCCTACCTCAGAGCTTTGCAGTGCTTCTACACTCAGTAACACTCAAACTACCTACCTCAGTCTTATCTCTAAGGTCTACAGCTCAGGCTTTTCAGCCCTACAACTTCAGGCATAAGGCCCTACTCTCAGAGTGCTGCAGCACTCCTATAGTTCAGTACCCAACAGGTATCTACCTCAGTGCCTCTCCAGGCACCTACAGCTCAGTGATAAACTTGTCACTTACCTCAGGCCAAAAGGCCCTACACTCAGATCCACAATTGGATCCTACCTCAGAGAGCAGCACTCTCCTACCTCAGGAAATTAAGCCCTACAGCTCAGATCCACACTTGGATCCTATAGGATAAATGGTTTTGTGGGAACTCTTGATACAAGAGATATTTCTTTGTGTCAAGCTTCTTGACTGACGTAAACTCAGCCCAACTTATGACTACATGAATTTAATTCCTGAGCCTACCTTTATTGAACTAAGAAGTACTTAGTCTTAACTACTTCTACAATAATAAGTGTATATTTACTTGAGCTAGAAGTGACTTGCAGAACAATGTTCTGTTTCTTTCTGAACTGAGCCTGAAGCTCAGCCCTAACTACTACTTCACAGCACCTGGGATTTTTCCTGTTGGAACTGAGAAGTTACTGCAGCTAATTATTGCTACCTGAGCTGGAAGAGTCCCAGCCCAACTCCTTTCTTCACAGCAACATGGATGAAGATCTCTTTGGCCTGTGCTGGAAGTAACTTGCATAACAACTTTTCTTCCCCTTTTTGAACTGAGCCAACTGCTCAACCCTATCTCCTTCTTCACAGCTCCCTAAGAGAATGTTATTTAGGTTTGTTGGCTGAGCCTGTGAAAGGGCCGACCCAGGCTGCTACCTTCTTCTCAGAGAATCCTTCTGAGCTAACTTGCAGGTGCAGATGAAGATCACACCAGCTATCTTGCTTTTGAAGATATTGATTCCAACACCTACCTTGATCTTTGTCTTGTAGACTTGAGCTTCATGTTCTTCAGCTCCAGAACAATGGCGGAGAAGAAGAACTGCCTGATGCCTTTTCTCAAAAGCTCACTTTTCTCTGTTAAAGTCTTTTTCTTTTATTGAATTTGACCCAACGACTCTTGAGCAGTGGGCCCCACATAATTAATAGCTAGCAGTAACTTTACTTTAATGCCAATTGGCATATAGTAGGTGTGCGACAACATTTGTCGTGCACTGTAGCCATCCCGCCACTAATTTGAAATCTGTTGACTTGTTGACACCATCAGTTGTGGACTTAGCCAAAAATCAAACAACGTTAGCAGAGGCGTTGAGTGAGTAAGCATCACTCAATGCCAAAACACTTAGACAAATTTACTGTCTCTTGGCATTGAGTGAGTAACTTTAACTCAACGCCAAACTACTTAGAATATAAATCTATTTCTAGGCATTGAGTGATTCAGCTTCACTTAATGCCAACTTTCTTTATCAGCTTTCTGCTTCTTGGCATTGAGTGAGTGAAAATCACTCAACGCCAAACTCCTTAGACAAAATTCTTTCTTCACTGGGCGTTGATAGCGTTGAGGGAGCAACCTCCACTCAACGCTTTTTGCCTTACCATATTTCTGCCTCTGCAGCATCTTAGGCGTTGAGAGCGTTGAGTGAGCACTCCTCACTCAATGCTTTTTGCCTTAAGCATTTTCCTGCTTAACTGTCTCAACGCTTTCTTGTTCTCTATTGAGACAAACACTTGCCTCAGCGTTATGCTGAGACTAACACTTGCCTTAGCGGATTTTACCTTAGACAAAATCTTCCCGCTTCTCTGGAGTTGAGAGCATTGAGTGTGTCTTGATCACTCAATGCTTTTTGTCTTAGCCAATTTTCCGTGTTTAAAAACACTTGCTTAGACTGTCTTACTTTGAACCGAGTTTGACGAATGGTGAACTGAGCTCAATGAATTTTGAACAAAGTTCGGCGAATTCTCAACTGAGCTCGACGAACTCAGAATCTCAAGTTTGAATTTAGCTCGACAAATGGTGAGCGAAGATCGGCGAACTCTGAACTCAGCTCGATGAATTCTAAACTGAGCTCGACGAATTGTGAGCTCAGCTCGAAGAACTCTAACATGTATCAATGAATCCTTCTAAGCCGTCTCAGCAATTATGCTGAGACATTCTTCTCAGTTGTCTCACTTGTCTCGACGCTTTTGCCTTAGTCATATTATCTATATTCCAGCTTACTCTTTTTGTTCACCTGTCCAATCAAGGACAACCTGCATGCATGAACTTAAGCACACATCAAATATAACTATGCTCTTAGTATTGATGGTGATGCCTCTTAAAATACTCTCTAGAGAACATTGTGGGCAATGTACCCAACAATCTCCCCCTATTTGAAGAAGGCAAAATACCCAACAATACTAAGAGGCATTATCATGATAGCCAGAATAATTTCATGCAACTTTAGACATTTCTACACATCTGCTAGCATATGCTATATTAATACAATGCGCTCTAATTAATTGTATTAACTTAATAAGTTAAGTCAATGAATCCTCATACTACTTGAGCAATTGCTCAAGTAATATGAACTCTCCTTTATACCACTTAATGTTTAAATAGAGCACTACTAGAAGCATTGCCCCTTATGTATTGCCATACATATCTCCTCCTTTCTGTCTTCTTCAATTGGTATATTTATTGAGTGAGTAGACAATATCATGGGAGAGATTATCTCCTGATACTAGTCAAAGTCCTATGTTGATACAATTAATGAAATCATCCTAGTGATCTGTTTACTTGAATAGGAGTCATACCTCTTGCGTTAATACATTGATACAACACAACACTGCTCCAAAGAGCTTACACCTTTGAAACCCGCTCCAAAGAGCTTACACCTCAGATCCCTCAGGATCACTAAGTCTCCTCCAAAACTTACTTCTCAGCCACAAGGGCCTACAACTCAGTGGTTAACAAACCACCCACCTTAGGCTGTTAAGCCATAAACTCAGGCTGGGAGGACAGCCCTTCCTCAGATCCACAAAGTATCCTACCTCAGAGCTTTGTAGTGCTCCTACACTCAATGACACTCAAGCTACCTACCTCAGTCTTATCTCTAAGGTCTACAGCTCAGGATTTTCAGCCTACAACTTCAGGCATAAGGCCCTACTCTCAGAGTACTGCGACACTCCTACAACTCAGTACCCAACAGGTATCTACCTCAGTGCCCCTCCAGGCACCTAAAACTCAGTGACAAACTTGTCACCTACCTCAGGCCAAAAGGCCCTACACTCAGATCCACACTTGGATCCTACCTTAGAGAGCAGCACTCTCCTACCTCAGGCAATTAAGCCCTACAGCTCAGATCCACACTTAGATCCTACAGGATAAATGGCTTTGTGGGAACTCTTGACACAAGAGATGTTTCTCTGTGTCAAGCTTCTTGACCGATGTAAACTCAGCCCAACTTATGACTACAGGAATTTAATTTCTGAGCCTACCTTTACTGAACTAAGAAGTACTTAGCCCTAACTACTTCCACAACAACAAGTGTATATTTACTTGAACTGGAAGTGACTTGTAGAATAATGTTCTGCTTCTTCCTGAACTGAGCCTGAAGCTCAGCGCTAACTACTACTTCACAGCACCAGGGATTTTTCTTGCTGGAACTGAGAAGTTACCGCAGCTAATTGCTGCTACCTAAGCTGGAAGAGTCCCAGCCTAACTCCTTTCTTCACAGCAATATGGATGAAGATCTCTTTGGCCTGCGATGGAAGTAACTTGCAGAACAGCTTCTCTGCCCCTTTTTGAACTGAGCCAACTGCTTAGCCCTATCTCCTTCTTCACAGCTCCCCAAGAGAATGTTATTTAGGTTTGTTGGCTGAGCCTGTGAAGCACCTACAATAAGGGTCGGCCCAAGCTGCTACCTTCTTCTCAGAGAATCCTTCTGAGCTAACTTGCAGGTGCAGATGAAGATCACACCATCTATCTTGTTGTTGAAGATCTTGATTCCAATAGCTACCTTGCTCTTTGTCTTGTAGACTTGAGCTTCCCATTCTTCAGCTCCAGAATAATGGTGGAGAAGAAGAACTGCCTTATGTCTTTTTCTCAAAAGCTCACTTTTCTCTGTTAAAGCCTTTTTCTTTTATTGAATTTGACCCAACGGCTCTTGAGCGGTGGGCCCCACATAATTAATGGCCAGCAACAACTTTGTTTAACTCCAACTATCGTACAGTAGGTCTGTGACAACATTTGTCACGTACTATAACCATCCCGCCTCTAATTTGAAATATGTTGACTTGTTGACGTCATCAGCTGTGGGCTTAGCCAAAAATCAAGCAATATTAGCATAGACGTTGAGTGAGTAAGCATCACTCAATGCCAAACAACGTAGACATATTTACAGTCTCTTGGCATTGAATGAGTAACCTTCACTCAATGCCAAACTACTTAGAATATAAATCTATTTCTAGGCATTGAGTGATTCAGCTTCACTCAATGCCAACTTGCTTTATCAGCTTTTTGCTGCTTGGCGTTGAGTGAGTGGGCATCACTCAACGCCAAACTGCTTAGACAAAATTCTGTCCCCACTAGGCGTTGACAGCGTTGAGTGAGCAACCTCCACTCAACATTTTTTCCTTAATCATTTTTCTGCCTCTACAACATTTTAGGCATTGAGAGTGTTGAGTGAGCACTCCTCACTCAATGCTTTCTGCTTTAGGAATTTTCCTGCTTAATTGTCTCAACATTTTCTTGTTCTCTACTGAGACAAACACTTGTCTCAGCGGTTATGCTGAGGTTAATACATGTCTCAGCGGTTTTTGCCTTAGACAAAATCTTCCAGCTTCTCTGGCATTGAGAGCGTTGAGTGTGTCTTCATCACTCAACACCTTGCCTTACCCAATTTTCTGTGTTTAAAAACATTGGCTTAGACTGTCTTACTTTAAACTGAGTTCGACGAATGGTGAACTGAGCTTGACAAATTCTGAACTCAGTTCGACAAATTCTCAACTGAGCTCGACGAACTCAGAATCTCAAGTTCTGAATTTAGCTCGACGAATGGTGAGCTGAGATCGACGAACTCTGAACTCAGCTTGATGAATTCTGAATTGAGCTTGACGAATTGTGAGCTTAGCTCGACGAACTCTAACCTATCTCAACGAATCCTTCTCATCTATCTCAACGATTATGCTGAGACATTCTTCTCAGCTGTCTCAGCTGTATCAACACTATTTCCTTAGTCAAATTACTGAACTGTCTTAACCCTTTCTTCTCAGCTGTCTCAGCGGTTATGCTGAGACATTCTTCTCATCTATCTCAGCTGTCTTGACGCTTTTGCCTCAGTCATATTATCTGACTTCCAGCTTACTCTTTTTATTCACCTGTACAATCAAGGACAACCTGCATGCATGAACTTAAGCATACATCAAATACAACTATGCTCTTAGTATTGATGGTAATGCCTCTTCAAATCCTCTCTAGGGAACATTGTGGGAAATGGACCCAACAATCTCCCCCTATTTGAAGAAGGCAGAACACCCAACAATACTAAGAGACATTATTATGATAGCCAAAATAATTTCATGCAGCTGTAGACATTTCTACACACCTGATAGCATATATTATATTAATACAATGTACTTGAATTAATTGTATTGACTTAATAAGTTAAGTCAATGCATCCTCATATTACTTGAGCAATTGCTCAAATAATATGAACTCTCCTTTATACCACTTAATGTTTAAATGGAGCACCACTAGAAGCATTGCTCCTTATGTATTGCCACACATACCTCCCCCTTTCTGTCTTCTTCAATTGGTATATTTATTGGGTGAGTAGACAATATCATGGGAGAGATTATATCTTGATACTAGTCAAAGTCCAATGTTGATATTACTCAGGAAATCATACTAGTGATCAGTCTACTCGATTAAAAGTCATACCTTCTGTATTGATACATTGATATAACACAACATTGCAGCATTCGAGCTTGCTGCACACATAGTTCCACTTGCTGATGTTGTATCTACAGAATAAGCATCCACCTGTGATGATATCATTGATACACCACACCATTGTAGTCCCTTGACTCTTGAGTGAATTATGTATCCACTTGAGATGGCTGCTAGCTGTTCCTCTTCTTATAGTCTCCCCCTTGGTCTGTGCATTGTCCTTAAGACAAACTGAATAGTAGTTGTCACAGCTGATCTACTGCAGTAGCTGTCTGCTCCCCCTCAACTGAGGCATCCTTTGTCAGATTCCTGGTAGACACTCTGGTCTATGCTAGTATACTTTTCTACCTACAAGAAAAGTAAATCCTGCAACACACCCAACTTAACCAAGAGGGTGTTGAACTTGACTTCATCTAGTGGCATGATAAACATGACAGCCACTTGTCAGTTAGGATAAACTCAGAATTGAGTTCTTCCTTATGCTCCCAAGCTCATTGATACTTAACCTATATATGCATAGTCCTGCTATGACAGTCAGGATTCCTAGCAACTTAGATAACACTAGTAGAATATCAATATAAAAGAAATTCTACTTATCTGGAGGTTATGGTTCTGATGCCATAAGATTTCCGTTTGATAATCTTGAGTTTGACGAATTATTCAGATTTCATCGAGCTCCATTCGACAAATTCTTCTGATTTTGTCGAGCTCCGTTCAATGAACGAAGGTGATTTTGTCGAGCTCCATTCGACGAATGAAGGTTATTTCGTCGAGCTCCATCCATGATGATTCTTAGCAACTCTCTTGAACCTTGCAGTCTCTTTGTGCTGAGCCAGATATTCTCCCCTTCTTTAACAACAGACTTGCCTTTGGCTTCAGCTTTCTGAATAGCATTACAAGAGTGTTCAATCCACTTGGTACTATCTTGATCATTACATTGATCTCCACACATGATCACCACTTGATCAATCCCTTCTTGGTTTCTGAATAGACAGGGAAGAGCTGGTCTGCTGTGATTCTCCTCCCCCTAACTGATTGCAGATACCATTGATGCTGCTGCTAGCTTTCTCTTCTCATGAGGCTGAATGTTCTTCTACAGCTGCTGGACTTTGCTACCATTTGAGCCTTCAATGATATTTCCATGAATCATCCTATCATTCTAATACCAAGTCTTTCTTTACATTACTATTCCAATAGGAATGAGTTGACTTGTATCAACAATAGCTGGAGCAATCTAGCTTTTCTTGTGAACTTGCTCATTCACAATAGTTGCAATTATCTGGATAGTCTCCCTCTCATCCTTAGCATTGTCTATAAAGACATTGTTGAACTTCAACAGGAGTGCTGATCTTTTCAGTGTTGGAGGTACTCTAGGCAAGGCTCAAGCTTGTCCAGCAATCCTGACTGAACATGTTCCCCAAATATGAGCATCTAGCTTGACAGTCTTTTCTTTGGAATTGGCACAAAGCCTGTCCATAAAGCCCACTGACTTGGACATACCTTGCTGTAGGTTTAGATGATATTGAATCCTGAGCATACATTTCTCTTCAAGTTTTCTCCAAAGAGTCTAATAGCTGATGATACCACTTGACAACCTTTTCAGCTGAGCACAGTGTGCCTCTTCCTTGTTGCTCATAGAGGAGCTACTTGTGCTTTCCTCAAATATGAGTACATCCTACTTGTCCTTTCTAGATTTGCTGGTGTGGCAGCAATACTTTGTCCAACCAGACATTCTTGCTGGCTGGATCCAGCTGGCCTTAGCCCAATACTTGTGCAATTTATTCTTCTTTAGGAATGCACATAACATTCTTATCCTCGGGGTCTGAACCATAGGATAACTTCCTTGTTCCAGTCCAAATTCTGGAATATCTTCTATCCAAGTGCCACATGGGGGATGGGCACTAAGACTAACCTACAAAACAAAATTACCTTACCTTAGGACCCCAATATCTATTGGGTCCTAGGTCCCTGTTAGCATAAGAATACATATGTCTAACTTCTGGAGTCCTGTCAGGAAGACACTGCCTTGCCTTTGGCATACTAGTGTTGTGCCAACAATCTATGACAAAGTTGCCCACTTTGTCACAACACCAATATTCATGGATGTTGTATCACCTTTTTTGAACACACTTTAAAGTGTGCAAGCCATTTCTAGCTGCCTGTTCAGTGGGGAGAACTGTGGCCTTCTTCATATTTCTGCCAGCAAGAGCTTGACCAAAAGTGAGTTTGCCAGTAGATTAACTTGGCTTACCCTGAACATCATTAGTAACATCCTTCTTTGCAGATGGCATGTTCTTCATGTATTTAGGGACAACCAAGATAGCCTTACTGACTGAATTACCTTTAATTTGAGTTCTTGCTGGAAGAACCTTAGAATAGGACATTGCCACATCCTTGACTGTAGGGGCTGGGGCACCAAATACAAAAGGTCCAGGTTGGGCCTTTTGAACTTCTACATGGGGAGCCTTCTGGGCACACAATCCCATGGCCTCTCTTCTTCCCTTGTAAGGTACTTTTGTAATCTTACAAGGAAGATTACCACTCCTCCAGTGACCATACTTATAGTCATGGTCATACCTGTTGGATGGGAGAATTACCTTATAAAAGGTAGACTGAGGCCTGACAGGAGCTAGGTCTCTTCGCTGAGATTGGATAACCTTAGAAATCCACTCAGATTCAGATTTTTCTTTTGATAGCATCTATCTTAGAGAAGTTGGCCACTATCCTCTTTTCCCTTTCAAGTTTCTCTTCAAGAACTTTGATAATAGAGTCCTTATATTTAATGGACTCAACATGGGTATCTACCATGGTCTTTAGATGACCAACTTCCCTCAACGCCAACTTGCTTTATCAACTTTTTGCTGCTTGGCATTGAGTGAGTGAGCATCACTCAATGCCAAACTCCTTAGACAAAATTCTATCTCCACTAAGCGTTGACAATGTTGTGTGAGCAACCTCCACTCAACACTTTTTGCCTTAACCATATTTCTGCCTCTGCAGCATCTTAGGAGTTGAGAGCATTGAGCGAGCACTCCTCACTCAACGCTTTCAGCCTTAAGCATTTTCCTGCTTAAATGTCTCAACGCTTTCTTGTTCTCTGCTGAGATAAACACTTGTCTCAGCGATTATGTTGAGACTAACACTTGTCTCAGCAGTTTTTGCCTTAGACAAAATCTTCCTACTTCTCTGGCATTGAGAGCGTTGAGTGTGTCTTCATCACTCAACGCTTTTTTGCCTTAGCCAATTTCCTGTGTTTAAAAACACTGGCTTAGATTGTCTTTCTTTGAACTAAGTTTGACGAATGGTGAACTGAGCTCGATGAATTTTGAACTCAGTTCGACGAATTCTCAACTGAGCTCGACGAACTCAGAATCTCAAGTTCTGAATTTAGCTCGACGAATAGTGAGCTGAGATCGACGAACTCTGAACTCAGCTCGACGAATTCTGAATTAAGCTCGACAAATTGTGAGCTCAGCTCGACGAACTCAAACCTGTCTCAATGAATCCTTCTCAGGTGTCTCAGTAATTATGCTGAGACATTCTTCTCAGCTATCTCAATTGTCTCGACGCTTTTTCCTTAGTCAAATTACTGAACTGTCTTAACCCTTTCTTCTCAGCTGTCTCAACGGTTATGCTGAGACATTCTTCTCAGCTGTCTCGATGCTTTTGCTTTACTCATATTATCTGGCTTCCAGTTTACTCTTTTTGTTCACTTATCCAATCAAGGACAACCTGCATGCATGAACTTAAGCACACATCAAATACAACTATGCTCTTAGTATTGATGGTGATTCCTCTTCAAATCCACTCTAGGGAACATTGTGGGCAATGGACCCAACACTTTTCATGAAATTCTCAAGGTTATCATGATGAAAAGAGAGTTGAGTTTAAGTTTTAATGGTTGTATCCCTCGGCTTAGTGGATTAACTAGTCCACGTGTGAAAATATACATATACACATCGAAAAATACTTGGTTTATTACATTTATTACCCTATATGAGTATGAAGATCTAATAGGACAATTCATGATATGCACACCTCTAGATTTAATATAAGTATTTACAAGAGATTTTACGTTCGTTAAAGTATAGTGACATTTGATTTAAGGAGATGCTATGAGTACGAGATAAAGGTATTTATCTTTTTATATTTTGAAAATAACTAACATGCAATCCTAACATAAAACCATCCCAGAGAGCAAGTAGGTACGAAAAATAATAAGAAATTAGCATAACGGTTAGCAAATAGTCTAACATCTGCAATAATTCACTGTGGGTATCAACAACTTGACACGAACCCACAAAACAACATGTATGTCTAAGCTAAAATAAGAACAACAAAACTACCTCACGAAGGTGAGGGAAGAAACTATAACTACTAAGCTCATGTCAAGAACCACCAACTCTAGCTTCCCGGACCGCTACTATTCCGAGCCTAAGGCATTCAAACGAAAGAACGCCTCAGCAAGAATAAACAAGTGACAATAAATACAAAAAGTAAATGAACAAGAAAAGTCCAAGGGTTACCAACCCAAGACAGAAAAACTGCCAAACCACAGCACCTAAGTCAAAACTCAGTAAACAAATGAAGAATTCAAGAAGTTAATTGTGTAAAAGTGCGCCAAGTGCTACAAAAAGCTATGCTTATAAACATATGCATATATATAGGAAAAGATTGATCGGATGTAAAACGTGAATCATTAACAACGGTAAAAGAAACACGGTATTGAGGCAGTGGCCACATTGTCCAACACAAACCATCAGACCAAACTACTCAAAAAGGTACTATGGCGGTGTCCATATTGTCCAACACGACCAAACAGTCCAAAAAAAACACTCGGTGTAATGATTCACAATCTGGCACTGAGGTGGTGGTCATTTATCCACTACCAACCCCAGTCCACAATTGAACTTCCAAAAGTACTGATAATGAAAGAAAAACCCAAGACTTAGTATCAAATTTCCAAAGCGACACAAAGTAAGAAAGTCCAGAAAATCAATGAAGGTATACTCGACAAATTGGAGTTCATTTGACGAAAAATTCTAAGTCCAGACTGATTTGTCAAGAATACTCGACGAATTCAAAGTCACTCGACTCTTTTCTGCTCCACTCAACGCCTTTTTGACTCCACTCAACGCTTTTGACTCCAAGACTGGTTCATTTGACGCTTAACTGGAATCACTCAACGCACTCGATGCTAAAGCCAGTTTCACTCAACGAATTTGACTTCAAGACAGAATCACTCGACGCCAAAGCTAGTTTCACTCAATGAATTTGACTTCAAGACAAAATCACTCGATGCACTCGACGCCAAAGCCAATTTAACTCAACGAAATTGACTTCAAGGCAGAATCACTCGACCCACTCGACGCTAAAGCTAGTTTCACTCAACGAATTTGACTTCAAGATAGAATCTCTCGACGCACTCGACACCAAAGCCAGTTTCTCTCAATGAATTTGACTTCAAGACACAATCACTCGACGCATTCGACGAATTTTGTTTCACTCGACGAATTTGACTTTGCCTCAAGAGTTTACTCGATGATTAAGACTTGGACCGATCTCTTCAATGCACAGATTCAACAAATACTAATCCCTACCATATTCCTAAGTTCTATATAGGAAAGAAAAGGATAACTGGAATGAAAGAGCTAGTAAGAGGGGAGGAACCACCACTTGCCTCAAAATATCCTGAAACTCGACCATCTGAACACTCCACGACACAGATCGGCTGAAAAAGAAAGTACAACAACTAGATCTGGAGAGATTTAGATAAAATGAAGGTTTAGGGCCACACACCCCAACTCCAAAAGTCCATGAAAACAAAAAATACCTACAAACAACGCGTAGATCTCGGCGAGAGATTTCCAGATCTATGCTCCGCTGAAGATTTCTCCCACCAGAGCTCCCGAAACGGCTGCCGGAAGGTTCACGATGAAAAACTCGCCGCCTCTCTCACGACTCTCTCGATAAGACCCTTTTTGAGGAAGAAGGATGAATAGGGTTTTCGTTTTATAAGTATATATATATATATATATAATATTATACTATTAATATAATAATTAGAAAAAACTCAAATGACAAGGGTGACCAAATCACCACACTTTTCGATGAAATTCACACCAAAGCTAATTGTCGGTGCTATGAATCCAACGATGAAGTCGAAATCAGTATCTGACAAAGCAAACTCGGGTTAAAAAATTCTCTGAAGTTAAAACAACAAAACATCCTTATAAAATTCACCGAGTCTTTAAAAATGCCCGGTTCGCAACAAAACTTCACAAACACGCTTAAATTGATTACTTTACTTTTCCGAGTCAAAAACTCTAATTCCGATGAGTCTAAAAACTCGCCCTCTCACCCCAACGAACAAAATCTCGCACTAACGACGGCGTGTCATTAACCATGCGTCAACGTAATGCCCTTACATCATTAATACACCACTAAAGGGATTAAAATAATTATTGAAAATTCAGTGGCTTTACAGCCACTCTCCCAAAAAAGAAGTTTCGTCCCGAAACTTGATACGCATTTCGAATCTGGAACACAAAGGAAGTAACCCAAGGTTACTGGATAGAAATACTTATCGAGGGAGTCTAGGAGAAAAGGTGAGGATGAACCTCTCTTATAGCTGACTCTAACTCCCATGCCGCGCTCTCGACATCTTTGTTTTTCCAAAGAACCTTGACCGATGGTATTGTCTTTCTCCGCAACACCCAATCCCGAGTCTCCAGAATACGAAATGGCTCCTTGACATATGAAAGATTAGGCTGCTACTAGGGTATCGAGTCAAGAACATGACTATCACTAAGAACACACTTTCACAACTGACTCACATGAAACACATCGTGAACACCAGGGAAAATAGCAGGCAAATCCAGCCTATAAGCTGACACTCTGATGCGCTCAACAATCTAGAAAGGTCCCACATACCTAGGATCCAACTTGTGGTTCCTTCCAAACCTCTTAACACCTGGAATCAGAGAAACCTTCAGAAAAATCTTGTCCCCAACTGCAAATTCCAAATCAACCCTTCATTGATTAACATACTTCTCGTAACGCTCCTAAGCCACACAGAGCTTCTCATGAATATGCGTCACAAAAATACTCATTTACTCTAAAGATTCCATACCCAACAACGGTCTCTCACCAACCTCAGCCCAAAATAAGGGCGTTCGACAATGCCTTCCATACAAAGCCTCAAAGGGAGTTATCTACAAACTTTCCTGATAATTGTTATTATAAGCAAACTCCATCAGTCCATGAAGCTCGTCCCAGGATTCACTATGGTTCAGGATATAACACCTAATCATATCTTCCAAAATCTGATTATCTCTCTCCATCTAACCATTGGTCTGCGGATGATAAGCGGTTGAATACCTGATATTAGTGCCCAATCCCTATTGCAGAATTTGCCAGAAATACGACATAAACCTGGAGTCTCGATCCCACACAATACTTACTGACACTCCATGCAGTCTGATGACTTCATATAAATATAATTACACTATCTTCTTCATGGAATAACCAATCTTAAAAGGCACAAAGTGAGCACACTTCGTCAATCTATCAACTATGACCCAAACAGAATCATGCCCTTGACAAACCGGTAATATAGTCCATATAGATGCTCTCTCACTTCCAACTTGGAATATCCAGATGCATCAGCTTTCCACCAGGCCTTCTATGATTTGCCTTAACACGCTTGCAGATTAAGCACTCGGACATGAACTTAGATATATCGTTCTTCATCCCATACCACCAAACGATCTGCTTTAGATCTATATACATCTTTGTAGAGCCAGGGTGGTATGCAACACTAGAATAATGCGCTTCACTGCAAATCTTTGTCCAAATATCACCAACCGCTGTAATACAATATCTGACGCGGTACTTCAAGGTACCCACATTATCAATCGAAAAGTCAGGTTATTCCCCTTTCTCAGTTATACTCCGGGTATGCTGCAAATTGAGATCGTCCTTCTGATGTTGCCTTGTGAGCGTAATCCACGAAGGCCCTGGCACTTCCAAGCTACTCGGCGAGTCACACTCCTAATAATTATGTTCATTAATAAGAACTCCACCAAGGATTGTACATAAAGGTTAAAGATTTGCACAGTCTTTCTACTCAAGACGTCGACTACCATATTAGCTTTGCTCGGATAATAAAGGATATCGACATTATAATTAGCGACGTACTCCAACCATATGCGCTGGCGCAAATTCAACTCCTTTTTAGTGAAGACGTACTTCAAGCTATTATAGTCTGTATAAATCTTGCACAGTGCGCCATACAATAGATGTCTCCAAAGCTTCAGGTCATAAATTACTGCCACAAATTCCAAATCATGCGTAGGATAATTCAATTCGTGAACCTTCAATTGTCTCGACCCACACGCAATCACTTTTCTCTCTTGCATCAAGACACATCCAAGCCCGACGTGCGAAGCATCCACATAAACAGTATACTCTACTCCTTTGGTAGGTAAGGTCAACACTAGAGCAGAGCACGATCTCCTTTTCAACTCCTGAAAGGCTCCTTTGCACTCATCGCTCCACACAAACGTTGCGTTTTTCTGCGTAAACTTAGTTAGAGGTGCAGACAAAATGGAGAATCCTTTCACAAATCTTCTATATAGCCTGCTAGTCCTAGGAAATTTCTTATCTCTTTAGGTGTGGTAGGTCTTTTCCAATCCATCACGACATCTATCTTCTTTGGGTCAACCAAAATTCTTTCTTTATTCACAACATGACCTAAAAAGGACACCTGAGGAAGCCAAAAGTCGAACTTACTCAACTTTGCATACAACTTGTGCTCTCTTAGAGTAGATAGAACTAAATGCAAGTGCTGGGCATGCTCCTTAGTACTCCAGGAATATACTAGAACATCGTCAATGAAAATGAACACAAACTGATTCAGAAAATATTTAAACACTCTATTCATCAAGCCCATAAAAGGAGAGGGTGCATTTGTCAATCCAAAGGACATCACAAAGAACTCAAAATGTCCATGTCAAGAAGAAAAGCAGTTCGCGTAACATCCGACTCACTGATCCTCAACTAATGGTAGCTTGAACGAAGATCAATCTTCGAGAACACCGTACTACCATGCGACTGATCAAACAAATCATCTATCTGCGATAATGGATACCTGTTCTTGATGGTTACCATATTTAACTCCTTATAGTCAACGCACAACCTCATAGAACCATCCTTCTTTTTCACAAATAAGACAGGAGCACCCCAAGGTTAAGAACTTGGCCTAATAAACCAAACTGTAGCAATTCATCTAGTTGGGTACGCAACTCTTCCAACTCATGTGGGGCCATACGATACATTGCCTTAATAATAGTGCAAGTTCCCGGTTCAAGATCAATAACAAACTCCACATCTCTCTCTAGCAAAAGACTAACTAGGAAAACATCGGGGAACTCTCGCAACACAAAATATCCTCGATGTGTGGTAAACTACTAACAGTTTCCAAAATAGATACCAGATAAGCAAAACAACCGGAATCTAAGAGTTTCCGAGCGCATACCACAAAAATAATTGGGAAATCCTGGCGTGAAAGCCATATACACTCATGGGGTGGACGTTGTCCATCTTGAAGTCCAAACACTTAACCTTGCATTGGATAACAATATCATATCAGGACAACCAATCCATGCCCAAAATCACATCAAAGTCCTCCAGATCTAGCACCTTCAAATCGGCAAAGGCTAGGAAATCACCTAAAAGGATAGGAAAACTCTAGATGCCTTGGTCCGACACCACCGAGTCACCAGAGGGAAACTTAATGCAAAACGAATCGTCAACTTGATCGAGAGTCATACTGTGACGCTCTACGAAAGTCCAAGCCACGAACGAGTGGGTAGCACTAGAATCAAAAAGGGCACGCGCCCAACAGTTATTTACATTAAACTTCCCTATAAAATCGTATAGGTAATTAGCCAAACAACATCAAAACTAAAGCTGAAAGATAAAAATTAGATTAGAATCTAACCTGAGATCACTTGGGTGGAAATATGTGCTTCTTCTATGGTCACAACATTCAACTTGCCCTTCCCTTTATCTAGATGTTGCGGCGGAAGAAAGGCTTGAAGTTGAACAGGCTGCAGCGGGGGCTGAGACCGCGGGCACATATACTCCAAATGCCCTTTCTTCCCATATTGGAAGCAGACCTTATCATTCGTCCAATAATGCGCAACATCATGCCCCTTCTGCTTACACGAAGTACAGACCAGGTCTCCTTTTGATGTGCTTTGAATTGCAAGCACTTGATGCTGCTTCTGTGCTCCTAACCTCTTGAAACACTTCTCGAAGGGATTGCCTGACCGGCCACCGAAACTACAGACTTCCTTGCTTCCTTTCTTCGAAGCAGGGCTAGATGCCCAAGAGCTTCTATTATCATCCGAATTTCTCTTATCCTTCCTTACCTGTAGCCCACAATTCTTTGCATTATCTATCGCCTCTACTTTCAAGGCAGCTTCCACTGCTTCAACATAAGTCTCAGATGTGCACGCTCTTGCCAACTACTGGACATCACTACGAAGTCCTCCCAGAAATCGCTTCACTCTACCTATCTCAAAGACTACCAAGTCTGGAGAAAACCAACTCAACTTACTGAACTCCACCTCATACTCACTAACTGTGATTTGCCTTTGCTTCAGGTGTAGAAAATTATTCATTAAACGGTCTTGCTCTACCGATGGTAGAAAGTTCTTTAGCAACATCCCTTTAAATGATTACCACAAACATCCCTCTATAAGTCTCTCTTCCTCTCGGATCCACCAGCTCTTAGCAAGGACCTTCAGCTGGTAAGCGGCCACCATTAGCTTCTGGTCCTCAGAAATTCCTGAATACGAAAACATCTCCTCAATGATAATAATACAATCGTCTAAAGCCATGAAATCGGCTCTCCCGTCATAGGTAAGAGGTCCTAATCACTGAAAATGAGAAATGAAATTCATCTTCGGTGGTAGTAGAACTGGAGGCACCAGAGGAGTATGAGGAACATGTATAGTCTGACCCACTACAGGGTCCTGTGCCCCAGGCTGCTGCCCTAAGAAGGCAGTCACAAAGCCTAAATCTACGATTGCATTGCAACCATCTGCCTTGAAGACAAAGCCTCATAGCTCTGCCACATCGCTTTAATCACGGTCTCACTTTGCACACATGACGAATCACCCTCAGATTGGGGAGTTGACCTCGTTGCAACATGCTTAGGTGACATTCCTAATAATACAATGAACGACTCATCAAAACCTAGCTTATGCTAGAACTACTCAATTTAATTTAGATCATACATGTATATACACTTGCTCTTACTGCTATCTTGCTCTTGGACTTTCAAAAGGGATGTTATGCTTTAGCTTAGGATGATACGCTATCATCCTATTGATGCATGTGCATATCATATGAATGCCTGAATTCTTATGTCTTTACTTTAAAACCATGTGTGTACATATATCATGAAGATCTTGACTTGACACGTGTGCTAATGCTATGTTATGTCATGCATGTTGTGTTATGCATTCTAGTAAAGGCCTTAATGCATGTTATGAGCGGCATAAACATGAAATATTATGCATCCCATACTACATAATATCGCATGTAACAAAAACATAATCTAATGGCCATCCATGTGATGATTGTTATGCATCTCATACTGCATAACTATCACATGTTGCTTCCTATGAATATCCATATACAAACACATATTATGCTTCCCATACTACATAATATGTCTCGTATACTTCTTATCATGTTTATGAGTGTAGTTTTCATGCTTCAGCCAAGGCGTACTGATGACATATCGATGTGTGTATGCAGTGAGACAAGACATCTTAAAATTTACCAGAGATAGTTGTTCGACCAACTTGTCGAACAAACCTCCCTCTGATACCAACTGTCATAACCCGTATTTTCTCAGCATTTTGTAATATATCAGAGTAAGAGAAAATGCACATGTGATGCCACACCGTGTAGGGGACAACTGCAGACGCTCAGGAAAGAACTTAATCCTAAGACTTTTCATGAAATTCTCAAGGTTATCATGATGAAAAAAGAGTTGAGTTTAAGTTTTAATGGTCGTATCCCTTGGCTCAGTGGATCAACTAGTCCACGAGTGAAAATATACCTATACGCAACGGAAAATACTTGGTTCATTATATTTATTACACTATATGAGTATGAAGATCTAATAGGACAATTCATGATATGCACACCTCTAGATTTAATATAAGTATTTGAAAGAACTTTTATGTTCGTTAAAGTAGAGTGACATTTGATTTAAGGAGAAGCTATGAGTACAAGATAAAGGTATTTATCTTTTTAAAATTTGAAAATAACTAACATACAATCCTAACGTAAAACCATCCCAGAGAGCAAGTAGGTACTACAAACAATAAGAAATTAACATAGCATCTATCAAATAGTCTAACATATACAATAATTTATTGCGGGCGTCAATAACCTGACACGAACCCACAGAACAAAATGTATGTCTGAGCTAAAATAAGAACAACAAAACTACCTCACGAAGGTGAGGGAAGAAACCACAACTACTAAGTCAAAACTCAGTAAACAAATAAAGAATTCAAGAGGTTAATTGTGTAAAAGTGCATCAAGTGCGACAAAGAGCTATGCTTATAAACACACACACACACACATACACACACACACACACACACACACATATATAGGAAAAGACTGATCGGATGTAAAGCGTGAATCATTAACACCAAAAAAAGAAACACGGTACTGAGGCGGTGACCATATTGTCCAACACAAACCATTAGACCAAACAACTCGAAAAGATACTGTGGGGGTCGCCACATTGTCCAACACGACCCAACAGTTCAAAAAAAACCACCAGGGGGAATGATTCACAAGCCGATACTGAGGTGGTGGTCCTTTATCCGCTACAAACTCCAATCCACAATTGAACTTCCAAAAGTACTGATAATAAAAGAAAAACCCAAGACTTAGTATCAAATTTCCATAGCGCCACAAAGTAAGAAAGTCCAGAAAAATCTATGAAGGTATACACGACGAATTGGAGTTCATCTGACAAAAAATTCTAAACCCACCCCAATTCGTCGAGAATACTCGATGAATTCAAAGTCACTCGACGCTTTTCTACTCCACTCAACGCCTTTTTGACTCCACTCAACGCTTTTGACTCCAACACTGGTTCACTTGACGCCTAACTGGAATACTCGATGCCAAATCCAGTTTCACTCAACGAATTTGACTTCAAGACAGAATCACTCGACGCACTCGATGAATTTTGCTTCACTCGATGAATTTGACTTTAAGACAACTACTCGACGCACTCAACGCCAAAGCCAGCTTCACTCAACAAATTTGACTTCAAGACAGAACCACTCGATGCACTCAACGCCAAAGCCAGTTTCACTCAACGAATTTGACTGCAAGACAGAATCACTCGATTCACTCGATAACAAGCTAGTTTCACTCAATGAATTTGACTTCAAGACAGAATAACTCGACGCACTCAACACCAAAGCCAGTTTTACTCAACAAATTTGACTTTAAGACAGAATCACTCGACGCACTCGACGCTAAAGCCTGTTTCACTAAACAAATTTGACTTCAAGACAGAATCACTCGATGCATTCGACGAATTTTGCTTCACCCGACGAATTTGACTTCGCCTCAAGATTTTACTCGATGATTAAGACCTGGACCGATCTCTTCACTACATAGATTCAACAAATACTAATCCCTACCCTATTCCTAAGCTCTATATAGGAAAGAAAAGGATAACAAGAATGAAAGAGCTAGTAAGAGGGGAGGAATTACCATTTGCCTTAAAATCTCCTAAACCTTGACCTTCTGAACACTCCACAACATAGATCGGCCAAAAAAGAAAGAACATCAACTAGATCTAGAGAGATTTGGACAAAACGATGGTTTAGGGACACACACCCTAATGCCAAAAGTCCACGAAAGCAAAAAAACACACCACCAACGCATAGATCTCGGCAAGAGCTTTCCGGATCTATGCTCCGCTGAAGATTTCGCCCATCGGAGCTCCCGAAACGGCTGTCGGAAGGTTAACAATGAAAAACTCACCGCCTCTCTCACAAATCTCTTGATTAGGCCCTTTTGGGGAAGAAGGATGAATAGGGTTTTCATTTTATAAGTATATACATATAATATTATATTATTTATATAATAACTAGAAAAAAATTCAAACAACGAGGGTGACAAAATCACCATGGTTTTCGGTGAAATTTACACCAAAGTTAAATGTCGGTGCTACGAATCCAATAGCGAAGTTGAAATCAGGATCTGACAAAACAAACTCGGGTTAAAAATTTCCCGAAGTTAAAACAACAAAACATCCTTATAAAATTCACCGAGTCTCCAAAAACGCCCGGTTCGCAACAAAACTTCCAAACACGCTTAAAATTAATTACTTTAATTTTTCGAGTTAAAAAATCTAATTCCGATGAGCCTAAACCAACCCTCTCGCCCCAACGAACAAAATCTTGCACTAATGACGGCGCACCGTTAACCATGCGTCAATGTAACGCCCTTACGCCATTAATACACCACTAAATGGATTAAAATAATTATCAAAAATTCAGGGGCATTACACATACTGATGGTGTATAAAGGTAAGGGCAAAAAGCCTAGGGGTTCAAGAAGACTATGGTTGGACCTATGTCATCTCTTGATCCCAAGTCTTTAGCACTGAAGAAAAAGGGCGCGACAAAGGAAGGGAAATGCCACTATTGTGGCAATGTTGGTAATTGGAGGAGGAATTGTCCTTCTTACATTGAAGGCCTGCAGAAGATGAAGGGAGGTATAACTTTTGCTTCAAGTATTTTTATTATGAAGATAAATCTTTCTACTCCTTCATCTTTGATATTGGATACCAGATGTGGTTCTCACATTTGTACAAATCTGCAGGAACTAGGAAAAAGGAGATTATTGGGTAAAGGAGAGGTGGACTTACGTATTAGAAATGAAGCAAGAGTTGATACTGTTGTCATTAGTGTCTACCGTCTTTCTTTTCCCACAGGGCTTGTAATAGAACTAGATAACTGTTATTTCATTCCTTCCATAACTAGAAATATTATATTCATTTCATGTTTAGACATGAAAGGCTTTTCCTTTATAATTAAGAACAACCATTGTTCTATTTTATGAATGATATTTGTTATGGTGTGGCCCAAATATTTAATGGTTTGTATGTTTTGAACTTAGATCATCCGATCTATAACATAAAAATACTAAAAGACTAAGAATGAATGACTCAAATCCTACATACCTTTGACATTGTCATTTGGGCCATATAAATGAGAAATGCATATCCAAGCTCTATAAAGTTGGTTTACTGAACTCATTTGTTTTTGAATCATTTGCAAGATACAAATCATGTTTATTAGGCAAGATGACTAAAGTCTCTTTCACTGGTCATATTGAGAGGGCTGATGATCTCTTGGGTGTAATTCATAGTGATGTATGTGGTCCCATGAGTTTTATGGCTAGAGGTGGGTACTACTACTTTGTTATATTTACTGATGATTTCAGTAGATACGGATATGTGTATCTTATGAAGTACAAATCCAAAATCTTTGAAAAGTTCAAAGAGTTTAAGAGTGAAGTAGAGAACCAGTTGGGAAAAAGGGTTAAAGCACTCCGATCTGATCGAGGTAGCGAATAACTAAGTCATGAGTTTGGTGATCATCTAAAAGAGTGTGATATTATATCACAACTCACTCTACCTAGAACACTACAACATAATGGTGTGTCTGAGAGGAGCAATCGTACTTTGTTAGACATGGTGCGGTCGATGATGAGTCATGCAGATTTACCTGTTTCCTTTTGGGGTTTTTCTTTAGAGACAGTTGCTTTCACACTAAATCATCTTCCAACAAAAACAGTTCAAAAGACAACATATGAGATATGGACTGGGAAGTGTCCTGGTATGTCCTTCATGAAGATTTGGGGTTGTAAGGTATACATACGACGATAAATGCCTGACAAGCTAGAACCCAAGTTGCATAAGTATTTTCTTGGAGGGTATCCTAGGGAAGCCAAATGGTACTAACTTCTACCCACCATCTAGGGGCAAAGTGTTTGTCGCAAGGAATTGTGTCTTTTGGGAGAAAGAGTTCTTATCTAAAAAGACTACAAAGGTGGAACTTAAAGAGGTTCAGGAATCACAAACAGTGAACAAACCATAATTGAAACCTGAGCAAGGACTACAAGTTACTGTAACTAGAGAGTCTGCTCAGGAAACACATATCCTACGTAGATTTGGTAGGCCTAGATTTGAGCTGAGAGATATGGATTTCTTATATTCAAATAGGTAATGTGTTGCTTATGGATTATGATGATGAGTCTGCCCTACCAAGAGGTTATGAGTGGACCGGAATCCGAGAAGTGGCTTGAGGCCATGAAATTTAAAATGGAATCCATGTATGCAAACCAAGTTTGGATCTTGGTGGAACCACTAGAAGGGGTACGATCCATAAAGTGCAAGTGGGTCTTCAAGAAGAAGACTGATATGGATGGAAATGTACAAACATTCAAAGAGCGATTAGTGGCTAAAAGTTTCAAGAAAATTCATGGCGTTGACTATGATGAGACCTTTTCCTCTATTGCTTTGGTAAAGTCCATCAATATTTTGCTTGCTATCACTGCTTATTATGACTACGAGATTTGACAGATGGATGTGAAAATGGCTTTCCTAAATGGAAACCTCCTTAAGGAAAAGTATATGATATAGCCCGAGGGTTTTGTATCTCTAGGTGAAGCCACTAAAATATGCAAGCTGCAAAGATCTATTTATGGATTGAAATAAGTTTCTCGAAGTTGTAATCTTAGTTTTGATGAGAAAATCAAAGAGTCTGGTTTTATCAAGAATGAAGATGAACCTTGTGTTTACAAAAGAATTAGTGAGAGCATTGTTGTCTTTCTGATATTGTATATAGATGACATACTACTGACCAAGAATGATATTCCGACCATGCAAGTTGTTAAGTACAACCTAGAGGACTGCTTTTCAATGTAAGAATTGGGCGAAGCGACTTATACACTTGATATTAAGATATATAGAGATAGATCGAACAAGTTGCTGGGTTTGACCCAAAGTACATACATTAAGAATGTGTTAAAACAGTTCAACATGCTTGAGTCCAAGAAAGGATTCTTACCCATGTATTATGGTGTGAGTCTCCCTAAGGACCAGTCTCCGAAATCTTTTTAAGATAAGGACCACATGAAGTTGATTCCATATGTTTCGACAATTGGATCAATCATATATGCAATATTATGTACTCGCCCCGATGTCTCTTATGCTTTGAGCATGACTACCAGATATCAGTATGATCCTGGTGATGGTCACTGGATTGCCATCAAGAATATCCTAAAGTACTTGAGAAGGACAAAGGATGTGTTCTTGGTATTTGGTGGAGAGGAAGATCTCATTGTAAAGGGTTACACTGATGTTAGCTTCCAAACTGATAGGGACGACTTAAAGTCTCAGTCAGGGTTTGTGTTTTACCTAAATGGAGGAGCTATTAGCTGGAAGAGTTCCAAGCAAGAGACAGTCGCTGATTCTATAATTGAGGCCGAGTATATCGCCGCTATAAATGTAGTGAAGGAGGTTGTGCGGATTAGGAAATTCATCGGAGAGCTTGATGTAGCTCCTAACATTATTGATCTCGTAGTTCTCTACTGTGATAATAACGGTGCCATTGCACAAGCTAAGGAACCTAGATCCCACCAGCGCTCTTAGCACGTACTTCTCTGGTTCCATCTTATTCAAGAGATTATCGATCGAGGAGATGTGAGCATATGCAGAGTACCGAATAAAGAAAATATTGTGATCCACTGATGAAGCCTCTTGCATAGAGAAAGCATGATGGTCATACTAGATCAATGGGTATTAGATCCTGAATGATCAACTCTAATTGGAGTCTTATGGATTGTATGTTTGTCGGTTGTTGTAATTCATTTGATGAAAAGAATACTATGTATTTCATTTTATTTTTATGGCAAATTCTTTTATTATGTCAATTTATTTCTGTGATAGATTAATTAACATGATAAATGCCCTTAGAATATTTGCTTCCATAGGATTCAAGTTGATGACTTGAATGTGAGAGCCTATGTTTCTTAGAAGCTTCATTCTTAAATGGTACCTGGTTAGCGTATCATCTTAGAAGCCTAGGTAAATGATGATACATTAAGACTAGCATGTGTGTTGACTGATGATTGATTCTCACAGGTCATGATATTGTGATATTAAGTCGTCACATGGGTACTTGTTAGTGAGCAAGTTGTACTGGACAGACCCATCAAGATACTACTTTGTGGATTGTTATATAAATGTGTCACAAGTAGGTCTCAAGTGGTAATGGTGTTTGTGGTTCTTTGACCTGAAGTCACAACATTCATCAAGTGAGGAAGAGCGAATTTTGATGCCATCAAAAATCTTCCTTGATAAAGGTTGATGATAACAGTGGTTATTGGGTATGCTATGAGTCATCTGATTATTTGTGTGTAGAAAAAATGGGATTTGTCGTCCTATTTGATAGGAGTTACATCTATAGGCCCCTTTATGGAATGAGATTGAGAAATGCACGGTCATGCTTGGTTGAGTCAATATATGATATTGAGCTTACCAATTTTCAGAATTCCTTCCTAGATCAAGGAACTTGGATTGAACAATTATGAGGGTCACACGATCCATGCCTCTAGTTCTATCCAGATGTAAGGGACAAAGAGACATGGAAACAGTGATACAATGGTCATAAAAGCTTATTGAGTTTTGAAATCTTATTGCTTGGGGAGTATTGATGTATTGCTAGATGTCGCTCATTATTTGTGAGAATTTTATTTGATTCGTTCAAGAACAAGTGGGATACTATTGGTGTTACCATGGTGATTTGGAAGTGGTCAAACAGACAGTCTCACTGCCAACGCGATATGAGCGAGTCGCACATAAGAGCATTTGAAGAAGTTGGAGGAATGGATTGCATTGGTCTTACTCATATGTGATGAGTGCATGACCAATCAATTGAATTATTAGAATTCATCGAGAGATGAGCTAATTCGTCGAGATATCTCATCAATTCGTCAAGTCATCAGCTGATTCGTCGAGTGCGTCGAGACCTCTCATCGTTTGGTCGATTCATCAACTGATTTGTTAAGTGTGTTGAGACCTCTCGTCTATTCATCGAGTCATCAGCTGATTTGTCGAGTGTGTCGAGTGCATCGAGATGTCTCGTTGATTCATCGAGTCATCTCATCTATTGGGTCTGCTGATAGCAACAGTTCAAGCCTATTTATACTCCTAGGTGTATATATATATATATATATGTTACTTTAGGGTTTTGGGATGTATGAGTTAGGGCGAACACGAAACTGATGGAAAGTGTTTCCTGAAGTGCTGATCCCGTCACTCTCATAAGCCCCGATTCCGACACCCTCCGCCGCCGCCTCTCCTGGTGCAGACATAGCAATTTTCCATCCTCTTCAGTGGTGACCACATCCCCCTGTCAGTCTATAAATAGGGGCTCTGACCCCATTATTTGTAACTGGAAGTGTGAGAACTGTAGCTTGGATTAAAATTATGGTTAAGATTCTCTAACCATGCGACAAGGAGAGTAACCTGTGTAGCTATATTGTAGGTTATGCATCTAGCACACTGGATGACTATGCAACTTATTCTGGTGGTCTGTTAGTGAAGTCTCAATGTGGAAAAAGGGCAGCGGTTAGCGGTTAAGCGGCTAGGTCATGGGCTGAGCGACTACTTTAGTATCTTCTTCCTTGCAAGTTCACAATCAGTTTAATAAGTCAGTTCGCCCATTCCTTGCGGGTTGATTGTTTTCCAGTTTAGCAGAGCAGTGTATGTTCGCACAACTTCTGCGGTTAGGCGACTTAAGCGGTTAGGCGACCAAAAGTGTGGATATATGAATATCCAATAGTTTTTAATAAGGCAGTTCGCGCGACCTCACAGTTAGAGTGGTCCTGAGATCTCCCCTTTTAAAAATTTTACATGGTATCAAAGAAATAGAGGGTTTAGTAGTCATCAACTAACTTTGCTAAGTATCTTTGGAAGTCAGGTGAACCAGGTCTCTAATAATGGAAGGTGGATATGCAAGAGGTCTTGGTATTTAGTTGTTAATTCTGGTTAATTGCAAGAAGTGGAAGTCTTGCATGGAGAGCTACTTACTTGGCGAGGACCTCTAGGAGGTCAGTGTTGGAGATGATAGATATGAGGTTGTTGCTGTTGGAGCTAATGCTCAGGAGTTGTCACAACCCGCATTTTCTCCGAAGAAAACGAATTATCAGAGTAGGAGAAAACATGCGTCATGATGCCACGTCGAGTAGGGGATAACTGCCGACGCTCAGGCAACCCACTAACAACTATACTTTATGAAAATTCATAAGTTATATGATTAGAAAATCAGTTATATTTTTAAAGGCCGTATCCCTCGGCTCGGTGAATCACCTAGTCCACAATTTAAAAACTATACTTATACGCTGCGGAAAATACTTTATTCAGGTTTGACATCCTAAAAGAGTGCATAAGTGCCCATAGAGGACAACTTATACTATGCAAGACCCTACATTTAATTTATACTATATAAAAAAAACGATATTTTTACGTTGTTTGAAAAAATAGTGCTTGAGTTTTATAAAACATGCTGATCATGAGTAATACTTATAATAGTGTTTTTAGGTTTAAAAGTAACTAGCAAGCTAGCATAAATCATTCCCAGAGCAAGTAGACTAACTCCAGAAAGGTAGCAGAAAAAAGATAATATATCTAGTATCAAGGTAAAACTACCAGTGTGCGCCAACAAACTAACACGAACCCACTGCCAAGTATGTATGTCTGTAAGAAAAACAACACCAAAACTACCACGCAAAAACAAGGAACTGATCTCTATAGCACCAAAGACCACCAGCAACTGTACAGCACCACTAGCCGTCAGAGCGGCTACTATCCAGAACCTGAGGCATTCAAAGAAGAAAGAATACCTCAGCAAGTAAAACTAGAAAACTGCTCGAAAGTGTCAATCAGAAGATAAGTAAAAGAGAAAAACAAAGCAGTAAAAGTCACAACTGCCCAAGGCAAGGCAAAAAGGAAGAGCACTAAGTGCGAGGACATAACAATAACTCTGCCCAAAAGCTACAGAGTCTACAAGGCTACCATGAGCCCAAACACTGCAATCTACCAAGGAAGAAACGTCTAACACCCTAAGCTGTGAGAGATGGTAGTAGCAAAATAAACAATACGGATCTGGGTTGGAGGCAAACTCAGTCTCCCATCCACCATTTCCAAGCAAACAAAGCTCAAGGGTCTACATGTGAATGCACTAGGGACCTCCCACCCCCTTGCCCAGCCCGTACCTGGAGCAAGATAAAAGAAAAAGGGTGGCCACGACTAAATTACACAACACCACCCCCCATAAGAGCTTCAAACCACCACTACTAACCACGACTCACGATTCGGCCTTTAGGAAAGAAAACATAGCCGACAAGGAACATCAAAAAATCAAGGAATTCTCTCGGAAGCGAAAATCAAGGTAAGGGAAAAGCGTTGAGATGACTCAACACGGCATGGCGTTGAGTGAGCCCCACTCACTCAACGCCTAACCAGACCTTGGCGTTGAGTGAGTTAGCCTCACTCAGCGCCAGAAACAACCATGGCATTGAGTGAGGTTCACTCACTCAATGCCCTCTGCAAGAACAGCTCTGGCGTTGAGTGAGCTAACCTCACTCAACGCCAAAACAGCTGTGGCGTTGAGTGAGGTCCACTCCCTCAATGCCTTCAGCAAAACAGGTAGTGGCGTTGAGTGAGCTAACCTCACTCAACGCCAAAACAGCTACGACATTGAGTGAGGTCCACTCACTCAACGCCTTAGCACTTAACCACAAAACCCAACGATGGCGTTAAGTGAGTCCACCTCTCTCAACGCCAAAACAGCTTTGGCGTTGAGTGAGGTTAACTCACTCTACGCCAAAGTACTTACCCTCAGGAAAACCCTAAACCAACGCCATCCGGAAGAGGTCGGCGGGAATGTCGATTGATTCTCGTCGAATCGACGGGAATGCCGATTGATTCTCGCCGAATCGGCGGGAATGCAGAATGATTCTCGTCGAATCGGCGGGAATCACTAACGATACTCGTTGAAGTCGGCGAGAATCACTTAGTGATTCCCGTCGATTTCGACTTAGACGAATTTTCTCACTCAATCGCCTCATACTTAGCCGCAAAAGAACAGACCAAACTATGGCTTTGAGTGTGTGCACCACACTCAACGCCAAACCCGGGTGGCTTTTGGCTTTGAGTGTGTGCACCACACACAACACCAAATCCCGAGAGCCTACCAAGACTGGTTCTAACCAGAGCACTACCACAGAAATCTCCCTCTCTCTCTCTCTCTCTCGGCTCCACCCGCAATAGCACCAAACCAGAAGTAAAAATCTGGAGTCTAAATGGTGGAAACAACCAGCGGGTTGAGCAAAAACAGCACAAGGGGGAAAGATCAAAATAGAATTTTAGGGTTAACCTAAAACTACTGCACATAATTTTAGCAAGAAGAAGAGAAAAACTTGGCTTCTATTCTAGGGCTAACCGGGTAGTTAAGAGGGGGAAGATCAAAACAGCAAGTGCAAGAACCACTTGCCTCGGTTTTTCAGCGAAGCTTCACTCGAGCCCTTCCTCTCCCTCGGCACCAGCAGCAGCAATACCTAGCCAGCACATCCCGAGCTTTAATGGCGGAAAGAGCAAAAACCGAAAATCCAAACCTCCTAAAAACCCAACGAAAATCAAATCTCTTACCGTAGAAACGAAGATCTAAGAGAGAGCAATCCAGATCCACTCTTGGAAATCGAAATCCGTCCACAAACGCTCTCGGAATCGCCGTCCGAAGGGGTAGATGGTCCGACGGTTTTCCTCTATCTTCCGCGAACAGGAGTAGGCGACGGTTTTCGGGAAGAAGAAGAATGGGCCCGCTAATTTGGCTTAAGACTTTTAAATAAATCTAAACACGCCTATTCAGCCTTAACCACCTCCTAAGCTGCCGGTTCCAATCACTTAGACTAATAGTTATAATTTGCATTTATTATAACACACCCAAAACGACGCGAAAACTAAACTACCTCGGAATTCGATGAAATTCGCACCGTAGCTAAATACCCATGCTACGAACGCAACAGCGAAGTCGAAATTAAATTTCAACGAACAGAACTCGAGTTATACCTACCCGAAGCCAAAACACAAGCTGAAGGTGAGGATAGATACAACTCTAGAGGGGGGGGGGGGTGAATAGAGTATTCAAAAATTATGACACCCTACTCAACTCCCTTAGAGTTAATTTGCGGAAAGAGTTTATAGATATTTGAAACCCTAGAGCCTAACACAAAGTGAAGTGCACTAGAGAAAGCTAACTGTAATTACAGTTAAGCTTTGGTCCTAACACTGCAACTAGCAATCCTAGTTATTTCTACTCACAGCCACAGTGCAATGAATTAAATAAGCAACACAGACGACACAAGATATTTTATAGTGGTTCCCTCTAAATAGGTACGTCCACTCTTCTACCACCCTGGTAGGAATCCATTACAGGTTTTTGTTCAGGTGCCCTGCCACCAACTGATCTGCTTCAGGTAGATCAAGTAGACCCTTTGAGCTTTTGATCAGGAGCTCAAAATCCAACACAGGTTTTTGATCAGGTGCCCTGCCACCAAGGTTCACTTTTGAAGGGAGTAATAACCCTTTTACAGGAGGTTGGGGAGAGTTAAAATTTCTTCTCTATTGTTAAAACAGATTAGAGAAGCTAATGGATTGCACAGAGCTAGAAAGCTCTAAAGAATCAAGGCTCCCCCTGGCTTAGAGAATATCCAGGAAGGAGTCTTGCTTCAGGGTGCAGGAACTCTTCTGAACTGAGACAAAGATCTGGCTTGGAGTTCTGAAGGAGAAGCTTGAAGAAGACTCTTGATATGGAAAAGGTGTTTTTCTTCAATCAGCTTCCTTTCTTCTTCTTCTTCTTCTAAAAGCCTCTGAGTGAATGTCTTCCTGTGAGCAGGATGAACTCAGGATGAAGAAGAATGCTGAAGAGATTTGATCTTCTTAGTTGAATGAGAATTTCTGAGAGCTGTAGATCTCTATGAGTTTTGATCTCTATGCCAACTTGTTATCTCTCTGTATATCTGTATATCTTTTTATTTTTGTGTGTGTTTTTGTATGTATGCTATATTATGTGCTTCTTTCAAAAGAAGCTCTTTATATATGGGCCTTTGCAACAGCTCAAATCTGAGTTTGAACTTTGTCTTCTTCTGGAATCTGCAATCTGGGCTGCAAAAAGCATAAAGCAAAACATATTCTGCAGGCAGACATGCTATAAAGGGATAAAGCTTTCTAAGAAGCTGTATATCCAATCTGATAAAAGAGTGCTAGAAAAAGTCACATCAGAAAGAGCTCTTTACGACCAGAGAAGACTTTCTAAGTCTAACGGCTATAAAGGACAGCCTGGCAGATAAAGCAGAAAATATATCTCAACTAATAAGACAAATCACTTTGTCAGATAAAGATTGACTTATGCATAAAGAATGTAGCAAAGATTGCCTTGAGATGTATGCACAAAATCAATGAGATAATCTTTTATAAAATATACTAAATGAATAGGAATTAAGTCTCAGAATAACAGAAATATAACAAAGCTAAACACAGACAAAAGATCGTCGAACGATCCTCAGAGATCGTCGAACGAACCACAGAAATCATCGAACGAACCACAGAGATCGTCGAACGAAACAGATAGTCGAACTATCACAGAGATAGTCGAGCTATCAAACCGATAGTCGAACCATCATCAGATAGTCGAGCTATCACAACAGAGCAGATAGTCGAACTATCAAAACAGATAGTCGAGCTATCAGATAGTCGATCTATCAAGACAGATAGTCGAACTACCAAGCAAAACAGATAGTCGACCTATCAAACAGATAGTCGAGCTATCAGATAGTTGAACTATCCAAGCAGATAGTTGAACTATCAAGAAGAGCAGATAGTCGACCTATCAAAACAGATAGTCGAGCTATTAGATAGCTGAACTATCTAAGCAGATAGTTGAACTATCAAAGGATCTGTCTGGTCAAGAGAAGTCGAGCGGGGTTCGACGATCGACGAGGCAGGACCCACAGATCGTCGAGCAGACAAGAGTTGAACTAACTCAGATATAGACGATCTGCTGGCTGACGATAGTCGAGCAACTGTTAGACGATCGTCGAACGGTTAATCGACGATAGTCGAGCGGCGTTCGACTATAGTCGAACCAAAAACGACTTAACAAAATTTCATCTGGATAAGCAATTCTACAACTAAGGGAATCTAACCTATTAGTTAACCTTTGACCATAGATAAATCTTGGGTCAAGAAACTAAAGATGCAGACTAAACTCAAATCCAAACTAGGGTACCAACAATCTCCCCCTATTTGAGTTAAGTCTCTCAAAATAAAACAAACTACTGGAAATAGAAACGAAAAATAACTCAGGAAAGAAACATCTAAGCATCAAATGCATCAATCAAACAGTTAACATAAATAAATTTGACAATAAAATTTAAGCAGCATCAGAATATGTTTTAGAGATAGAAGAGTCAGGAATAAAAAAGATTTTTTTGAGAGGATCTAGACCTTCCTTCTTTGATGTCCTCAGATCTTGTTCTCCAATAACTTTGGTTTCTCCTATTCTTGGAACAACTGCTTCTGGATATTTTTCCATATATTTGGTAGCATCAAAAACCTCAGGTCTTACCTGGAATCTATCAAGTTCTTTCTTTTTGAATTTGGACATAGTAGTTAATCCTGTAACCTCTTTTCCTTCAGCTCTGGCTTTTCTAATCTGAGCTGATCCAACCAATTCAAGGAATCTAGCCATCCTGAAGTCAGGATTAAGCTCTAAGCTTTCATACTCATTTTCATCAGCTGGATTTAGAGGATTTACAGTTCTGAATTTAGTAGAAGATTCTAACAAGCTTGCAGCTGGCTCTTTCTTTTCTTGAATAACTAAAGATGTTGGAGGAGCAAATTCAGCAAATCTTTTACTTGATTTCTCAGAGTATATAACTCTTTTACCTTTTGCATCTATTTTCTTTTTCTGATCAGATTCTCTGGAAGATATGATCTTGCTTTCTTTATCTAGTGATGTATTTTTCTTGGGTGAAGGAGGAGGAGAGAAAGTTGGCTTTAGGTAAACTACCTCTTTCACTTATTCTTATAACTCAGCTTCCTGTCTCTGATGTCCAGATTGAGACTTGCCATGGTAACTTTGATTTCCTTTCCTCTGAAAAGATTGGGAAGAACTAAATCTAGAAGGAGGAGCAGAGGGACTGGCAACATTCCCAGATGCTCCTGCACTGGGAGGAGGAGGAGGAGGTCCTTTAGAATTCCATTTAGGAGCTGGACAGTCATATCTTTTAGATTTCTTCCTTTATTTCTGCTGATTTTTGGAATATCCCATCCAGTGCTGATATTCTTTTGACTTGGGATCTATTCCTTTCAAAATATAGTATGGTACATCATGATCAGGGTTGGGTAAAGGAGGAGCAGCAACTTTTCTTTTTCTTTTGGCAGATTTCTTCTTCTTGGTTCCTTCTGAATCATCAGAGTCATCTTCATCATCAGATGATTGAGGATGATCATAAGGATCAACAACTTCTCGCACAGCTTTTTCTCTATCCTTTAAAGCAGCTTTTTCTATCTCTTCTTCCAAGGCATCCTGTGCCAGAAGAGTGTCAAGATCTAGTCCAGGGGAGTCGTCCCAGACTGTAGACTTTTCTTCCTGAATATCTGAAACATTCTCTATCTCAGCTGCAACTGTCATGGAGACCAGTTCTTCTTGCACAACTATCTGAGCTGATTGAGCAGACTCAGGATCTTGAACAGCAGGTTCTGGATCAGCTGGAGATTCTGGAGCAGGTTGATGAACAAGTTCTTGGACAGCTAAAACTTCTTCCACTAAATCTGTAGTATCATAAACACAGATTTGCTAAATGAGATTGAAACATCCCTTCAAGGTATTCATAAACTAGCATGTCAGTTAACATGTCAAGAAAATGAGTAAATGAATTACCTTCAGGGTTTTCCTCAGAATTTCCTAACTCCCATAATTCATCTAGAAAGGAGGTGATGACTCCTTCTAGGAAAAGGGCAACTAAGGGAGTGGATGATTCTTCTAAGCAGACTTTGACAACAAATTCTGTTAGCATTATAGCATCAGAAATCTCTTTTTCAGAAAGTTGAGGGACTGTTTCTTCTTGAGCTACTATCTCTTTTTCTGTAAGCACTGTTTCTCTTTGAGTATCTGCTGGAGGATCTGCTGGAATAGAGGCCAGGGGCAGTTCAGAGGCATCTTCATAGAACATCTCCCCCTGCCTGATTTTAGTGGAAACTGAAACTAGGCCCCTAGATGAAGAGGGCTCAGCAGATTTGGAGAGGGCTTAAATGAAGGCGGTCAGGGAAGAAATGGAGGAGACAAGGGGAGCAATTGCTTCTTCAATCATAATTTTGATTGAAGGAGTAATTAACTCCAGGATATTGGCTATGAGTGCTGGAGATATAGATGTGGATGGGGGAACAACAGAAGATGGAAGATCATCAGGAAAGGCAGTTTTGTAACACCCCTATCCGTTGCATAGCATATAGCAGTAGGTCCGGCCGGGGCCCGACGCCATATACTACGGACAGACCGGGTTGTTACGCGTTGAAACCATTCAACCAATCATGTCGTCCTACACAACACCTAGCGGAAGTAATTTATTAAGTTGTAAAAGAAATAAGAACCCAGCCACAACAGCATGAATGTCCACTACAAACTCAGGAATGTATACATGCATCAAAAGAGAAACGGCCTTAAGGCCTTACACTGTTCACTTAATAAAAGAAGTGTTTTCCAAACTTCGGCACGCAGGCCGGCCATACATGAAAACATGAAAGAAACTTAAGCAATTAGGCCTTCGAGGGCCGGCACAGCAACAAGGGCTTTATCCCGCTATTTCCCGCTCTGCTCCGCAGCACCTGCAAGCCACAAACCACCGCCCGGTGGCAAACAATAGCAATGGTCAGCAATGCTGACCAACTTATAACGATCCCGCCCCCACATTCGGGGTGGCAATGCTCTTTCCCTGCACTTTATTAGCATAGGCAATTATATAAAGTATTTGCACTTCACCACAGGCGTGGGCTCGCACGGCCACACACCCCGTGCACTCAGGGCACATTCTCGGCGAACCGGCCAACGTCACGTCAATTCAAGCCATAGACGTTCCCAATCCACCACCGCCTCTTGGACGGTCATCCATATGAGCATTTTGCCTTCCTGGCCTTGGTCACGACAATTTAAGCCATAGACCGCCGAAGACCCTCATCCATGCAAACGGTCCTACCGAACGACATAGACCGGGTACGGTTCCGCCTGACCTGTTCTCACACCGCAACGGCAATTTAAACCATATGCGCAGGTCAAGACTCACCGAGTCCCGTTCCCACAACAATAATCACATAACCCGGTTATGTTCACGTTGGCTCCCCGGCCACCGTGTTGGCAAAACACGCTTTTGCCCAGTTTTCCGGGTGCACCTTGGAGTTAATCTCCAAGGCTCCCTAATGCAATCTACCACGTAGAAAACCCGAAAACACCCAAACACCCGGATTCTTGCCCGGTTCAAATGCAATGCAACATCACCGATCCGGACCAACATGTCCGAATAGGCTTCACACACAATGCCTATGTCCGTTTTCGCATACGGACTCTACACAAGGGGGACTTCATATATCTACCCCAAGGAACGCTCCAACTCTTCGCTCACTCGCGAGAGAGGGCTTCCTATGCAAAGGAAAAGAGGGATTCACATGCCCAAGGATGAGAAATCGTTACCCTTGCGTTCTTCCGCGGCGCCATGAAAAACTATGCGGATGAAAAGCACCGCAATCTCCTTGCCTCCGCGGATCCGAAGACGGCTCGCGATTTGGAGCTCCGAATCTCCACCGGCCGCCGGAGTTGACCTCCTTCTTCCTCCTCCAAGCTCTCCCTTCTCTCTAGGTTTTAGAGAGAGAGTACCCAAGAGAAATAAGGGTTTCAAAACTCTATTCCCGGCTAAAACCACCCAGGAGCAGCCCCCCACCGTCGGATCCAAAGCCAAGGAAACGAACGATCGAGATTAAATCTGAAATCCCAAAAACTGGGCCGAACACGGGTTCACACACGGCCGTGTGCCTGGCCGTGTAGCTCATTCGCCGTCTCGACCAAAATTGAAAACCAGCAACACGGCATGTGACACGGCCTCCGACACGCCCGTGTCGCCTGCGACACGCCCGTGTCGGGACCCGTGTCACGCCCCCCGTGTGCAATTTATCAACACTTCGCAGTCAGAGAGGTACACGGCTTGGTGACACGGCATCAGACACGCCCGTGTCAAACTAGACACGCCCGTGTTCGTGCCCGTGTCATTACCCGTGTACCCAACCGCACAGCCCAGGTGTGACACGGCCTGGGACACGCCCGTGTCCTAGGCCGTGTTCCACCACACGATCATCGTCGACCTGCACTGGTCGACGACACGGCCAACTCGACGGCCCGAGCTCGACACGCCCGACACGGCCACCGACACGCCCGTGTCGGGGCCCGTGTCACCTGCACCAAAAATCTGTCTTGGCCAAATTCGATCCCCGTCGCTCCTACAATATTTTGGGGTGTTACAATTCTACCCCCCTTAAAGAATTTCGTCCACGAAATTAATAAAGGGCAAACAGGACTTAACGTAAATCATTACCTGAGCGAAACAATTCCGGGTACTCCTCCAGCATAGTCTGCTCCCGTTCCCAAGAGAGCTCCTCATGCCCGCAATTATCCCACCGGACCTTAACCATCCAGATCTCCTTGTTACGAAGCCTCTTGACCTCAACATCTTTAATACGAATGGGCCTGACCCTAGTCGTCAACCCTTCGTCCACCGGCACTTGGTCAACCGCGATCACCTGCGAAGGCTCTTGCACCGCCTTCCACAACACAGAAATGTGGAACACATCATGTAATCCACTTAATTCCTCCGATAGCCTCAAACGGTATGCCGCTTCGCCGACTCGCTCCAAAACCTCAAAAGGTCCAAGGTATCTTGGGCTCAGCTTCTTCAAGCGTCTCACCCGCGAAACCCCCTTGAACGGCTTCACTTTCAGATATACCCAATCGCCTACCGCGAACTCCACGTTCCGGTGCTTGGCATTGTAATACTTCGCCTGCCGGTCCTCAGCGATCAACAAGCGCTCCCGAATGATCCGCACTAACGAGGTAGCACTCTCCACCTCCTGCTTCTTGTACAACCTTGCCTCACCCGTTTCAAGCCACGATAACGGCGTGCGACACTTCCTACCATACAGGGCCTCGAAGGGCGCCATTTGTATACTCGCTTGGTAGCTGTTGTTGTACGCGAACTCCACCAAATACAGGTGGTCTTCCCAATGCTTACCGAAATCCAGAACACACATGCGTAGCATGTCCTCCATCGTTCTATTGACCCTCTCGGTCTGCCCATCCGTCTGCGGATGGAAAGCTGTGCTGAACTTTAACTTTGTTCCCAGCATCTGCTGCACCAACCTCCAATCATTTGACGTGAACCGCCCATTGCGATCACTCACAATGCTACGGGGCACACCATGCAGCCTAACAATATTGTCAACATACAACTTTGCCAATTTCTCCACTGGATCATCCTTCCTATGCGGAATGAAATGCACACCTTGGTTAGTCGATCTATGATCACCCAGATGGCGTCGTTCCCCTTCTGCGACCTTGGCAACCCGTGCACAAAGTCCATAGATATATCGTCGAATTTCCACTCCGGTATAGGCAAGGACTTCAGAAATCCTCCCGGCTTTTGGCATTCCGCCTTCACCAAGGCGCACGTTTGGAATTTAGCCACGTACAACGCCACATCTTTCTTGAGCCCCGGCCACCAAAACAACTTTTTGAGATCACGATACATCTTCGTGCTCCCTGGGTGGATTGAGTACTTGGTATGATGGGCCTCGTACATCAACTCCGCCCGGAGGTTACCCCCACTCGGGACGCACAACCGATGATCCTTCCTTAATAAACCATCTTCCACCGAGAACTGGGAATTTGACCCATCCAGAGCGGCATCCAAAAGCTCCTTCATGGAGTCATCTAACTCCAATGCCTGCCGAACCCGGTCAGCCAGGTCATACTGAACTTCTGTCCAGTTTAACATTGCTTTGGCGCTCGTCTGCCTGTCAACGCAACAGATCTCAAGCTCCTCTAACTCCCGTACTAGCCGCTCATCATGCACCGACAACCAGTTGGCTTGGGCGGGAGCCCTGCGGCTCAGCGCATCCGCAACTGCGTTGCCCTTCCCGGGTACATAATGTATTTTGAAGGTGTAGTCCCCAAGGAACTCCATCCACCTCCTCTGCCTCATATTAAGGACCTTTTGATGCAACAAGTATTTTAGGCTCTTGTGATCGGTGTATATATCGACCCTTACGCCGTAAAGGTAGTGCCTCCACAACTTGAGTGCAAATATCACGGCCGCCAACTCCAAGTCGTGCACCGGATAGTTTCTTTCATGCACCTTCAACTGACGCGATCCATACGCTATCACGCTCCCATGCTGCAACAACACGCAGCCCAAGCCACTACCCGAAGCGTCGCTATACACCTCGAAGCCCTCGGTCCCACTCGGCGAACTAAGCACTGGCGCCGTGGTCAACCGTCTCTTCAGCTCCTCAAAAGCTTGCACGCACTCTTGCGTCCACAAGAATTTCTGGTCCTTCCTTGTCAACTTCGTGAGAGGTAAAGCTAACCGCGAGAAGTTCTCTACGAAGCGCCTGTAATATCCGGCAAGCCCGAGAAAACTACGGACTTCCGCGACAGAAGACAACGCAGGCCACTCCCGTATCGCAACAATCTTCGCCGGATCCACCGCTATACCTTCCCCACTCACTATATGACCAAGGAACGCTACCGAGGGTAGCCAGAACTCGCACTTGGAGAATTTCGCATAAAGCTCATTCCTCCTCAAAGTCTCTAACACCAAATGCAAGTGCTTGAAGTGGTCTTCTTCGCACTGCGAGTACACCAAAATATCGTCAATGAAGACGATCACAAAGCGATCCAGGAAATCTCGGAACGTCCTGTTCATCAAGTTCATAAATACCGATGGCGCATTCGTCAGTCCAAACGGCATGACCGTGAACTCGAAATGCCCATACCTTGTACTGAACGCCGTCTTCAGGATATCACACTCCCTGATCCTCAGCTGATAGTACCCCGACTTCAAGTCCAACTTGGAGTATACCGACGATCCGACTAACTGATCAAAGAGATCATCAATCCTCGGGATCGGGTACTTATTCTTCTCCGTCAGCTTGTTCAATTCTCTGTAGTCGATACACAACCGCATACTACCATCCTTCTTCTTAACGAAGATGACCGGTGCGCTCCAAGGCGACGAGCTTGGACGCACATACCCTTGCTCCATCAGCTCCTCTAGCTGAACTTTCAACTCTGCCATCTCCTTAGGCGCCAACCTATACGGAGCACGTGACATCGGTTTGGCCCCCGACACGAGCTCGATGGTGAAATCAATCTCCCGCTGCGGTGGGGCTCCGGGAAGACTATCCGGGAACACATCGGGCTATTCGCAAACCACGAGAATGCTATCCAACGTGGACTTTGGCTCTACAGCCCCCACTATTGCGAAGAACAGCTCTGCACCAGCACGAACCGCCTTCACCACCTAAAGAGCAGACATCAGTGTCTTGCTCAGCCCCTTGAGTCCCTCGAATGTTGTCCCTTGCCCAACACCCAGCTTGATCTCCTTCCGGTCACAGTCAATCCAAGCTTTCTGCTCCGAAAGCCAATCCATCCCAACGATCACGTCGAACTCTACTAGCGGCAGCAATGACGCTAGCAAGTCGAACTCTTGGCTCCCAATGTGAACCTTTACGGTGCACACCCTGTCCGCACTCATCGAGCACCCATTCGGTAGCAGCACATCCAACTTGTCCTTCGCCATCGAAGAAGGGACTCCGATGCGCGATATAAAGCTTTAGGACAAGAAGGAGTGTGAAGCTCCCGTATCGAACAGTGCCCGTGCCGGACTATCACTAATCACAACAAAGCCTATACAAACAATATTAGGCTAACAAGCAATAGATAACGGTATTAAAGGTAACTTGCTATAAATTAACTCATACCTGTCACCACATCCGCTTGCTTGATGGCCTCCTGCTGGCCCAAGTTATAGACTCTAGGCTGAGTCGGAGCATAGTGGGACGCGGTCGACTCCACCGCTTTGCCATTCTCCTCGTAGGTAGCTCCTTGTTTCCTTTCGGACTTTGAGCATCCACTCCAGCAATCACAGGCAAAGTGCCCCGTCTTTCCACACCTGAAACAAGCGCCCGGGGTCCGATTGGTAGTTGCCCCCGAGGCACCTGAAGCGGCTGGACCCGACGTCTTAGCTTTCTTATAGAACCTGCGGTAGCCCGACTTTGACATAGTCGGTGCCTTGAACACCGCTTTCTTACTACCGGATTCCTTCTTCGCTTGGACATTCTTCATGTCCTTCTCCAAGGACCGGGCCGAATTGACCAGGGTCATGAAACCCTGTGCCTTGCGCCCCGACAGTAGCAACCTTAAATCATCTCTTAGCCCTTCGTAGAAGTGGCTCGTCTAGCGCTCCTCGTCTGCGAAGGTAGCGCCGGCATATCTCCCCAATCGAGTAAACTCGTGGAGGTACTCATCAACGGTGCAATCCCCTTGCACCAACTTCTGAAATTCGCTTTCTAGCGCAATTCTCTGCGCCGAGGGGAGGTATCGAGCCATGAATAGTCTCGCAAACTCCTCCATCGAAACTTCGGCCAACGGCCTTCCCCGCAACTGATGTAGCTCTAGGCCTTCCCACCATAACCTTGCGTCCCCATCCAACAGGAACGTCGCTATTGTGGTCTTCTGCCACTCTTCCGTTTCCGTCGCAATCATCACCCTGTTGACCCTTGAGAGCCAATCCTCTGCTTGGGTCGGGGTTTCTCCCCCATGAATACCGGTGGATGAAAGCCCATCACGTGCTTCAGTTGTCTTTCAGTTGCTCTCCGAGGCAACTCTGGCTCCAAAACTACTTGCTCAACCCTCCTTTGCTCTGCCGTCTGAAGCGGTACTTGCTCCACAGCAGGAGCAGGCTGCTGCACCTGCCTTGCAGGCTGCGCATTGATCATTGCCATGACCGCTTCTGCCACCAACCTAATGGTCTCGGCAGATGGAGGTGTTGCAGGCGCATCGCTTGGCGCACTGCTCGCCTCAGAACCTGGCTGTTCAGACGGCCCAGCACCACTTCTGGTCACCTATAATCGTGCAAAACACCGATAAGCGACCAAAAATTACTGCAAACAGCAATTATAGGAACACGCAGGTTCCTCAAACATGTATATTTTCATTCCTAAGTGGACATTCATGGGTTCTTTTCATGTTATAACGATGACGCACACATGTGCTCACCACCCCTTAAAGTGAATTCATCCACGAATTCAGTTAAGCTTGACCGAAACCAGAAGTCTGATACCAATTTGTAACACCCCTATCCGTCGCATAGCATATAGCAGTAGGTCCGACCGGGGCCCGACGCCATATACTACGGACAGACCGGTTGGTTACGCGTTGAAACCATTCAACCAATCATGTCGTCCTACACAACACCTAGCGGAACCAATTTATTAAGTTGCAAAAGAAATAAGAACCCAGCCACAACAGCATGAATGTCCACTACAAACTCAGGAATGTATACATGCATCAAAAGAGAAACGGCCTTAAGGACTTACACTGTTCACTTAATAAAAGAAGTGTTTTCCAAACTTCGGCACGCAGGCCGTCCATACATGAAAACGGGAAAGAAACTTAAGCAAATAGGCCTTCGAGGGCCGGCACAGCAACAAGGGCTTTAGCCCGCTATTTCCCGCTCTGCTCCTCAGCACCTGCAAGCCACAAACCACCGCCCGGTGGCAAACAATAGCAACGGTCAGCAATGCTGACCAACTTATAACGATCCCGCCCCCACATTCGGGGTGGCAATGCTCTTTCCCTGCACTTTATTAGCATAGGCAATTATATAAAGTATTTGCACTTCACCACAGGCGTGGGCTCGCACGGCCACACACCCCGTGCACTCAGGGCACATTCTCGGCGAACCGGCCAACGTCACGTCAATTCAAGCCATAGACGTTCCCAATCCACCACCGCCTCTTGGACGGTCATCCATATGAGCATTTTGCCTTCCTGGCCTTGGTCACGACAATTTAAGCCATAGACCGCCGAAGACCCTCATCCATGCCAACGGTCCTACCGAACGACATAGACCGGGTACGGTTCCTCCTGACCCGTGCTCACACCGCAACGGCAATTTAAGCCATATGCGCAGGTCAAGACTCACCGAGTCTCGTTCCCACCACAATAATCACATAACCCGGTTATGTTCACGTTGGCTCCCCGACCACCGTGTTGGCAAAACACGCTTTTGCCCAGTTTTCCGGGTGCACCTTGGAGTTAATCTCCAAGGCTCCCTGATGCAATCTACCATGTAGAAAACCCGAAAACACCCAAACACCCGGATTCTTGCCCGGTTCAAATGCAATGCAACATCACCGATCCAGACCAACATGTCCGAATAGGCTTCACACACAATGCCTATGTCCGTTTTCGCATACGGGCTCTACACAAGGGGGACTTCACATATCTACCCCAAGGAACGCTCCAACTCTTCGCTCACTCGCGAGAGAGGGCTTCCTATGCAAAGGAAAAGAGGGATTCACATGCCCAAGGATGAGAAATCGTTACCCTTGCGTTCTTCCGCGGCGCCATGAAAAACTATGCGGATGAAAAGCACCGCAATCTCCTTGCCTCCGCGGATCCGAAGACGGCTCGCGATTTGGAGCTCCGAATCTCCACCGGCCGCCGGAGTTGACCTCCTTCTTCCTCCTCCAAGCTCTCCCTTCTCTCTAGGTTTTAGAGAGAGAGTACCCAAGAGAAATAAGGGTTTCAAAACTCTATTCCCGGCTAAAACCACCCAGGAGTAGCCCCCCACCGTCGGATCCAAAGCCAAGGAAACGAACGGTCGAGATTAGATCTGAAATCCCAAAAACTGGGCCGAAAACGGGTTCACACACGGCCGTGTGCCTGGCCGTGTAGCTCATTCGCCGTCTCGACCAAAATTGAAAACCAGCAACACGGCATGTGACACAGCCTCCGACACGCCCGTGTCGCCTGCGACACGCCCGTGTCGGGACCCGTGTCACGCCCCCCGTGTGCAATTTATCAACACTTCGCAGTCAGAGAGGTACACGGCTTGGTGACACGGCATCAGACACGCCCGTGTCAAACTAGACACGCCCGTGTTCGTGCCCGTGTCATTACCCGTGTACCCAACCGCACAGCCCAGGTGTGACACGACCTGGGACACGCCCGTGTCCTAGGCCGTGTTCCACCACACGACCATCGTCGTCCTGCACTGGTCGACGACACGGCCAGCTCGACGGCCTGAGCTCGACACACCCGACATGGCCTCTGACACGCCCGTGTCGGGGCCCGTGTCACCTGCACCAAAAATCTGTCTTGGCCAAATTCGATCCCCGTCGCTCCTACAACATTTTGGGGTGTTACAAGTTTCCTGATGAGATGTATTGTGAACTGGTGTTTGAGGAGTGGATGAGGGAAAGTCAGTGTGATCTGGAAGTGTAAGTGGTGACTGAGGAGGAGTTAGAATTCTCTCAGATCCTAACAAATCAAAACTAGGAATAGAAGTCCCAGCTGGATGTGCAGGAATGGGAGATGCTGGAGATGAAGTATGGAGAGTTGTGGAGGACTCAAAAAGAATAGAGGCAGAAGATGGTACTTCAACTGAAGTAGAAACTGGCACTTCAGTAGAAGTGGATGGTAATGCAGAAGAAGTGGATGGAAAGGAGAGAATGGCTGAGCCTGCTTCTTGAAGGAGGGGAGCGACTGAGGCAGTCCTTGTGCTCTCAGATGCAACTAGAGCAACCCCTGCTGGAGCGGGCTTCAGAAAGCTCCTTTTCCATTTGACAAACAGGGTTGGGTCCATCTTTTTGCTGGCATTGATGGATGTAGAAACTGAAACCAACAGATGGGGATATTTCTCTTTTAGAAATATCCCAAGCACCCTACCCAGGGTGACTTCCTTCTTGCTATTCTTTTTTCCTTATCAAATCAAACAAAACTCCTGCCCAGTTAATCTGTTTCTTGTTCACAATGTCACACATCAGGGCAAACTGTTGCCTGGTTATATTATCATGGGCAGAGTGCTTGCCCAGAAGCACTTTTCCGACTAGTTTAGCCAGGAACTTTATCTTCAACAGAAAGTTAACCTTAAGCAGCTTAGAAGGAATGCCGTCGGCATGTCCTAATTCAGTCAACATTCTCCCAAATTCTGGGGTATCTTGCTCATAATTCTCTTCCCCATTCAATAATCCAAAAATATCAGTCAAAACGGCGGGAGTCAGAATTACCTCTTCTCCGCCTATCGTTCCAGTCATAGATTCGCCATTGGAGGACGAAGTGAAAGCCCACTCTTTAATCTCTTGGACGTTTATCTTTATTCTTGTGGACATGAACCTCTCCAATCCTTGATCCTTGCAGAGTTTGAGGATTTCCACAATCGCAGACTCACAGGAACTGAAAGAATCAAAGTCTACGCTGAAACCAGCATCGAACTTCACCACGGACAGGAGGGCTGGAGCAATCGCCATCGATTTGTCGGAGAAGACGAGAGAGACGAGGAGGAGAAAGCGCGAGGCAGAGCTCAAACAGAAAGACATAATATGAAAAGACGAGTTCCGTCGACTATAACAAGCACGATCTCTTAACCTAGATCGACCATCGGTTTAAATAAAAACCACAATCGTCGGTCTATTTTAAAAGATACTAGAAGCGATCGTCGAGCGGTCATTCGACGATCGACTTCTGAAGCAGAGTAGTCGAATGCCGTTCAACTATTTCTGTCTTCACAAGCAAACAAGCTGTCGTCAACCATAGATCGATGAAAGGCTCGACCTGTTCGACGATCTTCGAACGTCGATCGACGATCTTCAAACAGATAAGCTGTCATCAGCCATAGGTCAACGATAGGCTTGATCCGTTCGACGATCTTCGAGCATCGTTCAACGATCTTCAAGCAGGTATCAACAAAGCCCTTAGATGAACAGAAGTCATACTTAGTCTTTTCCATTAATCATGCCTAGTTGAACCAAAAAGAACAGATGCTTCTGTTCATCTAAGGGCTTGGTGAAAATATCACCTCTCTGAAGGTTAGTGGATATGAACTCAAGGCTAATCTTGTTCTTTTCCACACAATCTCTCAGGAAATGGTGTCTAATCTCAATGTGCTTGGTTCTAGAGTGGTGCACAGGTTTTGTGCAATGGAAATAGCACTAGTACTATCACACATGATTTTGGTGTTCTTGTGTGTGTACCCATAATCCAAAAGTTGGTTTTGTATCCACAGGATCTATGAACAACAACTGGCAGCTGTTATATATTCAGCCTCTGCAGTTGAAGTTGAGACAGAAGCCTGTTTCTTACAGAACCAAGAGACCAATCTCTCTCCCAGGAACTGACAAGTCCCTGAGGTACTTTTTCTGTCAACTCTACAACCAGCATAGTCAGAGTCAGAGTATCCAATTAACTCAAATTCTGATTCTGCTGGGTACCATAGTCCTAGATTTGGACATCCCTTCAGGTATCTCAAAATTCTCTTGAGAAGAATCAAATGAGATTCCTTGGGGTTGACCTGGAATCTAGCACATAGGCATGCATTATATCTGGCCTACTTGTAGTTAAATACAATAGGGAACCAACAATGGCCCTATAGTTCTTCTGATCAATAGGCTTGCCCTGATCATCAGAATCTATAACTACATTAGTAGCCATAGGTGTATGCATTGCTGAAGCATCAGCCATCCCAAACTTCTTTACCAATTCCTTGGCATATTTGGATTGGGAGATGAAGATGCCATCAGCATCTTGCTTTACTTGGAGACCAAGAAAGTAAGACAGCTCACCCATACTACTCATCTCAAACTTAGAATGCATCAAGTCAGAGAACTTTTTGCACAGTTTGGGATCAGTGGAACCAAAAATAATATCATCTACATACACTTGAACTAACAGGATTGTGTCCTTGTGGTGCTTAACGAAAAGGGTTCTATCAACTACTCCCCTAACAAAGTTGTGCTCTAACAGGAAACTAGCTAGAGTCTCATACCAGGCTCTGGGTGCTTGTTTAAGTCCATAAAGAGCTTTTTGCAACTTGAAAACATGTGAGGGCTGAGTTGAAGAGACAAACCCAGGAGGTTGTTCAACAAATACCTCTTCCTTTAGCTCACCATTTAGGAATGCACTTTTGACATCCATCTGAAAAACCTTAAACTTCATATAGGCTGCATAGGCTAGAAAAATTCTTATTGCCTCTAGCCTTGTAACAGGGGCAAAGGTTTGGTCATAATCTATACCTTCCTCATGTCTGTAGCCCTGAGCTACAAGCCTAGATTTATTCCTTATTATAATTCCATTTGCATCCAACTTGTTTCTAAACACCCACTTGGTGCCTATGATCAGTTGGCCTTTTGGTCTTGGAACCAAAGTCCATACTTTACATCTTTCAAACTGATTGAGCTCCTCTTGCATAGCAATGATCCAGTGGGGATCTAGCTCAGCATCTTTTATGGTGAGAGGCTCAATCTGTGAAAGGAAACAAGCATGCATCACATCCTGTCTTAACTGATGTCTTGTTTGTACACCAGCTGACATGTCTCCAATCACTTGAGATGTAGGATGATCTCTAAGTCTGACAACATCAGCAGGTGGGATGTGATCTCCAGCAATAGTTGGGATTAATTCCTCAGGAGGAATTGGATCAACTGTTGGTGGGACAACAACAGCTTCTGCAAAGTCTTCATCACTGTCTGAATCAGTGATGTGAAGAGTTGATAGATGTAGAATCTCTTGAGTGACATCTTTATTAACTTCTGGTACCTGTAATGAACTTGAGGAAGGAGAAGATTCCTTCTCCTTGTTAAACATCTGAGATTCATCAAAAGAAACATGCACAGATTCCTCAATTTTAGAAGTTGATTTATTAAATACCCTATAAGCTTTGCTTACTTGGGAATATCCAAGAAAGATTCCCATTGAAGATTTTGCTTCAAACTTTCTAAGGTATTCTTTGTTATTGTTATGAATGTATACTACACAGCCAAATACTCTAAAATAATTAATTTTAGGTTTCTTTCCTTTAAGCAACTCATAAGGAGTTTTACACTTAAGCTTGTGTATAAGACTTCTGTTCAGAACATAATTAGCTGTGCTAACAGCTTCTGCCCAATAGGAGAGAGGCATATTAGCATCTGCCAACAGTGTTCCTGCAGCTTCAATCAGGGTTCTATTCTTCCTTTCCACTACCCCATTTTGTTGGGGAGTTCTAGGAGCAGAGAAGCTATGTTTGATACCTTCTTTCTCACAGAATTCTTGCATGAGAAGAGACTCAAACTCAGTACCATGATCACTTCTGATCAAGGCCACATGAGTAGAATACTCAGTCTGCACACAAAGTAGAAAGTCCGTAAGAACTTTGAAGTTATCAGCCTTTGTTCTCAAGAAGAACACCCAAGTGAACCTAGAGAAGTCGTCTACAATTACTAAAGTGTAATACTTCCCTCCTAGACTCTGTACATTTATTGGGCCAAAAAGGTCCAAATGTAATAAATACAGGATTCTAGGTGAATCAATATTATTTACAGATTTAAAGGAATTTTTGGTTTGCTTGCCAAATTGACAAGCCTTGCATAGGCTCTCCTTCTTGTAGGGGCAAGAAGGTAAACCTCTAACAAGGTTGTATTTAGATAACCTAGATATATTCTTAAGGTTAACATGGCTAAGCCTCCTATGCCATAAAGTGTTGTTATTATTTGTTACTTCATTAAATAAGTAGATTTCAGAATGGGTTGAATTAAAATATACTAAATAAATATTACCTTGTCTAATACCTACTAACACAACATTACTATTTAAAGTAATATTACAGAGAGTGTTAGTGAAAGATACCTGATATCCTGCATCACATAACTGACTTACTGATATAAGGTTATGCTTCAGTCTAGTTACATATGCAACCCTCTTGAAGGTTACTGCTCCAATGGTAATCCTACCATATCCTTCAGTTTGTCCACAGCTGGAATCCCCAAAGATCACCTTTGGTCCAAGCTTGACCTTGAATTTTGACAGATTTTCTTTGTTCCCTGTCATATGTTTGGAGCAACCACTATCCAAATACCACTTGTCCTGAGTGATAGGATAGGTCTTTACCTACAGAATAGACAATTAGACATTGTGGACCCAGGTAACCTTGGGTCCATTATTCTTTACATAATGAAAACTTGAAATGAAAGAATAAGCAGGTTGGGGTTTATATCCTAAAGGGTAAGATCTCCTAGGTGGGATACTCCAAGCAGTTAATGGGTCCACAAACCTAGGGTTTCTATTTATATTAGGGTTTCTAAGGTTCTGATTGTAATTTTGAAAATCAAATTGAAATCATCGATCAGCGTTCGACGATTGATGCTCAGATCATCGAGCTTCGTTCGACCATTGAGCCTTCGATCGTCGAGCAGCATTCGACGCTTTTTGTAGTTCCTTAAATTTTTGCTTTCTCTTTTCTCTTTTAACTTTATTTAAGGCTTGATTAACTAATTTTACTTGCTCAGTGTTCTTTATTCCATCAGCTGAAACAAAGTTCACTAGAGTTGAAAGATGATTTTTAAGAATGATTGGGGGTTCACTAGATGAAGCTCATAAGCCTAGCTTATTACTTCCCGACCTAGTGTTTGTCATGCTAGTGATTTCTAGTAACTTAAGGCTTCTACCATTTAATGATTCTTCTAATCTTTTGGACTTTGCTAGTTCACTTTTAAGAAGCTTTATTTCTTCACTAGAATTAGTGAGTTCAGTTTTCAGCATAGCATTTTCATTTGAAAGAGTTTCTGATTCTGCTAATTTATTTCTAAGTTCTTTAATCTCCTTTTCTGAACTAATTAAGTCTAAGCAAAGAGATTTAAATTCAATTTTAAAATCAACAGAGGTAAAATCATAGGATGATAATACCTGATCTTCAGTGATCATCTCTTCATCATCATCAGAACTCTCTGCAGCTGAATGATTGCTGCAGGCATCAATAGCCATAAGGCAAATTTCCTTTGCCTTCTTCTCTTCCTCATCTTCACTGGAGCTTGAGGAGGAAGTTTCCTCATCAGAATCACTCCAGGTTTCAGCAACAAAACCTCTCTCCTTCTTCTTGTTTTTGTAGGAGGAGGGCTTGGAGTGCTTCTTGTGATGTTCTTTGTCCTTCCTTTTCTCTTTGTTCTTTTCCTCTGGACACTCAGGTAGGATGTGTCCAGGTTTCTGTAACCATAACAAATAATTTCTTTGACAGGAGATCTATCATACCTTGGTTTATCTTCATATCTTGAAGATTTCTTTCTGAACTCCTTTCTTCCCATCTTGAGAAACCTTTTGGCAAAGAGTGCCATTAGCTCCTCATTTGATTGGCTTCCTTCTGAAGCATCAACAGCTTTGAGAGCAAGAGTTTGCTCTTTCCTTGTTGGAGTTGGAGTCTTGGCTTCAGCCTCAGCTTCCCTGGTCTTTAGAACTTGCTCAAAAGACTTGAGCTTGCCAAGGAGAGCTTCAGTTGAGATTTCAGTTGTGCTTCTGGCCTCCTTAATAGGCCAGATCCTAAGATCCCATGTGCTGGGGAAGCACATCAGTATTTTATCATTGACTTCTGTCAATGTAATCTCCTTATCAAGAGTTCTCAGCTCATTGATGATTGAGCTGAGCCTTGTGTACATAGCTTCAACTGATTCAGCTTCAGTTTTCTTGAAGTTTTCATACTGGGAAATAAGGTTGGACCTTCTGTCCTTCCTTTCATCAGCTGAACTAGCTACAATCTGGTTCAGTGAGTCCCACATGGCTTTTGCAGAGGTGCAATCAGCCACTTTCTAAAATATTTCATCAGACATAGTCTGAGCCAGAATGTTTATAGCTTTTACATCAGCTACTTTTGCCTTCTTCTAGGCATCATTGTAATCTGGAGGAGGCACTGCACTGAAGTTTGTAGATGTTATAGCAGTGGCTGCAGTAGGAGGTGCTGGAGGTCCTGTCAAAATAGAAGAGAAAATGTCTTCATCAATAGAGTTCATATATAATCTTATTCTTGCCATCCAGATGCTAAACTTAGCTAAGTTGCAAGCTGGAGGTCTAGTGCTAGAGAAATCCTTGGACTGGGCCATGAAGTGAATATATATAGACTTGGTATCTATCAGGATCTTGTGACTCAGGTGTTAGCCTGTACAATCAGTTAACCTGGCTCTGATACCAATTGAAGGTGAGGATAGATACAACTCTAGAGGGGGGGGGGGGGGGGTGAATAGAGTATTCAAAAATTATGACACCCTACTCAACTCTCTTAGAGTTAATTTGCGGAAAGAGTTTATAGATATTTGAAACCCTAGAGCCTAACACAAAGTGAAGTGCACTAGAGAAAGCTAACTGTAATTACAATTAAGCTTTGGTCCTAACACTGCAATTAGCAATCCTAGTTATTTCTACTCACAGCCACAGTACAATGAATTAAATAAGCAACACAGACGACACAAGAAATTTTATAGTGGTTCCCTCTAAATAGGTACGTCCACTCTTCTACCGCCCTGGTAGGAATCCACTACAGGTTTTTGTTCAGGTGCCCTGCCACCAACTGATCTGCTTCAGGTAGATCAAGTAGACCCTTTGAGCTTTTGATCAGGAGCTCAAAATCCAACACAGGTTTTTGATCAGGTGCCCTGCCACCAAGGTTCACTTTTGAAGGGAGTAATAACCCTTTTACAGGAGGTTGGGGAGAGTTAAAGTTTCTTCTCTATTGTTAAAACAGATTAGAGAAGCTAATGGATTGCACAGAGCTAGAAAGCTCTAAAGAATCAAGGCTCCCACTAGCTTAGAGAATATCCAGGAAGGAGTCTTGCTTCAGGGTGCAGGAACTCTTCTGAACTGAGACAAAGATCTGTCTTGGAGTTCTGAAGGAGAAGCTTGAAGAAGACTCTTGATATGGAAAAGATGTTCTTCTTCAATCAGCTTCCTTTCTTCTTCTTCTTCTTCTAAAAGCCTCTGAGTGAATGTCTTCCTGTGAGCAGGATGAACTCAGGATGAAGAAGAATGCTGAAGAGATTTGATCTTCTTAGTTGAATGAGAATTTCTGAGAGCTGTAGATCTCTATGAGTTTTGATCTCTATACCAACTTGTTATCTCTCTGTATATCTGTATATCTTTTTATTTTTGTGTGTGTTTTTGTATGTATGCTATATTATGTGCTTCTTTCAAAAGAAGCTCTTTATATATGGGCCTTTGCAACGGCTCAAATCTGAGTTTGAACTTTGTCTTCTTCTGGAATCTGCAATCTGGGCTGCAAAAAGCATAAAGCAAAACATATTCTGCAGGCAGACATGCTATAAAGGGATAAAGCTTTCTAAGAAGCTGCATATCCAATCTGATAAAAGAGTGCTAGAAAAAGTCACATCAGAAAGAGCTCTTTACGACCAGAGAAGACTTTCTAAGTCTAATGGCTATAAAGGACAGCCTGACAGATAAAGCAGAAAATATATCTCAACTAATAAGACAAATCACTTTGTCAGATAAAGATTGACTTATGCATAAAGAATGGAGCAAAGATTGCCTTGAGATGTATGCACAAAATCAATGAGATAATCTTTTATAAAATATACTAAATGAATAGGAATTAAGTCTCAGAATATCAGAAATATAACAAAGCTAAACACAGACAAAAGATCGTCGAACGATCCTCAGAGATCGTCAAACGAACCACAAAAATCGTCGAACGAACCACGGAGATCGTCGAACGAAACAGATAGTCGAACTATCACAGAGATAGTCGAGCTATCAAACCGATAGTCGAACCATCATCAGATAGTCGAGCTATCACAACAGAGCAGATAGTCGAACTATCAAAATAGATAGTCGAGCTATCAGATAGTCGATCTATCAAGGCAGATAGTCGAACTACCAAGCAAAACAGATAGTCGACCTATCAAACAGATAGTCGAGCTATCAGATAGTTGAACTATCCAAGCAGATAGTTGAACTATCAAGAAGAGCAGATAGTCGACCTATCAAAACAGATAGTCGAGCTATTAGATAGCTGAACTATCTAAGCAGATAGTTGAACTATCAAAGGATCTGTCTGGTCAAGAGAAGTCGAGCGGGGTTCGACGATCGACGAGGCAGGACCCACAGATCGTCGAGTAGACAAGAGTTGAATTAACTCAGAGATTGACGATCTGCTGGCTGACGATAGTCGAGCAACTGTTAGACGATCGTCGAACGGTTAATCGATGATAGTCGAGCGGCGTTCGACTATAGTCGAACCAAAAATGACTTAACAAAATTTCATCTGGATAAGCAATTCTACAACTAAGGGAATCTAACCTATTAGCTAACCTTTGACCATAGATAAATCTTGGGTCAAGAAACTAAAGAGGCAGACTAAACTCAAATCCAAACTAGGGTACCAACACAAGCATCCCCTGAGAGGCCACACTGGGTCACCCAAAATGACCCGGCTTGCTAGGGAGATCTTGCCAATAGGCTACAAAATAGGCCACCCAGTTCTAAGGAGTTAAGACCACACTCCACAGATGGCACAAGGCAAGAAAATGCGTCGACGTAACGCCAAGCAGGAATTAAATAATCGTAGAAAAACCGGGGGCGTTACAGTCACTCCCCCTAAAAGAAAGTTTCGTCCCGAAACTTTACGCACAACACTTCTACTATAGAAGGAAAAGTAATAAGCCAAACATTACAAGAAGGAAACAAACCAATCTAATCAGGGAAATAGTTGAGGGTGAGCCTCCCTTATAGCTGACTCTAACTCCCAAGTCGTGCTTTCCAAACCCTAATTCTTCCATAGAACTTTGACCATCGGGATGGACTTCCTTCGCATCACCCGATCTTGAGTATCCAAAATGCGGACCGACACTTCAATAAAAGAGAGATTATGCTCCAACTGGGGCACAACATCCAAGACTTGCCCACTACTGCGCACACACTTCCGCAATTGGCTTAGGTGAAATACATTGTGAACACCTGGGAAGTTTGCTGGCAAATCCAACCTATAAGCTGACACGCCAATTCGTTCAACAATCTTAAACGGCCCCACATACCTCGGGTCCAATTTCCGGTTCCTACCGAACCTCTTAACTCCAATCATCGAAGAAACCTTAAGAAACACAAGGTCCCCTACAAAAAACTCCAAGTCCGACCTACGCCAATTGGCGTTCTTTTCATATCTCTTCTGAGCTATTCGAAGCTTTTCTCGGATAAGCTTCACTGCGACTTCAATCTCCTTGAGCGCATCCGGACCCAACAAGGGTCTCTCACCTACCTCAACCCAAAACAGGGGAGTTCTGCAACGCCTCCCATATAACGCTTCAAACGGAGCCATTTGCAAACTTTCTTGATAACTGTTGTTGTATGCAAACTCCATAAGTCGCAACCGCTCATCCCACACTCCACCGTGGTCTAGAATGTAGCATCTGATCATATCCTCAACTATCTGGTTCACCCGCTCCGTCTGCCCATTGGTATGTGGGTGGTAAGCAGTTGAATACCTCAGATCGGTACCCAAACCCTCCCACAGACTCTGCCAAAAGCGAGAAGTAAACCGGGAGTCTCGATAAGAAATGATGCTAACAGGCACACCGTGCAATCTGATGACCTCATTCAAGTACAACTCTGCTATCTTCTTCATCGGATAGTCAATCTTATACGGCACGAAGTGAGCACACTTCGTCAGTCTATCCACTATAACCCAAACAGAATCAAATCCCCTCGGAGATTTCGGTAAGCCCGTGATGAAGTCCATAGAAATGCTTTCCCACTTCTACGTTGGGATCTCTAATGGAGTCAACTTGCCACCAGGCCTTCCGTGATCGGCCTTCACACGCTTGCAAGTGTGGCACTCAGCAACAAATCGGGCTATATCACTTTTCATGCCATACCACCAGGCAATTTGCTTCAAATCATGATACATCTTCGTAGATCCTGGATGGTAGGCAACACTGGATCCATGAGCCTCTCTGCATATCATACCCCTGATGTCTCCAACAGCAGGGATGCAAAATCTGCCGCGGTACTTCAAAGTTCCTGCATCATCGATGGAAAAATCCGGCAACTCCCCTCTCTCAGCCCTGAGGTATAAGTGTAGAAGGTCCGGATCATCCTTCTTGTGCAACCTAGTAAGGGAAATCCAAGACGGCTCTGCCACTGCCAAACTACTCTGCATGCCACAACATCCCACTGAGATATCCATAAGGAGGAACTCTTGCACTAAACGATCAGCGGAGAGATTAAAGATCTTCCCTGTCTTCCGGCTCAGGGCGTCGGCCACTACATTGGCCTTGCCTGGATGGTACTGGATCTCTACATCATAATCGGCCACATACTCAAGCCACCGCCGCTTCAACGCATAAAGTAGATGCCTCCACAGCTTCAACGCATAAATCACCGCTGCAAACTCAAGGTCATGCGTAGGGTAATTTCTCTCGTGAGTCTTTAATTGCCTTGACCCATACGCAATCAATTTTCCAACTTGCATCAACACGTAGCCTAAACCAACATGCGAAGCATCCACATAAACATCATACTCCACACCCTCAGTAGGTAGGGTCAGAACGGGAGCAGTGCACAATCTGTTCTTTAGCTCCCGGAAGGCTTCTTCGCACTTCTTGTTCCAAATAAAGGCCGCATTCTTCTGAGTCAACCTGGTCAAAGGTGCAGCCAGGGTAGAGAAACCCTCCACGAACCTCCTGTAGTAGCCGGCCAACCCTACGAAGCTTCTGATCTCCTTGGGCGTGCCCGGCCTGCTCCAATCCATCACTGCTGCGATCTTTTCTGGGTCGACCGAGATCCCATCCTTGTTGACCACGTGGCCCAGAAACGAGACCCGAGGCAACCAAAATTCACACTTGCTCAACTTGGCGAATAACTTGTGATTCCTCAACTCCGATAGAACCAAGCGCAGATGCTGCTCATTCTCCTCAGCGTTGCAGGAATAGACCAGCACGTCATCGATGAAAACCACAACGAACTTGTCTAGGAAATCCTTGAACACCCGGTTCATCATATCCATGAAAATTGATGGTGCGTTGGTCAATCCAAACGACATCATCAATAACTCAAAATGACCATGCCTCGATCTAAACGCAGTCCATGGAATATCTACCTCACAGATCCTAAGCTGATGATAGCCAGAACGAAGATCGATCTCGGAGAACACTGTGCTACCGCGCAACTGATCAAACAAGTCATCGATCCTCGGCAGAGGGTACCTGTTCTTAATAGTGACTTTGTTCAACTCCCTGTAGTCGATGCAAAGCCGCATTAACCCATCCTTCTTCTTCACAAATAGAACAGGAGCACCCCAAGGCGACGAACTCTGCCTGATAAACCCTTTTGCCAACAACTCATCATACTGGACTCGCAACTCCTCTAACTCACGAGGGGCCATCCGGTACGGCGCCTTAGCAATAGGACGCGTACCCGGTTCCAAATCAATCACAAACTCAACATCCCGATCGGGAGCAAGACCAGGAATATCATCAGGAAAAACATCAGCGAAACCACGAACAACGGGAATCTCCTCTAAGCGCGGTATACTAACAGCGGTCCCAACCACCGAGACTAAACAAGCAAAAAAACCAGAAGGAAATAACTTTTGAGCACATACCGTAGAAATGACAGGAGAATCTTGGCACGGATCAACATACACGCTTCCCGGATGACCATTGTCCTTGATGAAGTCCAAGCGCTTCCCTTTGCACTGAATGACTGCATCATACGTAGACAGCCAGTCCATGCCCAGAATGACATCGAAGTCCTCCAGGTCAATCATCTTCAAGTCTGCCCTCTCAAGAAAATCCCCTAACAAAACAAGGCAATCTAGAATGCCCAAATCTGATAACACAGATTCACCAGAAGGGAACTTGACGCGGAAGGTATCCCGAACTCGATCTAGAGTCAACCGATGTCGCTCCACAAAGGCTCTAGCCACAAATGAGTGGGTAGCGCCGGAGTCAAACAAAACACGCGCCCATCGGTTCTTCACCTTAAATTTCTCTATAGGAGTATATACAACTAAGGATCTACCAAAACCCAACTGTAACCATTCTAGCAAATAAAACTCTCAAGCTGGAAAAAGAAACAACTAACCGGAGATGACCTGAGTCGAAGCTTGAGCCTCCTCAGAAGAGATCACGCTCAGCTTTCCTTTGCCCTTGTCCACATGCTGAGGCGGAGGTAGTGCCTGAAGTGGAACTACATGAAGAGTAGGCTGGACCTGAGGATACCTAGACTTGATGTGACCCTTCTGCCCACACTGATAGCAGACTTTATCCTTGGACCAGCACTGGGCAGCATTGTGCCCGGGTCTCTTGCAAACAGAATAGGAAACTTCCCTCCTAGGAGCACCCTGAATAGCATGAACTTGCTCCTTCTTCTGAGCTGTTGCCTTCTTGAAACACCTCTCAACAGGGTGGCCTGACCGGCCAGAGAAGCTACACACCACCTTGCTCTTCTTTCCCGAAGCAGAACCGGGTACCTGGGGTTTCTTCTCCTCAATAGACTTCCGCCTGTCCTTCCTCATTTGCTGGCCTCTGCTCTTTGCGGTCTCGATAGCCTCCACCTTCAGAGCAGCCTCCACTACCCCTGCATAAGTCTCTGATCCATAAGCACTAGTCAACTACTACACCTCGCTCCTCAAGCCACCAAGCAATCGCTTGACTCGTTCAGCCTCAACACTTACCAACCTAGGAGTAAACCGGCTCAACTTGCTGAACTCTATCTCAAACTCACCGACCGTGAGTTGCTTTTGCTTCGGGTGGAGGAAGTCATTCATAAGACGATCACGCTCGACCGAGGGCAAGAACTTCCTCAGCAGCATTTCCTTGAATACTTCCCAAGAGCAACCAGCTACCAAGATCTCCTTTTATCTAAGCCACCAACTCTTAGCCAAACCCTTGAGCTGATAGGCGGCTAACATCACTCTCTGATCATCTGCAATACCGGAGTATGAAAACATCTCCTCCATGGAGATCAGCCAATCGTCTATGACCATAAAATCTGCCTTCCCATCATAAGTAGGAGGGCTAAGTCTCTGAAACTGCGAGATGAATACCATTTCTGCTGGCACCACCACTGGAGGTCTCAGGGGTACAGGAGGAGGAGGAACATCTAACCCTCATACAGGGCCTTGCACTCCCTGAGTCTGTCCTGCCACAACTGCCACCAGAGACTGGATCTGGGCTCGCACCTCCACCATCTGCCTGCTCAAGGAATCGCTACTCTGCCGCAGGCTCTCAATTACCGCATCAATCTGCGCTCCCGATGACTCACCCTCAGATAGGGGGGTCGATCTAGTCGAAGGGCGTCTCGCCATCCTAAAATCATAGCAACATTAAACAGATCCTAGCATGACAGCTGCAACTAACTACAAGTACATACAATACATACATAAATATGAACTTAAAGCTACTAAACTTGTTCTGGGAATTTATTTTTACAAGAATTGATGTTATGCCTTAACCTAGGATGGTTAACCACCACCATACTAACTCTTGTGCCTAGATCGGGAATGCATGACTTTATATTATTTTTGACTCAAAAACTTATGTGTGTACATATGTCATCCTGTCAGTCTTTTGCTTGGCACGTTGTGCTTATGCAATGTTATGCTATGCATGTTTGTGCTATGCATTCTAAAAAGGTCCTAATGCATGTTATGAGCGGCGTACACATGAAAATGTTATGCATCCCATACTACATAACATCCTCATGCAACGAAAAGAAAACGAGCTAGTCACAGTCATGTGGTGAGGTTATACATCCCATACTACATAACCCTCACATGTTGCCCCTATGGTGGATCCATATACGAACACATATTATGTATCCCATACTACATAATATGCCTCGTATACTTCATGTTATGCTATGAGTGTAGTGTTCGTGCTTTAGCCAAGACGTGCTGATGACATATCGGTGTGTGAATGACATGATGCTGAGCTACTAATGTAATAAAAAGGGAAGGTTGCCCGACTAGCCTGTCAAGCAACCTGGCTCTGATACCAACTGTCACAACCCCCATTTTCTCTGAAGAAAACGAATTATCAGAGTAGGGGAAAACACGCGTCATGATGCCACGTCGAGCAGGGGATAACTGCAGACGCTCAGGCAACCCACTAACAACTATACTTTATGAAAATTCATAAGTTATATGATTAGAAAATAAGTTAAATCTTTAAAGGCCGTATCCCTCGGCTCGGTGGATCACCTAGTCCACAATTTAAAAACTATACTTATACGCTGCGGAAAATACTTTATTCAGGTTTGACATCCTAAAAGAGTGCATAAGTGCCCCTAGAGGATAACTTATACTATGCAAGACCCTACATTTACTTTATACTATATAAAAAAATGATCTTTTTACGTTGTTTGAAAAAATAGTGCTTGAGTTTTATAAAACATGCTGATCATGAGTAATACTTATAATAGTGTTTTTATGTTTAAAAGTAACTAGCAACCTAGCATAAATCATCCCCAGAGCAAGTAAACTAACTCCAGAAAGGTAGCAACAAAAAGATAACATATCTAGTATCAAGGTAAAACTACCAGTGGGCGCCAACAAACTGACATGAACCCACTAGCAAGTATGTATGTCTGTAAGAAAAACAACACCAAAACTACCTCGCAAAAACAAGGAACTGATCTCTATTGCACCAGAGACCACCAGCAACTGCACAACACCACTAGCCGTCAGAGCGGCTACTATCCAGAACCGGAGGCATTCAAAGAATAAAGAATACCTCAGCAAGCAAAACTAGAAAACTGCTCGAAAGTGTCAATCAGAAGATAAGTAAAAGAGTAAAACAAAGCAGTAACAGTCACAACTGCCCAAGGCAAGGCAAAAAGGAAGAGCACTAAGTGCGAGGACACAACAGTAACTCTGCCCAAAAGCTGCAGAGTCTACAAGGCTACCATGTGCCCAAACGCTGCAATCTACCAAGGAAGAAACGTCTAACACCCTAAGCTGTGAGAGATGGTAGTAGCAAAATAAACAACGCGGATCCGGGTTGGAGGCAAACTCAGTCCCCCATCCACCATTTCCAAGTAAACAATGCTCAAGGGTCTACATGTGAAAGCACTAGGGACCTCCCACCCCCTTGCCCAGCCCGTACCTGGAGTAAGATAAAAGAAAAAGGGTGGTCATGGCTAAATTACACAACACCACCCCCCATAAGAGCTTCAAACCACCACTACTAACCACGACCCACGAATCAGCCTTTGGGAAAGAAAACATAGCCGACAAGGAACATCAAAAAATCAAGGAATTCTCTCGGAAGCAAAAATCAAGGTAAGGGAAAAGCATTGAGATGACTCAACACGACATGGCGTTGAGTGAGCCCCACTCACTCAACGCCTAACCAGACCTTGGCGTTGAGTGAGTTAGCCTCACTCAGCGCCAGAAACAACCATGGCGTTGAGTGAGGTTCACTCACTCAATGCCCTATGCAAGAACAGCTCTGGCGTTGAGTGAGCTAACCTCACTCAACGCCAAAATAGCTATGGCGTTGAGTGAGGTTTACTCCCTCAACGCCTTCAGCAAAACAGGCAGTGGGAATGAGTGAGCTAACCTCACTCAACGCCAAAATAGCTGCGGCGTTGAGTGAGGTCCACTCACTCAACGCCTTAGCACTTAACCGCAAAACCCAACGGAGGCGTTGAGTGAGTCCACCTCTCTCAACGCCAAAACAGCTTTGGCGTTGAGTGAGGTCAACTCACTCTACGCCAAAGTACTTACCCACAGGAAAACCCTAAACTAACGCCATCCGGAAGAGGTCGGCGGGAATGCCCGATTGATTCTCGCCGAATCGGCGGGAATGCCGATTGATTCTCGCCGAATCGGCGGGAATGCAGAATGATTCTCGCCGAATCGGTGGGAATCACTAACGATACTCGTCGAAGTCGGCGAGAATCACTTAGTGATTCCCGTCGATTTCGACTTAGACGAATTTTCTCACTCAATCGCCTCACTACTTAGCCGCAAAAGAATAGACCAAACTATGGCTTTGAGTGTGTGCACCACACTCAATGCCAAACCCGGGAGGCTTTTGGCTTTGAGTGTGTGCACCACACTCAACACCAAATCCCGAGAGCCTACCAAGACTGGTTCTAACCAGAGCACTACCACAAAAATCTCCCTCTCTCTCTCTCTCGGCTGCACCCGCAATAGCACCAAACCAGAAGTAAAAATCTGGAGTCTAAATGGTGGAAACAACCAGCGGGTTGAGCAAAAATAGCAAAAGGGGGAAAGATCAAAACCGAATTTTAGGGTTAACCTAAAACTACTGCACATAATTTTAGCAAGCAGAAGAGAAAAACTTGGCTTCTATCCTAGGGCTAACCGGGTAGTTAAGAGGGGGAAGATCAAAACAGCAAGTGCAAGAACCACTTGCCTCGGTTTTTCAGCGAAGCTTCACTCGAGCCCTTCCTCTCCCTCGGCACTAGCAGCAGCAACACCTAGCCAGCACATCCCGAGCTTTAATGGCGGAAAGAGCAAAAACCGAAAATCCAAACCTCCTAAAAACCCTACGAAAATCAAATCTCTTATCGTAGAAACGAAGATCTAAGAGAGAGCAATCCAGATCCACTCTCGAAAATCGAAATCTGTCCACAAACGCTCCCGGAATCGCCATCCGAAGGGGTAGCAGGTCCGGCGGTTTTCCTCTATCTTCCGCGAACAGGAGCAGGTGACGGTTTTCGGGAAGAAGAAGAATGGCCCGCTAATTTGGCTTAAGGCTTTTAAATAAATCTAAACACGCCTATTCAGCCTTAACCGCCTCCTAAGCCGCCGGTTTCAATCACTTAGCCTAATAGTTATAATTTGCATTTAATATTAGCACACCCAAAACGACGCGAAAACCAAACTACCTCGGAATTCGACGAAATTCGCACCGTAGCTAAATACCCATGCTACGAACGCAACGACGAAGTCGAAATTAACTTTCAACGAACATAACTCGAGTTATACCTACCCGAAGCCAAAACACAAGCATCTCCTGAGAGGCCACACTGGGTCACCCAAAACGACCCGGCTTGCTAGGGAGATCTTGCCAATAGTCTACAAAATAGGCCACCCAGTTCTAAGGAGTTAAGACCACACTCCACAGATGGCACAAGCCAAGAAAACGCATCGACGTAACGCCAAGCAGGAATTAAATAATCGTAGAAAAATCGGGGGCGTTACAGGAGTTGAGAGACTGAAGGAGAACCAATGCTAAGGTAGATTTCACTCTAAAGAGGGCTATTTCACTAGAGCTATTCGACCGCATCATTAGGTGTAGGTCAGCTGTTAAGATTTGGACTTCTTTGGATAGCTTGTTCAATAAGAAGAATATAGTTAGACCCCAATTTCTTGAGAATGAGTTGGCTAGAGTAACTCAATGAGATTTGTCGATCTCTTCTATCTTCTTAAAAATGAAGAACTTATATGCTGAGATCTCAGCACTCGACCCAAAATGAACATATCTTTGAGGCTATGGTAAAGAGGCACATCATCTATGACTTATGGAAGGAATATCTTGCTTTTTCACTTCAGTGCAGGGATGGGCTACTCAACCGTCTCTATTGGAGTTAGAGAACTTGCTTGCCTCTCAAAAGAACTTAATGAGATAGATGACTGGAGTCTCTATCTCAAGGAGAAATAGTGAAGTTATGTACTCTGGGAAGAAGAAGAGGTGGGATAAGAAGAAGAAGCCCTTTGGTGAAGAAGGTGCTTCTACCTCATTATAGCAAGAGAGGAGCAAGCCTCCTAAGCATGATGGAGGTAAGAAGGGAGGACTTAGATTCTTCAGATGCAACAAGCCTGGTCACTTCAAGAAGGACTGTAAGGTGAACCTTCAGCTAGGACATGCTGTAGAAAAATTAGGTGTATCCAATAAGGAAGGTGAGTGGGGGAACTACTTCATTGCAGACATGATGGTAACGTCTATTAGTACCTTGAACTCCATCAATTTCCAAGAGGATTGGATCGTTGAATCCGAGTGTGGTCATCACCTCATAGGTGATGAGTCAAAGTTCTCCACCCTGCAGGTGTACAAATGTAACGAATTTATTATTATAGCTGACGATACTATTCATGTAGTTAAGAAGTAGGGAACGATTTCTTTAGGAAGTGGTAGGAGTCCACTCACTTTGAGGAGTGTATATTACGTGCTGGGGATGAAGAAAAACTTGTTCTTGGTGATCAATGTGGTTGATGCTAGCTATTATGTTCATGTTCAGTCGAAGAGAAGTAAAGTTCTTGAAAAAATTATAAGCAGTAAAGGCTTATATTACCTATACTGGGATAAGGGTAAAGGACTTGTTCATCATGTCAACAAGTTCCTATGTTGGGAAGATGAGGGCAAACAATAGTGCTGCAATCTAGCACAAGAGGCTAAGGAATATAGGGATGGATAAGCTAAAGGTGTTGGGTCCATTGCCCACAATGTTCCCTAGATTGGATTTGAAGAAACATCACCATCAATACTAAGAGCATAGTTGTATTTGATGTTGTTTAAGCTCATCATGTGCAGGATGTTCCTTGGAATAAGTTTAGACAGGTGGTCTAAGTAATTGTGATAGGTGGTCATAAGGCAGAAAGGTGGACACCAAGATAGTTGATGGACATGCAGGAATTTGCCTAAGTCTACATGCATTGAGTGTAGCTTACTCACTCAACGCCAGCTAAAGGAATTCGATTAAGTCCACTGGCATTGAGTGAAGCTTACTCACTCAACGCTACATGCAAGAAAAGATATTGGATAGGCTGGAAATCGCCTAAGTCCACAGTCATTGAGTGAAGTCTATTCACTCAATGCCAGGTAAGTAAAAGCATTGAATATAGCTTAGTTAGTCTAAGACTAACTATTGGCTAGACAGAAAAGTGGCTAAGTCCACAAGCATTGAGCGAAGTCAACTCACTCAACGCCATACAACTAAAGGCTGTGAGATAGGCAAATCCTAAGAGGAAGCAGGGAGAAATGTGGCTAAGTCCACAGGCATTGAGTAAACATCATTCACTCAATGCCATTGCTTCATAATCGTTGTGGATAGCCTTGTAAGTCAAAGCCACAGAAAATTTGTGCTGATATTTGGCTAAGACCACAGGCATTGAGTGAGGCAAGCTCACTCAACGCCATGTGATGAAGGCGTTGACTGTATCACATCAAGTAAGTGTTTGAGTTTTCAGACACGAAAATTTGGCTAAGTCCAAATGCATTGATTGCTTTTACTTTGTCAAGCTGAGCTCTGAGTTCGTCGAACTGAGCTCTGAGTTCGTCAAACTCAGCTTTCACTTTTTGTCGAGCTGAGCTCTGCGTTCGTCTAACTGAGTTCTGAGTTCGTTGAACTGAGCTTTCACTTTTTGTCGAGCTGAGCACTGCATTCGTCGAACTGAGTTCTGAGTTTGTCGAACTGAGGCAAGCTCACTCAACACTCCCATTGCCTAAATTATTGAAAGCATGGATAAGGCATAAGGCGTTGAGTGAGGCATGGTCACTCAATGCTCTCAACTCCAAGAGGCTGAATAATAAGCTAAGGCAAAAAGCATTGAGTGAGGCTTGCTCACTCAACACTGTCAATGCCTAAAGGAAGAAAAGTTGCCTAAATATTTTGGCGTTGAGTGTAGCTTACTTACTCAACGCCTAGATTGACAGAATTCTGTCTAAGTGTTTTGGCGCTGAGTGAGGCATGCTCAGTAAATGCCTATGTTGCTGATGCTTGATTTTTGGTTAAGTCCACGGATGGTGACGTCAGCAAGTCAACAAGTCAACATTATTCAAATTGATAGCAGGAAAGCTACAGTACAAGCCAAAAGGTGCCGCTAAGCTACTGTAGACAGTTGGCGATTAAAGAAAGGTTGTAGCTGACATTAAATGTCTGGGGCCCACGACTCAAAGAGCCGTTGAGACATATTTGATAAAAGGAAAAGCTTCTACAAAGAAAGTTAAGCTTTTTACAGAGCAGTCCAGGTGCTTCTTCTTCACCGCCATTATTGATGTGACTGAAGAAAAGGTAGCTCAAGTCAGCAAGACTAAGAGCAAGAAAAGTTAGTTGTTTGTCTTAATCATCAACTACAGCAAGATCAGAGCAGATCTTTGAAGAGGAGAAAGAAAGTTAGCTGGTGCTATTTTCCATCTGCACCAGGAGGTTCATCACAAATCAAGCAGCACAACACTAAAGAACATCTACTGGAGGCTGTGAAGAAAAAGGCAGGGCTGAATCACCTCAACCCAGGAAAGAAAGAAGAAGCAGAGTTATTTTCTACAAGTTGCTTCCAACACAAGTCTCTTCATCCTTGTTGCTGTGAAGCAGTTGTGCTGAGATTCTTTCAGCTTAAGTAGCAGCAAGTTTTGCTGCAGCCACTTCACAGTTCCAGCAAGAAAAATCTCTAGTGCTGTGAAGAAGAAGATAGGACTGAGTATATCTCAGTTCAAGTAAGGTAGACTCAGGAAATACATTCCTGGAGTCAAAGTTAGGCTGAGTCTATCTCATTCAAGGTAGATTGGCATAGAGAAATTTCTCTTATGTCCAATCAAGACTCATCAACTCACTTCCACCTTATAGGATCCTTTTGGATCTGAGTTCTAGGGCAAATTTTCCTAAGGTTGGATTCTATTGAGAATCTGAGAGCAGGGCTTTGGACTGAATTATAGGATCCAGTTTAGATATGAGGTAGGTGATCAGTTGATCACTGAGCTGTAGGGCTCTTGAGCCTAAGGTAGGTGATTCATTCTCATTGAGTGGTAGACCACTTGTGCCTGAGCTGTAGGATCCTTTTGATCTGAGGTAGGACCTTTGGGTGTGAGATTATAGGAGAGTCATTCTCTCTGAGTTGTAGGATCCCTAGTGGATCTGAGATAGGGTTGTCCTCCCAGCCTGAGTTGTAGGGCCTTTGGGCCTGAGGTAAGCGATCTCTAGATCACTGAGTTGTAAGGCCTTGTGCCTGAGTTATAAGTATTGGAGGAGACTGAGAGATCCCGAGGGATCTGAGGTGTAAGCTCTTTGGAGTAGATATTTGGAGAAGTGCCTAGTCGAACAAGATAGTTGGATAAGTGGGACGGAAAGTGGATGCCCTTACTAGGGGAACCTGGAAGTGATGATAGAGACAACTCTAAAGGGGGGGGTGAATAGAGTATTCAAAAATTATGACACCCTACTCAACTCCCTTAGAGTTACTTTGCGGAATGAGTTTATAGATATTTGGAACCCTAGAGCCTAACACAAAGTGAAGTGCACTAGAGAGAGCTAACTAAAATTTCAGTTGAGCTTTGGTCCTATCACAACAACTAGCAATCCTAGTTATATCTACTCACAGCCACAGTATAATAAATTAAATGAGCAGCACAGACGACATAAGAAATTTTATAGTGGTTCCCTCTACATAGGTACATCCACTCTTCTACTACCCTGGTAGGAATCCACTACAGGTTTTTGATCAGGTGCCCTGCCACAGATAGATCTAATTCAGGTAGATCCAAAGACCCTTTGAGCTTTTGATCAGGAGCTCAAAATCCAACACAGGTTTTTTTTCAGGTGCCCTGCCACCAAGGTTCACTTTTGAAGGGAGTAATAACCCTTTCTACAGGAGGTTGGGAGAGAGTTAAAGTTTCTTCTCTATTGTTAAAACAGATTAGAGAAGCTAGTGGATTGCACAGAGCATGAAAGCTCTAAAGAATCAAGGCTCCCCCTGGCTTAGAGAATATCCAGGAAGAAGTCTTGCTTCAGGGTGCAGGAACTCTTCTGAACTTGAGACAGAGAACTGTCTTGAAGTTCTAAAGGAGAAGCTTGAAGAAGACTCTTGATATGTAGTAGTTGTTCTTCTTCAGGGGCTTTTCTTTCTTCTTCTTCTTGAGGCACTGAGTGAATGTTCCTTGTAGCAGGATGAACTCAGGATTGAAGAAGAGAGAGTTGAAGAAGAATGATCTTCTCAGTCGAATGTGAATGTCTGAGAGCTGTAGGTTTTTCTTCTTTTTGATCTGTAAGCAAATCTCTTATTTTGTATGTTGGTTGTCTCTGTATATATGTTCTTAGTTTGAAAAGACTCTTTATATATAGGCCTTTGCAACGACTCTAATCTGATTTTGAACTTTGTCTTCTTCTAGAATCTGCAAAACTGGGCTGCAAATAGCACAAAGCAAAATATATCTTGTAGATAGATATCCTATAAAAAGATAAAGCTTTCTAAGAAGCTGCAAATCTAATCTGATAAAGAATACTAGAGAAAGTCACATCAGAATAAACTCTTTACAGCCAAAGAAGACTTTTGTGTCTAACGGCTATAAAGGACAGCATGACAGAATAAAGTAAGAAAGATATTTCAACTAATAAGACAAACAACTTTGTCAGATAAAGCATGACTTATGCACAAAGGATGGGGCAGAGATTGCCTTGAGATGTATGCACAAGTTCAATGAGATAATCTTTTATAAAATATGCCAAATCGATAAGAAATAAATCTCAGAATAAAAGAAATACTAAATAACTAAACGCAGACAAAAAGATCATCGAACAATCCTCTGAGATCGTCGAACGAACCACAGAAATCGTCGAACGATCCACGGAGATCGACGAACGAAGCAGATAGTCGAACTATCACATAGATAGTCGAACTATCGCAACAGAGCAGATAGTCGAACTATCAAAGAAGATAGTCGAACTATCCCAGCAGATAGTCGACCTATCAAAGCAGATAGCCGAGCTATCAGATAGTCGACCTATCAAGCAGATAGTCGAGCTATCAGGCAAAACAGATAGTCGACCTATCAAACAAATAGTCGAACTATCAGGCAAAACAGATAGTCGACCTATCAAACAAATAGTCGAACTATCAGGCAAAACAGATAGTCGACCTATCAAACAAATAGTCGAACTATCAGGCAAAACAGATAGTCGACCTATCAAACAAATAGTCGAACTATCAGATAGTTGAACTGTCCGAGCAGACAGTCGAACTATCAAGGGATCTGTCTGGTCAAGAGAAGTCGACCGGGTTCGACGATCGATGAGGCAGAACCCACAGATCGTCGAGCAGACAGGAGAGAACAAGCTCAGAGATCGACGATCTGCTGACAGACAAACGTCGACCAACTGATAGACGATCGTCGACCAGTCGATAGACGATAGTCGAGCGGCGTTCGACTATAGTCGAACCAAAAAACAACTTAACCAAATTTTCATCTGGATAAGTGATAACTCTATAACTAGAGCAATCTAACTAAACAACTAACCTTTGACCATAGATAAATCTTGGGTCAAGAGACTAAATGAGAAGACTAAACTCAAATCCAAACTAGGGTACCAACAATCTCCCCCTATTTGGGTTAAGTCTCTCAAAACAAAAATAAACAAAACGAACTATTGGAAATAAATACAGTACATGAAAAGAAATATCTAAGCAACAATTAACATCAATCAAACAGACAAATAAGCAACTGTCAATCAATGATATTTAAGAAGCATCAGAATCTGGTTTAGAGATAGAAGAGTCAGGAATAAAACAAATTTTTCTGAGAGGATCTAGAGCTTCCTTCTTTGATGTCTTCAGATCTTGTTCTCCAATAACTTTGGTTTCTCCTGTTCTTGGAACAACTACTTCTGGATATTTTTCCATATATTTGGTAGCATCAAAAACTTCAGGTCTTACTTGGAATCTATCAAGTTCTTTCTTTCTGAATTTAGACATTGTGGAAAAACCAGTAATATCTTTTCCTTCAGCTCTGGCTTTTCTAATCTGAGCTGATCCAACCAATTCAAGGAATCTGGCCATCCTGAAGTCAGGATTAAGCTCTATGCTTTCATACTCATTTTCATCAGCTGGATCTATAGGATTTACAGCTTTGAATTTGGTAGATAGTTCTAACAAGCTTTCAGCTGGCTCTCTACTTTCTTGAATAACTAAGGATGTTGGAGGAGTAAATTCAGCATATCTTTTACTTGATTTCTCAGAGTATATAACTCTTTTGCCTTTTGCATCTATTTTCCTTTTCTGATCAGATTCTCTGGAAGATATAATCTTGCTTTCTTTATCTGGTGATGTCCTTTTCTTGGGAGAAGGAGGAGAAGAAAAGGTTGGCTTTAGGTAAACTACTTCCTTCACTTGTTCTCTTGAATCATCATCTTGCCTTTGATATCCAGATTGGGATCTGCTTTGATATCCTGGATTGCTTTTCCTTTGATGAGATTGAGATTGGGTGAATCTAGTAGAAGAGGCTGAAGGATTTGCAGGCAAGTTACCAGACGCTCCTGCACTGGGAGGTGGAGGAGGAGGACCTCTAGGAGTCCATTTAGAAGCTGGACTATCATACCTTTTAGATTTCTTCCTTTGTTTTTGCTGGTTCTTGGAATATCCCATCCAGTGCTGATACTCTTTGGATTTGGGATCTATTCCTTTCAAAATATAGTAAGGAATGTCATTGTCAGGATTTGGTGGAGGAGGAGCAACATCTTTTCTTTTTCTTTTGGCAGCTTTCTTCTTCTTGGTTCCTTCTGAATCATCAGATTCATCTTCATCATCAGATGATTGAGGATGATCATAGGGATCAAGAGCCTCTAGTTCAGTTTTCTCTTTTGCTTTTAAGGCAGCTTTCTCTCTTTCTTCTTCCAAGGCATCCTGTGCCAGAAGAGTATCAAGATCTAGTCCAGGAGTGTCATCCCAGACTGTAGATTTTTCTTCTTGTCCAACTGAAATAATCTCTTGATCAACTGTAATTGTCATGGAGACCAGTTCTTCTTGCATAACTGTCTGAGCTGGTTCTGGAACTTCTAGATCTCCTTGAACTTCTTGCACTAGATCTGTAGCAACAGGAACACACAGATTCTCTAAATGAGCTAGCATCATACCTTCAAGATATTGACATGTTAACATGTCAGTTAACAAGTCAGTAAATTGAGAAAGGGAAATACCTTCAGGACTTCCTACCTCCCATAAATCATCTAGATAGGAGGTGATGACTCCTTCCAGGAATAGAGCAGCTATGGGAGTGGAGAATTCTTCTAAGCAGACTTTGACAACAAATTCTGTTTCCATTATAGCATCAGAAATCTCTTTTTCAGAAAGTCGAGGTACTGATTCTTCTTCTTGAACTACTATCTCTTTTTCTGCAAGTGCTGTTTCTCTTTGAGTATCTGCTGGAAGAGAGGCCAAGGGAAGTTGAGAGGCATCTTCAGAAAGTTGAGGTACTGATTCTTCTTCTTGAACTACTATCTCTTTTTCTGCAAGTGCTGTTTCTCTTTGAGTATCTGCTGGAAGAGAGGCCAAGGGCAGTTGAGAGGCATCTTCATAGAACATCTCCCCCTGCCTGATTTCAGTGGAGACTGAAACCAGGCCCCTAGATGAAGAGGGCTCGGCAGATTTGGAGAGAGCTTGGATGGAGGTAGTTAGGGAATAAATAGAGGATACAAGAGGAGCAATTGCTTCTTCAATCATGGTTTTGATTGAAGGAGTAATTAACTCCAGGATGTTGGCTATGAATGTTGGAGATATTTCAAAAGATGCGGATGGGTGAACAGCAGAAGATGGAAGATCATCAGGAAAATCAGTTTCCTGAATAGATATGTTGTGAACTGGTGATTGTGGAGTGGATGAGGGAAAGTCAGTGTGATCTGGAGGTGTAAGTGGTGACTGAGGTGGGGTTGGAATTCTTGAAGATCCTAACAAATCAAAACTGGGAATAGAAATCCCAGCTAGATGTGCAGGAATGGGAGATGCTGGAGATGAAGTATGGGGAATGGAGGTAGATGGTAAAGCAGAGGAAGATGGAATTTCAGTAGAGGTAGATGGTATGGAAGTAGATGGTAATGCAGCAGAAGTGGATGGTATGGAAAGAATGGATGAAACTGCTTCATGAAGGAGGGGAGAGACTGAAGCAGTCCTTGTGTTCTCTGACGCAACTAGAGCTACCCCTGCAGGAGACGGCTTCAGAAAACTTCTTTTCCATTTAACAAATAATGTTGGGTCCATCTTTTTACTGGCATTGATAGTTGTTGAAACTGTTACCAACAGGTGGGAGTATTCCTTCTTGCCATTCTTCTTCCTGATCAAATCAAACATAATCCCTGCCCAATTTATCCTTTTCTTATAAACTATGGCACACATCAAGGCAAACTGCTGCCTAGTGATGTTGTCATGAGCGGAGTGCTTTCCAAGAAGCACTTTCCCAACGAGTTCAGCCAAAAACTTTACCTTTAGCGGAAAATTAACTTTTAATAACTTAGAAGGAATGCCTTCGGCATGTCCTAATTCAATCAGCATCCTCCCGTAATCCGGGGTATCTAGTTCATAATCTTCTTCACCATTCACCAAATCAAAAATATCAGTCAAAACGGCGGGAGTCAGAATTACCTCTTCGCCGCCTAAAGCACCAGTCATCGATTCATCATTGGATGACGAAGTGAATACCCATTCTTTAATTTCTGGGATGTTGATCTTGATTCTTGAGGTCATAAGCTTTTATAATCCTTGTTCTTTGCAGAGCTGGAGGATTTCCACTATCTGAGAATCATAGGCGCCGAAGGAGTCGAAGTCCACGCTGAATCCTGCGTCGAACTTCATCGCAGATAGAAGAGCTAGAGCAATCACCATTGATTTGTTGGAGAAGACGAGAGAGACGAGGAGGAGAAAGCGTGAGACAGGGCTCAAACAGAAAGACGGAATACAAAAAGACGAGTTCCGTCGACTATAACAAGCACGATCTCTTAACCTAGATCGACCATCGGTTTAAATAAAAACCGCAATCGTCGGTCTATTTTAAAAGATACTAGAAGCGATCGTCGAGCAGTCGTTCGACGATCGAATTCTGAAGCAGAGTAGTCGAACGCCGTTCGACTATTCCTGTCTTCACAAGCAAACAAGCCGTCATCAACCATAGATCGGTGATAGGCTCGACCTGTTCGACGATCTTCGAACGTCGGTCGATGATCTTCAAGCAGATAACCCGTCATCAACCATAGGTCGACGATAGGCTTAATCCGTTCGACGATCTTCGAGCATCGTTCGACGATATTCAAGCAGGTATCAACAAAGGCGGAAGTCACACTTAGTCTTTTCCATTAATCATGCCTAGTTGATGCAAGAAGAACAGATGCTTCTGTTCATCTAAGGGCTTGGTGAAAATATCACCTCTCTGAAGGTCAGTGGATATGAACTCAAGACTAATCTTGTTCTTTTCCACACAATCTCTCAGGAAATGGTGTCTGATCTCAATGTGCTTGGTCCTAGAGTGGTGCACAGGATTTTGTGCAATGGAGATAGCACTGGTACTGTCACACATGATTTTGGTGTTCTTATGTGTGTACCCATAATCCAAAAGTTGGTTTTGTATCCACAGGATCTGTGAACAATAACTGGCAGCAGCTATATATTCAGCCTCAGCAGTTGAAGTTGAGACAGAGGCCTGTTTCTTATAGAACCAAGAGACTAATCTCTCTCCCAAGAACTGACAAGTCCCTGAGGTACTTTTCCTGTCAACTCTACAACTAGCATAGTCAGAGTCAGAGTATCCAATCAACTCAAATTCTGATTCTGCTGGGTACCATAGTCCTAAATTTGGACATCCCTTCAGGTATCTAAAAATTCTCTTGAGAAGAGTCAAATGAGATTCCTTGGGGTTGACCTAGAATCTAGCACATAGACATGTGGCAAACATTATATCTGGTCTACTTGCAGTTAAATACAATAGGGAACCAACAATGGCCCTATAGTTCTTCTGATCAACTGGCTTACCCTGATCATCAGAATCTATAACTGCATTGGTAGCCATAGGAGTGTGCATTGCTGAAGCATCAGCCATCCCAAACTTCTTCACCAATTCCTTGGCATATTTGGATTGGGAGATGAAGATGCCATCAGCATCTTGCTTTACTTGGAGACCAAGAAAGTAAGACAGCTCACCCATACTACTCATCTCAAACTTAGAGTGCATCAGGTCAGAGAACCTTTTGCATAGTTTGGGATCAGTGGAGCCAAAAATAATATCATCCACATAAATTTGAACTAACAGGATGGTGTCCTTGTGATACTTAACAAAAAGAGTTCTATCAACTACTCCCCTAACAAAGTTGTGCTCTAACAGGAAACTAGCTAGAGTCTCATACCAGGCTCTGGGTGCTTGTTTAAGTCCATAAAGAGCTTTTTGCAACTTATACACATATGAGGGTTGAGTTGAAGAGACAAACCCAGGAGGTTGTTCAACAAATATCTCTTCCTTTAGCTCACCATTTAGAAATACACTTTTGACATCCATCTGAAAGACCTTAAACTTCATATAGGCTGCATAGGCTAGAAAGATCCTTATTGCCTCTAGCCTTGCAACAGGAGCAAAAGTTTGGTCATAATCTATACCTTCCTCCTGTCTGTAGCCCTGAGCTACAAGCCTAGCTTTATTCCTTATAATAATTCCATTTGCATCCAACTTGTTTCTAAACACCCACTTGGTGCCTATGATCAGTTGGCCTTTTGGTCTTGGAACCAAAGTCCATACCTTACATCTTTCAAACTGATTGAGCTCCTCTTGCATAGCAATGATCCAGTGGGGATCTAGCTCAGCCTCTTTTATGGCGAGGGGCTCAACCTGTGAAAGGAAACAAGCATGCATCACATCCTGTCTTAATTGATGTCTTATTTGCACACCAGCTGATATGTCTCCAATCACTTGAGATGTAGGATGATCTCTAAGTGTGACAAGATCAGCAGGTAGGATGTGATCTTCAGCAATAGTTGGAACTAATTCCTTAGGAGGAATTGGATCGACTGTTGGTGGTACAACAACAGCTTCTGCAAAGTCTTCATCACTGTCTGAATCAGTGATGTGAAGAGTTGATAGATGGAGAATCTCTTGAGTAACATCTTTATTAACTTCTGGTACCTGCAATGAACTTGAGGAAGGAGAGGTTTCCTTCTCCTTGTAAAACATCTGAGATTCATCAAAGTACACATGCACAGATTCTTCAATTTTAGATGTTGCTTTATTAAATACCCTATAAGCTTTGCTTACTTGGGAATATCCAAGAAAAATTCCCATTGAAGCTTTTGCTTCAAACTTTCTAAGGTATTCTTTGTTATTGTTATGAATGTATACTACACAACCAAATACTCTAAAATAATTAATTTTAGGTTTTTTCCTTAAAACAACTCATAAGGAGTTTTACTCTTAATCTTGTGTATAAGACATCTGTTCAGGACATAATTAGCTGTGCTAACAGCTTCTGCCCAATAGGAGAGAGGCATATTAGCATCTGCCAATAATGTTCTAGCAGCTTCAATCAGGGTTCTATTCTTTCTTTCCACTACCCCATTTTGTTGGGGAGTTCTAGGAGCAGAGAAGCTATGTTTGATACCTTCTTTCTCACAGAATTCTTGCATGAGAAGAGACTCAAACTCAGTACCATGATCACTTCTGATCAAAGCCACATGAGTAGAATACTCAGTCTGCACACATAATAGAAAGTCTGTAAGAACTTTGAAGTTATCAACCTTAGTTCTCAAGAAGAACACCCAAGTGAACCTAGAGAAGTCGTCTACAATCACTAAAGTGTAATACTTCCCTCCTAGACTCTGTACATTTATTGGGCCAAAAAGGTCCAAGTGTAATAAATACAGGATTCTAGGTGAATCACTTTTATTTACAGATTTAAAGGAGTTTTTGGTTTGCTTGCCTAATTGACAAGCCTTGCATAGGCTCTCCTTCTTGTAGGGGCAAGAAGGTAAACCTCTAACAAGGTTGTATTTAGATAACCTAGATATATTTTTGAGGTTAACATGGCTAAGCCTCCTATGCCATAAAGTGTTGTTATTTGTTACTTCATTAAATAAGCAGATTTCAGATTGGGTTGAATTAAAATGTACTAAGTAAATATTACCTTATCTAATACCTACTAACACAACATTACTATTTAAAGTAATATTACAGAGAGTGTTAGTGAAAGATACCTGATATCCTGCATCACATAACTGGCTTACTGAGATAAGATTGTGCTTCAGTTCAGTTACATATGCAACCCTCTTGAAAGTTACTGCTCCAATGGTAATCCTACCATATCCTTCAGTTTGACCACATCTAGAATCCCCAAAGATCACCTTTGGTCCAAGCTTGGCCTTGAACTTTGACAGATTTTCTTTGTTCCCTATCATATGTTTGGAGCAACCACTATCCAAATATCACTTGTCCTGAGTGATAGGATAGGTCTTCACCTGCAATGAGTTAAGCTAAACATTGTGGACCCAGGTAACCTTGGGTCCCTTATTTTTCACATAAGAAAAACTTGAAATAAAAGAATAAGCAGGCTGAGAGTGATATCCTAAGGGATGAGATCTTCTAGGTGGGATGGTCCAACATGGAGTTAGGTTAACAAACCTAGGGTTTCTATTCACATTTGGGTTTCTAAGGTTCTGGTTGTAATTTTGAAATTCATATTGAGATCGTCGATCTACGTTCGACGATCGATGCTCAGATCGTCGAGCTTCGTTCGACCATTGAGCCTCCGATCGTCGAGCAGCGTTCGACGACTTTTGTATTTCCTTAAACTTTTGTTTTCTCTTTTTTCTCTTAGCTTTATTTAAGGCTTGATTAACTTGTTTTACTTGCTCAGTGTTTTTTATCCCATCAGCTGAAATAAAGTTTACTGGAGTTGAAAAATGATTTTTAAGAATAATTGGGGGTTCACTAGATGAAGCTCCTAAGCCTAGCTTATTATTGCCTGTCCTAGTATTTGACATGTTAGTAATTTCTAGTAGCTTAAGACTTCTACCATTTAGAGATTCTTCTAATCTTTTTGATTTAGCTAGTTCATTTTTAAGAAATTTTATTTCTTCACTAGACTTAGTGAGTTCTGCTTCTAGTCTAGCATTTTCAATAAAAATAGATTCTGATTCAGCTATCTTATTTTTAAGTTCCTTAATTTCCTTTTCTGAACTAATTAGATCTAAGCAAAGAGATTTAAATTCAATTTTAAATTCGACAGAGGTAAAATCATAGGATGATAATACCTGATCTTCTGTAGGCATTTCTTCATCATCATCAGAACTCTCTACAGCTGAGTGATTACTGCAGGCATCAATTGCCATAAGGCAGATTTCCTTTGCCTTCTTCTCTTCCTCATCTTCACTGGAGCTTGAGGAGGAAGTTTCCTCATCAGAATCACTCCAGGTCTCAGCAACAAATCCTTTCTCCTTCTTCTTATTTTTGTAGGAGGAGGACTTGGAATGCTTCTTGTGATGTTCCTTTTCTTTTCTCTTTTCTTTGCTCTTTTCCTCTGGACACTCGGGTAGAATGTGTCTAGGTTTCCTGCAACCATAACAAATAATTTCTTTAGCAGGAGATCTATCATACCTTGGTTTATCTTCATATTTTGAAGATTTCTTTCTGAAGTCTTTTCTTCCCATCTTGAGAAACCTTCTAGCAAAGAGTGCCATCAGTTCCTCATTGGATTGGCTTCCTTCAGAAGCCTCAGCAGCTTTGAGAGCAAGAGTTTGCTCTTTCCTTGTTGGAGTTGGAGTCTTGGCTTCAGCCTCAGCTTCCCTGGTCTTTCGAACTTGCTCAAAGGACTTGAGCTTGCCAAGGAGAGCTTCAGTTGAGATTTCAATTGTACTTCTGGCCTCCTTGATAGGCCAGATCCTGAGATCCTATGTGTTGGGGAAGCACATCAATATCTTATCATTGACTTCTGTCAATGTAATCTCTTTATCAAGAGTTCTCAGCTCATTGATGATTGAGCTGAGCCTGGTGTACATGGCTTCAATTGATTCAGCTTCAATTTTCTTGAAGTTTTCATACTGGGATATAAGGTTGGACCTTCTGTCCTTCCTTTCATCAGCTGAACCAGCTACAATCTGATTCAGTGAGTCCCACATGGCTTTTGTAGAGGTGCAATCAGCCATTTTCTGAAAAATTTCATCAGACATAGTCTGAGCCAAAATGTTCATAGCTTTGGCATCAGCTATCTTTGCCTTCTTGTAGGCATCATTGTAATCTAGAGGAGGCACTGCACTCAAATTTGTAGATGTTGTAGTAGTAGCTGTAGCAGGAGGAGTTGGAGGTCCTGTCAAAATAGAGGAGAAGATGTCTTCATCAATAGAGTTCATATATAATTTGATTCTTGCCTTCCAGATGCTGAACTTAGCTAAGTTGCAACCTGGAGGTCTGGTGCTAGAGTAATCCTTAGACTGGGCCATGAAGTGAATATCTATAAGTTTGGTATCTATCAGGATCTGGTGACTCAGGAGTTAGCCTATTCAGTCAGTGAACCTCCCTCTGATACCAATTGGAAGTGATGATAGATATAACTCTAGAGGGGGGGGGGTGAATAGAGTATTCAAAAATTATGACACCCTACTCAACTCCCTTAGAGTTACTTTGCGGAATGAGTTTATAGATATTTGGAACCCTAGAGCCTAACACAAAGTGAAGTGCACTAGAGAGAGCTAACTGAAATTTCAGTTGAGCTTTGGTCCTATCACATCAACTAGCAATCCTAGTTATATCTACTCACAGCCACAGTACAATAAATTAAATGAGCAGCACAGACGACACAAGAAATTTTATAGTGGTTCCCTCTAAATAGGTACGTCCACTCTTCTACCACCCTGGTAGGACTCCACTACAGGTTTTTGATCAGGTGCCCTGCCACCAATAGATCTGATTCAGGTAGATCCAAAGACCCTTTGAGATTTTGATCAGGAGCTCAAAATCCAACACAGATTTTTGTTCAGGTGCCCTGCAACCAATGTTCACTTTTGAAGGGAGTAATAACCCTTTCTACAGGAGGTTGGGAGAGAGTTAAAGTTTCTTCTCTATTGTTAAAACAGATTAGAGAAGCTAGTGGATTGCACTAAGCATGAAAGCTCTAAAGAATCAAGGCTCCCCCCGGCTTAGAGAATATCCAGGAAGAAGTCTTGCTTCAGGGTGTAGGAACTCTTCTGAACGTGAGACAGAGAACTGTCTTGAAGTTCTAAAGGAGAAGCTTGAATAAGACTCTTGATATGTAGTAGTTGTTCTTCTTCAGGGGCTTTTCTTTTTTCTTCTTCTTCTTGAGGCACTGAGTGAATGTTCCTTGCAGCAGGATGAACTCAGGATTGAAGAAGAGAGAGTTGAAGAAGAATGATCTTCTCAGTCGAATGTGAATGTCTGAGAGCTGTAGGTTTTTCTTCTTTTTGATCTGTAAGCCAATCTCTTATTTTGTATGTTGGTTGTCTCTGTATATATGTTCTTAGTTTGAAAAGACTCTTTATATATGGGCCTTTGCAACGGCTCTAATCTGAGTTTGAACTTTGTCTTCTTCTGGAATCTGCAAAACTGGGCTGCAAATAGCATAAAGCAAAATATATCTTGCAGACAGATATCCTATAAAAAGATAAAGCTTTCTAAGAAGCTGCAAATCTGATCTGTTAAAGAATACTAGAGAAAGTCACATCGGAATAAACTCTTTACGGCCAAAGAAGACTTTTGTGTCTAACGGCTATAAAGGGCATTATGGTAGATTAAAGTAAGAAAGATATTTCAACTAATAAGACAAACAACTTTGTCAGATAAAACATGACTTATAGACAAAGGATGGGGCAGAGATTGCCTTGAGATGTATGCACAAGATCAATGAGATAATCTTTTATAAAATATGCCAAATCGATAAGAAATAAATCTCAGAATAAAAGAAATACTAAATAACTAAACGCAGACAAAAAGATCATCGAACGATCCTCTGAGATCGTCGAACGAACCACAGAAATCGTCGAACGATCCACGGAGATCGACGAACGAAGCAGATAGTCGAACTATCACATAGATAGTCGAACTATCGCAACAGAGCAGATAGTCGAACTATCAAAGAAGATAGTCGAACTATCCCTACAGATAGTCGACCTATCAAAGCAGATAGCCGAGCTATCAGATAGTCGACCTATCAAGCAGATAGTCGAGCTATCAGGCAAAACAGATAGTCGACCTATCAAACAAATAGTCGAACTATCAGGCAAAACAGATAGTCGACCTATCAAACAAATAGTCGAACTATCAGGCAAAACAGATAGTCGACCTATCAAACAAATAGTCGAACTATCAGGCAAAACAGATAGTCGACCTATCAAACAAATAGTCGAACTATCAGGCAAAACAAATAGTCGACCTATCAAACAAATAGTCGAACTATCAGATAGTTGAACTGTCCGAGCAGACAGTCGAACTATCAAGGGATCTGTCTGGTCAAGAGAAGTCGAGCGGGGTTCGACGATCGACGAGGCAGAACCCACAGATCGTCGAGCAGACAGGAGAGAACAAGCTCAGAGATCGACGATCTGCTGACAGACAAACGTCGACCAACTGATAGACGATCGTCGACCAGTCGATAGACGATAGTCGAGCGGCGTTCGACTATAGTCGAACCAAAAAACAACTTAACCAAATTTTCATCTGGATAAGTGATAACTCTACAACTAGAGCAATCTAACTAAACAACTAACCTTTGACCATAGATAAATTTTGGGTCAAGAGACTAAATGAGAAGACTAAACTCAAATCCAAATTAGGGTACCAACAGAACCACTATAAATCTCTGTGCGCTTTTATGTGTTGTTTCCTTCATTGTAGATTGCATGTCTTGAAAGCAGAATTTAATCAACTAATAAAGCACTCAACTCAAGGAAAATAAAAGATAGTTACTAAGGACTAAGAAACCTATTCACCCCCCTCTAGGTGATTTAGCTATCATTGAAATCAAAGACTTTCAAAAGGTTATGACAACAAAGAGCCTTGTGAATGGCTTGCCTAGTCTTTCCTCTCTAGGTGACGGTCATGTGTGTGCGAGATGTAAATATTTAAAGACACATCACCTTCAATTTGACAAGTCACTGTCCATGTGCAAGGCACCTTTAGAGTGTATTCATAGCGTCTTGATGGGACCATGCCTCACTCCCTCTTGTTCAGGTAACAAGTATATACTTGTTCTTGTTGATGACGTCACCAGGTATACTTGGATATACTTTGTGAAAGAGAAGTCAGAAGTCTGTAAGAAGTTCTTGGAGTTCAAGGAGCTTGTTGAAGGAAAGTTTAATATGAGGATAAAGAGGTTGAGGACAAACAACGAAAGAGAGTTTACTTCCTCTGAACTCTTCAACTTCTACAAAAAGCATGTGATTAAGAGAGTGCTCTCTTGTGCATACACTCCTCAATAGAATGGAATTACAGAGAGGAAGATCCGCCATCTAGCGAAGACCTGTAAGAGTTGGCTTTATGCCAAAGGCATTCCCCGGGTCTTTTGGGCAGAGGGAATGGCCTATGCGGCATACATTATCAACAGGATGCCCTTGAGTCCTATCAATAAGAAGTCTCTACATGAACTGATGTTCAAGGTGAAGCCCAATGTGGCTCACCTTCAAGTGTTTGTTTCAATATGCTATATGCACATTCTAGATGCTCTCAAGACAAATATAGATGCAAAGGAAAGGAAGGTTGTCTTCATTGGCTATGATGAGCGAAAAAGGGCTGGAAGTGCCTGGATCCCGAGCCAAGGGAATTTTTTTCTTAAGGGATATGACATTCAACGAGCTAACATCGTACCAGAGTATTTCTTCTATGGAACTACATGAGAGATGGGAGGAAGGAAGAAGGCAGGAAGCTGCTAAAGACTTTCTGGTGGAGCTGCCCGTGTCTCTAGAAGCTCTGGTTGATTCAAGCTCAGGGGCAGGTGCTTTTAGTTCTAGAAGTAGGGGGAACAATGCTCCTTGCGTGCCCATTAAAAGAGGCAGTTAAAGTGGCGGAGGATGGTCAAGCCTTACAAAGGTCGAAGAGGACTATCATACCACCAGCTCGGTACATAGATGGTCACATGATAAGCTTGGTCTCATGTTTCTTTGCTAGACCTCTGGACGAGCGGGAGCCGTCATGTTATGAGAACACCATTGGAGTAAAGGAGTGGGAAGATGATATGGATGAGGAGATGGCCACGCTCAGGAAGAACAAAACTTGGGATCTTGTGCCCAAGATAGAAGACATAACTCCTATTATTTGCAGGTGAGTGTACAAGCCCAAGAAGAAAGTAGTCAGCAGTATCCAGCAGTACAAGGCTTGCCTTACTGCTTAAGGGTTCTCACAATAGTATGGAGAAGACTACGAAAAGACATTTAGTTCTATTGCCAAGATGACATCTGTAAGGGCGGTAATTGCTTTGGCGGCATGCAAGACATGGAATTTTGGCAACTGGATGTGAATAATGCTTTTCTTTATGGGGAGATTGACAAAGACATCTTCATGATGCAACCACAAGGGTATGTGTCCAAGTCTCATCCAGGAAACGTCTACAAGCTCAAGGGGGCACTATATGGCTTGAAACAAGTGCCTCAGGCCAGATATAGGAAGATTGTAGTATATCTATAGTTTTATGGGTATTTTGCATCTGACTCAGACTTGAGCCTATTCATCAAGAAGAGAGGGGAGCTTTGAGTTCTAGTACTTCTACATGTAGACAACATGATCGTGACAGGGAACTCTAATGAAGAGGTGGCAAAGCTTAGGGCTGAGCTATCTATTCGGTTCGAGATGAAGGATCTTGGTAAGCTTCACCATTTCCTTGGTTTGGAAGTGGAGAGGAAAAAGAGCGGTGTGCTTGTCTCCTTGAAGGGATATGTAGAGCGAATCGTAAAGCGGTTTGGCATGAAGGAGGGAAAGAACAACTCTACTCCACTTGAAGTCAGGATAAAGCTTTGACGAGATGAAGGAAGGGTTTTTCCAGATCCCTTAGTCTTCCAAACTCTGGTGGGGACCTTAATATACTTGACGATTATGAGGTCATATGTTTCATATGTTGTTGGCCGAGTAAGTCGGTATATATAGTAGCATAGGAAGCCCCATCTAGTGGCGATAAAGAGTATTTTTAAGTATGTGAAATCCATCTTGGACATGGGTCTCTTTTATGATAAGGACACGGGCTTCAACTTACATGGGTCCATGGATGCTGACTATGGTGGAGATATGGATGATTATAAGTCAAAAACTGGGTTTGTTTCATGATTGGTTCAACAGATATCTCATAGTGTAGTAAGAAGCAGGATTCTGTGTGTCTCCACCACTGAAGCAGAATACAAGGCATTGTCCCTGACAGCTTAAGGGGCCATCTGGTTGTGTAGATTAGTGGAGGATATCCATGAGGAGGTACAAGGTCTTACTCTGCTTCGCAGTGACAACAAGAGTGCTCTGAAGCTGGTTACAAATCCAGCGTGTTACACATAGACAAATTACATCAAGATCGAGCATCACTTAATTCGGGATAAGGTGTTTGAGGGATCTTTGATGGTGGAGTATGCGTAAAGCAAGGACAATGTCACTGACATCTTAAAGCAGACACTATCGAAGGGACCGTTTGTGTAGCTGCGGTGATTGCTTAGTCTTACTTTTAGTTCTCACTTCAAGGGGAAGTGTTAAAAAATATTAAAGTGTGAAGAGGGTGGTCTGGATGTGCAGACCGCTGGAGACCGCACAGAGCATGGGAGATCACGCAGGTCGCGCGAATTGGTTCTTAGTCTACGTGATTTGTTATTTGCCATCTAACATCCGCGTAGTCTGACTCAGCTTTCCGCATAGCTATGTGGCTTGATGTTGCTAACCGACCGCTTGGTTTGGTTTCTGGCAGACCAATAGTTACACAGTTAGAGTTTTTATCCGTCTTTCTATTATCGGTTTTCCTATCCTCTTCAGTGATGATCGTATCCCCTTGCCCGTGTATAAAAAGGGGCCATGTCCCTCTGTTTGTAACTAGAAGTTTGAGAACTATAGCTTGGGTTAAATTTGTGGTTAAGATTTTCTAACCGCACAATAAGAAGTAATCTATGTAGTTATATTGCAGGCCGTGCGGCTAGTACTGGATGACTAGGTGACTAGTTCTGGAGGTCTCTCAGTGAAGTCTTAGTACGAAAAGCGGGCAACAGTCAGCAGTTAAGCGGCTAGATCACGGGCTGAGAAACTACTTCAGTATCTTCTTCTTTGGCAGTTTGCAAGCATTTCAATAAGTCAGTTCGCTCGTTCCTTGTAGGTTGACTGTTTTCCAGTTCAAAAGAGCAGTGTCTGTTTGCACAACTTCTACGGTTAGGTGACTTCAGTGGTCAAGAGACCAGAAGAGCGAACATGTGCTTATCCAGTAGTTTCCAATAAGACAGTTCGCGCGACCTTGCGATTAGAGTTATAGAGAGGCAGCTAGGCGGTCTCAGTGTTCAGTCCGCCAGTTTTGTACCTGTCTATTTCTTTGATCTCCATGGGTGCATTGCGAAATCATGACTCGCAATGTATGTCTTGCCTTGCAAAGAAGTTAATAAAATAAGTATTGTTCTTGCATCTTCTATTTGCTAGTCGTTTACTTCACTTGGTTGGTTGAGAGTGGTCCTGCGACCCCCCCCCCCCCCCCCCCCCCCCCTCCCCTTTTAAATTTTACAACATCTGCTTGCCTTATGGATGTTAGCACATTCAAGTCGATGATCTGTAACACGCTAATTGGTTTGGAATGAAGACGATCACTATGGGCCCGACGGACGAGCGAGGGAAAAATGAGCATAACCTCCGCGTCGATCGAGTCCTCGGGGAGTGTGAGGAAGACTTGCCAAAATGGGGGTTGCGACGAGGGGCCATTAGAAAAGGGAAAGAAAGTTACGATTAGGGATGAGGAAAAGAGAACGAAAGAGGAAAGAGAGAATAATGTAGGAATGAGGTGGAGAAAACATAGGAGAATTCAGGTTTAAGTAGAAAAATTTCCTAAGGTCACACCCTCGATAACGCCTGTGATCAAGGGCGTGTAACAATAAAGTGGGGGGAATTTATGAATGTAGGCCTAATTCTTGAGCTGGGACCAGTAAAACTTGTTTTTTTTTTATGTCACACGCTGATCACGCTCGTGATCGAGGGCATGTAGCTGAAGAAAATTAATTTCTAAGAGAATCTGAAGAATACTCAGTCAAAAAGGGCTTGTGCACATGTCACATCCCAGGGTCATGCCCGTGACCCCTGGGGTGTGCACCATTTTTTGATAAATTAAAAATTAAAGGATACCGTGGGTAATGACAGCTAAGTAGTTTTCACGAGTTGTCACGCCCGTGATCATGGGTGTGACTTTAGCCGTGATTCCCTAGGGAATCTTTGACCGGGTCCATGGGCGCATTAGATAAGATCATACCAGTCACAAACATAACTCAAAAATGTCACGGGCATGACTTGTCTGTCATGAATATGACATCCCTATTTGATTCCAATCGACACAGTATCAGGAGAAAAGGTTTTCCGTCCATGTCACGCTCGTGACCAATATTGGTCATGACCATGACTATGACAGAAGACAGACAGAATTGGCTCCTTGATATATAGGGCCTGGAAATATGATTCAGCTTTGTCATGCCCTTGATCACGGGCATGACTGAGGCATGTAATTTTAATACTTTTTTTCAATTTTTTGATTGCTTTGTTTTCTTCCTTTTTTCAAGATAAAAGTACATAAAATTAAAATAAAACTAAAAAAATAAGCAAAAATACTGACTTGCAAGCTGAAGCAAAATACATCGTCTTCATGCCCTCGTGTGGGCGACCGTCTTTCTGCGAATCACCTACAAACCTCTCAAAAACTCAATAGAAAAGATAATAATACAAATAGAAAACTCTTTATATATATATATATATATATATATGGGGAAAAATGAAAAGGAAACATTATATTTTTGAATAAATTATTTTTGCTTTTTTTTGAAGGAAAATGAAAAACTATAATGAAATTAGGATAAGCATGGATGCCTCCCAATAAAGCTTTAGTTACAGTCGGTGAGCTTGACTATAATGATATGCATTTTTACCTCGTTTTTAATTTATCATCAAATAATGATAAAGGTTTAGGAAAGTGTGAGGTAAGGGAATTTGTTTCTTGAAGGTTAATATTCTCATGTCCCATACAGAGGAGAAGCGTGCCTTCACAAACATCAAAGATGGCATGTGTGATGGTCAAGAAGGGATGACTAAGGATAAGTGGTTTCCCGACATCTTTATCCATATCAAGGAAAACGAAATCTATCGGTAAAGTAGACTCACCAACCTTAACTGGCACATCCTAAATTACCCCAAAGGGGTTTTGACGGAGTGGTTATCAAGTTTTAATTTGATGTTTATGGGGCTAGGTTATCTCAAATTTAATTCCTGGGCTAAGCTATAGGGAATAATATTAATGTGAACGCCAAGATCGACAAAAGCATTTGGGAAATGAGTCCCACCTATATTGCATGGAATATTAAAGTTATAATTAATATTATTATTATCAATCTCCCCCCAAAACAAGCGAGATAAGAAAGGAGTTGAAATTATTGAAGAGGTGATGGTGTGGTATTTGAAACTACCTCTTCAAGGTGCATGTCTGAATCACCGGCAAAGGTCACCGCCAAGGTATTTATGGTTGTCAGCGATGCTCTTTTAGGGTGATCAGTGACTGTTTTTAATAATTGCCCTACTTGATTCTCCAAAATCCCCAAATACACTTGCAATTTGCGGATATCCGCATCATTTTTAGAAATGTATTTAGTACCACCTCTTTAAGAGAAGGTGTTTTAGAGGCTTGCAGTGGAAAAGAAGGATTTGGAGGAGCAAAAGGAGTGTTACCCGTGTTACTTTGATTTCCCTATTATAAATTGGGGAGATTCCTCCAACTCGGATGGTATGTGTTGCCAAAGTGGTTGTTGCTCGGATTGAAGGGTAGCTAGTTTAGATTACCCATGTAATCTATATGTTCCGCCGCGGTTTATGTCAGCTCCAAGGTATGTGTAGAAGAAAAATCAAACATCTCTTCTATTCTGTTCGGTATTGTATGCACAATATCCTTGATTTGAAGAAGTGTTGAAAATGAAAGGATAGATCTATTTAACTCTAGAGGGGGGGGGATGAATAAAGTATTTTAAAACTTTAATTTGTTTTATAGCTTATTTAAAATCTTTACTATATTATAAAGATGTATGTTGGATTTCATCTAAACCATTCAATAGATCCCAAAAGTCCAAATTGTTAATCTCCACCATCCTTTATTTATTGATTAAAAAACTAAAAATTCTAGACCTCCTATAGCTGTAAAGGTGAGGGATTGGAGAGAGAGAGGAAGAAAGAAAGGGGAGAGAGAGAAAAAAATGAGAAGAGAGGGAGTGTGGGTGGGCGGGAGGTTGGAGAGAGAGAGAGGGGGAAGAGAAATAGGTGGAGGAGAGATTACATGGCAACAAGAAAGAAATTAAATTTTTTAAAGTTAAAACATACATTTTTTTACAAAATAAAAAATATAATATTGATTTATATTTTTTTTACCGTCATTTTGAGTACTCATATGTATATGTTGCGGGCGCATCCCGTTTTGATGCGAGCGTAGCCCGCAGCGATGCATTGAGCATAGGCAAAGCCCGTGCAGAGGCGGGTGAAGCGCGCTTGGATGCGGCCGAAGTCCGCCTGAGAGCATTGAGCACTGGCGTAGCCCATGCGAAACCGAAGCATCGCATAAAACGTCATCAAAGCTTTGCACAAGACGTCATCGAAGTTTCGCAGGATATTTGTCACAAGGAATGACAAATAAAAATAGTAATAGTACTTCATATTTTTTGCGATCATTTTAAGTACTCATATGCATATGTTTTGAAAAAAAAAATCGGGTGCGTGCACAACCCGCTCATTGGCGGGCGCAGCCCGCAGCGACGCATCGAGCACGGGCGAATCCTGTGCGCAGGCGGGCGAAGCCCGCCTGGATGCGGCCGAAGGCCGCCCGAGAGCATCGAGCACGGGCGTAGCCCGTGCGAAGATGCTCGTGTATATATATATATATATATATATATATATATATATATATATATATATATATATATATATATATATATCTTAAGAAAGAGTGTAGGAATGAAAATTAACTATCACAGCACACAACATACAGTAATAAGAAAACAAAATAGCAAACCAGACAACACAAGAAATTTATAATGGTTCCTCTAAACTTGGGTACATCCACTCTTCTACCACCTGGTAGGAAACCACTAACATATTTTTGATCAGGTGCCCTACCACCATAAGATCTATTTTTTCAAGAGAGATCTAGCAACTCTTTTGAGCTTTTGACCAGGTGCCCAAAAACCAACACACAAGTTTTTGATCAGGTGCCCTGCCACCAAGAGTTTAACTTTTGAAGAGAGTTATAATCCTGTACACAGTGGGATAAAAGAGTGAAATTGTCTTCTCTGTCTCAAGGCTCTGAGAGAAGACTAGTGGATTTGATGATGTTGTCAAAGCTCCCCCTAAGATGATTATAGTTCAGGAAGTGCTAGAAGCTTTGCACAAGGTAGTCTTTGGGTCTTGGAACTAAATCCAAATTCTGCATCTCTCAAATTAGTTGAGCTCCTCTTGTATTGCTATAATCCAGAGTGGATCTTGCTCAGTATCTTTTATAGATTGGGGCTCAATTTGAGATATGAAGCAGACATGCATCAAGTCTTGGTTGAGTTGATGCCTTGTCTGCATACCCACTGACATGTCTCCAATCACTTGAGATGCAGAGCGATCTCTAAGTGTGATAAATTCAGTAGGAGGAGTTGGTTCAGCAATAGCTTGGAGAATTAATTCCTCTTATGGAATTATGTTTGCTGTTGGAGGTTAAGCAACCATTTCATTTATATCTTCTTCACTGTCTTCATCAACTTGTGGAGAAGGATGTGATATAACCTTTTGAGAGAGGTTGAGATCATCCAATTTCTCACACAAGTGAGGTGCTTGTAAAATGTCATTGGTAGAAACTTCCTTTTCTTTATAAAAATATGTTAACCTCACCAAATGTAACATGAACAGATTCCTCAATTTTTAAAGTGGATTTGTTAAACACCCTATAAGATTTGCTGACTTGGAAATATCCTAGAAAAATTCCCTCCGCAGATTTTGCTTCAAACTTTCTAGTGTATTTCTTGTCATTGTTGTGAATATAACATAGGTATCCAAATACTTAAAAATAGGTGATTTTAGGTTTCTTCCCTTTAAGTAACTCATAAGGAGTCTTATTCGTAAGCTTGTGTATCAGAATTTTGTATAGTATATAGTTTACTGTGCTCACAGCCTCTGCTTAAAAAGTTAGGGGCATGTAAGCATCTGCAAGTAATGTGCCTGCAGACTCAATCAGGGTTCTATTTTTTCTTTTCAGCAACCCCATTTTGTTGAGGAGTTCTTGGAGCTGAGAAGCAGTGCCTGATACCTTCCTTCTCACAGAACTCTTGCATAAGAAGAGACTCAAACTCAGTACTATGATCACTTCTGATCAATGCAACTGGAGTAGAGTACTCAATCTATATGCTCTTGAGAAAATCTGTAAGAACCTTGAAGTTATCTGACTTAGATCTCAGATAGAATACCCAAGTGAATCTTGAGAAGTCATCTACAATCACTAAAGTATAAGATTTCCCTCCTAGGCTTTGTACAGCAATAGGGCCTGTGCGAACAGAAAAAGAAAGACCGAAAAAATGGAGTAACCAACTTTTTATTATCCAAAAAGTTATCTATTACAAAGGTATGACCTCTCTTTTATAGAATGAAGGAGAGAAGAGAGATTACAAATAAGCAATGTGGGACTAATAATTACATGAACACAAAAATATACAAGCCGCATAAGCCGCACAAGCCGCGCAGTTAGCCTAACCGCACGACCACCACAATGTTGAGGACAAGCAACCAATATCCCTATCCCCAAGCCACCAAAGACAAGCCGCCAGAACGTTTAGTCCGCCAGACACCAGCCAGCAATATCTCGGCACCAAGCTGCTAGGAGAAGCCTCCAGACCACCAGACAAATCACCAGACCGCTCGGTCTCCAACCTGGCTACCAAACTGCTGGGACAAGCCGCCAGACTGCCAGACTGCCGGGTCTCAACTCGCTAGACCACCCGGTCTCAACTCGCCAGACCGCCCGGTCTCAATACTTCCCCTCAAGCTGTAGCATAGATATCAATCATGCCCAGCTTGTCGTAAATGTGAAACAAGGAAGCAGATACCGGCTTGGTAAAGACATCTGCCAACTCGTTGTCCGAAGTGACGAACGGAGTACAAATCTGTTTCTTCAAAATCTCTTCTCGAATAAAATGACAGTCGACCTCTATGTGTTTTGTTCTCTAATGAAAGAATGGATTTTTGGAAATGTATATTGCGGCCTTATTATCGTAGAATATAGGAAGAGGATAGTTGTAGACATCTCCTAGATCAAGCATGAGAGCCCGCAACCACTTTAACTCACATATGGTAGAAGCCATACTACAATATTCCGCTTCTGTACTAGACCTGGAGACAACAGACCGTTTCTTGCTCTTCCAGCTTACAAGATTTCCTCCAACAAATGTGCAAAAACCAGATGATGACTTGTGGTCTCCCTTATCATCAGCATTGCTCAAATTTGAGTACGCTTTAACCCTCAAGTGACCATTCTTCTGAAAAAGCTATCCTTTCCCTGGAGCTGCTTTAATATACTCCAATATCCTCAGAGCAGACTGTAGATGGCACTCCCTAGGAGCTTGCATGAATTGGATCACCTTGCCTACCTTATAGGAGATGTCAGGTCTGGTCATTATAAGATAAATGAGTTTACCCACCAGAAGCCGGTATCTCGTAGTATCAGATAGATGAGGCAAGTCATCTGTCCAAGTTTTGTCTTCCCCAATATCTATGGGACATCTGGCAGGTTTAGCACCAGTCAATCCTGCCACTTTTAGCAAATCAAGAGCATACTTTCATTGGGAGAGAACTAAAGAGTTGGGCTTCCGAGAGATTTCAATCCCCAGAAAGTATTTGGGGAGCCCATATCCTTAATGACTAGGTGTTGCCGGAGGTGTTTCTTTGTCAAGGCTACCCCAGCCTGGTCATCGCCAGTCAGAAGAATATCATCCATATATACAGCAAGAACCACCATACCAGAGGAGGTTTTGCGAATGAATAAAGAGTGATCGGCTAAACTTCGTGCAAAACCAATAGCCGCAACAATGCCACTGAACTTGTCAAACCAAGCCCGAGGGCTTTGATTTAGGCCATAGATGGCCTTCTTCATATGGCATACTCGTGTCTCCCCCTGAGCAAGATACCTAGGAGGTTGCTCCATGTATACGTCCTCCAGAAGATCACCATAGAGGAAGGCATTCTTGACATCCAGCTGGGAAATTGGCCAATCCCAGTTGACAGCCACAGAGAGAAGAACCCGAATGGTGCTGAGACGAGCAAGTGGAGAGAAGGCATCAAAATAATCAATACCATAAGTCTGAGTGAAGCCTTTGGCGACTAAGCGGCCTTATATCGATCCACACTACCGTCCGGGCGAAACTTCACAACAAATACCCATCGACAGCCAACCACATCAGTGTTCAAAGGGGGAGGAACAAGGGTCTATATACCCATTTTAGTGAGGGTAGCAATTTCCTCATCCATGTCTGTCTTCCAATGAGGAATAATAAGAGCTTCTTAGTAGGTGAGGGGAGTGGCAGTAGCAGAGATAGCCAGGGCAAACGCCCCGTGAGAAGGAGTTAGACGATCATATGAAATAACAATAGCTAGCGGGCGTTGAGTACACGTCCACACCCCTTTGCAAAGAGCAATGGGAATATCTAGGTCGGCGTGTTCCTCAATTTCCGAGGCATCCGTGGCGGAGAGAGCTGGCTCGGGAGTAGAGAGAGATGACCTCAAAGAAGAGGGAGATATCTCAGTAGGAGGACACAGCAGAGGAGATGGTAGAGACAGAGGAGGTGGCGGAATCTCGGTAGGTGTAGAGGGGACAGAAGGGCTTGTATGAGAAGTTGAAATATCAGGAGAAGAAGAGGAGTTGGGAGAGAAGTAGGATGCATTTTCAAAGAATGTGACGTCCGCAGAGACAAACTGCTTGCGAGCAACCGGGTCAAAGCAATAATAGCCTTTCTGAGTGGTCGAGTACCCCAAAAAGACACACTTGGTGGCCCGTGGTGAGAGTTTATCACGAGTGGCTGAGGGAGAGTGCACAAAAGCTGTGCACTCAAAGACACATAGAGGGAGAGGAAACAGATCCTTCCCTGGATAGAGAATGGAGAAGGGTGTTTTGCTATGGAGAATGGTGGAGAGAATGCGATTGATAAGATAACAGGAGATAGGAGCAGCATAGCCCCAATAGGAGCGACGAACCTGCATTTGAGTCAGCAGAGTGCACACAATATCAAGGAGGTGACGGTTTTTGCATTCGACCACGCGATTTTGCTGTGAGGTATAGACACAGCTAGTTTGATGAACAATGCCATGTTCCATATAAAGGGAGGAAAACTCATGACTAAGATATTCTTTGGCATTATCAGAGCGAAAGATTTTAATAGAGATATCAAATTGATTCTTAATCATATAATAAAAAGATGTCCATACATGAAATAAGTCAGAGCAATCTTGTAAGAGATACACCCAAGTACAATGGGAGAAATCATCAATAAAAGTTACCAAATATGAACTACCTCGACCTATGGTGTGGGTAGGAGCGAGTCCCTAAACATCAAAGTTAACCAGATCAAACCATCAGGAAGATCCATGACCTTGCTTAGGTGAGAAGGAGGAGCGGTGATGCTTGCCAAGCTGACATGCGTCACAGTTGAGGGGAGGACTTTGCAGAGGAATGTGAGGCATAAGTTGATGAAGAAGACGATGAGGAGCGTAAGCAAGACGACGGTGCCATTAGAGAAGATCAGTAGAGGAGAGGGTGGACAATGCAGAAACGTTGTCGAGGAATTAGAGGCCGCCTCTCAAAGTCCCAGTAGCAATCGTCTGCTGGCAGTCCGGATCCTAAAAAGAACAAGAAGTAGGAGTGAATGTGATAGAACACTGCAGTTGCTTGCACAAAGAAGTAACATAGAGTAAATTGCAAGAGAACATAGGCACGTAGAGGGTATCCTCCAAGAAAAGAGATAGAGTGACTTGAACCACCCCATTCCATTAACCGGTGAGGGAGAGCCATTCGCAATAAAGATAGGGGGCAACCGATCATGCTTTCTAGCAGAGAAAAATATTGAGGATTGCCTGTCATGTGATTGGTAGCACCAGAGTCGATCAACCATTTACCTTGAGTAGCGACATGAGCACTACCTGAAGACGTGACCACCGAAGCGGACTGCTTTGAAGAGGAGGTGGAAGCGTCACCCGTTGGTCGAACATGAGGATGTTTCTTCCAACAACGATCAACTGTATGGCCGGTGCGGCCACAGTAAGAGTAGAGAAAGCGGGCAGCACCCCATTCACTTGATTGATGTCTATGGCCACCAGATCCAGCCCACTGAGTATGTTGAGCATAGTTGTCTGGTTGAGGAGGGGAGGATAACAGTGGACGTTATAGCAAAGAGGTAACAGTGGTTATGCAAGTAGCAGTGGTATCTAAGGTGGGAGACTCGGCCTCGCCAAGGATCTATTGACGGATCATATCATAGGACTCAAGAAGTTGCAGAAGGTAGCACATAATGAGCAGTTTCTGGAAGTGTTTGTGTTGCTCGGCCAGTTTCGCAGAGAAGTGGTGATTCTGGAGAATTTCGGCTCCAAGAGCCTGAACTTATTGGTATGCAGCAGCAGGAGACATGGAGGGACGGGCAAAGGGGTCCGTATACAAAGTAGTGGAGGTAGAGATATCAGAGGTTGTCATAGAAGAGAACCGAGAGAACAAGTCGCGCGGCTAAAGAAGAGGTCGCAACTATTAACTAGCAGGAGCGACTAGAAAGGTGGGATAGAGAGGTCGCCCACACAAGGGAAGAAAGAAACTATGCGAATAGGGCATGATAAGAGAAGAAATAGGTCGCGAGAAGAGGAACAAGCCGCGCGAACAGGTCGCGCTGATAGAGAGGGCTCAAAATCAAGAGGAAAAGATCGAGTCCTCTGATACCATGTGCGAGCAGAAAAAGATAGACCAAAAAATTGGAGTAACCAAAATTTTATTATCCAAAAAGGTATCTATTACAAAGGTATGACCTCCCTTTTATCGAATGGAGGAGAGAAGAGAGATTACAAATAAGCAATGTGAGACTAATAATTACATGAACAAAAAACTATACAAGCCGCATAAGCCACACAAGCCACGCGATTAGCCTAACCGCATGACCACCACAATATGGAGGACAAGCGGCCAATATCCCCAAGCCGCCATAGATAAGCCGCCAGAATGCTTAGTTTGCCAGACACCAGCCAACAACATCTCGACACCAAGCCGTTGGGAGAAGCCTCCAGACCGCCAGACAAATCGCTAGACCTCCCGGTCTCCAACCCGGCTACCAAACTGCTGGGACAAGCCTCCAGACTGCCAGACCGCCCGGTCTCAACTCGCCAGACTGCCCGGTCTCAACTTGCTAGACCACCTAGTCTCAACATGGCCAAAGAGGTCCATATGTAGCAAGTACAATATCCTAGGTGAGTCACTTTTCTTTATAGATTTTAAGCTATTTTTAGTTTGCTTGCCTAACTGACAAGCACTGCATAGGCTTTCCTTCTTGTAGGGGTAAGAAGGCAATCCTCTTACAAGATTATCCCTAGATAGTTTAGCAATATTTTTTAGATTTACATGTCCTAACCTTTTATGCCAAAGTTCATTGTTATTGCTAACCTGATTAAATAGGCATATCTCTGACCTAACAGATTTGAAGTTTATTATATAGATGTTTCATACTCAAGTTCCAGTTAAGACTACTTTATTTTCTACAGAAGTGATAATGCAGAAAGATTTGTTAAATGATACCTGAAACCCCTCATCACATAATTGACTTATGGATATCAGATTGTGCTTCAGTCCACTTACATAAGCTACCTTCTTAAAAGTGATAGCTCCAATATTTACTTTCCCATAGCCTTCAGTTTGGCCACAGTTGGAGTCACCAAAGATCACTTTTGGACCTAGCTTGGACTTATAGTTGGTTAGGTTATCCTTGCTGCCAGTCATGTGCTTTGAGCAGCCACTATCCAAGAACCACTGTTCCTCTGTGGTAGAATAAGAATTCACCTGCATAAGAACAGATTAGATGTTCTTGACCTAGGTTACCTTAGGTCCTTAATTCTTTTCATACTTAAAGCTAGAGATAAAAGAGCATTTAGGTTGATTTTTATACCCTAGAAGGTGATATCTTCTTGGTGGAATTATCCACTATGTGAATGGATTAATATATTCTCTTGGTTGATTAAATGATCTGTAAGAATTAAAATTTCTATTATTCTGAACTGGGGTCGACAAATTCTGGTAAGTTTGTCAATCTGAGGTCGACGAATAGGGATGAGTTCGTCGAACTCCACTCGAAGAATGGAAATATTCATTCTCTGTGCCCCAATATCATCGATCTCAACTTGAAGAAACATACTAGTTTCGTCGATTATAGTTCGAAGAATAATTATAATAGAAGTTTGTGTTCGGAGTTCGTCAACCTAAGTTCGACGAATTGTACATATTTTGTCGATATGAGTTCGATGAAATCTGTTGAATATTGTTATTATTTACATTCTTCTTGTTCTTTTTTCTTTTTCTTAGATTTCTTAGTTAATTCAGTTGGTTTGTTCTCATGTAATTTCTCTTTGCCTTTTTCAGAGATAAATTTGATAGGTGTAAAAGGTATATTTTTCTTTAATATGGGGGGTAAGCTTGATGAAGCACCTAAGTCCAGCTTGTCATTTAATCTAGAATTAACAGTGCTTGTGATGTCCATTAGCTTAAGTCTTCTCCCATTGAGAGATTCCTCAAGTTGTTTTGCCTCACATAATTCCATTTTTAGTAAAATGATTTGTTCATTAGCTAAGTCTAAATCATTTTTCAATTTGATATTTTCAGCAAACAAGTTGTCAGATTCAAGCTGTCTATCTCTAAGATTTTTTTATTTTCTTCTTTGAATTGATTAAATCATTGCATAAAGATTTAAATTCAATTTTAAAATCTTCTGAATTGAAATCAAATGAAGAGATCATCTGATCTTCTTCCGATTCAGATTCCTCTTCTGATTCTTCAGCTTTAGAAAGGCTGCCTGATGCATTACTAGCCATCAAGCAAACCTCTTTTTCTCTTGCTTCCTCTTCATCTTCACTAGAGCTGGAAGATGAGGATTCTTCTTCTGAATCACTCCAGGTTTCAATAGCAAAACCCTTGTCCTTTCTTTTATACTTGCTGGAGGAGGGCTTGTTGTAGTGCCTTCTGGATTCCTTTTCTCTTCTTTTCTCCTTATTCTGATTCTCTGGACACTCTGAAATGATATGTCCAGGTTTCTTACATCCAAAACAAACAATCTCTTTAGTAGGTGTTTTGTCATACCTTGGTTTGTCATCCTGTCTGGATGAATTTCTTTTGAAATTCTTTCTAGCTATCTTGTAGAATCTTTTTGCTAGTAGCCTTATAAGCTCATCATTGGCAGGTGGAGCTTCTGATCCTTCAATTGCTTTGAAGGAATTACTTGGCTCTTTTTCCCTAGTGTGGAGGTATTCTGCTCAGCAGCTTCTCCAGTCTTCATCAGCTGCTCATAAGATTTGAGCTTTCCCAATAGAGATTCAGTAGAGATCTCATTCAGGCTTCTGGCCTCCATGATTGGACAGATCCTGGAATCCCATGACCCCAGGAAGAACATGAGAATCTTGTCATTCATCTCAGTTAGGGTTATGTCCTTATCCATGGTTTTCAGCTCATTGACAATTAAGCTAAGTCTATTATACATATCACCCACTAACTTTGATTCTTCCTTCTTGAAGTTCTCATACTAGGAGATGAGATTAGACCTTCTGTCTTTTCTTTCATCTGCAGATCCAGCAACCATCTGATTGAGCGTGTCCCAAATGGCTTTAGCAGAGTTGAATTCTCCCACCTTCTGGAATATGTCATCTGACATTGTCTGTGCCAGAATATTCATTGCTTTAGCATCAACCATCTTGGCTTTCTTTTGTTCATCAACCCACTCAGGTGGTGGAACTTCATTTGTACTAGTAGATGTAGTAATAGCCGTAGGTTGAGGGGGACCTATCAAATTAGAATTGAAAAATATCCTCATCAATAGAGTTCAAGTAAAGTTTGATTCTTGCCTTCCAGAGTGCAAATTTATTCAAGTTGCATACTGGAGGTCTGGTGCTAGAATATTCCTTATTCTTTGCCATGCTAGTAATAGTCCTTATTCTATCAGTAAAATTAGTGATAGTAATAGTTATATAAAATGAAAAAGGAACTAAGAAAAACTACACAACCACAACACAACAAAGTAAAGAAAAATGAACACACAGATAACACAAGAAATTATAGTGGTTCCCCAAATCTGGGTACATCTACTCTTCTACCACCCTGGTAGGAATCCACTAACAGGTTTTTGATCAGGTGACTGCCACCACAGGTTTTTGCTCAGGTGACTTCCACCACAGGTTTTTGCTCAGGTGCCCTGTCACCACAAGATCTATTTGCAGGGAGATCTTACAACCATTTAAGCTTTTGATTAGGTGCCCAAAAACCAACACAAGAACTTTTGAAGGGAGTTAATAAACCCTTTATACAGTGGGTTAAGAGAGTGATATTATCTTCTCCATCTCAAGGCTCTGAGAGAAGACTAGTGGATTTGATGATGTTGTCAAAGCTCCCCCTGAGATGATTATAGTTCAGGAAGTGCTGGAAGCTTTGCACATGGTGTATGACTTCTTTGATGATCTCCAGAAGCTTTTAGACTGATTATGTTTGATGTCTCTTGAAAGCTTGGAGAAGAGTTGCAGATTGATGAAGACTATGTGAGAATGCAGATTGAATATGCTTCACTGTCTGCCTCTCAACCTTGGTCGATTTTCTGCAACTTGTTGTTCCTATCTTCTTGAAAAATTCTCTTATATTTCCTGCAGCAATTCAGTGATTGAATTTTTGAATTATATTCCTTGATTACTGCTAGAATCTTGGAACTTGGACAAACGACTAGAATGGCATTAAATTGATTCCTTAACTGTCCCAGTTATTAAGCCAAATATTTACTATGTGAAATCCAATAATTAATGCTGCCTTGAACGACTATATTCTTAAAGAATGTAAGCATTAATTACTGAGAGAATTATTGACTTAGAATGGAATGACGAGAGGGACAGATATGGAAAACCTTGTCATTCTGACTCTGAACAGATTTCATCGACCTGAGAACAGATTTCGCTGGCCTGAGATCCAAGTTCGTCGAGCTGAGAAATCCTGTTCTTCAACCCGAGCTCAACAAACAATAGTCTTGCAATATCTTGTTAATTCTGAGCTCCAAGATCGTCGACTAGAGGATTTGTCTTCAGGCAGTGTTCGTCGACCTGAGCTCTAAGTTCGTCGAGCTCAACTCAGAGAAGGACCTCTGAGTTCGTCGATCTGAGATCGATGATCGTCGAGCTGAGTTCCAAGAACTTCAAACTAATTTTTCTAAACTCTGATTTTCTCTAATTCTTGAATCTTCTGAAGTCCACTGCAGGCTGGTCCAAATATGACTAACTAGGTCGACCCTGGCTATACAATGTGGGCCAAACATCCTAAGTAGTGAACCTAGCCCAAATCAAAACAGGGGTTCCAACAAGTGTCCCTTGAACAAAGTTGAATTGAGGGTGTATTTGATATTGTTTTTAGTTGTGTGAGGTGTTATTATTGCCAAGTATAAACCATTGTCAAGTTATAATAGGTCTTCAAACACAGTTCTGTGCAATGTAATCCTTCATTGTATAGAATATCTGTTGACCCATGTGTAATCTCTCTAATGGAGTGTACTTGAAAGTCTTTTTAAGGTTAGCTAAACACCTAGAGGGGGGGGGGGGTTGTGGTGAATAGGTTTCTTTTAGAATCTTTTAATTCTTTTGAAAGTAGATCTAGATGTGTGTTTATGTTAGATGGTTTGCTTTCAAGAATACAAACAACACACAATAATTTATAGTGGTTCCCATATCTAAGGTACGTCTACTTCCTACTTCACCTATCTAGCAGTGAGCTAGATTCAGCTAAATCCTCCACTACTAAGATCAAATATATCTTACACCTTAGATCCCTCCCCTAGATCCTATAACTCAGACTGCTCTCCACTCCTACAACTCAGACTGATCACAGTCCTACCTCAAATACAAACACCTATCTCCTACCTCAGGCTAAATAACCCTACAACTCAGAGTCTTCCAACTCCTACAACTCAGAGACCCAGCTAGTCTCCTACCTCAGATCTTCATAAAGATCCTACCTTAAGCACAAGCCTTACCTCAGATCCTATCCAGTACCCTACAACTCAGAGTACTTCACACCCCTACAACTCAAACTGCTCACAGTCCTACACTTAGCCTTTATAAGATAGGCCTACAACTCAGATCTCAGTGAGATCCTACAAAATTGAATAAAAATTTGAGAAATTAGACTCAATAGAAAATTTTTGAGGTTTCTTCTTTGGCTGAATGACCAGACATCCCTTCTTCAGCACAATAATGGGAAGATGATTCTTTAGATTTTATTCAGCCTGCTTATATTTTGTAACCTTACAGAGCTCTTCTTCATTTTCTTCAAGCTTGAGAATGTTAACCGTTATGTATAACAGGCTTGAAGACAACCAAAAAAATGAGATGTGCTCTGCTAGCCAACTTTTGCAAAATTAGGGTTTCAAGTGATTAACAAAAGTTCAGTCCATTTTCACGAATGGCACCCACTTCACTTTTATACATCGATAACGACAACAACTATTTACCTTTTAGGAAAGCGGCAAGGTCTGCTTTAATGGTTGATTCATTCTAGGATAGTATTGTCCCACCATTATGACGATCTTTGTCTTTTAGTGCGTGATTTGAGTCGATTTGAATTAAGGATGACGTCAGCATATTTGACACGACACCAAACACTTAGAATATTTTCTGAATCTGTACAGGCGTTGAGTGATCCAATATGACTCGATGAATTAGAGCTTTGACAGTTCACTCCAGAAGCATTGAGTGAATGCCCTTCACTCAATGCATTTGTACTTAGCCAAATTTGTCTGATGCGGAGGCATTGAGTGAAGGATCTTCACTCAATGCATTAGTACTTAGCCAAATTCTGTCTATCACTGAGGTATTGAGTGAAGGTTCTTCACTCGACACATTTGTCCCATAACACTTATAATGAGAAGGCGTTGAGTGTAAGTCCTTCACTCAACGCATTTTTACTTAGACAGATTTTTCTTGAGAAGGCGTCGAGTGAAAGTCCTTCACCCGATGCATTTTTACTTAGATTGATTTTACTGAGATGGTGTCGAGTGTAAGTCCTTCACTTGATGAATTTGTACTTAGCAACCTTTCTTTAAGAAGGCATTGAGTGTAAGTCCTTCACTCGACACAGATGTACTTAGATAGATTTTAGAGCTCCTCCAGTGAGGCTTTAAGTGACAGTAAAACAGTCAATGCTTTTTGTCCTCAGTGTTGAGTGATGTGTACTCACTCAACACTTTTGTACTTAGTCATTTTCTTGACTTCCTTGGCCATACTAACTTCTTTCCAGCTATACTTCTGAAACACTCATCCCATCTAATCATATAATTACCAATATCTTGGACATGTAAACTTAGATATATATCAAATACAGGTTTGTGTATATTATTAACTTGTGGGCCTTCTTCAAATCTGGGACATTGTGGTCAATGTACAGAACAATCCCCCCTATTTGAAGAAGTCAGAAACCCAGTCAATGATATACACCATATCAAAAATAAGTGACAAAAATAGCAATATTTAAGCGCAAACTTAATGCAACAAATTATATGATATATCAATCAACATAATAGTCAAAAGATAAAATAATATCTACAATAAACATCATCATTAAAAAGTCCTTCAGAAACTTAAAATGTATAACATTGCTAAGTATTAGGTTCCCTAATTACTATGCCCCCCAGATTTCTTTCTCATCTTTTCCTCAGCTTCTTTCTTCTTTTGTCTTTGTCTTTTAAAGTAACTGTAAGGCTTTGGATATTATCTGCAGGGCTTTGGGGCATCCATCTGTACAATACCATCTCTCTTGTCTCGTCTAAACTTTCTCTCAATTATTCATGTCTTTCAAACTTGGCCCATTCAATGTAGTTGATAAGTTTAGCTATATCAGTCTTATTTTCCTTGATCTGATCACAGGCTGACAATATGATAGTTCTTGATTGTCGACTCCACAACACAAACTCTGGTGTGGTTTGCATCTCTTATCTATGTCTCTTTTTACTTAATTCAGCTTCCTCTTCCTCATCAGCAATAGTCTTGCCTTTGACCTTGGACAACTGTTGAGTGGTGGGGCTGAAGGCAAGAACATCACCAACAGATTTAGCCCCATCACCATCTCTGTGAATCTCATTCTCATCATATCTGATAGGGTCAGGGCCCAATGCATCTTCTGATTACATTTGAAGTCCATATGGTATGGTCTGCACTGGCTTTTATCATTGACCTCTCCCCCTTTGTGACTTCTTCATAAATCTCTCTGCTTAGGGAAGTGGTCTTGGTAGCCAAATGATTTATCACTATAGTGACAAGGTTCTTGACTTGCAGCATGTGATCATCTATGAATTGGGTGTATGCATCCATTCTGCTTTCTAGGATAGTCTTATCCCCATCAAGAATGGTCTTTGTAACTTCATGAACCATTTTCATGTTCTCAGTAGTGATGCACTTATTCTCAATGATATCATTTTGCCTTTTCACTATCTCATCAAGCTTGTTTGTAATATAATCCACAGCTGGAGCAGCCCTTGTAAATAATTTTACAGTATTCTCTTTCAGTAATTTGATTTCAAGTTTAACATAAGAAATTTCAGTAGAGATATCCTTTCTCAATTCCTTGATGGATTCATCCACATATAGTTCAATTTTCCTCCTCTGATCATCAAATAGACCTCTGAGTTGAGCCGTAAAAGAGGTGGGCATGTCCTCATTCAGCTAGGTAGTCCTTAGGAAATTGATTTATGCATCATCCTGCCTCATATCTCGTCTCATTTCAGAATCAACTACTTCATAGTCAGAAAAATGGTCTAGAATGTCAGCAACATGGATGGACTCTTCTTTCTCAAGCACTTCAACATCAATCATGTCATGAACCCCTTGGTTGTCTTGATTAGAGATTTCAATTGTAGTTTTAACAACTTGAGTAGGGAGCTCAAGGTGAGTCTCCCCCTCAATAGTATCATCAGCTATAGGAACCTTAAGAAGATCATCTTCTGCCCTGATGGCATCCTCTAGCACATTCTCCCCTGGACAGGAGCACTATCATTCAGCACTAGAGAGTCAGTTGGGATTAGACCTATTCTTCCTTGTAGATTGACTAGGAAGGTGCCAATCTTATTTTGTAGGCACCCAGATGGTAATTCATGCCCCCTCACAAGAGCATCTTCTCTTAGGATCTCCCCCCTAAACATCATCATAAATCCTATCCACAATCTTTTTTGCAACATCTTTAGCATTTTCCATGGTTATGTATCCTTCAGCATTAATAGGAGACACAAAGGTTGGAACAACCTTGGAAATAAGCTCAGAAGTGATTGAGACTTGTGCACTCACTTCCCTTCTTACCACTTCAGTTAATTCTGTCAGACTGGGATCATAAGGTTCAGTATTCCTACTATAAGAAGAATTATTGCTGGAGCTTTCTTTAGAGACTGAGTCAACCTTCTTCTTTTTTAACTGATGACTCTGCTTTGGATTATTGATCAACACCCTGTCCCATATGTCAAACATCTTAATATCCATCCTCCTCATGTGATGGATCTTGGCACCAAGTCTCAGATTCAATATTTTAGGTGTAGTGTTTAGCAAGAACTTAAATAGGATTCTACCAAGGTATGGTTCAGGTAGACATTCAATTATCCTGTCAAAAATGACCTTACCCCAGTTGGTCTTCTTGGTGAGAATTACCCTTGACATCAATTCAAACATCTTTCTAGAAATCCTGTCATGTGAACCAGTCTTGTAGATTAGAGCCTTCTCTATGATGTAAGAAAGTAATTTTCCTCTAAGATTCATCTCTTTCCGGATGACAGAACCACTGATGCGCTTGGACATGACACACCATTTCAAGGCAGATTTTATATCATCTTGGAAAAGTTCATCTTCTTCCTCAGAATCATTAAGCTTGGAGAGCTTCAGTGCCTTGCAATTTTTTTTGACATTGATCTTAATCTTCTCTCAATTGATGGAGGTTTTAATCTTGGTGGAGGAAGAGTACACCTTAGCATTAGTATATAATTCCAGTACCTCCCTCTTCCAGATAGCACACGACTCTGTTAGCATGAATTGCAGTTCTGCGATGGTGAGAAGGTGAATGATCGATAGGATTTCTTCTAGAGCATCACAAAATCCATTTCAAATAACTTCACTACCCTCGAACAGGAAGTCATCACTCTTAGGAGTCATTGAATCTTAAGAGTATGATCGAGGGAAAGATAAAGCACAAAAACTAGGGTACGCGGAAGAGTAATTTGGAAAGGCAATAGAACAAAGGTGTTAATTCTAGACATTGTTTCTATTTATACCCTACCCTATTCAAGAAGGTGGAGAGGCATGTACCTTATCAGGATTTCCACTTTTGATGGATGGCTGTGATTCAATCTGATAGATTTGAGGCTTGTTTAACCCGTCAGAGTGTATGTGTCGAGTGCACTCGATCCTCTTAACGCCTGGTGTTGATTCAATGCTTTCAACTCTTGGAGTTGATTCAACGCACTCGTCGCGTGGAGTTAAAATTATCTCCCTTATGTTCTCCTACAAAAGGTTAGCCTCCAAATACACACATACATAATAAAGAAGCTTTACAAAGATAAAGATACTTCAAGTTCAACATTCCTAATTCAAACTTGAAACGTTGAACTTAGTTTTGTCAAGAGGCATAGTAAAGATGTCAGCCACTTGTTTGTCAGTGAGAACAAACTCAAGGCTGATATCTTCTTTCTGAATATGCTCTCTTATGAAGTGATATCTAATTTCATTATGCTTGGTCCTACTGTGTGATACATGATTTTTAGCTATTGAAATAACACTAAAGGAATCACAATACATAGGAGTTTTACTTAGTCGTAGGTTGTAATCCTGAAGTTGATGTTGTATCCATAGGAGCTGTGCACAACAACTCCCAGCTGAGATATATTCTGATTCAACTGTGGAGATATCTACACTAGTTTGCTTCATGCTGCTCTAGGATACGAGCCTTCTCTCTAGAAACAGACAGGTACCAGAAGTACTTTTCCTATCTTCTTTGCAACCTACAAAAAATCTGCATCTGAGAAGCCTGTTAGTTCAAAGTCATTATTCCTATGGTACCTAAGACCAATATCAGGTGTACCCTTGAGATATCTTAGAATTCTATTTGCAGCAGAGTAATGAGATTCTTTAGGGCAAGTCTGGTACCTAGCACAAACACATATATCAAATATAATGTCTAGCATACTAGCAGTCAAATAAAGGAGGGAGCTAATTATGCCTCTATACAAGGTTTCATAAACTGGTTTGCCATTCTCATCCTTGTCTATAGACATACTTGAGCCCACAAGAGTTTTCATGGTGGATACACTAAAAGGAGGGGTTAGATCTGATTACTCTAGAGGGGAGGGGGGGGGGAATAGAGTATTAAAAAACTTAGGCTCTTCTTAACCCTTTATATATAAATATCAGAGTAAATTATAGTGATACCATATATTAGTTAATAAAAAGGAACCGAGCTAACTATTCCAGCATTCACAGAACACAACAAACAACAAAACAAAAAGAAAAGCACAGCAACCAGACGACACAAGAAGATTATAATGGTTCCCCTGAACTTGGGTACATCCACTCTTCTACCACCCTTGGTAGGAATCCACTAACAAGTTTTGATCAGGTGACAGCCACCATAAGATCTGCTTTAGGTAGATCTAGAAACCCTTCAGGATTTTGATCAGGTGCCTAAAATCCAACATCAAGTCTTTTGGAGGGAGACTTGTCAACCAAGCTAACTTTTGAAGGGAGTTATAACCCTGTATAGAGAGGTGGAAAGAGTTTGATCACAATCTTCTCTTTTCTCAAATACAGCTGAGAAGACTATATGGATTCCTATGTTATCAAAGCTCCTCCTGAGAAGTTGAATGCTTCAGGAAGAAAGAGCATTGCTTGAGGGTGAGTAGGGCTTCACCTTAATCTGCCAATGTTCTGGAAATCCAGTGACTGATGTTGAAAGAAAACGTCTCTATGGATTTCTGAAACAGTTGTTGAAGAAGACTCTTGATCTTGATGTATTGTTCTTCTTCAAATTGGAGTACTGTCAGAGAATGTGAAGGTACTGAGAGAGAATGAGAAAAATCGGCTGTTAGTAATTTCTGATTGTTATCAGTGAGTACTTCTCTTTTTTTGTATATCAGTCTCTCTTGATTTCTCTAACCGTTGTCTCTCGAAAAAGAGAGAATCTCTTTTTATTCTTCTGCCAAAAAAAATTCTCCTTTGAATTTTGAATTCATTCCATAAATGCTAGCTGATCTGGAGAATAGAAAAAAATACGGCTGGAATAAAAACATTGATGAGTTTCCCAACTGTCCTTAATAGAATAAGCAAGTAAATATTCTGATGAATACCATATTTAATGCAGTCAAGTAACGACTATATTCAAAAGAATATTTGCATTAAATACTCAGAATAATACTGCTAATAAACAAGAAAAAAGAGGAACAGAATAGGGAATAACTCATTTTGGAGTCTAAATAAAAAGTGCCGAGAGCTGAACAGAAAGCGTCGAGCTGAGATCCAAGATCGTCGACCTGAGCTCTGCGAACTGCTAATCGAGAAAACCTTTCCAATTTCGCACTTTGAGTTTTTCAAGCTGAGATTCTGTTCTGAAGAAAAGAAAACGTCGACCTGAGCTCTAACATCGTCGAGCTCAGCTCAGAGAAAATAACTCTGAGTTCGTCGATCTGAGATCGACAATCGTTGAGCTGAGTTTGAAGAATTTCGAACTGATCACTGTCTTTTGAAGACTACTAAGTCTGGGTCTCTAAAGTCCACTACTGACTTGTCCAAGGAGATAGCACTACTCAGGACTCAGCCTAAACTCTAGGACAACTAACCTTGACCCTGGTTATACAATATTAGGTCAGACTCAGCCTAAATTAGTGAACCTAGCCCAAATCCAACTAGGGGTTCAACAATCTCCCCCTATTTGGGTGAGGTCACTAACACAGAAACAAAACAAAAAAAAATCATAAAACAACAAGAGAATATATCTGACAAAAAAAATATATTCAGCAGATATTTAAAAATATATGCTTCATGATATACAAAAATAAAGTTCAAGAGACAGTAGAAAAACAATTCTGAGAACAGACTCATTTCTTCTTCTTGGCTTTGTCTATATCTGATCTTTCACTAGGCTTTTTGAAAATGATTTCCCTGTTAGGATTGGCTGCCTCTTTCTTTGACATATACAAATCAGATGCTCTAATCACAGTTAGGGATGAAATTCTTGGTACAACAGCCTCTGGGTGCAATTTCATATAGTCATCAGCTTTGAAAAGTTTGTTAGCTTTATCATACCTTTTTAATTCTTCTTTTCTGTAAGATGACATGGTTAAAAACTGAGAGATATCCTTTCCTTCAGCTTTTACCTTGTTGATTTGAGAAAGTCTTATCAGTTCATGAAATCTGGCCATCTTGGCAGAGGTCTCCTGTTCAGGGTCAACAAAAGGGATTGGAGGAGACTCTGGCCTTTTAGGACTAGATTCCTGTACTTATTCTTCAGTAAGCAATTTCTTAGAGGAGTCTGAAGGAGGTTTGCTTGAAGAAGAGTGATGACTGCTCTGGCTGGGCTATCTTTGGTAAGTCTTGGTAACGAAACTTGGTTTTTGAGAAATGTTACCTGAAGAGTCTGCAGAGGGAGGAGGAGGAGGAGGGTCCTTCCTGAAATATCTTGGAGGAGATCTATACTTTCTTATTTTCTTCCTTTCTTTCTGCTCATTCTTTGACAGCCACATCCATTGTGGCATCCCAGGATAAGGAGTAATTTTCTGAAGGATATAGTATGGGGTGTCATTATGGGGATTAGGCTTTGGGACAGCCTTGGGTGGAGCTTTCCTTTTCTTAGACAATTTCTTTTTGCTATTGTTAGAATCTGAATCTTTATCTTGATCATCATCAGAAGATACTTGAGGATTATCATACATATCATCAATTTCTGCAATAACTTCTTTAGGAATTTCCTTTAGAGCTGGAGGAGGGATAACTGGAGGAAGAGTTTCTTCAGTAGGGACATCTGTTTCCTAATCCATATCCTCAACAACTATTTCATCAATGTCAGGCAATGGAGTGGTGGGGAAAATAGAAGTGGGAGGAGAAAGAGCCTTGGGCTCAGAGAGATCATCCTCAGCCACCTGAATAAGCTCAACCTCTAGAACTAAATCAAGTTCTGGCTCAGGAGCTTCAAAACTGTTCTAAATTTGTTGTAGGATCTCTGAACTGATAGGAGCTGAGTAGCAGACTACATCTGTACACAACTAAGAAGAAATAAAAGGAAGATAGTCTCTATACAACAAATCAAAAGAATTTAGAGCTGAAGTCAGTTCAAAATTTGGAGAAATGAAGCAATCTCCATAAGGAATTTCCACAGAAAGAAGTAATTCAGCAGACTCAATATCAGTATCCAAAAACTCAATATGATCTGCATCAGTAACTTCTGCATCAAGAACTTCTACATCAAAAATATCAGTATCTACATCTTCAACTGCTGCTACAAGATTTTCAACTGCTGCTGTTGGAGCTACTGCTACTGCTGCTGCTGCTGGAGCAACTTCTTCACTGAGTATCTCCCCCTGCCTAGTTTTAGTGGCCACTGGAGCCAGGCCCCTGACAGAAGAAGATGGGACAGAGAAGGCAGCAAGTTGAGCAGCAAGGGTTGAGATAGAGGAAGCAAGAGGTAAGATGGCCTCTGCTATCAACTATTGCAAAAGGGGTGTGATAGATTCTAAGATGGAAGAAATGGATGGTGAAGGGAATGCCAAGAATTCTAGAGGGTTTTGGGTAGAGATAGATGAATGGATAATGGAGGAAGATGAAGGATGACAATCTGGCATTGGTTCATCTGAGGGGGATAAGAAATGCCTTGGGGAGGAAAGAAGATTAAAAGATGGTAGAGAAGTAAGATTGTGGAGTGGAGGCATGTCTGCAAGATGAGATGGAAGGGGGGGGGGGAAGAGGTGGAGTAGCAGAATCTAGCGAGAGAGGTTGATGTTGTTGTTGCACTGGGGATGAGATAGGGGACTGAGGAGGTGTAGAAAGATGTATTGTTGAAGAAGGGTGGATGGGGCTAGCAGGAGGTGCATGAGTAGGTTGAGGTTGAAGTTATGGTGCTTGAGAAGGTTGTTAAGAAGAAGTTGATGGAGTTTCAATAAGAGGAATGGAACTTTCTTCTGCAGGGTGGGGAGTGGCTGGTACTGCCCTAGTACTCTCAGAAGTTTTAGAGGAGGAAGCCCTGGAAGGCTTTGGAATACTCCTCTCCCACCAGCCAAACAAGGCGCAGGTTAGCCTCTTAGAGGTATTAATGAATATGGTTGGGGTGACCAGGGATTCAGCTGCATTGGCATGAAGGAAGATTCCAAGAATCCTTCCAAAACAAACTTCTTTCTTGTTATTTTTCTTCTTAATCAAGTTAAATAAGATTTTATCCCAATTAACGGTTTTCTTATTTACCACAACGCACATTACTAAGAATTGTTATCTGGTGATATGATCATGGGCTGTATGTTTGCCCATCAATACTTTACCGACGACATCTGTAAGAAACTTATAGCCAGCAGAAAGGTGTTTCTTCAGCAATTTGTTTGGGTTGTCTCCACAGTAACCCATTAACGTCAATATTTCATCATATTCAGAAGATTCAAGTTTAATATCTTCTTCCCCATTAACAAGTCCAAAAATTTCAGTAAGAACGTCTGGGGTTAAAGAGATGGCGTTACCCGAGATAGTTCCAATCATCGTGTCAGCATTTGGAGTAGATGAGGTATACACCCATTCTCTTATTTCAATAGCCGAAATCCTCTTTCTGGTAGTCATTAGGTTTTTCAACTTGAGTTCCTCGAACAGCTGCAAAATATCTATGAAAATCGGGTCAGACTGTTGGAAAGAGTTGAAGTCGATATCAAATCCCATATCGAATTTCATGCCAGAAAGAGCTCCTACTGGAATCGCCATTAGTCGCCTGCAATAAGAAAGCAAAAAGATTAAGTGCAAGGGAACAGAATGCGCGGGATAGAGGTTGAAGGAAACCTAGTTATAAGGTTTTTGTTAGAATATGAAACGACAAACTCTGTCCTGCAAAATAAGAGAAATCTTTGATCTGAGGTCGATGAAATATTTTATTGTCAAAAGAGTTCGTCAATCTCAGGCAAAAGAAGGGGAAAACCTTTTGTCGTACCCAGGTCGACGAAAACTTTTCTGAAGCCAGATCGTCGAACTCTGGTTGACGTAACATGACTTCCACAGATAGTTCGTCGATCTCAGGTCGACGAAATATCACAAGAACTTCCCTTAGTTCATCGAGCTCCGTTCGACGAATTTTGGCAAATTCTTCGACCACAGACAGAAAATTAAATTAAAGTATCACCATTCATCATGCCTAGCTGATTCATAAAGGATAGATGTTTCTTCTCATCCAAGGGTTTGGTGAAGATATCTGCCCTTTGCAAATCTGTGGGTATGAAGGTAATGTTAATTTTCTTCCTGTCCACACACTCTCTAATGACATGATGTCTAACATCTATATGATTGGTCCTAGAATGATGTACTGGATTCTGTGCTATAGATATAACACTGATACTATCACAAAATAGAGTTGAATTATTTAAGTTGTAACCATAATCCAGGAGTTGATTTTGTATTCATAACATCTGTGAACAACAGCTGCCAGCTGCTATGTACTCATCTTCTGCTGTTGAAGTAGACACAGATGTCTGCTTTTTACAAAATCAGGAGATAAGTCTAGCACCAAGGAACTGACATGTTCCTGATATGCTTTTCCTATCCACTCTACATCCAGTAAAATCAGTATTTGAGTATCCAGTTAGCTCAAATTCTGATTCAGTTGGATACCAGAGTCCTAGATTTGGGCAACTCTTTATATATCTCAAAATTCTTTTTAATAAAATTAGATGAGATTCTTTAGGATTCACCTAGAACCTAGCACAAAGACATGTAGAGATCATGATATCTGGTCTACTTACTGTAAGGTATAGAAGGCACCCAATAATGGCCCTATATAATTTCTGATCAACAGGTTTCCCTTATTCATCAGAATCAACCACAGCATTTGCAGCCATAGGTGTTTTCTTTGCTGAGGCATCAACCATCCCAAAACTTTTGATCAGCTCTTTAGCATACTTAGATTGGGATAGGAAAATGCCATCAGGGGTCTGCTTCACTTGGAGACTAAGGAAGTAGGAGAGCTCACCCATACTGCTCATCTCAAACTTAGAATGCATAAGGTTGGAAAACCACTTGCATAGTTTGGGATCTGTAGAGCCAAATATAATGTCATCTACATATATTTGTACTAACAGTATTTTATCATTATGATGCTTAATAAATAAAGTCCTATCTATCATTCCTCTAGAGAACTTATGCTTTAAAAGAAAACTTGCTAAGCTTTCATACTAAACTCTTGGAGCTTGCTTTACACCATAGAGAGCTTTATGCAGTCTAAAAACATAAGAGGGATGAGATGAAGAGATAAAACCTGGAGGTTGTTCAACATAAACTTCTTCTTTTAGTTCTCCATTCAGAAAAGCACTCTTAACATCCATCTGGTAGATTTTGAATTTCTTGAAAGCAGCATATGCAAGGAATATCCTGATTGCTTCTAGCCTTGCAACAGGAGAAAAGGTTTGATCATAACCAATACCTTCCTCTTTCTATAACCTTGAGCAACAAGCTTGCTTTATTCCTTATGATTGATCCAAGAGCATCAAGCTTATTCCTGAAAACCCACTTAGTTCCAATGACTGGGTAGTACTTGGGTCTTGGAACTAAGTCCCAAACTCTACATCTCTCAAACTGATTGAGCTCCTCCTGCATAGCAATAATCCAGTGTGGATCTTGCTCTGCATCTTTAAAGGATTGGGGCTCAATTTGAGATATGAAGCAGGAATGCATCATGTCCTGGTGGAGTTGATGCCTTATCTGCACACCAGCTGTTATGTCTCCAATCACTTGAGATGTGGGGTGATCTCTAAGTGTGATAGGTTTAGTTGGTGGAGTTGGTTGAGCAACAGCTTGGGAAATTAATTCCACTAGTGGAATTGGATTAGCTGTTGTTGGTTCAATATAGATGTCAGTTTCTTCATCATTGCTTTCTTCAGCATCATGTGTAAGAGAGTGAGTAACTGCCTCTTTTGTGAGGGTCAACTCATTCAGTCTTTCACATATATTAGGTAACTGCAATGAATTACTGGTAGAAGCTTGCTTCCACTTGTTAAACATATTAGTCTCATCAAAAGATACATGAATGGATTCTTCTATTTTTAAAGTTGACTTATTATAAACCCTATAAGCCTTGCTTACTTGGGAATATCCAAGAAAAATTCCCATTTCAGACTTAGCTTCAAAATTTTAAAGATATTTCTTATTGTTATTGTGAATGTAACATAGGCAACCAAAAATTTTAAAGTAATCTACTTTAGGTTTCTTCCTTTTAAGTAGCTCATAAGAAGTCTTATTCTTAAGCTTGTGTATAAGACTTCTATTCAGTATATAATTTGCTGTGCTTACAGCCTCTGCCCAAAAGGATAGGTGCAAATAAGCATCTGCAAGTAATGTTCCTGCTGATTCAATCAGTGTTCTATTCTTCCTTTCATCAACCCCATTTTGTTGAGGTGTTCTAGGAGCTGAGAAGCATTATCTGATGCCTTCCTTCCTACAGAACTCTTGCATAAGAAGAGACTCAAACTCAGTACCATGATCACTTATGATCAATGCAACTGGAGTAGAGTACTCAATATGTATGTTCTTGAGAAAATCTATAAGAATCTTAAAATTTTCAGCCTTTGATCTCAGAAAGAAAACCCAAGTGAATCTAGAGAAGTCATCTATAAATACTAAAGTATAAGATTTCCCTCCTAGACTTTGTACTTCTATATGGCCAAAAAGGTCCATATGTAGTAAGTACAAAAATCTAGGTGAGTCACTTTTATTTAATGATTTAAAGCTACTTTTAGTTTGCTTGCCTAACTGACAAGCCCTGCAAAGGCTTTCCTTCTTATAGGGGTCAGGAGGCAATCTTATGACAAGGCTGTCTTTAAATAACCTAGCAATATTTTTTAGGTTTACATGTCCTAATCTCCTATGCCAAAGGTCATTATTATTACTAGTTGAATTAAATAGACAAATTTCTGATTTAGCTAATTTGAAATTAACTAGGTAAATGTTTCCTACTCTAGTGCCAGTCAAAACAACTATGTTATCAGCTAAAGAAATAATGCAAGAGGAATGATTGAATGTTACCTGAAATCCTTCATCACAAAGTTGACTGATGGAGATCAAGTTATGTTTCAATACACTTACATATGCGACCTTCATGAAAGTAACATCTCCTATTTTGATTTCTCCACAGCCTTCAGTCTGGCCATAGTTGGAGTCACCAAATATCACCTTAGGTCCTAACTTTGCCTTATAGCTGGATAAGTTATCCTTCCATCCTGTCATGTGCTTTGAGCACCTACTATCAAGATACCATTGCTGGTTATATGATGGACAGTTCTTTACCTACAACAATTATGAAGTTAATTGTTCTTGACCCTGGTTACCTTGGGCCCTTCTTTCTTCATATAATTAAAGCTGGAAATAAAAAAGTATTTTGGTTTACTTTTGTAACCTAAAGGATAATATTTTCTAGGAGGAATAATCCATTTATTAAAGTTATTATTAAAGGTTCTTGGTGGATTAAAGGTTTGAAAAGAATTTAAAGATTTGTTAAATTGATCTGCGTTCGATGAATTTAGGTGAGTTTGTCGACCTGAGTTCGACGATCGGGGTTGAGTTCGTTGAACTCCGCTCAGAGAATGAAAATACTCATTTTCTGGGCCCCAAAAACGTCGATCTCTGGTCGACAAACCAAACTGGTTTTGTCGATCATAGTTCAGAGAGTTGTTATAATGCATGTTTGCGTTCGGAGTTCGTTGACTTGAGTTTGATGAACTATACGCATTTCGTCGATCTGAGTTCGACGAAATCTGCTGAACATAGTTTTTATTATTATTCTTATTACTTCTTTTTTTTTCTTAGTTTTGTGTTTTAGGTCAGTTTGTTTAGGACTATCATTTTTTACCTTTTCTTTTCCCTTTTCTGAAACAAATTTAATAGGTGTGGTTAGTATATTTTTCTGAATTAAAGGGGGTAGGCTTGATGAAGCACCCAAGCTTAGCTTGCCTTTCAATCTGGCATTGACTGTGCTTGTGATGTCCATCAACTTAAGGCTTCTCCCATTAAGAGATTCCTCAAGTTGCCTGGCCTCACTCAATTCAGTCTTTAATTTTATAATTTGTTCATTGGCTAGTGTTATTTTTTTTCAACTTATCATTTTCTAGCATGAGGTTATTTTGTTCAGCTAACTTTTCTCTAAGTTGTTTGATAACCTTTTCAGAATTAATTAGGAATAAGCACATTGTTTTAAATTCAGTTTTGAAGTTATCAGAACTATAATCAAAGGATGAGAGTACCTGATCAGCTTCTGATTCTAATACTTTCTCATGTTCAGATTCATTTTCATCATCTGAAGGGCTGCTAGAGGCATTGATAGCCATGAGGCAGATTTCCTTTGCCTTTGCCTCTTCTTCTTCTTCATTGGAGCTGGAAGATGTGGATTCCTCTTCTGTGTCACTCCAGGTTTCAGCCACAATTCCCTTTTCCTTTTTTTGTACTTGTTAGAAGAGGGCTTGCTGTAATGCTTGCTTCTGGATTCCTTTTCTCTTCTATTCTCCTTCTTTTGATTCTCAGGACATTCAGACAAGAAGTGTCCTGGTTTCCTGCATCCAAAACATACTGCTTCTTTAGAAGGAGTTTTGTCATACCTTGGCTTGCTGTCATTCCTGGATGACTTTCTCCTGAAATCCTTTCTTGCCATTTTATAGAATCTCATGGCAAGGAGGCTCATCAGTTCTTCATTGACTATTGGGGATTCAGTCTCTTTAGCAGTCTTGAAAGCAATATTCTGTTCTTTTCTGGTTGGAGGAAGAGTTCTTTGTTCCACAGCTTCTCTGGACTTGATCAATTGATCATAAGATTTGAGCTTTCCCAGGAGAGATTCTGTTGAAATCTCATTCAAGCTTTTGGCCTCTTTGATTGGCTAGATCCTGGTGTCCCATGAGCTTGGGAAGCACATTAGGATCTTGTAATTCACCTCTGTGAGAGAGATGTCTTTGTCCAGTGTCTTCAACTCACTGATGATAGAGCTTAGTCTGTTGTACATATCACCAACAAATTCAGCTTCTTCCTTCTTGAAGTTCTCATATTGTGAGATGCGAGTTAATCTTCTGTCCTTTCTCTCATATGCTGAACCAGCAACCATCTGATTGAGATAGTCCCAGATTTCTTTTGCAGAGGTGCACTTAGCCACTTTTTGAAAAGTGTCATCAGACATTATTTGAGCCAATATATTCATGGCTTTAGCATCTGCAATCTTGGCCTTCTTCTGGGCATCTATCCACTCAGGTGGTGGAACAATATGATTGCCTGTGGTTGAAGTTGAAGCTGCAGTAGGAGGTCCTGTCAATATAGAATTAAAGATATTATCATCAATGGAGTTCATGTATAACTTAATTCTTGCCTTCCAGATGGCAAACTCATTTAGATTGCATACTGGAGGTCTGGTGCTTGCGTAGTTCTTATTTTGTGCCATTTAATAGGGAATAGTTGAGAAGAAGAAATCTGATCTAACTGGATCTTGGTTCAAGTGTTAACTTGTTGTACAACCAAACAAACACACCCTCTGATACCAATTAAAAGGAGGGGTTAGATCTGATTACTCTAGAGGGGGGGGGGGGGGAGGGGGGTGAATAGAGTATTAAAAAACTTAGGCTCTTCCAAACCCTTTTTTATATATATCAGAGTAAATTATAGTGATACCATATATTAGTTAATAAAAAGGAACCGAGCTAACTATTCCAGCATTCACAGAATACAGCAAACAACAAAACAAAAAGAAAAGCACAGCAATTAGAAGACACAAGAAGATTATAGTGGTTCCCCTAAACTTGGGTACATCCACTCTTCTACCACCCTTGATAGGAATCCACTAATAGGTTTTGATTAGATGACTGTCATCACAAGATCTGCTTCAGGTAGATCTAGAAACCTTTTAGGCTTTTGATCAGGTGCCTAAAAACCAACTTCAAGTCTTTTGGAAGGAGACCTGTCAACCAAGCTAACTTTTGAAGGGAGTTATAACCCTGTATAGAGAGGTGGAAAGAGTTTGATGACAGTCTTCTCTTTTCTCAAATACAACTGAGAAGACTATATGAATTCCTGTGTTATCAAAGCTCCCCCTGAGAAGTTGAATGCTTCGGGAAGAAAGAGCTTTGCTTGAGGCTGAGTAGGGCTTCAGCTTGATTTGCCAATGTTTTGGAAATCCAGTGACTGATGTTGAAAGAAAATGTCTCTATGGTTTTCTGAAACAGTTGTTGAAGAAGACTCTCGATCTTGATGTATTGTTCTTCTTCAAACTAAAGTACTGGCAGAGAATGTGAAGGCGCTGAGAGAGAATGAGAAAAATCGACTGCTAGTAATTTCTGATTGTTATTAGTTAGTGCTTCTCTTTTTATGCATATTAGTCTCTCTTGATTTCTCTAACTATTGTCTCTCGAAAAAGAGAGAATCTCTTTTTATTCTTCTACCAAAAAAATTCTCCTTTGAATTTTGAATTCATTCCATAAATGCTAGCTGATCTGGAGAATAGAAAAAATACGGCTGGAATAAAAACATTGATGAGTTTCCCAACTGTCCTTGATAGAATAAGCAAGTAAATATTCTGATGAATACATATTTAATGCAGTCAAGTAACGACTATATTCAAAAGAATATTTGCATTAAACACTCAGAATAATACTGATAATAAACAAGGAAAAAGAGGAACAGAATAGAGAATAACTCATTTTGGAGTCTAAACAGAAAGTGTCAAGAGCTGAACAGAAATCATCGAGTTGAGATCCAAGATCATCGACCTGAGCTCTGCGAACTGCTAACCCGAGAAAACCTTTCCAATCCTACACTCTGAGTTCGTCGAGCTGAGATTCTGTTCTAAATAAAACAAAACGTCGACCTGAGCTCTAACATCGTCGAGCTCAGCTTAGAGAAAATAACTCTGAGTTCTTCGATCTGAGATCGTCGATCGTCGAGCTGAGTTCGAAGAATTTCGAACTGATCACTATCTTCTGAAGACTACTAATTTTGGGTCTCTGAAGTCCTCTGCTGACTTGTCCAAGGAGATAACATTACTCAGGACTCAGCCTAAACTCTAGGAGAACTAACCATGACCCTGGCTATACAATGTTGGGTCAGACTTTGCCTAAATTAGTGAACCTAGCCCAAATCCAACTATGGGTCCAACAGACACTCTATATTCCAAATTTCTTGATTAACTTCTTGGGGAACTTTGACTGAGAGATGAACAGTCTATCCTCAAATTAGTTAATCTAGAGGCCCAAGAAATACTTGAGTTCACCCATACTATTCATCTCAAATTGCCCCTGCTAAGTTTAACAAACTTTCTGCATATGCCATCATCAGTAGAAAAAAAAATTATGTCATCACCATAAATTTTGGCTAGGATAATCTTACCCTTGGCTTCCCTTAGGAATAATGTCTTGTCTACCTTTCCCTTTGAAAATTTATTCTCAATGAGGAAGCTAAATAGGGTTTCATACCAAGCCCTTGGGGCCTATTTAAACTCATACAAAGCCTTTCTTAAATGAAATACATGGTTAGGGAGAGAAGGATTGATAAAACCTGATGGCTGCTCAACATATACCTTCTCATTTTGGTCACCATTCAGGAAAGCTGACTTTACATCTATTTGGTAGACCTTAAACTCCTTATAAGCAGCATATGCAAGGAATAACCTTATAGCTTCAAGCCTAGCTACAAGTACAAATGTTTGATCAAAGTCAATACATTCTTCTTGCCAATATACTTTAGCAACCAGTCTAGCTTTGTTCTTGATTATAACAGTATTCTCATTTAGTTCGTTTTTGTATATCCATTTGGTTCCTATGATGTTATGTCCTTGAGCTCTGGGAACCAACTTCCAGACATTACATCTTTTGAATTGGTTCAACTCTTCTTGCATAGCCATAATCCAGAATAGGTCTATGTTGGCTTCTTCAAATTTCCTGGGTTCTATCTGAGATATGAAGCTTGAATACATGACAATGTTGTGATTTCTTCTCCATGTGGTTACACCCTGGCTTGCATCCCAAATGATCAGATCTCTGGGATTGTCTCTTAAGTGTCTGATGGCTGCTAACATCCTCTCTTTAGCTTCTTAAACTACATATTCAGTGGCCTGAAGATCATCTGCTCTTTGTATTTCACTTGTAACTTCTTCTAAGCTGAGCACACAATTATCCTTTACTTATTCAACTAGAGGTAAGTCATCAATACTTAGGTTGTCCAACCTTAAATATGCACCTGTAACATTAGAAGAGCTTGACAGCTCATTACGAATCATTGAAGTTTCATCAAACACAACATTAATAGACTCTTCTATAACTTGACTTTTCAAGTTATAGATCTTATAGGCTTTGTTGTGGCTGCTATACCCAACAAAAATACCCTCATAGGATTTTTCAGCAAACTTTGTCAGGTAGGACTTCCCATTATTCAGCATAAAGCACTTGCTTCCAAAGATTTTGAAATAGGCTAGATTTGGTTTCTTGCCTTTCATATGCTCATAGGGAGTCTTATTGTGATACTTGTTGATAGAGGCTCTATTCTGGACATGACAAGCTGTGTTCACTGCCTTAGCCTAGAAATATTCTGGGAGAGAAGTGTCACTTAGCAAAGTCCTCCCAATCTCTATAGGAGTTTTATTCTTCCTCTCAGCAATGCCATTTTGTTGAGGTGTTCTTGGAGAAGAAAATTCCTGAAAGATACCTTGTTCTATGTAGAATTCTGTCATGTTTTCAGACTGAAATCTGTGTCATGGTCACTTCTGATTTTGACCACAATGCAACCCTTTTCATTTTGAATCTGTTTGATAAAATTCATAAAGCTGTCTAAGGTATCTGACTTTTTCTTAAGAAAGAACACCTAGGAAAACCTGGAATAGTCATCAACAATTACCAAAGTATTGACTTTCCTATATAGACTATGAACTGACATAGGACCAAATAAATTCATATGCAGGAGGTAAAGATACCTCTCAAAATCCTTGGACCCAATGCTTTTAAAGGAAGCCTTTATCTGCATGCCCTTTTGGCATGCAGAACAAATGTCCTCTTGAGTGCATTTTAAGTTGGGTCCATTTCTAACCAACCCTTCACTAAGGAGCTTGTTAATAGCCTTGTAGTTCAAGCGAGCAAGCCTTTTGTGTCATTGCACACAATAAAAGTCTTTCTCATTTATAATAAGGCACACTGGAGAATAAGTGTCTAAACATAGAAAGTTAAGACAATAAATATTTCCACTCCTAGTGCCTGTCAGAATGACCTCTTGGTCACTTTACCTCTTGATAAGGCACTTATCCTTGTGGAATACAATGATATAGCCTAGATCACCGAGTTGGCTTATGCTAATCAGATTTTGTTATAATCTATCCATATAATCCACTTTTGTGATGGAGACTATACCATTGGTGATCATACCATAGCCTTTAGTTACTCCTCCATCTAAACCACCAAAAATGACTTTGGGTCCATTCCTCATTGAAGTAAAATCTTTCAAATAGCTCCTTGTTCCATTCATGTGCTTGGAACATCCACTGTCCAAGTACTATATAGGTATTTGATGGGTACTTGGACTAACCTGCAATCATAAAATTAGTTTACCTTAGTTACCCAAAAGAATTTGGGTCCTTGGTTCTTGTTAGAATAAAGATGAATCTTTCTCCTAGCCACAGCTTTGACAGGAAGGCCTTTCTTTGCACTTAGCACACTAGGGTTGTACCAACAATCAATGAAAAAGTGTCCCACCATGCCACAACACTAACACTCATGTATGTTATATCTCATCTTCTGAGCAGCCTTAGATGTGTGTGAACCATCAGTTTTCTTTTGTTCAGTAGGGGAGTGTAGCGGACTTCTTCATATTTCTCTCAGCTAAAATCAGGCTGAATGTAAGCCTGCAAGCCAGTTTTCTAGGCTAATTCTATTTGAAAACAACATGTGTCAGCTTTGTAGCTGACACAGTATTGATGGCATTATAAATAGCTAAGTGAGACTTGATTGCAGTCTTGCTTACAACCTTGTTCCTTTTTGACAGATCATGGGAGGAGGCCACTGCCTTAACCTTGAGTGTGGGTGCTAGAGCACCAAACACAAATGGTCCATGGTGGGCCATTTGGATTTCTTCACGGGAAGACTTCAAGGCACTCAACCCTATGCCCTTTCTTCTTCCATTCTGAGGAGCACTATTGCCCTTACAAGAAGAATTTCCATTCTTCCAGTGACCATACATGCTGTCATGGTCATACTTGTTAGAATGGAATACTACCTTCTGAAAGGTGGTTAGAGGCATAGTTGGAGCCTTGCCTTTCCTTTTGGAATGGGAAGATTTAGCATTCCACTTAAACCCCAATCCCCTTTTATTATTTTGAGAGGAGAATGTATCTATAAGTGCCAATAATGTCTTGGGCTTAGAAAATTTCTCCATTAGCAACCTCTCTTTGAGGAGCTTCTCTTCAAGATCCCCTTCTCTTCAAGATCCATAATGATCTTGCTCTTTTGGCTTATGGTGCCCACTTGGATGATAGTTATTGTTTTCAATTGACTAATTTCTTTGCTCATCTAAGCTAGCACTGAAGCTGACTTAGATTGTAAGGTCTTAGCTTGCTATAGAGAAACAATCTCTTCAGCTTGTCTCTTGACAAGAATTTTTCTCTTCTTCAGAGCTTCCATGAGAGCACCATAATTGTCAATCAATTGATTGATATTATCTTCAGGTTCTGATCCATCATCCTCACTAGAAGAAGATGATGCCTCAGTATTTGGGTCTGTCTCATAATCATAATCTGAAAGAGAGATTAGGTGAAAGATTACCATATATAGATTAGGATTGTCCTGATTGTCTTTAGTAGTTGCCATGAGGTTGTACTCTTCTTCATCTTCATAGTCACTGTCAATAGAGGGCAGTGGTGCCCTTATGCCCACCTTGGTATTAGGATGATCAACATCCTCTTCTATGGATATTAGACCAATATAGGCTTCTTCATCTTCATATTCTGAAGTCTCAGAATCACTATCTGATAAGCATGGCTTCTTCTTAGCTAAGAAGCCCTTGTCCAACTTTTTTATCTTTATGATATCTTTTATCATCAGACCTCCTACTCTCTTTCCAATAAATAGAACAATCAGTAATGGCATGTCCCGACCTATTGTAGCAGTAACAAACCACATCAGTTTTAAAATGTTTTTCAGTTTGGGTTTATACTTGTCCCTAGAGGGGTCTTTTCTAGACTTTTCCAGTTTGGGTTGTGGCTTCCTTGAGTTCGAGCTGGATGAGCCCTTATTATTCTACTACCTTCTTCTCCTCAACATCTTTTTGAACTGCTTGGAGAATAAGGTGAGTTCTCAATCAGAGAGTTCTTCTCCAGATGTGCTGGGTTCAGAAATTTCTGACTCAACAACCCTTCTTTGTGGAGAAGGAGTCTTCTCCCTGCTTTTCTTGGATGATTCAACTTTGAAGGCCACAGTCTTTTCTCCGTTGAGAGACTTGGCAACATCCTCTTTAGCCTTTCTAGAGTTCAGCTGTATTTCATGTGACAACAACTTGCCAAACAGATTCTGTGGCAGTGTGTTGGCCAAGTTGCCTACCTCCTTTATGACACAGATCTTGATGTCTCACTCCTTGTTGAGTGATCTCAGGAACTTATCATTTAGCTCATTATTAGAGAAATGTCTGCCATAATTGATCAGATTATTTACAATCCTGAAGAACTTCTCATAACACTCTGTTATGGAATCCTTCTTGCCTTGCTTGAAGGCCTCATACTGCTAGTTGAGAAGGGATTTCCTATCATCCCTTACTTCCTCAGTCCCCTCCATATAGACTATTAGAGAGTCCCATATCTCCTTTGCAGTCTTGAGTAGAAAAGATTCTGAAAGGTTGAGTCATCAATGACACTCACTATGATGTTTTGGGCCATCTTGTATATAGTTGCCAGAACCACCGCATCTTTTGTCATTTCAATATATTTCTTTGGAGTCTTGATATTGGCATCAATAACTGAGACCTTCATAGGGATGAAGGATCTCTCTTCCACTGTGATGAAGATCCTACGGCTCGAGGCTTTCATTAATAGCCTCACCCCTTCCTTCCAAATTCCAAAGTTCTCTTTTCTGCATACTGGTAGCTACATGGAACTGAGCTCTTTATGATTCTCAGTAGAATTCATGATGATATTCTTCTTCTACCCTTGGAGATCTACTTTAGACTATTAATTCTTTATTGAACAACCTCCCTCTGATACCACTTGAAAGTATTTTTAAGGGTAGCTAAACACCAAGAGGAGGGGGGGGGGGTTTAATAGGTTTCTTTTAGAATCTTTTAATTCTTTTGAAAGTAGATCTAGATGTGTGTTTATGTTAGATGGTTAGATTTCAAGAATACAAACAACACACAAAAATTTATAGTGGTTCCCCTATCTATGGTACATCCACTTTTCCCATTCACCTTTCTAGTAGTGAGCTAGATTCGGCCAACTCCTCCACTACTCAGATCAAATAAATCTTACACCTCAGATCCCTTCCCTAGATCTTATAACTCAGAGTGCTCTCCACCTCTACAAATCAAAATGATCATAGTCCTACCTCAGAGACAAACACCTGTCTCCTACCTCAAGCTAATTTACCCTACAACTCAGAGTCTTCCAACTCCTATAACTCAGATATCGAGCTGGTCTCCTGCCTTAGATCTTCACAAAGATCCTACCTCAGGCACAAGCCTTACCTCAGATCCTACCTAGGACCCTACAACTCAGAGTGCTTCACACTCCTACAACTTAGATTGCTTACAATCATACACTCAACATTTATAAGATAAGCCTACAACTCAGATCTCAGTGAGATCGTACAAGATTTAATAAAGGTTTGAAAAATTAGACTCAACAAAAAATCTCCAAGTTTTCTTCTTTGGCGGAATCAGCAGACAACCCTTCTTCACCACAGCAACATGAAGATGATTCTTCTAATTTTATTTAGCCTATTCTATATTGTAACTTTGCAGAGCACTTCTTCTTTTTCTTCTAGCTTGCGAATGTTAACCGTTTTGTACAACAGGCTTGAAGATAACCAGAAAATGAGATGTGCTCTGCTAGCTAACTTTTGCGAAATTAGGGTTTCAAGAGATTGACAAAAGTTTAGTCCGTTTTTACGAATGTGACCCACTTCAATTTTATACATCGGCAATAACAATGACTATTTCCCTTTTAGGAAAGCGGCAAGGTCTGCTTTAATGGTTGATTCATTCCATGATAGCATTATCCCACCATTACAACGATCTTTGTCTTTTAGCACGTTATTTGTGTCAGTTTGAATTAAGGATGACGTCAGCAGATTTGACATGACGCCAAAGATTTAGAATATTTTCTGAATCTGTACAGGCATTGAGTGATTCCATATGACTCAGCAAATTCGAGCTTTGACAGTTAACTCCAGAAGCATTGCGTGAATGACCTTCACTCGACGCATTTGTACTTAGCTAAATTTAGTCTGATGCTGAGGCGTTGAGTGAAGCCTCTTCACTTGATGCATTAATACTTAGCCAAATTCTGTCTATCGCTGAGGCGTTGAGTGAAGGTTCTTCACTCGACGCATTTTCCCCATAACACTTATATTGAGAAGGCATTGAGTGTAAGTCCTTCACTCAACGCATTTTTACTTAGATAGATTTTCCTTGAGAAGGCATCAAGTGAAAGTCCTTCACTCGACACATTTTTTACTAAGACTAATTTTACTGAGACAACGTCGAGTGTAAGTCTTTCACTCGACTCATTTATACTTAACCAGCTTTTTTTTAAGAAGGCATTAAGTGTAAGTCCTTCACTTGATGCATATGTACTTAGACAAATTTCAGAGCTCCTCCACTGAGGTTTTGAGTGATAGTAAAACAATCAATGCTTTTTGGCCTTAAGAATTGAGTGACGTGAAGTCACTCAATGCTTTTGTACTTAGTCATTTTCCTCACTTTCTTTACCATGCTGACTTCTTTCCAGCTATACTTCTGATATATTCATCATGTCTAATCACATAATTACCAATATCCTGCACATGTAAACTTGGACATATATAAAATACAGGTTTGTGTATATTATTAACTTGTGGACCTTCTTCAAATCTGGGACATTGTGGTCAATGTACCCAACAGTACTTCTAGCATCACAAATGATTTGGACATTCAGAAGTTGCAGATTCTGTCTAAGGAAAATTCGCCAAGTGATAACGTGACGTCTTGTTAAATTCGTCGAGTACTCATGTAGCTACTCGTAAAATTCGTCGAGTGATCTCAGGAGTACTTGAGAGATCCCTGAGAACTACTGACCAGAATGACTAAGTACAATTCGTTGAGTACTCAAAGGAATTCGTTGAGTACTTACGTGAGTACTCATGGAATTCGTTGAGTTCTTTCGAGAAGCCAGGTGAACTCCAGTGAGAATTACTCTTAGCCGGTTCTCAGTATAATTTGTCGAGATGACGAGTAAATTCATCGAGTACTCTCGAGAGGTTTTAGACAATTCATTGATAGATCTCGTGAAGTTTCAACATCTCACGCAAGTTCTTTCCAAGTTATTTCAATGAATTCATCGAGTAGTTTGGAAAGTACACGTGATATCTCGACGAATTGGACTTAAGTAATTTTTCTTTCAGCATCATTCTTAGTTTTCACGGCTTTCCTAAATTACGGTTTCTGCCATGTACAGTACACATGGATGGTAGACCTTAGTTCAAAATCAAGCCTTTGGAGAAGAATCATCAATAAATAGTCATGTATTATCTCAGAAGACCTAGAATCGCATTTAAAACGAGAAATTTAATCGGTCTCTAATTAAAAAAATGATCGAGATTTTGAATTTAATTTCATGAAGAACGTTGTTGCCAACTCTCTCCCGATCTGCGATTCATATTGGAAAGAAAGAACTCAATCGATCTCAACATTTCAGATTTACATTCATTCAAAGATCAATCGTTTCTCAGATTCGATCCATACAGGTAATTCTGTTTCTTCTTCTTCTTTCAATCAGAACTTTCAAGCAACGAAGAAGAACAATTTTTCAGATCTGAGATAAAAGAGTTCTCTTTTCAAACAAGATTTTTCTTATTGTTTTGTAGGAAGATTGTTTTTCTGAGTTTTGTTTGTAGATACTTGTTGAAGGATCGAGTGTAGGGGAAGTTGTTCTACGAATTTGTAGAAGTCGAAGACTCCATGGTGTAAGATTATTTTTAATTTAAGTTTTGGTGAAGTAGCTGAGTCTAAACCGAAGTGCTAGATAGATGAGGCGGGAAAGTAGACGTACCTAGTTTGGGGGAACCACTATAATTCCTTGTTTGTGTGATGTGTTTATTTTCTCATTCTATGTGCTTTATTTTTACTCGATTTTTATTCCGCTAAAAGCCGCAGGATTCACCTATTCACCCCCCCCCCTCTGAGTGATTTAGATTTACAACTAAATACTTTCAATTGGTTTCAGAGCAGGTTGTTCATTAAAAGGTTAACACTTTCATTAGATCCTGATCTAGTTGTTCAAAGAGAAATGGACAGAAGCAAGGATTTGTCCACGATGAAGTTGTTGGTGTAAACCAATGAGAATTTCCCCCTGGGGAAGGAAAGGGTAAAATTGTTCATGAAAGCTTCTGACCCTAGAGTCTTCATCATTATTGAAGAAGGCATGCATGTTCCTATGACTATGTTAACCATTGATCCCAATCTCATGGTTCCTAAAAGAATAGTGGATTTGAACAAAGATGAGATAACACTCATTGCTCTGGAAAAGAAGGCAAACAACATCATTGCCAGTGCGGTGGACAATTCTATGTTACAAAACTTAATCCATTTTAAGTCTGCAAATGAGATGTGACAATATCTAATTGTTCTCATAGAAGGAACAAAAGAAGTAAGGGATGATCAGAGATCAATTAAATTAGGAATATGAAGCCTACAAATAAGAGAAAAGGGATACTATTGGTGAGTGCTACGAGAAATACTTCAAGGTCGTCAACGGTCTAAGAAATTATGGTCGAGAGTTTACCAATGATGATATTAATGACAAATTCCTGAGATCCCTGATGAAAGAATGGGATACCGAGATAGTTGTTATCAGAGAATTTGGCAAAATGGCTACAATGGAGCCACAGATCTTGTTCGGGAAGCTGCCATCCCATGAGCTGAAACTCAATATCAGAACGACAGAAGAACAGGGAAGCAAGACATCAGTCAAAGATAGATCTATAACACTCAAGGCTGAAGGGACAAGAAAAGGGAGAGCTATGCCACTAGCAAGGTCACAGGACTTAGTTGAATATGAAGATTTAGACCTATAGTTTTGAAATGTCAGATGGAGAGTTCTCTTTACTCTCTAGACAATTTAAGAGGTTGCGCAGCAAGAGGAGGCAAATAAAGAATCATCTCTCCTCATCTGAAAATAGAAGATCACGACATGATGGTGATTATCATAAGAGAAGCTTCAACATCAATGACAGGTATACATCTAAATAGAACAAATACATTTTTTCTGACATTATTTGTTACTGTTGTAATAAGCCAGGACACACGATTGCTGACAATTCTCACAAGAAGAAGGAAGGGTAACCGAAGGAATAGAAGAGATTTTTCAAAGGAAAGAAGAATGAAGAAACAACTTTATTGCAAAGAAGTCAAAGACTCTCAGCGATAGTGACTCAAGTGAGTCTAGCTCAGATGAAGAAGCCTACTTTGAGCTTATGGCACACTCAGACGAAGATAACAACGGCTCCCAAAATAATGGGAAGGTAAATTCTCACACTCCCCTATCTGATTCCGGTGTAGACTCTGATGCTCGTGAAGATCACCTCTCTGAGGATGAGTCAGAATTAATGATGAAGTATCACACACTACTGAAGGGATTTGACAAATGCCGAAAGGTAGTCAAATCTCAAGCTAAAGAGATTGTATTTCTCAAGGTATTGGAGTCTGAACTGAGGGAAGAAATTGAGAGATTGACTCCCCTCAGAGAAGCAATCCAATCTTTGAAAGAGGAATTGGAGTGCTCTGTTGAGTTGATAGGTCTGAAAGTAAAGGCCATAGATAAGCTGGAAGAGAAGTTTTTGATTGAAAGGAAGCTTGTTGAAAGCTTCTCGAAACAAAAGACTATTCTTCCTCTCATCAATGAATTTACAGCCTCAAAGACAGGTGGTTTTGGATATAGGGCTCCTAGAAACACAAGGACGATTCCTCAAGGTCAATCAATTTTCAAGAAAGTAATCCTTCCTACCAATCAATATGACCTTAAAACATCCTATGGTCATTTCGCTAGACCAACGCATATTGTATCTAACAAAAATAACCAAGGATGGAGCTGTCCTAGAAATCTCGGAACAAGTGACCTCAAGTCACCTTATGAAGAGATTGTTCTAAAGCACTATGGTCCATTCGTTCATAGACCGAAGGAGAAGAAAGCACCGAAAGGTAAGCAAGTTGCTCAGCAGCCACACGAGATAATAAAGCCTACCACTTGTGGTTCTCATGAGGCTTCTACTACTAGATCAGCACCTCCTGCAAGACCTCCCGCTCAAATGGTAAAGCAAGAGAGGAAGAGAAGGTTCAACAAGTTTGACTATTGGTGTTGTGGCAAGATTAGTCACTTCTCCATAGATTGCTTGTACACTTTAATGGAATAAAATACACCCCGAGTTAACAATACTAGAATGACCCCTCATAATATTAACATTCCCAGTGGTATCAATCTAATAAGAAATTAATGACCCAAATCTTTTTGGGTTCCTATGGGAAACTAATCTGTGAATACTGGTATGTCCAAAGGTCAACCAAAATCCTATCTAGTACTAGGACAGTGGATGTTCCAGGTATATGACCAGAACAAGAAGCCTACTACAAGAATATACCTCAGTCAAAGATGGTCCAAAATTTATCTCTAGGGCTGTGATAGAGGAATCACAAAAGGATACGGTATGATTACCAACGGAATTGTCTCTTTCACAGATGTGGCTTATGTTAAAGGATTACAACATAATCTCATAAGCATAAGTCAATTATGTGACAAAGGATATGTGGTTGAGTTCTACAAGGACAAGTATCTGATAAAAACTTCTGATAAATCAGAAACTATTTTAACAGGCACTCGGAGTAGAAATATTTCATGTCTTAACTTTCTTTGTTTGGAGTCTTCTACACTAGTGTGATTTTTGACAAAATATAGTGCATCTCTTTGTGATCAATGACACAAGAGACAAGAGCATATTAATTTCAAAACCATAAATATGTTTTTTTCTCACAACTTAGTGTGTGATGCACCCAATATTAAGTGTGTTAAAGAGAGACCTTGTCACACATGCCAAATGGGTAAGCAGGCAAGAGCTACCTTTAAAAGCATCGTCTCCAAAGATTCTTTGAGATGTCTCTATCAGCTCCATATGGACTTATTCGGTCCCTTGTCAGTTCGTAGCTTAGGAGGCAAAGCTTACACCTTTGTTATTGTTGATGACTACTCACGTTTTGCATGAGTGTTCTTTCTGAAACACAAGTCATATACCTTTGACTCTTTTACTAGCTTTGTTAGGAAGACACAAAATGAGTAGAACTACTTCGTGGTCCAAGTCAGAAGTGACCATGGAACAGAATTTGAATTTGGTGGCATGATAGAGTTCTGTGCAAGCTAAGGTATCTTTCATGAGTTTTCCTCTCCTTATACTCCATAGCAAATTGGAGTTACCGAGAGAAAGAATAGAACACTAATTAAGTCAGGCAGAACAATGTTGAATGACTCTTCATTACCAGAGCTCTTCTGGGCTGAAGCAATTAACACAGCTTATCACGTGAAAATAGAGTCTTAATCAATAAGAATCATCGTATGCACCTTATGAGCTTCTGAAAGGCAAGAAACCGACTGTGTCCTACTTCAAAATCTTTGGAAGCAAATGCTTCGTACTTAATAACATGAAGTATTACAAAACTAAGTTTAGTGAAAAATATTTTGAAGGTATTTTTGTAGGATATAATAGCCATAGTAAGACATATAGGATTTTAATAAGAAAATCCTAGTTATAGAAGAATCCATTAATGTTCTATTTGATGAGACAAGTATGCTTCATAGTAGCTCTTCTAGTATTCTTGTTGAAGATATAAGTTCGCAACTAAAAGAGCTAAGATTGGAAGAAGTAATTAAATAAGACGTCTCAAATTCCATCAAAGTCAATACTCCAAGCTTGATTGATGATGAAGAACTTCATGTTGAAGAACGTGCAACAGAAGAAGCAGAACCTCCTGGTGGTAATGCAAGGAATTTAGTGATCCGACATTCAAGAGATCACCCCGTTGATTTGATCATCGGAGATCCTAGTGAAGGAGTTCGAACAAGAAGAGGTACAACTAACAAAGTATTGAATTTGTGTTTTCTTTCCCAGATTGAGTCGAAGAAGTTCGAAGAAGCAAATAAGGATGCTTCATAGATCATCACAATGAAATAAGAGCTCAATCAGGTCAAAATATGCAAGGTGTGAGAGTTAGTACCAAGGCCCAAATGCCACAATGTTATATGGACAAAATGGGTCTTCAGAAATAAGTTGGGCGAGAAGGGAGTCATTATAAAGAACAAAGCCAGACTTGTGGCTCAAGGTTATCGACAAGAAGAAAGGATCAAATTCGATCAGACTTTTGCGTCGGTGTCCAGACTCGAAGCAATCAGATTATTCCTAGCATATGTTGCTCACAAAGGATTCAAAGTCTATCAAATGGATATGAAGTCTGCCATCCTTAATGGTAATTTAAAGGAAGATGTATACGTGGAACAACCCCCAGGTTTTGTCGATTCATCCCTTCATGATTATGTTTATTTGCTTCATAAAGCATTGTATGGTTTAAAATAAGCTCCTCGATCTTGGTATGAGACATTGTCTAGATTTATTCTTGAAAACAACTTTACAAGAAGAAAGATAAACAAGAAATTATTTCTTAGAGAAGTAAAGACAAGATTTTGTTAGTACAAATATATATCGATGATATTATATTTGGGTATATAGATGACAACCTTTGCAAGAAATTTTCCAACATGATGTAAGGGAAGTTTGAAATGAGTAGTATGGGTGAGCTGAGTATTTCTTATGACTTTAGGTGAAGCAATCTGAAGACAGAATTTTCATCTCTCAAATGAAGTTCACCAAAGAGTTACTTAAGAAATTCGAAATGGAGAATGCAACCTCTATGAGGACTCCAATGTGTTCAACTATGTCTCTAGACAAGGATGAGAAAGGGAAACCTTTTGATAAAACCAAGTACAGAAGCATAATTGGATCCTTGCTCTATCTCACTGTCAGTAGACCAGTTATAATGTTTTCAACATGTGTCCGTGCTAAATTTGATGCAGGCATATGCGGGGGGAGTGTATGATAATTCAAACGAATGTTCACTCAAGCCTTTTTCGCTCAATCATGTGCACACACGAATTTTTAAACACTTCAATATTCTTAACTTAATCGCAGCACATGCACAATACACACCAAGAGAAACCCGACCAAAACAGAGATTTAGAAAGTGGTCGTATTTACTCCCCAAAAGAATGAAAGCATAATATTACCCCAATCCTTTTAGTGTCAAAGAAAGGACTTACCCACTCCAATCAATGCCACAATAAGGATTTACCCAACCCGTTAATTCTCAAGAACGATCGAAAACACGCAAAAGCTTCGATTTAAAACCCATAAAAATCTAATGGTTTTGAAGGCAATGCCGACCTCTTTCACCACAAAAAACTACCTACGAAGAATCACACACAGGAGAGTAGAGAAATTCATTACCCTAAGCTCACTAAGAGTTTTTGGTGAAGAGCCTCTCTACCACGGATCTACCGGAGTCACACCGAGCGGATGAGTTCCTGGCCAACAGTTCAACGATGTCGTACTATGGAGCTCCCAGCGAAGGAACAACAATTCTGAGACCAAGAGGGTTGGTCGGGTGCAGGGAAGAGGTCAGCGATGGGGTCAACGAGAGTGGTTCAGTTCTCAGATCTTGAATTCGTGGTGGAGGGTTGTACAAAAATGAAATGGTGTTCAGTCGGAGCTTGGAGTTGATCTGCAAGGAGGGCGGCTGCGGGAGCGGGTTGGGGCGACGGTAGTTCGGGTAGGGAGCAACCCTAGGCTTCGCACGAAGGGACGGTGGAGTCACACCACCAGGAATTGGAGGTCACTGGAGTCACACTGATGGGTGGGTTAGGCGAGTCACACGCCTGGCGGAGGAGGGGTGGCTGAGTCGCTCAGCTCACATGTAACCCTAGGAAGAAAGCTCTTCACAGGAATTTTTTTTCTACCTCAAAAACATATCCCGTTCATTTCCATCCCACATATATATATATATATATATATATATATATATATATATATATATATATATATATATAATGTTTTACATAAAATTAAAATTCCCTAAATTAACTAACTATAGCAAGCTGCCAATTAATAACTATCATTAATAACATTAACTGAAATTAATTGGAGATTAGACTAACTAACTAGCACATATACTGGCGATCCAAGAGCTATGCGGCCACATGAGGACATGCACTAAGGTCATAGCAGTGAACATCTTTGTTGTCTTGATTGTTGCGGCGACGCGGACGCGAGCAGAGATTGTAGCGGAGGATATCTTCAAACATTTGTGGGACGACAACATCAATCCTCCCCCGGTCAAAAGCACTCATCACCGATGAGTGGTCACAACAATAGTGTTGGAGGAGCGCAGCACCTAATAATTCCAAAACAGTCTCGGGAAGCCAAGAATCATCTAAAGTAGGGTAGTCACACCAACAAATAAGATAGTGGTGGAGACCATCGTCCGCGAAGGGAACAAATTCATCGTCCAGAATCCTGTAAGACACAAAGGAGGTTTTGGAAAACCTTGGAAAAACATTAGCATCAAATGAAATATTGGCGGCAAAACCACCATTCGAAGTAACGGCGGTAGGATTCGCAGGCAAGAGAGACACGAGAACATGCTCACCCCCAACCCCAAAGAAGAAGTCAACGCATCCGAAGGAGAGAATAGAGAGTGAAGTAATTCTGGTGGTGGGGAGACATACGTCGTTAACTTTGAAATAATGATCATAGGGTAAATACCCCAATGAACAGGTAAATCTAAAACACACGCATTGTTTCCCAATTTCTTGGAAAATTGAAAGGGGTCGGCTATCCTATTGTCCAACTTCTTGACAGTGTCCAAGGGCAACCGCTCCGAGAGAAAATTGACCAAAACCAAATCATCAACAGTAAAAGTAGAAGCTCTTCGATGTATATTACCATGTGATTCATAAGAAGCATATTGAGTGGCTAACTTTTCTTGAATACACTTGTGGAGATCGAGAACATGTTGAACGAACCTTTGTGCCAAGTGACGTGACTTGTACGTAGAAGGTAGTGGAATCAAACCAAGTGGCACATGGGCTTTGTAACCATGCACCACCTCATTCGACGGTAACCCGGAAGATCGATTCATTGAATCATTATATGCGAGTTAGCAAGGGCGACAACTACAAATAGATTTGTGTGCAAGTGACCTTAAATGTGGCCAGTAAGATTTAATTTTCACTAAAGTAATAGTCTTATCACGATTGAACTGACCTCCATAGCCACCGCTATATATCTCCCAAACTATAAAGTGACGTAGAGACGAGTGTGGGATACACAACTCGAAATGTCTAAATAGAAGTCATCCCCTTCCCAAATCTAAATTTGGAGGTGGCCACCCCTAAGATTTAACTTGGGGAAAATCGTGGCACCGAATATTACATCCAATAGGCCATCCAAATGGGGAATTGGAAACTGATATTTTATGATAATTTTATTTATTACGTAACTATCCACACATATGCGCCTAGGTCCGAGTTTCTTGGGCACAAGTGAGGCATGGACGACACCAAGACTCATGTTATGTCTACTAAAACCCCTTTGGAGAAAATCTGAAATTTGACTTTGCAACTCTTGATGTGCCTCGAGGTTCAACCTATAGTGGGGAACATTTGTTAATGAAGAGCTCGACATGAAATCTATAGCGTGTAGAATTTCTCAATGCAGGGGTAATGTAGAGGGAAACTCATCTAGATAAACATTTGTATATTCCTCTAATAACGTCCTCAATTCAAGCGGTAAATCTTCCAAAATAATGGCTTCATTTTTAGTTTACATGAGTACCAACGCATAAAAAATCCCACCTAAAAAGGAATCAAGACTAAGCTTTTTATGTCCAAGTAAGCTTAGTGTCTTTTTTCTATGGGGAGAGCGGTATCCTTAGCGGGGCTAGCGGGATCCTTAGGCGGAGTGGGTGTCATAGTGATCGTCTTGTCATTAAATTTAAATTCATAGACATTAGCTCTCCCAAAATGAATCACATCATGATCATATAACCAAGGGAGACCAAGAAGAACATGACAATCATCCATGGGAATTACATCACACCAAATATCTTCCGAGCACGACTTGACGGTAAGGGGTACAGTACATCTTCATGTAACGGGAAGAGACATTTTGATGACCCAAGCTACTTGATAGGAATGGGGGTGGGGCTCTATAGTGAGCTTCATATGCGTAATAACACTTTCGGATATGACATTCATACAGCTACCACTGTCTATTCTCAACTTACAAAGTTTCTCACCGCTCTTAAAAACCAACGAGAAGATGTTGGTGCGTTGTCAATCATTCGTCACGCGTGGGGTGGACAATATACAACGCATTACCATCAGGTTATTGTCCTCTTCCATGTCACTAGGGAATCCATATAGTTCCGACTCATCCGTAGCCTCGTAGATAAACTCAGGAATTTCATTAGTTGGCTCAACGATGGCCAAGGTCTTCGTTTAGTTGGGCATTCAACGGCGTAGTGTCTGGTTACCCCGCAAGCATAACAAGTGGCAGTAGTCTTACTAATCTTGCCTACGGAAATGCACTCACCATAGGGATTCTTAGTGTCCCTAGCCATGATAACAATATTAGAGGAATTCGTGGTTTTAAACTTCCCTTTGTCCTTATAGGTGGAGGTAGAGGAGCCCATAGTAGCTTTATCTTTATATGAGTTGTTTTTAGTTTTGGATTTAGAGGCTATATGTTTTTCAATATCTGGAGTGACGTTATAAGTTTTATTCAAATCAGTGTGACCGTAGAGTAAGAGCTTCTTTAGATATCATAACTAAGGCCCTTACAGAACCTAGATAGTTTGACTTCCAGCATCTCCTAGACCTCATATCAGACCATCTTATCCTTAAGATCTCCCATATAGTCGGCCACGGACCTATTGCCTTGCTGAAGGGTGGCTAACTCATCGAACATTTGGGTGCGATAATAGGCAGGAACATATTGATCCTTGAGAAGGTTTTTCATAACGTGCTAACCGACATGTGGGTCACCTTTCTCAGCTCTAAAACGTTGCTCCTCATTTAACCAAAATACTTTGGCTCGTCCCATTAACTTCATCCTAGCCACTTGAACTTTCTATGGGTACACTAGGCGATGCCATTCAAAATAGCACTCCATATACATAACCCAATTTAGAAACATTTGCGGTTCTCCTAAGCTGTCATAGGTGTGGGCATTAATTTTAATGGTGCAGGTAAGGTCGACATCTTGTTCAGGGCGACATGGTTGTGGACGTGCACATGGAGACAAATCATCGTGGTTGTCATCCTCATGGTGGTGGTGACGGTTAGGTGGCCTATGACCTTTAGGTGGTGAGGGGGCTCGGTTGGCCAAAAGTTGGGCCATTGTTCCCCGGAGTTCCCCAAGTTGTTGATTAATCTCCAAGCAAAGTTCATCAACCGGAGAGGGGTTTTGATTTGGGTGTCGTTCATCGGCCATACTCGACGAGGATGTGTGATACTCGTGACCGGATCTAGTGGGCATACGATGGGTGAGAAAATAATTTTTTTTCCTTTTGTGGGAAAATAAAATTTTGGGTGCACAAGTGTTGGGTATTGTATCCACAATGTACCTGATTTGAAGAAGCCCCTGAACAAGCTAAGGTAAATAGACAATGTGTTTGATGAAATCTTTTAAGTTGTGCTTGCAGTTATTCCACGCTAAGTACACACCAATGTCAGGGTGCAGTGGGTCAATATATACGGGTCTGCGCGACGTAATCCTTCGTTGAGCAGATCAGTGTGTTGACCTACGTGTACTCTCTCTATTGGGGTGTACTTAATTTCAAGTACAGGGCTATGATAAAGCAAGAGCAGACAAGGAGCAAGGATGGGCCAAAGACCAGCTTGCAGATTGAGAGTCGAGAATCGTCTAAGTGTAAATCGTCGAGAATCACTAAGTGATTCTCACCGATTCGTCGAGAATCACTAGTGATTCTCGACGAGTCGTCGAGAATCACTAGTTGATTCTCGCCGGGTTGGGCCGGCTGTCTCGACGCAGTCAGAAAACTAATCTAAGGCAGAATCGTCGAGAATCACCAAGTGATTCTCGCCGATTCGCCGAGAATGACTTTGCATTCTCGACGAGTCGGCGAGAATCCAAGGTGATTCCCACCGTTTCTCCCCGGCCTCTCTAACCTGTGCAGCCAGAATTCTCTAAGTAGAATTCGGCGAGAATCGTAAGTGATTCTTGCCGATTCGTCGAGAATCACCCATGATTCTCGCCGAATTTGACTTGGGTACTTTTCCGACTCTGTCTGGATCGGTCCACGTTATCTGCGGGATTTTGAACCGGACTTTGGTCTTACTGCTGGTGGGGCCCACAACGGTCATCTCTTGACCTATTGTATAAATACTCTGGTATTTGTATACAGACGCGATACGAAACTGAGCGGCCGACTAACCCTAATCTCGCGAACTTGCTCCGCCTCCGTCGCCACCGCCGATCACCGAAGCCGATCTCGATCTCCTCCAGATCCTCGGTGATAGAAGCCAAGTCCTGCACAGCGTCTCACGTGTCTATCCAGAGATCTTTTGTCTCTTGATTTGAGATAGGGAAATCTTTCCCCTTCCGAATCGATCGAGACGATCGATCCTCATGTGACCGTTGGTAGACCTTGCCGACTTCGCTAAGAAGATTGGATCTCCAGTGCTTTGCTGCTGTCTTCAGTTGCCGCCGCCAACATCGAGAGCCTTGCCGCCGCTCGTCGCCGCGTCCGGTCTTGGGGAGATTCTCTCCAAGTGAGATCTAGGGTTGTGGACTCTTCGTTGACTTCAAGAACACGTCGTCGAACGAAGAGGGACACCTTAGTCTCCATACGTTGTTTGTATTTCTTACAAGCTATTTTCAATTCTTTGTAAAGGACCGATTGGTCTCTAGTTATAGGGTTGGGTGCAACCCGTGTTGAAAGTGCAGGATAAGATCACTCCTAACTCTAGAGGGGGGGTGAATAGAGTTATTTAAAATAATTTTCCAAATAAAAACTTGCAGAGAAAATTTTACTTTACTTAGTGTAAGGTGCTATAGCAAATAATCAGAGTAAAAATAAATTCACAGCACAAAGCAAAACACAAAAAGAGACAAGCAATCCAGATGACACAAGGAGCTATAGTGGTTCCCCAAATCTGGGTACATCCACTCTTCTATCACCCTTGATAGGAATCCACTTCAAGATGAGTTGATCAGGTGTCTTGAGCACCAGAGAGTTTTTGATCAGGTTCTCACAAACCAACAGAAGCTGATTTTGACCAGGTTTCAGCAAAACCAAAAGTAACTTTTGAAGGGAGTTAAAACCCTGTACAGAAAGAAAAAGAAAAAGAAATGTTGTTGTCTTCTCTATTCAACAAGCAAAGAGAAGCAGAAGTGGATCTGAAGTTGTTGTCAAAGCTCCCCCTGAGATCAAGATGAGGTTCAGGAAGGAGAGCTCTGCACAAGGGTGACAGGTCTTCAAAGATCTGATTTGCTCCAGCAAAGGATGATCCAAGAGAGTTGGATGGATGTGTCTGAAGCAATCAGATTTTCTGTGAGAGAGTCTTTCAAAAACAATTTTTCCACAGAGAAAAAGATGAGAAGTCTTGTATTGTTGTTCTCTTCTTGTTCTGTATATTCTCTGTATCTTCTTCTTATTGGAATGAAAGAAAAAGAATTATATATATGAGTCTTCTTCTTCCTTTTTCTTTGATAGCCGTTGGAAGTCAGCATTAATTGCTTTCCTTAACTGTCCATGCCTCAACGGAAATGACAGGCAGACATTCCTTAGAAAATTCCTTGAGCCATGCACCAGATATGCTGTAACGGCCAATAATTCTTCAGCATTAATTGTCTGTCAGAAGGAATTTGAATTCCTATCCAAAATCGACGGAAGTCTGGAAGGCGTCGAGCTCACAGAAAAACGTCGATCTGAGCACGACACACGTCGACCAGAGAGTGTTTTCTGTAAGCAGAACTGGGATCGACGGAACGTCGAGCTGAGGTCGACTCCACGTCGAGCTGAGGTCGACTCTGCGTCGAGCTGAGATCGACTCTGCGTCGAGCAGAGGTCGACTCTGCGTCGAGCTGAGATCGACTCTGCGTCGAGCTGAAGTCGACTATGCGTCGAGCTGAAGACTACTCTAACTAGCCTATGTGACCTTTATAACAACATGGAGGTCACAGCATACAATCCCTATAGAAATATAGTCATCCTGGTCCAAATAGTAATAGGGTGTTCCAACAATCTCCCCCTATTTGGATTAGGATTACTATTTACATGAATTTTAGGGAATCAAAGAAAAGAAATAAAGCAGGTACAACACAAAATAATACAACCAGACATGACAGAATAATATGCAGCATATATAAAACACTATATAGCAGCAGAATTGTTTAAATGTCCTGAGTCCAGAATATAGAAAGTGTCAGAATACCTTACTTTACTTGTCCTTTGATGCTTTGTCTTGATCACTCTTTTTGAAGATGATTTCTCTGTTTGGATTGGAAGCTTCCTTTTTAGATCTGAAGTCATCAGCTGCACCTAAAGATTTTTGATCTCTAGCACTGGGTGGTACAGCTGCAGGGTGGAGTTCCATGTATCTGTCTGAATCAAAAAATTTCTTTGAGCCATACTTTTCCAATTCCTCTCTTCTTTGTTCTGACATAGTACTGATATGAGATGTGTCCAGTCCTCTTTCTCTGACTTTGTTGATCTCATTTAAGGCAGCCATTTCTGCCATCCTTGCTTTCCAGTAAGCAGGAGTCTTGGTAGGATCTTCAAAGGGAACAGCTGGTTCAAATTTGTTAGATGATGATTCTTGAGAAGTTCTTGGGGTGAGGTCAACTCTAGGCCTATAGGGATAGGGGCCAGAGGTTGGATCAAAGGTTCTTCCCCTGGACTGCCTGCCTCTATAATTTCCTCTTTGTTGACCTCCCCTTTGCTGGCTACCTTCTTGATGTCTTCTGGCTTGATAGGTTTTTCCATGAAGAGCTGAAGGGGCTGGTTTTGAAGAAAGACTAGCACCTGCACCTACATCAGGAGGAGGTGGAGGTGGAGGCTGATGAACTGGTTTAGATGGACCTTCATTGAATTTTCTCTTCCTCTTCATTGCTTTTCTCTGATTCTGAGAGTACTGCATCCAAGGCTCTGTGATTTCACAATTATATTTGATGTAATAGGGAATGTCATGATCTGTAGCTCTGGCAGGAGGTACTCTTTTCATGGCTTTTGATCTGGCTTTCCTCTTCCTTGCAATAGTTGCAGAGGAGTCATCAGAATCTGTGGCAAACTCATCTTCAGAACTTTGTGATTCTTCATATGGATCTATATATTTTCTTTTGGAGAGGGGAAAGCTGATGGAGGCTGGAGCTGCTGAGGAGGAGACTAAAGGAAGCTCTGCTGTCAGTGGGGAGGAGGAAGCAACCACTGCAGGAGAGGGCACAGCCTCAGGAGCCATAGAGGCTGAAGAGGCTGGTTCCTGAAGGGCTTGGGAGATATGGGCCTGTGCAGCATCAGGTGTCTCAGTCACTTCACCTGAAGTCTCAACAGAAACTACCAAATCAAATCCAACACTAGCAGGAGCCACTGCTACCACTGCTATATCAGAAGTCAACACCTTCTGAAAGGGGACAATAGCCCTGGACATATCTTCTTGAAGCTGTTCTTCTGTTTGAAGAGAAGCTGCCAAAGACTGAATGTCTAAGGCACTGCTGATTTGCTGCTCTGAAACTGGAGGAGAGGCCTCAGATACCATTTGATCTTCTGCAGCAGACACTGTTTCTGAACAAGCAACTGATACTATCTCTGCAACTGATACTGTCTCTGAAGGAGTCTGAGCAATCTGAACTGAAGAAGGAGGCAGCTCTTCTTCTGCTGACATCTCCCCCTGCCTAGAATCAGTGGCAGCTGACTCTAGGCCCCCAGAAGAAGGGCATGCCAACTGAGAGGAAAGGGAGGAGACAGAGGCAGAAAGAGCTCTCAATGAAAGAAGGAGAGGAGCCAGCTTGGCATCCAAAAGGGAGGAGAGCCTAGGAGACAGAAGATCAAAAAGTTGATTGGCTAAGGGCAGGAGGGCTACTTGCTCAAGGGGAACTTGAGTAGAGGTAGAGGGAGTAGCAGAAGCTGAGAATGCAGAAGATGTTGAGAGAGGAGCAGACAGAGGAGGTGTAACTTGTTCCTGAATGGAGGAGAAGAGTAAGTCTGAAAAAGTAGATGGATGGAGGAAGTCATGAGGAGAGGAGGTAGAAGCATCCATGAATGAGTCTCCATGCATGTCAAATGAAAAGAGATCCTCATGAGGGGTGGAATCCAAGTTTATTGGAAGGAAAGTAGTTTGAGGAGGAAGGGAGGAGGCAATGGTAGATATGGAGGAGGGAGAGTTAGAGAGGATGAGATAATTGTGGTTGAGGGGATGAAGGTGGATGGAAGGGTGAGGGAGAGAGATGGCATAATTCCTTCTTCTGGACCAGTGGACTGAGGGGAAGTGACCTCTATAGTCCTGGTGTCTGCAGAGGATTTCATGGCTGCTGCTGCCCTGGGATTCACAATTCTCCTGTCCCATTTGCCAATTAAAGCACATGTGAGCCTCTTGGAAGCATTTATGTGCTTCTTTGAGGACACCAGCAGTTGGGGGCAGCAGTGGTTGAGAATCAACCCAAGAACTCTTCCAAAATGGACAGAGTTTTTATCCAACTTTTTCTTAAGCATATCAAACACAATTAATCCCCAGTTGGGATGTTTCTTATCCATTAGGGCAGCCATGAGGCAAAACTGATGCCTTGTTATTGCATCATGTGCAGTTCTCTTTGCACAAATCACCTTTCCAGTTATATCTGCTAATAACCTGTACTCAATTGCTAGGTTAATTTTAAGGAGTTTGGAGGGGTTACCAGCAGCATGCCCCATCCTATCCAGCATCAAGGTATATTCTTCCACTGATAGTTCTATGTCATCATCTCCAGCAGCAAAGTTGATGGCTTCTGTAATAACCTGAGGTGAGATGGCTACCTCATTTCCTGAAATCTTCCCAGTCAAGATGTTGTTATCTGAAACGATTGCTGTAAGACACCATTCTTTAATTTCTGATTCTGGAAGGGGTATCCTGGTAGACATAAAGTGGACTAGTTGCTGCTCTTTGAAAAGAATCAGTATATCCAGAAGATGTTGTGGAGATCCATCAAAAGAATCGAAATCAATGTCGAAACCGGAGTCGAACTTCATAGCCGCCAGAGCTCCTGCTGTAATTGTCATTGTCCTGCAAAAGAAAGAATACCTTCCAAGATCAAAAGTATAGTATTTGGAGGGAGAAAGCTTGAGCAGAGAAATATGAAAGCGCAACTGCGAACGACGGAGAAAAAATGATTTTATACTTAGGGTTCGACGCAGAAAAGGAAAGAACGTCGAGCTCAGTTCGACGCTCTTGGGCTCTAGAGGAACTGAAACGACTCAACAGCGTCCAGCTTAGGTCGACATTCGATGCTTTGGCTGAAGCTATACGTCGAGCTCAGGTCGACGTTGAACGAAGACGTCGACCGGGGAGAGAGAAACTCAAGAAGCCAGGGAGCTGTGAACTCAGTTCGACGCTAGAAGCTGAGTTCGACGTTCGACGCTTTTGAGGGCGACGGACCGTCGATCTCCGTTCGACGCAGCGTCGAGCTTAGTTCAGAGCTCAGAGAAACCACTCAGACAGAGGAATTTTTGAAACAAAATTTTTCCTATTTCTGTTAAGTATGGGTTTCAAAATCTTGGAGTTTTAATTTATGCTGTCTCCATCTAGCATTCCCAACTGATTGAGGAAAAAGAGGTGCTTCTTTTCATCCAAGGGTTTGGTGAAGATATCTCCTCTCTGTAGTTCAGTGGAAATGTATTCTAGTGCAATTTTCTTCTTTTCTACATTATCCCTTAAGAAGTGATGTCTGATTTCTATGTGCTTAGTCCTACTATGGAGAACTGGATTTTGAGCAATAGATATTGCACTGGTATTATCACAAAAGATTTTAGACATCTCTAAGTTGTACCCATAGTCTAGGAACTGGTTTTGAATCCACAAAATCTGTGAGCAACAACTACCTGCAGCCATGTATTCAGCTTCAGCAGTTGATGTGGACACAGAGGTTTGTTTCTTACAAAACCAGGAGACAAGTCTATCACCAAGAAATTGACAAGTTCCACTGGTGCTTTTCCTATCTACTCTACATCCAGCATAATCAGAATCTGAAAATCCAGTTAGATCAAATCCTGAGTCATGTGGATACCAGAGACCTAGATTAGGACAACTTTTTACATACCTAAGAATCCTCTTAACTAATGTGAGGTGGGACTCTCTAGGGCTTACTTGAAATCTAGCACAAATGCATGTGGCAAACATTATATCTGGTCTAGTAGCTGTTAGATAAAGTAATGAGCCAATGATTGCTCTATAGTTTGTCTGATCAACTGGTTTTCCAGATTCATCAGCATCTAAAACAGCATTTGTAGGCATAGGTGTTTTCATGGAGGAAGCTTCAGACATTCCAAATTTCTTAACCAGTTCTCTTGCATACTTGGTTTGAGAAATGAAAATGCCATCCACATGTTGTTTAACTTGCAATCCAAGAAAGAAAGCAAGCTCACCCATGCTACTCATTTCAAACTTTGAGTGCATAAGTTGTGAGAACTTTTTGCATAAGTTTGAATCAGTAGATCCAAATATGATGTCGTCTACATAAACTTGTACTAGTAGGGTATGGGACCTATGGGTTCTAACAAAAAGAGTTTGGTCTACACTACCCCTTTTAAAATCATTTTCCAACAAAAAACAAGCTAAGGTCTCATACCATGCTCTAGGAGCTTGCTTGAGACCATATAAAGCTTTATGCAGTTTAAATACATGATCAGGAAAAGTTGGAGAGATAAAACCTGGAGGTTGCTTTACATAGACTTCTTCCTTGATGTCTCCATTGAGGAATGCACTCTTGACATCCATCTGATATACCTTGAATCTCTTGTGAGCTGCATATGCAAGGAAGATTCTTATGGCCTCCAACCTTGCAACTGGTGCAAAGGTTTGGTCATAATCAATTCCTTCTTCTTGGCAATATCCTTGTGCAACAAGTCTTGCCTTGTTTCTCACAATTATTCCTTGATCATCCAATTTGTTCCTGAATACCCATTTGGTTCCAACAATTTGCTGGTTCCTTGGTCTTGGTACTAATTCCCAAACTTTATTTCTCTCAAATTGATTCAACTCTTCTTGCATTGCAATGATCCAGTTTGGATCTTGCTCTGCATCTTGTATGGTTTGAGGCTCAATTTGAGAAAGGAAGCAGGTGTGCATAATATTTTGATTAACTTGATTCCTTGTTTGCACACCCACTGAGATATCTCCAATTACTTATGAGATTGGGTGATCTCTTGTTGTGGCTAGATCAACAAGGGTTGTTGATGAAGCACCAACCTGTGTTGTTGTTTCCTCTTGTGGAACAACAACTGGTTCTTCACTCTGTTGGCCCTTTGAACTTTCCAGAACTTGAAATTCCTCTTCATTGTCACTAAGTTCAGTGACTTGTTGAATTGGTGAAGGTGATGACCCTTTGTCTGTGATGGTAAGCTGCTTCAGATTTTCTGAAATTGAATGTTCCTGCAAATTGCTTATGGTAGAAGTCTCCTTCTCCTTATAAAACATGTTAGTTTCATCAAATGTAACATGCATGGATTCTTCAATTTTATTTGTGCACTTGTTAAAAACCCTATAAGCCTTGCTAGTCATGGAGTATCCCAGAAACACTCCTTCATCAGCTTTGGCTTCAAATTTAGCTAGGTATTTCTTGTCATTATTGTGAATGAAACAAATGCACCCAAAAATTTTGAAATAATTGACTTTAGGTTTCTTCCCTTTGAGTAACTCATAGGGAGTCTTACCCTTTAGCTTATGTATCAGGCTTCTATTCAGAACATAGTTGGAGGTGTTCACAGCCTCTGCCCAAAAGGTTAGAGGAAGGTGAGCATATGTCAACAATGTTGTGGCAGATTCAATAAGGGTTCTGTTTTTCCTTTCAACTATCCCATTTTGTTGAGGAGTTCTAGGAGCTGAGAAAGTATGCCTGATACCTTCATTCTGGCAGAACTCTAGCATAAGAAGAGAATCAAACTCTGTCCCATGATCACTTCTGATCAGGGCAATGTGAGTATTGAACTCAATCTGTATGCCTTTGAGAAAATCTGTCAAAATCTTGAAGTTATCAGACTTCTTCCTCAGAAAGAACACCCAAGTGAATCTTGAGAAGTCATCTACAATTACTAAAGCATAAGATTTCCCTCCTAGGCTTTGTACATTAATTGGTCCAAAAAGGTCCATGTGCAATAAGTACAAGATTCTAGGTGAGTCACTCTTATTAAGTGACTTGAAACTGTTTTTAGTTTGCTTGCCTAATTGACAGGCCTTGCAAAGTCCTTCCTTCTTGTAGGGACCAGAAGGTAGTCCTCTAACAAGGTTGTCTTGGGATAACTTAGCAATGGTTCTAAGGTTCACATGTCCTAATCTTTTATGCCACAAGATGTTTGGTTTTGAAATGGAGTTAAATAGGCAAATATCTACTACAGGTGAATGAAAATCCACTAAGTAAATGTTACCTCTTCTGTTACCTGTCAACACAGTTGTGTTGTCCACTGACTGGACTTTGCATATGGCTTTGTTAAAGGTTACTTGGTATCCTTCATCACACAATTGACTGATACTTATCAGGTTGTGTTTGAGTCCTTCAACATATGCCACCTTTTTGAAAGTGACTAAGCCAATTTGGACTGTCCCATATCCTTTTGTAGTTCCAAAGCTTGAGTCTCCAAAAATTACTTTGGGTCCAAGCTTGGTTTTGAAGGAAGTGAGGTTGTCCTTGTCTCCTGTCATGTGCTTTGAGCACCCACTATCCAGATACCATTGATGGTTCTCACTTGGATAGGTCTTTACCTGCACAAAAACAGCTTATTTGTTTTTGACCCAGTTAACCTTGGGCCTAGGTTGATATCCCTTAAATTTTGAAATGAAGGACATCTCAGGTTGACTCTTATAGCCTACAGGATGATATCTCCTAGGAGGTATGATCCATTCAGCGTAAGGGTTAAAGTAATGAGATGTGGAGCTAGAATTGAAATTTGAATTAACCTTTGAGAACTGGGTTTTGCTCTGAACTCGGCTCGACGCACGTCGAGCTTCGGTCGACGGACTCAAGTGAGTGCGTCGAGCTCCGTTCGACGGCAAGGTCTTGCTTTGTTCAGAGGGGAGAGGGCGTTGACCTGAGTTCGACGTTTTCTTGCGATTACGTCGAGCTCTGGTCGACGTCCGTCGAGCTTTGTTCGACGTTTTTTGTCCAGTTTCCTGGGTTAAGTCAGCATTCTTCCTGGCCACTATCAAGACTCCTTTACCTTTCTCACTGGTAAATTTGATTGGAGTTGTCAGCACTGTGGGTTGGCTGGATGAAGCACCCAAGCCCAGTGAACCATTCAATCTTGAGTTCACTGTACTTGTGATGTCCATCAATTTGATACTTCTCCCATTAAGGGTTTCTTCAAATTGTTTGGCCTTAGATAGCTCACTCTTCAGTGAAGCTATCTCCTCCCCACACTGCTTCAACTCTTCTAAGAGTCTAAGATTATCTGAGTTAATGGATTTGCATTCAATTAATTGTTCATTTAGAGTTTTAATCAGCTTTTGAGACTCAATTAAGTCAATGCACATAGATTTAAACTCAGATTTGAAATCATCAGAAGTAAAGTCAAATGAATCTATTACCTGATCCTCAGTAAGTTCCTGATCAGAAGGGTAGTCAGCATCAGGCTCTGAATCAGTGTTCTTTTGAGATGCACTGATGGCCATCATACAGAATCCCTTTTCTTCTGCATCATCCTCATCATCACTAGAACTGGATGATGAATCAGACTCATCAGAGTCACTCCAGGATTCAGCCACAAATCCTTTTCTGGTGTACTTGCTGTTGCTTGAGGAAGGCTTGTCATGGTATTTCCTTGACTCCTTATCCTTCCTTTTATCCTTTCTTTCCTTCTTGTCCCTTCTGTCCTTGTCTTGATTTTCTGGACAGTTTGGGAAGATGTGTCCTGGTTTCCTGCAACCAAAGCAGATAATATCTTTATTATTGGATCTGTCATACCTTGGCTTGTCTTTGTCTTTGGATGACCATCTTCTGAAGTTCCTTCTATTTAGCTTATTGAACCTTTTGACCAGTAGGCTCATAAGCTCTTCATTTCCCAACACCTTTTCTTTAGGTTCTTCTTCCTGTGCTTTGAAGGCAATGGTTTTCTCAGCCTTCTCTGTTGGTGTGGATGTCTTCTGCTCTTCTTCTCTCTTCTTAATAAATTGCTCATAGCTCTTGAGCTTTCCTAGAAGAGCTTCTGTGGATAACTCACAGACATTTCTTCCATCTTTAATTGACCATATTCTTGAGTCCCAAGAGCTAGGGAAACAAGTCAGTATCTTGTCATTTATCTCAGTAAGAGATATGTCCTTCTCTAGTGATCTAAGTTCACTTATGATTAGGCTCAGTCTGTTGTACATGTCAGCAACTGACTCAGACTCTGCCTTTTTGAAGTTCTCATACTGTGTGATGAGGTAGGATCTCCTATCCTTTCTTTCATCTGCAGAACCTGATACAATTTCTGAGAGTTTTTCCCAGATCTCCTTGGCAGTATTGCAATCTGCTACCTTCTGGAAAATGTCATCTGACATGGTTTGAGCCAAGATGTTCATGGCTTTAGCATCTGCTGCCTTCCACTTCTTTATGTCAGCATCAGTCCCTGAAGGAGGAGGAACAGCTGATGTACTTGTTCCTGTGGGAGGTCTTGGACAATCTGTCAATACAGAATTAAAGATGTCTTCATCAAAAGAGTTCATATATAGTCTAATCCTTGCCTTCCATAGTGCAAACTTAGATAGGTTGCACATAGGAGGTCTGGTGCTAGCAAAGTCCTTGTTTTGTGCCATGAGTTTTAAAAGATAAGTAAAACTAAGAAAAATAACCCTTTGAGAGAAATGATCTTATCAGAGATCTTTTGATCCAGGTGTTAGCCTGTATGAATGATCAACCTCCCTCTGATACCAATTGAAAGTGCAGGATAAGATCACTCCTAACTCTAGAGGGGGGGGGGGGTGAATAGAGTTATTTAAAATAATTTTCCAAATAAAAACTTGCAGAGAAAATTTTACTTTACTTAGTGTAAGGTGCTATAGCAAATAATCAGAGTAAAAATAAATTCACAGCACAAAGCAAAACACAAAAAGAGACAAGCAATCCAGATGACACAAGGAGCTATAGTGGTTCCCCAAATCTGGGTACATCCACTCTTTTATCACCCTTGATAGGAATCCACTTCAAGATGAGTTGATCAGGTGTCTTGAGCACCAGAGAGTTTTTGATCAGGTTCTCACAAACCAACAGAAGCTGATTTTGACCAGGTTTCAGCAAAACCAAAAGTAACTTTTGAAGGGAGTTAAAACCCTGTACAGAAAGAAAAAGAAAAAGAAATGTTGTTGTCTTCTCTATTCAACAAGCAAAGAGAAGCAGAAGTGGATCTGAAGTTGTTGTCAAAGCTCCCCCTGAGATCAAGATGAGGTTCAGGAAGGAGAGCTCTGCACAAGGGTGACAGGTCTTCAAAGATCTGATTTGCTCCAGCAAAGGATGATCCAAGAGAGTTGGATGGATGTGTCTGAAGCAATCAGATTTTCTGTGAGAGAGTCTTTCAAAAACAATTTTTCCACAGAGAAAAAGATGAGAAGTCTTGTATTGTTGTTCTCTTCTTGTTCTGTATATTCTCTGTATCTTCTTCTTATTGGAATGAAAGAAAAAGAATTATATATATGAGTCTTCTTCTTCCTTTTTCTTTGATAGCCGTTGGAAGTCAGCATTAATTGCTTTCCTTAACTATCCATGCCTCAACGGAAATGACAGGCAGACATTCCTTAGAAAATTCCTTGAGCCATGCACCAGATATGCTGTAACGGCCAATAATTCTTCAGCATTAATTGTCTGTCAGAAGGAATTTGAATTCCTATCCAAAATCGACGGAAGTCTGGAAGGCGTCGAGCTCACAGAAAAACGTCGATCTGAGCACGACACACGTCGACCAGAGAGTGTTTTCTGTAAGCAGAACTGGGATCGACGGAACGTCGAGCTGAGGTCGACTCCACGTCGAGCTGAGGTCGACTCTGCGTCGAGCTGAGATCGACTCTGCGTCGAGCAGAGGTCGACTCTGCGTCGAGCTGAGATCGACTCTGCGTCGAGCTGAAGTCGACTATGCGTCGAGCTGAAGACTACTCCAACTAGCCTATGTGACCTTTATAACAACATGGAGGTCACAGCATACAATCCTTATAGAAATATAGTCATCCTGGTCCAAATAGTAATAGGGTGTTCCAACACGTGTTGTGGGAGTGTTGACTCCTACGTGTGGAAGGGTTCCTTCCGTTAGTGCAAGGATTGGATTTCAATCCTGTTGGTGAAGTGACCGAGTCGTCCCTGGTTGGGAGATAGGTCGAAGGGGGAAAGTGGACGTACCCAAATCGGGGAACCACTATAAATTGCTTGTGTACTTTCTGTGCTGTGTTGTTTTGTTTTCTTGTGCAGGTAAAACTTTAATTCCGCAAATACGCTGCTAAGACACCTATTCCCCCCCCCATAGGTGTAAGTAGTTGACACTAAGTGGACTTTCAAGTGGTATCAGAGGGAGGTTACTCATCAAAAAAGTTCACACCTTGAGTAGAATCCTGCCACTAGTGTCAAGAAGAAGACCGATATCTTCCATGGACGGACTCAAGCACTCCGGCAAGATCCCAGTATGCACCAGACTGAACTTTCCTATCTGGAAGGAAAGAATCAGATTCTACATGGAAGCAGTCGACCCCCGGCTTTTCATGATAGTGGAGGAGGGACCTTACATTCCCACTAAGGCCTCCACCATTGATCCTACCAAGAAAGTACCCATGAAACTTTCAGAAATGGACAAGGACGAAATGGTGCTATTCGGACTCGACAAGAAAGCTCAGAACATCCTGGTAAGCGCAGTTGATGACTCTAAGATGCAGAAATTCAGCAATTGCAGGACAGCCAAGGATCTCTTGAGCTGTCTGATTGTCCTAATGGAGGGCACAGATGAAGTGAGGGACGATCGGAGATCCCTCCTCAATCAGAAATATGAGGCCTTCAGACAAGGGCTAAAGGAGGAGATCGGAGTTACCTTCGAAAACTTCCTCAAGATCGTCAATGCACTCAAAGGATATGGAAGAGTGTTCACTGACGGTGAACTCAATGATAAGTTCCTTAGGTCCCTCACTAAGGAATGGGACACAAAGATCTGCGCCATCCGCGAGTTTGGCAGACTTGCGGAAACTGATCCACAGATTCTGTTTGGGAAGCTCATGTCCTATGAGCTTCAGTTGAACACAAGGAAGGCTGAAGAGGAAGCAGAGAAAGCCGCGGCCAAGGAAAAGACGGTGGCCCTGAAAGCCATTCAATCCAGAAAGGGCAAGGGTGCCACTTCTTCCCGTGCGTGGAAGAGGGATGAAGAGGAAGACTCTGAGCCAAGCTCCTCCGACTCAGAATTGTCTGAGGAAGACTTATCCCTTATCACAAGGGAGTTCAAGAAGTTCCTCAAGTTGAGGAATCAGAGAAAGAGAAACGGCTCCTCGTCAAGGGATCAGAAGAAGAACTATTCTTCCGATAGGTATGTTTCCAAACCGAACAAACATCGCACATCTGACATTATTTGCTTTGGTTGCAACAAGCCAGGACACGTCGTGGCCGACTGTCATCAAGACAAGAGGGAAAAGGGAAAGGGAGAGGATCACAGGTCCTCAAAAGACAAGAAGAAGGAGAGGAGCTACATCGCGAAGAAGCCAAAGACGCTGAGTGAATCTGACACATCAGATACCAGCGATGACGAGGAAGCCTACTTTGGGCTAATGGGTCACTGTGACTCGGAAGGAGATTGCCCCCCATTTACGGGGAAGGTAAAAGCTTACACCCCTCTCTCCGACTCTGACTCTGATCCTGAGTCTCAGGATGATGACCCTGAGGATAGCTCTTCTGCCCGTGAAGCTGAGCTCCTCGATAAGTATGAGCTTCTGCTCAATACTTTCCTGGAGTGTCGAAAGAGACTGAAGGCTGAGAAGAAGGAAGTAAAATTCCTTAAAGGTGAGAGTGTATCCCTGAGGGAAGAGATCACCAGTTTGATCTCCCTCCGACAGGAGCACTTGGACCTGACTTCAAAGCATTCAGAGTCTCTTAAGCTTCTTGATCTTAAGCAGGAGGAAGTCGACAAGTTGGAAGAACTACTTACGACAGAAAGGAAGATCGTCAAGAGCTTCTCTATGACAAAAACTATTCTTCCATTAGTTGATACCTTCTCTACTCAAGCCAAAGGATCTGGTTTGGGGCATGTAGGGGTATCTAGCTCCTCATCCAGGAGAAACAGGAACAAGAGGAAGAATAAGGCTGCCAAGAAAGCCTCTGCTGATGAGAAAGGAAAGGCCCCACTCAGCCCTGTTGAGTTCAGAAAGCCCAGCTTTCCCTGTAACCAACATGACTTTGAGTCAACATATGGGCATCACTTCAGGCCCTCGGTTGCAAAGCCTAAGAGCCGATATGATGGTTGGACTTTTCCCCGCAACTTCGGTGAGAGTGTCTTTAAGGCACCTTATGAGGAAATCCACTTGGGAAATTATGGTCAATTCACTAGCGGCCATAATCGAAAACAAGCACCAAAAGCCAAGCCTGTTATACTGAAGGAACAGAAGGTGAAGAAATCATATGACTGCAATCACTATGATGCCTCCACCTCCAGATCCAAGGCCCCAGCTGTACCCACCATTCCCAGGGTGAAGCAGGAGCCTAGGAAGAGGTACAACAGATTTGATTGTTGGTGTTGTGGCAAAGTTGGTCACTTTGCCATGGATTGTTGGTTTTATCCAAGGTATAGCGAGACTCCTTATGTTAGCAATGCGAGGCCGACCACTCGTAGGGCTAACCAATCGAGGGGGAGTATACTAACAAGGAATCTAGGACCCAAGTTCGATTGGGTTCCTAAGGCAAATTAATTCTGTTTTGCAGGAATGTCCAAAGGCCAACAAAACTCCTATTTGGTATTTGGACAGTGGATGCTCCCGTCACATGACCGGGACAAGAAGACTGCTGAGGGAGTACTCTCCAGTCGAGGATGGACCCAAAGTCATATTTGGGGGATCTGATCGGGGAGTCACCAGAGGTTACAGTACGATTTCCAACGGTATACTCTCTATCACTAACGTAGCTTATGTTGAAGGATTAAATCATAACCTGATCAGCGCAAGACAATTATGTGATAAAAGGTATGACGTTAAGTTCTGCAAGGATAAATACCTGATAATATCATGTGATTCTTTGGAAACTGTATTAACTGGCATCATGAGCAGAAATATTTTCTGTTTAGATTTTCTTAGTTTAGATTCTTCTACCCCAGTATGCCTCGTTGCTAAAGGCAGTGCATCTCTTTGTGAACAATGGCACAAGAGATTGACACACATTAATTACAAGACAATTAATATGCTGTTTTCCAAAAACTTAGTAAGGGATGCTCCCATTATTAAGTGTGTTAAAGATAGTCCATGTCCTGCATGTCAGATCGGCAAGCAGACTCGGGCTACCTTTAAGGGCATCCCAGACAAAGACTCCTCCAGATGTCTTTATCTTCTGCATATGGACCTGTTTGGTCCAATGCAAGTTCATAGCTTAGGAGGGAAGTCGTATACGCTAGTAATTGTAGATGATCACTCTCGGTTTTCGTGGGTGTTCTTTTTAAAGCGCAAGTCTGATATGTTTGACATCTTCACCAGTTTTGTCAAGCAGATACAGAACGAACTTAACTGCTCAGTGGTCAAAATCAGAAGTGACCACGGAACAGAGTTTGAGTCTGGGGCTATGACAGAGTTCTGTGAAGAGCTTGGTATCTTTCATGAGTTCTCCTCCCCTCACACTCCTCAACAAAATGGAGTGACAGAGAGGAGGAATAGAACACTCATTGAGGCGTGCACGACAATGTTGAATGACGCTTCTCTTCCAGAATACTTCTGGGCCAAGGCTGTCAATACGGCTTGTCATGTACAAAACCGGGCGTTAATCAACAAGAGCCATCGTAAGACTCCTTATGAGCTACTGAAAGGCAAGAAACCAACCATGTCCTATCTGAGGATCTTTGGCTGCAAATGTTATGTACTGAATAATGGGAAGTACCCTCGTACTAAGTTTGGTGAAAAATGCTTCGAAGGCATATTCATGGGCTATAGTAGCCACAGCCGGGCTTATAGAGTTTTCAATAAGAAAACCCTAGTGGTAGAGGAATCAATAAATGTTGTATTTGATGAAGGAAGCTTGCTTAATTGCAAGACTTCTAGTTGTCTTCCTGAAGCTGCAGGTGCCAGACTCGAAAAGTTACAACTGGATGATCCCGAGAAAGATGCAACTCCAAAATATGTCAAGGTCTCCACATCAACGCCGATCGGAGAAGTTGAAGATCAAAATGAGGCAAATCCTTTAGAAGGAGATGCCCAAGAAGTAGTCGAAGCTCCTGATGCAAGACTTCTAGAGCTCAGACACGTGAGGGATCATCCCAGAAATCAAATCATTGGAGATCCCCGAGACGGTGTCAGAACTCGCCGAGGTACTCTTAACGAGATCTTGCATCTTAGCTTTCTGTCGCAGGTGGAGCCAAAGAAGTTCGACGAAGCGAACAAAGACGCATCATGGATTTTGGCCATGCAAGATGAGCTGCATCAATTCGAAAGATGCAACGTCTGGACGCTGGTTCCCAGACCGAAGACGCAAAATGTGATTGGCACCAAGTGGATCTTCAGAAACAAGTTGGATGAACATGGAGTCATCATCAAGAACAAAGCTAGACTGGCGGCTCAAGGATACAGACAGGAGGAGGGGATTGACTTTGACCAGACGTTTGCACCAGTTGCACGGCTCGAGGCAATCCGGCTATTCCTAGCCTATGCCTCTCACAAAGGATTCACAGTCTATCAGATGGATGTGAAATCGGCTTTCTTGAATGGAGATTTGAAAGAGGAAGTATACGTTGCTCAACCTCCAGGTTTTGTTAATCCTACTTATCCTAATCATGTATATTTTCTTAATAAAGCGCTATATGGCCTAAAACAAGCTCCTCGAGCTTGGTATGAGACATTGTCTAGTTTTCTTCTTGAGAACAAGTTCTCTAGAGGAAAAATAGATAAGATATTGTTTCTCAGGGAAGTCAAAGGCAAGATTTTGCTGGTGTAAATCTATGTTGATGACATTATATTCGGCTCAACGGACAACAATCTTTGCAAAAAGTTTTCCAAACTTATGCAAGGAAAGTTTGAAATGAGCAGTATGGGAGAGCTGAAGTATTTCTTGGGACTTCAAGTGAAACAGTCTGAGGAAGGAATCTTCATTTCTCAGACGAAGTTCACAAATGAACTCCTCAAGAAATTCGGAATGGAGAATGCAACCTCTATAAGGACTCCAATGGGATCCACCATGTCTCTGGATAAGGATGAGAAAGGGAAACCTTTTGATGAAACCAAATACAGAAGCATCATTGGATCTCTGCTCTATCTTACTGTGAGTAGACCGGATATCATGTTCTCCACATGTGTTTGTGCCAGATATCAGGTGAACACTAAGGAATCTCATTATGTCGCTGCAAAGCGAATTCTCAGATACCTTAAAGGTACCCCTAATCTTGGCTTATGGTACCCGAGAAGCAATGATGTCGAGCTAATAGGGTTTTCAGATGCTGATTTTGCAGGAAGTAGGGATGACAGGAAAAGCACCTCCAGGACGTGTCAATTCCTCGGAAGAAGGCTTATTTCATGGAACAGCAAGAAGCAGAATTGTGTAGCAACCTCCACTGCAGAGTCTGAGTACATCTCGGCTGGCAGCTATTGCGCACAACTCCTATGGATAAGAAACCAGTTAGCCGACTATGACCTCCAGTTCAAGGAAGTACCAATGTATTGCGACTCCTCAAGTGCAATTGCTATTGCCAACAATCCGGTATCGCACAGCAGAACGAAGCATATTGAAGTATGCTACCACTTCATTCGGGAGCACGTGGAGAACAAGGACATCTCTCTCTGCTATGTCCCGACGAACAAGCAGATTGCAGATATTTTCACTAAGCCCTTAGACGAGGCCAAGTTCAGTCTCTTCAAAACTGAATTGGGGATGCTCAACTATGAGGAATGAAGACTACAAAAGCTCATTGCTCGTGCATCTAGGGGGAGCATCTGCCAGGCACTCAGGTGTAAGCATAGGTGCAAGAACTGAGGGGGAGCATGGGGTCATATGCACCAGACCCCGATTTGCAGAAGCCGAAAAGGGGAGATTACCCTCTCGGCTAAGGTTAAGGTGGCTCCAAGCTCCAAGTTTGCTCTCAAGTAATTGGTAATGAATATCTCTCTCAACTCAATTTTAAGTTTATGAGTTTCATTCCTATTTGCTCTATTTACCTTAGCTTATAGGGTTTAGGCTTCTTCAAATAGGGGGAGATTGTTGGGTATTGTATCCACAATGTACCTGATTTGAAGAAGCCCCTGAACAAGCTAAGGTAAATAGACAATGTGTTTGATGAAATCTTTTAAGTTGTGCTTGCAGTTATTCCACGCTAAGTACACACCAATGTTTGGGTGCAGTGGGTCAATATACATGGGTCTGCGCGACGTAATCCCTCGTTGAGCAGATCAGTGTGTTGGCCTACGTGTACTCTCTCTATTGGGGTGTACTTAATTTCAAGTACAGGGCTATGATAAAGCAAGAGCAGACAAGGAGCAAGGATGGGCCAAAGACCAGCTTGCAGATTGAGAGTCGAGAATCGTCTAAGTGTAAATCGTCGAGAATCACTAAGTGATTCTCACCGATTCGTCGAGAATCACTAGTGATTCTCGACGAGTCATCGAGAATCACTAGTTGATTCTCGCCGGGTTGGGCCGGCTGTCTCGACGCAATCAGAATCACCAAGTGATTCTCGCCGATTCGTCGAGAATGACTTTGCATTCTCGACGAGTCGGCGAGAATCCAAGGTGATTCCCACCGTTTCTCCCAGGCCTCTCTAACCTGTGCAGCCAGAATTCTCTAAGTAGAATTCGGCGAGAATCGTAAGTGATTCTCGCCGATTCGTCGAGAATCACCCACGATTCTCGCCGAATTTGACTTGGGTACTTTTCCGACTCTGTCTGGACCGGTCCACGTTATCTGCTGGATTTTGAACCGGACTTTGGTCTCACTGCTGGTGGGGCCCACAACGGTCATCTCTTGACCTATTGTATAAATACTCTGGTATTTGTATACAGACGCGATACGAAACTGAGCGGCCGACTAACCCTAATCTCGCGAACTTGCTCCGCCTCCGTCGCCGTCGCCGATCACCGAAGCCGATCTCGATCTCCTCCAGATCCTCGGTGATAGAAGCCAAGTCCTGCACAACGTCTCACGTGTCTATCCAGAGATCTTTTGTCTCTTGATTTGAGATAGGGAAATCTTTCCCCGTCCGAATCGATCGAGACGATCGATCCTCGTGTGACCGTTGGTAAACCTTGCCGACTTCGCTAAGAAGATTGGATCTCCAGTGCTTTGCTGCTGTCTTCAGTTGCTGCCACCAACACCGAGAGCCTTGCCGCCGCTCGTCGCCGCCGCCGGTCTCAGGGAGATTCTCTCCAAGTGAGATCTAGGGTTGTGGACTCTTCGTTGACTTCAAGAACACATCGTCGAACGAAGAGGGACACCTTAGTCTCCATACGTTGTTTGTATTTCTTACAAGCTATTTTCAATTCTTTGTAAAGGACCGATTGGTCTCTAGTTGTAGGGTTGGGTGCAACCCGTGTTGTGGGAGTGTTGACTCCTACGTGTGGAAGGGTTCCTTCCGTTAGTGCAAGGATTGGATTTCAATCCTGTTGGTGAAGTGACCGAGTCGTCCCTGGTTGGGAGATAGGTCGAAGGGGGAAAGTGGACGTACCCAAATCGGGGAACCACTATAAATTGCTTGTGTACTTTCTGTGCTGTGTTGTTTTGTTTTCTTGTGCAGGTAAAACTTTAATTCCGCAAATACGCTGCTAAGACACATATCCCCCCCCCCCCATAGGTGTAAGTAGTTGACACTAAGTGGACTTTCAACAAGTGAGACCTAACATGAAATAGTGCGAACCGGGGCCAAGTTAAGAAATTGGCCAACCTCCCTCTGATACCAAATTGATGCGGGCATGTGCTGGGGGGGAGTGTGTGACAATTCAAACGATGGTTCACTCAAGACCTTTTCGTTCAATCACGTGCGCACACAAAATTTTAATCACTTCAGTATTCTTAACTTAATCGCAGCACATGCACAATACACACCAAGAGAAACTCGAACAAAATGGCGAATCGAAAAGGGGTCGTATTTACTCCCCAAAAGAAGGAAAGCATGGGATTACCCCAATCCTTTTAGCGTGAAAACAAGGAGTTACCCACTCCAATCAATGTCACAATAAGGATTTACCCAATTCGTTAATTCTCAAGAACGATCAGAAAACCCGTAAAAGCTTCGATTTAAAACTGTGAAAATCCAACAGTTTCGAAGGCAATGTCGGCCTCTTTCACCACACAAAACTACCTATAAAGAATCGCATACAAGAGAGTAGAGAAATTTATTACCCTAAGCTCACTAGGAGTTTTCGGTGAAGAGACTCTCTACCATGGATCTACCAGAGTCACACCGAGCGGATGAGTTCCTGGACAACACTTCAATGATGTCGCACTATGGGGCTCCCAGCGGTGGTGTAGCAATTCCGAGACCAAGCGGGTCGGCCGGGTGCAGGGAAGAGGTTGGCGACGGGGTCGACGAGAGTGGTTTGGTTCTTAGATCTTGACTTCGTAATTGAGGGTCGTATAGAAATGAAATGGTGTTCATCCGGAGCATGGAGTTGATCTGCAAGGAGGGCGGTTGTGGGAGTAGGTTGGGGCGGCGGCAGTTCGGGTAGGTAGCAGCCCTAGGCTTCGCACGAAGGGATGGTGGAGTCACACCACCGGGAATGGGAGGTCGCCGGAGTCACACCGACGGGCGGGTTAGGGGAGTCACACGCCTTGTGGAGGAGGGGCGGCTGAGTTGCTCAGCTCACATGTAACCCTAGGAAGAAAGCTCTTCACAGGAGTTTTTTTCCTCTGCCTCAAAAACATATCCCGTTCATTTCCATCCCACAAATATATATAATGTTTACATAAAATTAAAATTCCTTAAATTAACTAACTGTAACAAGCTGCCAATTACTAATTATCATTAATAATATTAACTGAAACTAATTTGAGATTAAACTTACTCACTAGCATATATACTGGCCATCCAAGAGCTATGCGGCCACATGAGGGTATGCGTGAAGGTCATAGCGGTGATCATCTTTGTTGTCTTGATTGTTGCGTGACGTAGATGCGAGTGAAGATTGTAGCGGAGAATATCTTCAAACATTTGCTGGACGATGCCATCAAGATTTCAGGTGAACTCTAAGAAATCACACTATGCCGCTATAAAGAGGATTTTGAGATACACTATAGGAACACATAATATTAGCTTATGGTACCCAAGAAGTAATGGCTGCGAGCTAATTGGTTTTTCAGATGCTGATTTTGCAGGGAGCATGGATTATAGGAAAAGCACTTCCGGGACGTATAAATTCCTTAGAAGAAGGCTTATCTCATGGAGTAGGAAGAAACAAAAATATGTGGCAATCTCAACTTACGAGTCACAGTATATTTCTGCAAGAAGTTGTTGTGCACTACTTTTATGGATAAGAAATCAACTTGAAGACTATGACATGAAGTTGAAGGAGATTCCTATATTTTGGGATTCATTAACTGCAATTGCAATAGACAATAATCCAGTTTATCACAGCCTGACAAAACATATCGAGATACACTATCACTTCATCCAGGAGCATGTGGAGAATCAAGATATCAATCTTGCTATGTGTCAACGGACAAGCAAGTTGCAGATATTTTCATGAAGTCACTAGATGAAGCCAAGTTCACATACTTCAAAACTGAACTTTGAATGCTCAACAAGGACACTTATGGTGTTCAAATAATCAAAAGAAATTTGCCCAAGTGAAGGTTCAATTCATCAAGTCATCACAGAAGCACTCATGAAATTAATCGGGAAGACACAAGTACATTCGACGAATATTTGCGAACACTCGACGATTCGACTAGAGGTCTTGACTCATTCAATGAATTAGACGTGTAATCACGTAAGCATTCGACAAATTCAACGTGTACTCCTGTGAGCTTTTGACGAATTAGACTTGGTTCACTTTCATTATTATTGGATCCAAAGATTTCTTTCTATCAGCACCTCAGGTACGTGTCCTTTTAGTTTTAATCAAAATTATATATATATATATATATATATATATATATATATATAAATGTTCAAGGGCAATCAAGACTTCACATGACCTCTCATCCTTTCGTCGAAACTTCTTTGCTCTCCTAATTGTTCAGTTCTTTGTCGACCTACAATTAGCCTCGTCCATCCGTCTCAATTCTGTCAGAAAATTCCTCCATTTCTTCTCAAATCAGATGATAGATGGCACGTAATGGCGCTGGTAATCTCCAAGTGGGAGGAAAACTTGTTTGATCTGGATTCTCAACGGTTTCAGATGAATTTATAATGTCATCCTAATACTGGAAATCGCCGGTTTGACATTCATTCTATAAAAAGATTGCAGAGTCTTGGACAGAGGTATTGGAATTCTTCGAGAATGCCAAACTCTAGCGTGAAAAAACTTTGATCAAGAGCAGTGTACAAAATTTTGAAGTAAGGATGAAGATTAGCTTCCTAGACAAGTTTCTAAGAATGCCCGAGGTTGAAGAAGAAGATAAATTTTCTTATGCTAATTATGACAGAGCACTCTCCTTTTCTGACCTGAAAAAGAAGACTATCGCCATCAGACGGAAGGAAATGAATGATGAAGGCAAGCTTCTCGCTGACATCATCAGGAAGTGTTCCTATGTAAAACATGATTACATGACTATGTCTCAGGTTACATGTTTAAATTACTGACAGTGGTGATCTGCAGGAAGAAAATGAACTGGGGAATAGTTCTATTTGATAGAATCAAAGCTTGCTTCACTGCCCAAACTTTTGAAGAATCATCTTGCTCTATCTCAATCAGTTAGTTAAAAATTAGTTTGACATGTCCACAAGAATTCAAATTCACCACCTAAAGAAGATTGATGCCTCAAAATTTTCTCGATGGGAAAGGAGGATTCTGAGGCAAGGGACAGAGAAAGAGATAGGTGAAGGCTCAAGAGTGCAGATGGGACCTCTTACTGAAGCTATATAGTGGGATGTTCCATCAACCCCCGCCATGAAGAAACTGAGAGTGTTGATGTAATGGCTGAGGGGGAGAGTCCACACATAGATGCTGAGTTAGCTGTTACTCCACCAGTACAAGTTGAAGTTCCACACCCTACTCCTAATTTGAGAGGGAGCTAGAGGTTCAGAAAGAAGCACCAGATGATTTGGGATCAATTCCTGATGGAGTGTCTGATCAGGTCTGAGTGCATGATGAGGACGAGGGAGAGTCATTAACTAAAGACTCACTCCAAGTGGACCTCCATGTTGAGAGGATTTTTGTTGAGGTGGAGGACTTAATAGTGCGCTCTGAGAATGTCAGAGAGGCTGTGGTAAAGTATCCTGTCCAAGAACCAGTCTTCCTCCAGCATCAATTAGGAGGAGAACAGTCTAGCAGTGTCAAGACCAATGCTGACAATATTGTTGTTTCCAGGGCTGAGGATGAGAGTGCCCCTCCCGCTAGAAGTTTTTTGTTAAAGTAAATTGAAGAGAAGTTGATGAATCAGAAAGATCATTTTGATTTCTCACTACATCAAGTCTTTGGCAGAGTAGCAGATGTTGAGAAAGATCTGACTTATGGCTGGCTCAGTTAAACAACAATATGGACAAGTTGCAAATGCCTCCGATTAAATGGTTAATTCAAGGTGGTAAGGCCATCGACCATTCAATAAAGAGCATTGGTGGAGTGTACAATGAAGCAAATCATCTATCTAAATCTCATGATGCCATGATACATTCACGTGATGCAAGCATACATCACATTGATAGGTAGATGGGAATTTACAAGGCAGAGATCATCTAAACCCTCATTTCAAAAGTCAGAAAGGGGGTGGGAAGATTATAGAAAAGGCTGAGCAAGCTAACTTGGGATGTGCTCAATAAATGCACTGTGCCAATGTCTACATATATCATAATATTAAGTGGCTTCATGAAGAATTGATAGGGAAAGTTCCAGCTCAAGCCCCACCTAATGAGGTTGAACAACCTACTGTAGGTGGAGTGTTCCATGCTGAGGGTGCAGAGTTCTTTGAGCAGCATCCTAAAGGTGGAGTGTATGGCCCTCCTGAGGAATACACTCAGTTATGGTCTGATACTATTGAGGCAGAGGTAGAAATTCTTGAAGATTCATCTAGATCTCCTCAAAAGAAAAGAAGATATGGGGAAGGTCCATCTGCTAAAAGATCTGAACCTAACAGAGAGAATAGAGAATATGCTAAAAAGTGGAGTCCCATTTCCAAAGGAATTATTCTGGGCACTTCCAGTATTGTTGATTTAATAAATGAAGAGCCAATGATATATTACAACAAAGAGGAATGGGATAAACATGAAGTTTCAAATGTGAAGAGGAGGCTACACTTCAGAAAGTATGGAAGAGAAAATCCCGATGCTCCTCCTCCTCCACCAAAGTACTATCCCAAGCTTTATGCCTACTTTGACAGACAACATGATAAGACCAAGGGCAAGGATCATGCTTGAGATCATTATATTTTGGATTTCTGTGAATTTCTTAGAATGCCTCTCTGAACTTTTATATGAATATTGGCATTTAGTTTAATTTTGGATATCTTTAAATTCATATATCTTTTATGTGCATTTTATTTCCTTACTTTATTGTCTATGCAATTCAACTTAGTATATAGAGTTTTGAATTTTTCAAATAGGGAGAGATTGTTGGTTATTGTATCCACAATAGCCTTGATTTGAAGAAGTGTCCTTTGAACTAAGTTAAATTGAGGGTGTATTTGATATTTTTTCAGTTGTGTGTGGTGCAAGTTATTATTGCCAAGTACAAACTTTTGTCAGGTTACAATGGGTCTTCAAACACAGTTCTGTGCAATGTAATTTTTCATTATATAGAACATCATGTTGACTAATGTGTAATCTCTCTAATGGAGTGTACTTCATCTAACATCACAAAGGATTTGGACATTTAGAAGTTGCAGATTTTGTCTAAGGAAAATTCATCGAGTGATCACGTGATGTCTCGTTAAATTCATCGAGTACTCACGTAACCACTAATAGAATTAATTGAGTGATCTCATGAGTACTTGAGATATCGCTGAGAACTACTGACCAGAACGACTAAGTACAATTCGTCGAGTACTTAAGAGAATTCGTCAAGTACTTACGTGAGTACTCGTGGAATTTGTTGAGCCCATTTGAGAAGTCAAGTGAACTAAAGAGAGGATTGCTATTAGCTGGTTCTAAGTATAATTCATCGAGATGAAAATTAAATTTATTGTGTCATCTTGAGAGATTTCAGACAATTCATCGATAAAGCTCATGAAGTCTCAACGTCTCACAAAAGTTCTTTCTAAGTTATTTCGATGAATTCATCGAGTAGTCTAGAAATTACACGTGATATCTCGACGAATTGGACTTAATAATTTTTCTTTCAACATCATTCTCGATTTTCACGACTTTCCTAAATTAGGGTTTCCGCCATGTACAGTACACGTGGATGGTAGAACTTAGTTCAAAATCAAGCCGTTGGAGAAGAATCGTCTATAAATAGTCTTGGATTATTTCAGAAGGCCTAGAATCACAATTAAAATGAGAAATTTAATTGTGCTCTTATTACCAAAAATGATCGATATTTCAAATCTAATTTCACGAAGAATGTTGTCGCTGAATCTCTCCCGATCTGCGATTCATCTTGGAAAGAAAGAACTCGATCGATCTCAAGATTTCAGATTTACATTTGTTCAAAGATCAATCGTTTCTTAGATCAGATTCGTATAAAAAATTTAGTTTCTTCTTCTTCTTTCAGTCAGAACTTTCAAGCAACGAAGAAGAACAATTTTTTAGATCTGTGATAAAGGAGTTCTTTTTTCAAACAAGATTTTTCTTATTTATTTGTAGGAAGATTATTCTTCTGAGTTTCTTTTGTAGATCCTTATTGAAGGATCAAGTGTAGGGGAAGTTTTTTTCCAAGTTTGTAAGAGTGGAAGACTCTGAGGTATAAGATTATTATTAATCGGAGTTTTGGTGAAGTAGTCGAGTCAAGCCCGAAGTGCTAGATATGCTGTAAGACCCCCTTTTTTTCATTTCTACCACCGGGGTCTTTGCCCAGAATTGCCGCTTTGCGGTGACGCCGACTCACGGGAAGGCAACCACTACAAAACGCCAATTCTGCCAGCCCTTTTCGATCGCAGAATAGTAGCATAATAAAGTAAGAGCAAGTCCACAATAATCACATGTTTATAAATAAATCTCCACGAAGGGAGTGTCCACAATATATCAGAGTACTGCAAATACGACTTACGCCCGGTACATCATATCCTCACTACAAGTCACTCGTGGAAGCAAAGCTAAAACTAAGCGTCACCGTAACTGTCACTGAACTGAGAGCACCCAAGCTGGACTGGCCCATCTCCACCGACTCTGTACTCCGTTGTTGCTGCATCTCTGGGTGCTTCTTCCATTTCGGCCTGCCGTCGCCGCCTCGCGATCCACGTCTACGTTTACGTCTTCGGCCTCCTGGTTGCTAAGCTGGTGGAGTCCCACCCATCAAGGGGCATTCAACCCGTGAATGTCCCGGCTGGTGACAATGGTAGCACGGTCGCGGGGTCGACTCTGTCAGGAACTGCAAAAGCCGTGACCCTTGCAAATGGTACACCTAAAATGTTGTGGTTCGAAAACCGTTAGTCATAAAGACTAAGACCTATCATCCCCTACCCCTTCCCCCTTGGCTCCTAGGTACCGAGCAGAGAGGAAGAAAGGGAAGGACATGAAGGTGGAGATTAAACCAAATAAATAGGTGACAGCGGACCTATGCTAGCAAGTTATAATAGGTGAATAGTTTAAATGTTGTAATAAGTAAAGCAGTTAATAAGTAGCAATTTATATAAAATGGCAGCTAGAGAACAGTAAGTAAGCAAGCAAGTAGATAAGTAAGTAACCTTAACTTATATGAATGCCCATACAAACTTATAAGTTAAGGGATCTTCTGCAAGGCTCCCATCGTATAAAAAGTCCCATACCGATTTATACGTTGGGGTGTCGGTTGTATGCAAATATGAGTGTAGTGATATGCTATGCCATGATTCATGCAAGTGCAACTCACGCATACGACTCTATGCGCACAGACCTTTAGTTCCTCCTGTTCGGGAGGCTAGCTTCACCCCCAGGAACCTCCGTTGTGGCAAACGGAGACAGTGAGTCGGGCCCCCCACTCCTAGGCGGGTAACCACACTACCAGGCCTAGCCCTTCCGTACGCCCCTAGAAGAACACAACCTAGAGTATCCGCGTACTGCTGCTGGATGTACCCTCCAGACTTTTCGCCGAGTCATCGTACCGCTGTCGGTGTGATCGATCGCCTAGTACCGATGACCCACCACTTTTATTCCGTACTCCAACCCTCGAGCCCGCGGCCCCCCAGACAGTCCTGTCCGTGCATCTACCTTCAGAGCTACTGTCTGAATGGCAAGTAATCCTATAATTCTACTTTCCTAGCTACCGGGGAGTGTAAATGTGCAACCCTAATTATACTAGTTGCTCTTTTAATTTATTATTCCTATGGTTTACGTTAGCCCAGGACTGCCCCCGGTATACCCCGTGAAGGGCTCTCAGGGGGCACTAGGAACCAAGACGGCGGCATTACGGCCCGAAGTTCCCTTTCGCAAGGCACTTATTATTATTGGTTGACCTCCCTTAACCCGCTCCTCTTTAGTTACTTTAGTTCTAACCCTAGAGTATTAAGACTCTTCCTCTTCTTCCCGGGATGGACGATCTTTCGTCGTTCCCGTACTCCCTTATCCTAACCAGTCTCACACTCTACTTATCCTGACTTCCAAGGATGAACTCAATCTTTGCTTGCCTTATCAACCATCAATTACCAGAATTCCGTGGCTTTACTATATGCAGACCATCCTAAACTATATGAGGTACCCAAGGGGAGGTACACCAAATTATCTTCCAAATCTCCTATAATATTTACTGGAGGTCTACCATATCATACTTTGTCTAAATCCAGAAACTTATAATTTTCCTAATTAATCTGATATTTATTTAATTTTCCCAAAGGACGTGCCACGGGTCATTTTAAACATGAACTACATGATCTTCCTAAGTAATGGCTACTCAAAAATCATGATCATTAAATAACAGCAAGATAACTTCAAATACAAATTCTCAGAAATTTATAGAAAATATTAGGCCTCTAAATAATTTATTCAGTATAATCACGTTAATTCTACGTAATGAAGGAAGTACTGAAATTATTCATCTAAAAATTATAGAAAAATCACTAGTCAGTAGTATGATATATAAAAGATCTTTGTGCAGAGAATCATAATTTTACTAGCTTGCTAAATACCACTAAAGATTTAATCAAATAATCAAGGTAAAACATACTTAATGAAGCAAGCCTTAGAATTAATCTTCCAAAAATCCCATAAAAATTCACAGAGATTTAAAATCATAATAAACGTTCTCTGCCTAAATTTCATCAATTTCCAGGAAGTGTGTACTCCATAATAAATTTTCCAAGCAAATCATACAACTACTAAATCATTAAAGGAAGTATCCAAAATAATGATCATAAAATTCATAGAAAAATATCCAGAGCTTGTACCATCCCTGTAATTCACTCTACCCAAATCTCACCACTTTTCAATGTGATTTAGTGTCATTTCCTATCTCTACAAGTTTTGCGCCCTAAACTAGGGTTAGATTTTTAGGTATCCCAACGGTCTCCAAATCTACTAAGGTTTCATCCAGAGCACTATATTGGCCCTATGGTTCTCTTCACCCAATCTCGGGTCAATCCAAGGTCATTTGACCTCATGACCTTCACAAACCACCAGGATCCATCCTTAGGGTTTGGCCTTGGTCCTTAGGGTAAACTTACCCCGATCCACCTCAAAATCCATGAGGGGGTGCTAGAGAATATTACTAGCCAGTGGTAAAAATCTCAGCCTCTGTTGAGGTGATTTGACCACTCAAATTTCAAAAGTGCACTTTTAACCTAAGACCCCTTATTAGGGCAAAACTTAGGGTTGATCATTTCTAATCCAAACCATCTCCAAATGAGATGAAAAATTATACAGAACCTTATAGTGAACCCAGGGACCACTCACCAAAATTTGGGAGGGTTTGGAAATTATTTAACTAACTAATTAAATTCGGCTAGGATTATTGAGTTTTTCTAAAAACTATAGAAAAATATTCTCCAAAAATTCTCATTTTTGGATAGCACCTAGATATATGTAAGATTATGCCACACCCCAAATTTCAAGTCATTTCGATGACTGGATTGGAGTGGGGAATTTTTCTAAGGTCAAGACAGCTCTCTGGATAGACCTCACCAAAAAGGGTGCTGTGGTCTAACCAGGATTCCAAATCGAATGAAATTAATTTTTAATTAAAGTAGACTTCAAGGGCTACATTTTCTATGTTGATCATTTTTCCTGTAGGAACCCCTAGGTATTTTTTCCCAATTTATTTAACAAGGCAGATATTTCTTTTAGAAATTGTTTTAAAAATAGAATTTATTTCTCATGGCACTGTTCATCTTCTTCAACAGCCCGAACCAGAGGCCTGAAAACCTAAATACCTGTAGCTTTTCCAAGCTATTTCCCGGCCATCCAGCCATCTCCCTGGCCGGCCACCTCCATTGAGGCGAGGGCTATCGTCGGGCGGCGGCACGGCCGCCGGAGAGGCGGTTTCCGGCGAACCCGCCACCATGCAAATTTCGGAAGAGCATGGAAACGCTCACCCGATCCGGCTCATTTGAACCCGATATCTCTCCTAATGATTTCTAAGATCTATCCATAGAAGAAAGAGTAGAGGAGTACCTTATTCATGGTTTGACGGCGAGATGGACGTTGGACTGTCATGGCGCGGTGGTGGCGTCGTCGGAATTCTTCTACAGCACAGTAGGAGGCTCAAAACTCCAGGTAAGGACTGGGAAACTTCATCTCTGAGCCTAAGGGGCCTTTTTAAAGGAAGGAAAGGAGGGAGGGGAAAGGTTGAAACGTTCACGGCCATTAATAATTCCCTTAATGACGTTTCAGTTATGGCGAATGGCAGTTGAAACGTTGGAGATGAAGAGGTGTTGCCAGGTGGCGATTTCTTATTTGACCAACATTTCCCTAATTATTTATTAACTAATTAGGGACTGAAACGGCCCATAAATACTCTTGATTTTCATTCCCATAATCAGAATTTATTTCGACGTCAGTTACCGAAATTTCCAGTCTGGCTGACGTTTCGGCCTAAGTCACGGGCGTGACACATAGGTCACGGGCGTGACAGGCCCGGTTAGCCAGTTCTGGGTTCGACGATCGTCGAATCGAGATCGACGATCGTCGAAGGGTGGTCACGGGCGTGACACCTGGGTCACGGGCGTAACAGGCCCGTGCGGCCAATTCTGGTTCGACGATCGTCGAACTGAAATCGACGATCGTCGAGCGTGGTCACGCCCAATGTCACGGGCGTGACATTGTGGGTCACGGGCGTGACATGCCTGGTGACTAATTCTGGCTCGACGATGTCGAACTAAATCGACGATCGTCGAGCGTGTCACGCCCTATGTGACGGGCGTGACATTGTTGGTCACGGGCGTGACATGCCCGTGTGGCCAATTTTGGGTCGAAGACCGTCGACCTGAAATCGACGATCATGGACCATGGTCACGCCCTATGTCACGGGCGTGACATTGGGGGTCACGGGCGTGACAGGGTCAAGGTAATTTCCGCGCTCGGCGATCGTCGCGCTGAGATCGACGATCGCCGAAGGGGTCACGCCCTTGGTCACGGGCGTGATACCTGGGTCACGGGCGTGACAGGGCCGGGTTGAAAATTCTGCGCCCGACGATCGTCGAATGAGTCACGCCAATTCTGCCAGCCCTTTTCGATCGCAGAATAGTAGGATAATAAAGTAAGAGCAAGTCCACAATAATCACATGTTTATAAATAAATCTCCACGAAGGGAGTGTCCACAATATATCAGAGTACTGCAAATACGGCTTACGCCCGGTACATCATATCCTCACTACAAGTCACTCGTGGAAGCAAAGCTAAAACTAAGCGTCACCGTAACTGTCACTGAACTGAGAGCACCCAAGCTGGACTGGCCCATCTCCACCGACTCTGTACTCCGCTGTTGCTGCATCTCTGGGTGCTTCTTCCATTTCGGCCTGGCGTCGTCGCCTCGCGATCCACGTCTACGTTTATGTCTTCGGCCTCCTGGTTGCTGAGCTGGTGGAGTCCCACCCATCAAGGGGCATTCAACCCGTATATGTCCCGGCTGGTGACAATGGTAACACGGTCGCGGGGTCGACTCTGTCAGGAACTGCAAAAGCCGTGACCCTTCCAAATGGTACACCTAAAATGTTGTGGTTCGAAAACCGTTAGTCATAAAGACTAAGCCCTATCATCCCCTACCCCTTCCCCCTTGGCTCCTAGGTACCGAGCGGAGAGGAAGAAAGGGAAGGACATGAAGGTGGAGATTAAACCAAATAAACAGGTGATAGCGGACCTATGCTAGCAAGTTATAATAGGTGAACAGTTTAAATGTTGTAATAAGTAAAGCAGTTAATAAGTAGCAATTTATATAAAATGGCAGCTAGAGAACAGTAAGTAAGCAAGCAAGTAGATAAGTAAGTAACCTTAACTTATATGAATGCCCATACAAACTTATAAGTTAAGGGATCTTCTGCAAGGCTCCCATCGTATAAAAAGTCCCATACCGATTTATACGTTGGGGTGTCGGTTGTATGCAAATATGAGTGTTGTGATATGCTATGCCATGATTCATGCAAGTGCAACTCACGCACATGACTCTATGCGCACAGACCTTTAGTTCCCCCTGTTCGGGAGGCTAGCTTCACCCCCAGGAACCTCCGTTGTGGCAAACGGAGACAGTGAGTCGGGCCCCCCACTCCTAGGCGAGTAACCACACTACCAGGCCTAGCCCTTCCGTACGCCCCTAGAAGAACACAACCTAGAGTATCCGCGTACTGCTGCTGGATGTACCCTCCAGACTTTTCGCTGAGTCATCGTACCGCTGTCGGTGTGATCGATCGCCTAGTACCAATGACCCACCACTTTTATTCCGTACTCCAACCCTCGAGCCCGCGGCCCCCCGGACAGTCCTGTCCGTGCATCTACCTTCAGAGCTACTGTCTGAATGGCAAGTAATCCTATAATTCTACTTTCCTAGCTACCGGGGAGTGTAAATGTGCAACCCTAATTATACTAGTTGCTCTTTTAATTTATTATTCCTATGGTTTACGTTAGCCCAGGACTGCCCCCGGTATACCCCGTGAAGGGATCTCAAGGGGCACTAGGAACCAAGACGGCGGCATTACGGCCCGAAGTTCCCTTTCGCAAGGCACTTATTATTATTGGTTGACCTCCCTTAACCCGCTCCTCTTTAGTTACTTTAGTTCTAACCCTAGAGTATTAAGACTCTTCCTCTTCTTCCCGGGATGGACGATCTTTCGTCGTTCCCGTACTCCCTTATCCTAACCAGTCTCACACTCTACTTATCCTGACTTCCAAGGATGAACTCAATCTTTGCTTGCCTTATCAACCATCAATTACCAGAATTCCGTGGCTTTACTATATGCAGACCATCCTAAACTATATGAGGTACCCAAGGGGAGGTACACCAAATTATCTTCCAAATCTCCTATAATATTTACTGGAGGTCTACCATATCATACTTTGTCTAAATCCAGAAACTTATAATTTTCCTAATTAATCTGATATTTATTTAATTTTCCCAAAGGACGTGCCACGGGTCATTTTAAACATGAACTACATGATCTTCCTAAGTAATGGCTACTCAAAAATCATGATCATTAAATAACAGCAAGATAACCTCAAATACAAATTCTCAGAAATTTATAGAAAATATTAGGCCTCTAAATAATTTATTCAGTATAATCACGTTAATTCTACGTAATGAAGGAAGTACTGAAATTATTCATCTAAAAATTATGGAAAAATCACTAGTCAGTATTATGATATATAAAAGATCTTTGTGCAGAGAATCATAATTTTACTAGCTTGCTAAATACCACTAAAGATTTAATCAAATAATCAAGGTAAAACATACTTAATGAAGCAAGCCTTAGAATTAATCTTCTAAAAATCCCATAAAAATTCACAGAGATTTAAAATCATAATAAACGTTCTCTGCCTAAATTTCATCAATTTCCAGGAAGTGTGTACTCCATAATAAATTTTCCAAGCAAATCATACAACTACTAAATCATTAAAGGAAGTATCCAAAATAATGATCATAAAATTCATAAAAAAATATCCAGAGCTTGTAACATCCCTGTAATGCACTCTACCCAAATCTCACCACTTTTCAATGTGATTTAGTGTCATTTCCTATCTCTACAAGTTTTGCGCCCTAAACTAGGGTTAGATTTTTAGGTATCCCAACGGTCTCCAAATCTACTAAGGTTTCATCCAGAGCACTATATTGGCCCTATGGTTCTCTTCACCCAATCTCGGGTCAATCCAAGGTCATTTGACCTCATGACCTTCACAAACCACCAGGATCCATCCTTAGGGTTTGGCCTTGGTCCTTAGGGTAAACTTACCCCGATCCACCTCAAAATCCATGAGGGGGTGCTAGAGAATATTACTAGCCAGTGGTAAAAATCTCAGCCTCTGTTGAGGTGATCTGACCACTCAAATTTCAAAAGTGCACTTTTAACCTAAGACCCCTTATTAGGGCAAAACTTAGGGTTGATCATTTCTAATCCAAACCATCTCCAAATGAGATGAAAAATTATACAGAACCTTATAGTGAACCCAGGTACCACTCACCAAAATTTGGGAGGGTTTGGAAATTATTTAACTAACTAATTAAATTTGGCTAGGATTATTGAGTTTTTCTAAAAACTATAGAAAAATATTCTCCAAAAATTCTCATTTTTGGATAGCACCTATATATAGGTAAGATTATGCCACACCCCAAATTTCAAGTCATTTCGATGACTGGATTGGAGTGGGGAATTTTTCTAAGGTCAAGACAGCCCTCTGGATAGACCTCACCAAAAAGGGTGCTGTGGTCTAACCAGGATTCCAAATCGAATGAAATTAATTTTTAATTAAAGTAGACTTCAAGGGCTACATTTTCTATGTTGATCATTTTTCCTGTAGGAACCCCTAGGTATTTTTTCCCAATTTATTTAACAAGGCAGATATTTCATTCAGAAATTGTTTTAAAAATAGAATTTATTTCTCATGGCACTGTTCATCTTCTTCAACAGCCCGAACCAGAGGCCTGAAAACCTAAATACCTGTAGCTTTTCCAAGCTATTTCCCGGCCATCCAGCCATCTCCCCGCCCGGCCACCACCACCACCACCTCCATTGAGGCGAGGGCTATCGTCGGGCGGCGGCACGGCCGCCGGAGAGGCGGTTTCCGGCGAACCCGCCACCATGCAAATTTCGGAAGAGCATGGAAACGCTCACCCGATCCGGCTCATTTGAACCCGATATCTCTCCGAATGATTTCTAAGATCTATCCATAGAAGAAAGAGTAGAGGAGGACCTTATTCATGGTTTGACGGCGAGATGGACGTTGGACTGTCATGGCGCGGTGGTGGCGTCGTCGGAATTCTTCTACAGCACAGTAGGAGGCTCAAAACTTCAGGTAAGGACTGGGAAACTTCATCTCTGAGCCTAAGGGGCCTTTTTAAAGGAAGGAAAGGAGGGAGGGGAAAGGTTGAAACGTTCACGGCCATTAATAATTCCCTTAATGACGTTTCGGTTATGGCGAATGGCAGTTGAAACGTTGGAGATGAAGAGGTGTTGCCAGGAGGCGATTTCTTATTTGACCAACATTTCCCTAATTATTTATTAACTAATTAGGGACTGAAATAACCCATAAATACTCTTGATTTTCATTCCAATAATCAGAATTTATTTCGACGTCAGTTACCGAAATTTCCAGTCTGGCTGACGTTTCGGCCTTGGTCACGGGCGTGACACATAGGTCACGGGCGTGATAGGCCCGGTTAGCCAGTTCTGGGTTCGACGATCGTCGAATCGAGATCGACGATCGTCGAAGGGTGGTCACGGGCGTGACACCTGGGTCACGGGCGTAACAGGCCCGTACGGCCAATTCTGGTTCGACGATCGTCGAACTGAAATCGACGATCGTCGAGCGTGGTCACGCCCAATGTCACGGGTGTGACATTGTGGGTCACGGGCGTGACATGCCTGGTGACTAATTCTGGCTCGACGACGTCGAACTAAAATCGACGATCGTCGAGCGTGTCACGCCCTATGTCACGGGCGTGACATTGTTGGTCACGGGCGTGACATGCCCGTGTGGCCAATTTTGGGTCGAAGACCATCGACCTGAAATCGACGATCATGGACCATGGTCACGCCTTATGTCACGGGCGTGACATTGGGGGTCACGGGCGTGACAGGGTCAAGGTAATTTCCGCGCTCGGCGATCGTCGCGCTGAGATCGACGATCGCCGAAGGGGTCACGCCCTTGGTCACGGGCGTGACACCTGGGTCACGGGCGTGATAGGGCCGGGTTGAAAATTCTGCACCCGACGATCGTCGAATGAGTCACGCCCCAGGTCACGGGCGTGACGGGTCGGTCACGGGCGTGACCAACCCGTGACCCGAAATCTTGGTCGGTTTATTTCAGTTTTTGGGCTTCCTAGGGTTCCATCACGACCAACCGACTCCTAGGGGCCTAGCCGGAAATGGGATGTTACATATGCGAGGCGGGATAGTGGACTTACCTAGTTTGGGGAACCACTATAAATCCTTATGTCTATGCTTTGTTTATTTTCTCGTTCTGTGTGCTTTATTTTTACTCAATTTTTATTCCATTAAAAGCCGCAGGATTCACCTATTCACCCCCTCTAAGTGATTTAGGTTGACAACTAGATACTTTCATATTCTTTTGTTGAGAAGCTCAACCCGGAGAGACAAACTAGTTACTGAATGAATTTTGTACATCCCGGCGGTTTATTTGGGCAAGAACGGGGTGCACTCCTTTGGTACGTATTCATATTCATCCCTTTTATAAGCTCTTATATGGTCGCTAGTGTTTTGTTGTTAAGTGTTCCACCGACGGTGACGTCAATATTTTACTTTGTTTGCTAATTAAGGCCATTATAGGAAGTTTGGATTTGTAATCAATCAGGGATTACATGATGGGGCAATATTAAAGTAGTTCACTAAAATACTTCCATGTATCATATAGTGTTTTCAATTCAACTTGGAAAAAATAAGCGATAGCATTGCACAATTTAGCCGTTTTGGCGTGCCCAAAATATTTCGAGGAAATATTCCTTCATTTGAGCCCATGTGGTGATGGATTCTCTTGGTAGAGAATGAAAGTATCTAGTTGTCTACCTAAATCACCTAGAGGTGGGTGAATAAGTGAGTTCTGTGTCTTTTAGCGAATTAAAAACTAGTAATAAACAAACACACAGAAGCACAACATAGACATAAGGATTTATAGTGGTTCCCCGGAATGGGTACGTCCATCGTCCCGCCTCGCCTATCTAGCACCTGGGCTAGACCTTGCTACTTTAGCAAAACTTAGATTATAATAATCTTACACCTTGGAGCCTCAACTCCTACAACTCGGAGATAATTCTCAAACAACTCGTAGAACAACCTCTCCTACAACTTGATCTAATAAATACAGATCTACAAACTCGGAAGTAAATACTTCCTATAATAATAAAATTTGTTTATACAATTTTCTAGATTGAGAACAATCATCTTCTTCAGATTTGAATGGATTCAATCTTCTTCCTTCTAAGAGAGTAGATCTTGAAGTGAAGGTTGGAGGAGAAGACTTGAAAACATGAAAACCTTGATCTGAAAACTTTGGAATTCGACTAGATCAAGAACACTCTTTATAGAATCTGAAATCAGTGATCCGTCGAATATCTTCTGGTTTGAAATCACTGATCGTGAACTTTGAAGTCACCAGGTTGAATGTTTCCGAGCACAGTAGATCGGGAAAGAATTCAGCTGTTCACGATTTGAGAATTAGGTCAAGATAGTTTTTTTGATTCCTTGTAATAATTTATTAAAATGAAATCCTTGGTATTTCTATAGGAATCCATCCTAACGGCGAGAAATTATCTTCCAAAATGAGCTTCCATGTGCATTGTACTTGGCTGCCATTTTGAAACAGAACCCATCGATAAAACGAACCAAAAAAATCGTTAAGTCCAATTGTCGAGATGACTCGTGTCATACTTAGAACACTCGACAAATCGCACAGTTACTTGAGGAATTCCATGGGAGCATTCGAAGAATTACACGAGATCATTCGACGAATTTTACTTAGTCAGAAATGAGACCAGAAGAAAAAAAATTTCTCAACACCCTGGACTTCTCGAGAATACTCGACGAATTCCACAAGTGTTCACGTAACATCTTGACGAATGACACGAGACTTCCCGTAAATACTTGAAGAATTTAACTTAGCAGTTTATGAGGAAATTTAAGAAAACATTAGAAATTTCCTGAGTAAACTCAACGAATTCCACGAGTGTTCACACGATGTCTTGACGAATGACACGAGACTTCACGTGTATACTCGATGAATTTTACATAGAAATTTTTATGATTCTTCCTGAACTCGGCAACCATATTTTTTTGAATCTCATATGCACTCTGAAATGAAGTACACCCCAATAGAGAGATTACACATGAGTCAACACCATGCCCTACACAATGAGGGATTACATTGCATATTCCTGTATTTTATGACCCATTGTAATCTAACATTGTTTTGTACTTGGCAATTAAGTCCTGCAAGGACATAACTTGAAAGCAACGTCAAATACAACTCAATTCATCTTATTTCAAGGGGACATCTTCAAATCAGGGTTATTGTGGAAACAATACCCAATTATCTTTCCCTATTTGAAGAAGTCAGAATCCTATATACTAAGGTGAATTGCATAAAAAATAATCTTAAACAAAAACATATAAAGAGATGGAATGATGTTATCAAAAATCTCTAAATCAAAATAATACTGTTATATAAATAGTTCTAAGTGGCATTTTCTGAATTCACATACATTCACACATAGAGAATAGGAATACTAGGCAGTTTTCCCTTTGTTCTTCTCATCCTACCTGTCAAAATATGCCTTTGGCTTAGGATAGTACTTGGGGGGAGGAGGAGGAGCATCTGGATCATCTCTCTTATACTTCCTAAAATGTAATCTCCTTTTCACATTAGCCACTTTGTGCTTGTCCCACTCTGCTCTGCTGTAATGAATCCTCCTATCCTCATTTGCCAAATCTATTAATGTGAGTATGATTCCTTTGGAGATGGGACTCCACTGTTCAACATATTCTCTATTTTCTCTATTATCTCTGTTTGATTTAGATCTTTTGGCAGAGGGACATTCCTCATAACTTCTTCTTTTCTAAGGTGGTTGAGAAGATTCTCTAATGAATTCCACCTCTTCCTCAGTAATATCTGACCAAACCTTCTGGTAGGCACCAGGAGGCACGTAGTTTTCTTCTGTAGGCTGCTACATAAAAAATTCTATTCCTCCAGTATTGAACTCGTCACATTTAGCAGGATGTTCACCTTTAACAGGTGCCTCTTGAGTTATAGCTATGCATGTTAGCTCCTCATGCAGCCATTTGATGTTCTGATAAGTGTAGATGCTGGCATTGTGCACTTGGGTGGCAACTTCCTTAGATAGTTCACTCATTCTCCTTTGTAGCCTACCCTCCCCGTTTTTGACTTTTGAAATGAGGGTCTGAATGATATCAGCTTTATAGCTTCCCATCTTCTTGTCGGTGTAGTGCATTCCTGCGTCATGAGAGTGGATTATGGCATCATGAGATTTGGAGAGATGAGTAATTTCATTGAAGACTTTGCCAATACTTTTGATTGAATGGTTGATGGCCTTACCCCCTTGGGTTAGCCATTCAATCAGGGATGTTTGTAGCTTGTCCATATTATGATTTACTTGAATCAGACCATAAGATAGGTCTTTCTCAACATCAGCAACTTTGTCCACAACTTGTTTCAAAGAACGGTCGAAGTCAACTCTTTGCTTTGCTAGCATATCATCAATTGACTTTAGTAGAGAATTATCAATAGGAGGGGCACACACACCCTCAGAACTTTGATCTTCTACTCTGACAGTAGCTTCTTGGTTACTGGAAGAAGCTTCCCCTAGAATCAGTGGGTCATGGGCAAGAGGCATATCCATATCCTCCCCGTCACCAGAATCTCTCAAGGAGGTGTTGTCTGCTTGGGTAGAAAGAATCATAACAGCTTCCCTTCCTTTATTAGACATCATGATAACCTCTTTTCTTAGAATCTCCTCAGAAAGAGCAGTCTCAATATCAAGAACTTCTTCAGGGAGCATCTCCACTTTCTCTCCCTGTGAAAAGTAGCGAACAAACGACTAGAAAACAAGCCGAAACTTTGAATAATTGAAATTTTATTATCCAAAAAAGATATCATTTACAAGGTATGGCCTCCCTTTTATAGAATGGAGGAGAGAGGATAGAGTACAAACTAACAATGTGGGACTAAAGCTATACAACAGGTCTGGTCGGCTAGAACAACAAACCGGAACAGGCCGTGCGGTTAGACTATCTACTAACCGCTCGGCAATACAAGAAGCAGGAGAGAGATGCGGTAGGAGACCGCTAGACCGCCCGGTTTCCAACCCGCCATGCTCAAACCGCCAGACCGCCCGATCGACAACCCGCCATGCTCAAACCGCCAGGCCGCCCGGTCTACAACCCGCTATGCTCAAACTGCCAGACCGCCCGGTCTCATACTTCGACACTCCCCCTCAAGCTGGAGCATAGATATCAATCATGCCCAGGTTGTCACAAATGTGGAAGAAGGAAGTAGAAACCGGCTTGGTGAAGATATCTGCCAACTCTTTGTCGGAGGTGACGAACGGAGTGCAAATCTGTCTCTTCAAGACCTCTTCTCGGATGAAATGGCAGTCGACCTCTAATGTTTCGTTCTCTCATGGAAGACCGGATTTTTGGATATGTATATGGCGGCCTTGTTGTCGCAGAACATAGGCAGAGGATAGTCGTAGACCTCTCCTAGGTAAAGCATGAGAGCCCGCAACCATTTTAACTCACATGTGGTTGACTCCATACTCCGGTATTCGGCTTCTGCACTGGACCTTGAGACAACAGACTGCTTCTTGCTCTTCCAGCTCACAAGATTACCTCCAACAAAAGTGCAAAAACCCGATGTAGATTTACGGTCACCTTTATCATCCGCATAGCTTGAGTCTGGGTAGGCTTCAACTCTCAGATGACCATGCTTCTGAAAGAGTAGCCCTTTTCTTGGTGCTGCTTTGACATACTCTAGTATCTTCAAGGCAGACTGAAGATGACATTCCCTGGGAGCTTGCATGAACTGACTGACCTTGCCTACAACATAGGCGATGTCGAGTCTGGTCATCGTGAGATAAATGAGTTTGCCCACCAGACGTCTATACCTCGTGGCATCAGATATAAGAGGTGAGTCATCTGTCATGTTTTGTCCTCTCCAGTGGCCATGGGATACCGGGCCGGTTTGGCACCGGTCAATCCTGCCTCTTGTAGAAGATCAAGAGCATACTTCCGTTGGGAGAGAACCAACGAGTCGGGCTTTCGAGATATTTCTATCCCCAAAAATATTTCGGGGAGCCCATATCCTTTATGATTAGGTGTTGACGGAGGTGTTTCTTTGTCAAGTCCACCCCAGCCTGGTCATCGCCGGTAAGAAGAATATCATCCACATACACTGCCAAAACCACAAGGCCCGATGCGGATTTGCGAATAAACAGTGAGTGATCGGCTGAACTTCTTGTAAAGCCAATGGCAGCCACAATGCCACTAAACTTGTCGAACCATGCCCGAGGGCTCTGTTTTAGGCCGTAGATGGCCTTCTTCAACTGGCATACACGTGTCTACCCCTGAGCAACATACCCAGGAGGTTGCTCCATATAGACGTCCTCCTGAAGATCCCCATACAGAAAAGCATTCTTGACATCTAGCTGGGAAACAGCCCACTCCCTGTTGACGGCCACAAAAAGAAGAACTCGGATGGTGCTGAGGCGAGCAACCGGGGAGAAAGTATCAAAATAGTCAACTCCATAAGTCTGAGTAAAGCATTTGGCCACCAGTCGGGCTTTGTAACGATCCACAGTGTCGTCTGGGCGAAACTTCACAACGAACACCCAGCGGCAGCCAACCACATCAGTACCTACCGGTGGAGGAACAAGGGTCCAAGTACCCCTTTCATTAAGAGTAGCGATTTCCTCATCCATGACAGATTTCCAATGAGGAATAACAAGAGCCTCCTGGTAAGTGCGGGGAGTGGTAGTAGCCGAGATAGCCAAAGCAAAGCTCCTGCGAGAGGGAGTAAGCCGATCATAGGAAACAACAGCAGCAAGCGAGTGTTGGGTGCACGCTCGCACCCCTTTGCGAAGGGCAATGGGAAGATCCAAGTCGTCTTGTGCCTTAGGGACCGGAGCGTCCGTGGCGGAGATAGCTGGCCCGGGACTAGAGAGAGACGGTTGTAGAGAAGAAGGAGGGGATATAATAGGGAGAGGAGGAGACGGAGGAGGAGATGATATGGGAGGGGAGACGTCGAGATGCGTGGAAGGATCACAGAGAGATGGAGGAGAGTAAGAGACAGCAGGAGGAAGCGGGGATGGAGAAGAAAAGTAGGAGGCATGCTCGAAGAAGGTGACGTCTGCGGAAACAAACTGTTTGCGCAGAACGTGGTCAAAGCAACTGTGAGAAACGAACAGAAACAAACCGAAAGTAGTATAACTGAAACTTTATTATCAGAAAAAGGTATCTATTACAAAGGTATGCCCTCCCTTATATAGAATGGAGGAGAGAAGAGAGAATACAAATAAGAGATGTGGGACTAAAAATTTACAGGACAAGCGGACTATACAGATCAAACCGCACAGGCCGCGCGGTTAGACAGACGGGCTAACCGCACGGCTACCACCAGAGAGAGAGAGAGACCGCCAGGGGAGACCGCACAGGCCGCGCGGTTAGACAGAAGGGCTAACCGCACGGCTACCACCAGACAGCAACAGCACAGCAACCAAACCGCTGAGGGAGACCGCCAGACCGCGCGGTCTCCAACTCGCCAAGACAGACCGCCCGGTCACACTTCAACACTCCCCCTCAAGCTGGAGCATATATATCGATCATGCCCAGCTTGTCACAAATATGTAGGAACGAGGCGGATACTGGCTTGGTGAAGATGTCAGCCAGCTCTTCCTCAGATGTAACAAATGGAGTGCAAATTTGTTCCTTTAAAATCTCTTCACGAATGAAATGACAATCGACCTCAATGTGCTTGGTTCTTTCATGAAAGACTGGATTTTTGGAGATGTATATAGCAGCCTTATTGTCACAGAACATAGGTAGAGGATGGTTGTAGACCTCTCCTAAATCCAGCATGAGAGCCCGAAGCCACTTTAACTCACAAGTGGTCGATGCCATACTCCGATACTCTGCTTCAGCACTGGACCTGGAGACAACAGACTGCTTCTTGCTCTTCCAGCTTACCAGATTTCCCCCAACAAAAGTGCAGAAACCGGAGGTGGACTTGCGATCCCCTTTGTCATCAGCGTAACTCGCATCTGAGTATGCTTCAACCCTCAGATGACCATTCTTCTGAAAGAGCAATCCTTTCCCAGGGGCTGCTTTGACGTACTCCAAGATCCGCAAGGCGGACTGTAGATGGCACTCCCTGGGTGCTTGCATGAATTGACTCACCTTGCCCACAGCATAGGAAATATCGGGCCTGGTCACGGTGAGGTATATGAGCTTACCAACAAGTCGCCTGTACCGCGTAGTATCTGAAAGAAGAGGCGAATCATCTGTCCAGGTTTTGTCTTCTCCAACAGCCATGGGACACCGGGCAGGTTTAGCCCCAGTCAATCCTGCTTCTTTTAAAAGATCAAGGGCATACTTACGCTGAGAGAGGACTAAGGAGTTGGGCTTCCGAGAGATTTCGATCCCCAAAAAATACTTCGGAGAGCCCATGTCTTTTGTGACTAGATGTTGACGAAGGTGCCGCTTTGTCAAGGCTACCCCTTCCTGATCATCGCCAGTGAGAAGAATGTCATCAACATAAACTGCAAGAACCACCAGTCCCGAGGAGGTTTTGCGAACAAATAGAGAGTGATCAGCAGAGCTGCGCACAAAACCAACGGCCGCCACGATGCCGCTGAACTTGTCAAACCAAGCTCGAGGGCTCTGCCTGAGGCCATAAATTGCCTTCTTCAGCCGGCATACACGTGTCTCCCCCTGAGCAACATACCCAGGAGGTTGCTCCATGTAGACGGCCTCCTGAAGATCACCATAAAGGAAGGCATTCTTGACATCCAGCTGGGAAATCGGCCAATCCTTATTGACCGCCACAGAGAGAAGAACCCGTATAGTGCTGAGACGAGCCACGGGAGAGAAGGTGTCAAAGTAATCAACCCCATAGGTCTGAGTAAAGACCTTAGCAACAAGGCGAGCTTTATAACGGTCCACCGTGCCATCCGGGGCAAATTTCACCACAAAGACCCAGCGACAGCCAACAACATCAGTGCTGAAGGGAGGAGGAACAAGAGTCCAGGTACCCCGCTCTGTTAGGGTGGCCATTTCCTCATCCATGGCCATCTTCCAGTGAGGAATAGCAAGGGCCTCCTGGTAGGAGCGGGGCGTGGCAGTGGCGGAGATAGCTAGAGCAAAGGCCCTGCGAGAAGGGGTAAGACGATCATATGAAACAACAGCAGTAAGAGGATGTTGGGTACACGTCCGCACCCCTTTGCGAAGAGCTATAGGAAGATCCAGGTCAGCAGGTTCCTCGGCATCCGGAGCATCCGTGGCAGAGAGAGCTGGCCCGGGAGTAGAGAGCGACGGCGGCGGAGATGCGGGAGATGGAGGTGGAGAAGAGGGAGAGAGAGGTGGAACAAGAGGAGTGGACGAGGGCGGAGTAGGGGTGAATATCGTAGTGGGAGTCGAGGAAATAAAGGGAACAGCAGGAGAATCAGAGGCTGGGAGAAGAGGAGGGGAGTCATCCGAGAAGTAGGAGGTATTCTCGAAGAAGGTGACGTCAGCAGAAACGAACTGCTTACGAAGGATGGGATCAAAGCAACAATAACCTTTCTGAGTGGTGGAGTACCCCAGAAAGATACATTTGGTGGAGCGAGGAGATAGCTTATCACGAGTGGCAGAAGGGGCATGTACAAAGGCAGTGCATCCAAAGATTTGGAGAGGGAGATGAAACGGCTCCTTGCCCGGATACAAAATGGAGAAAGGGGTTTTTCCGTGGAGAACGGTGGAGGGAATGCGATTGATGAGGTAACAGGCAAGGAGAACAGCATAGCCCCAATAGGAGCGAGGAACATGCATCTGAGTCATCAAGGAGCGAGCGACATCAAGAAGGTGACGGTTTTTGCGTTCTGCCACACCATTTTGTTGTGAAGTATAGACACAACTCGTTTGATGAATAATCCCATTTTGCATGCAGAAGGCAGAAAGGTCATGACTGATATATTCTTTGGCATTATCAGAGCGAAGAACTTTAATGGAAACATCAAACTGAGTTTTGATCATGAGATAGAATGACGTCCATACAGAGAATAATTCGGAGCGATCTTTTAACAGATACACCCACGTACAACGAGAGAAATCATCAATGAATGTGACAAAATATGAACTACCCCGACCAACGGTAAGGGTAGGAGAAGGACCCCAAATATCGGAGTGGATGAGATCGAACGGACGGGTGGATCCACGAATGTGCTTTGGAGGGAAGGAGGAGCGGTGATGCTTGCCAAGCTGACAAGCTTCACAGTTGAGCGGTGGACTTTGTGGAGGAAGATGGGGCAGAAGTTGACGAAGAAGATGAGGAGGAGCATGACCAAGGCGGAGATGCCATTGGAGAAGATCTGTGGAGGTGGAGGAGAAGGTGGAGAAAGCGGAAATGTTGTCCAGAAAGTATAGGCCGCCACTCTCAGTCCCAGTAGCAATCGTCCGTTGGGAGTCCGGATCCTGAAAAGAGCAAGTAGTAGAAGTAAAAGTAACAGAACATTGTAATTGCTTGCATAGAGAGGTAATAGATAATAAGTTGCACGGGAACTTGGGCACGTAGAGAGTATCCTCCAAGCGAAGGGACGGAGTGACATGAACTATCCCCGTCCCATGAACCGATGATGAAGAGCCGTCAGCGAGAGTAACAGGGGGAAACTGACCATGTGTTTCTAGGAGAGAAAAACACTGGGGATTGCCGGTCATATGATTAGTAGCACCGGTGTCGATCAACCATTTTCCTTGAGTAACAACGTGGGCACTACCAGAAGACGGGACCACCGAGGCGAACGGCTCTGAGGAGTATATGGAAGCCATGAAGGGAGGAACAAAAGAACTCGCCTTAGGCCGCCTAAACAAGCCGCGCGGTTAGGAAAGCACACGCCGCGCGACTCAGCAGGAGGTCGCAGTGACTAACAAGCAGGAGCGGCTAAAGGAAGAGCCGCACAGAGGAGAACAAGCCGCGCGACTTAGAGAGAGGTCGCGGGGACAAGAGAGAGAGCGGCAAAGAAAGAAGGGCAAAGAGGCCGCCTAAACAAGGAAGAACTTGCGCGAACAGAGAGAAAACGCAGCGGTAAGAAGAAAGAGATCTGCTGCGCAAACAACAGGAAGCCACGCGGTTAGGAAACTATCCGCGCGGATAGGAAGAAGAAGTTCTGCAGCGGTCACGATGTCAGACACCAGCGGCCAGAAAAACCACGACCAAGCCGCAGAAGCAAACAGAGGGAGAGAAGTCGGGCGGCTAGCAGACAGACCGCGCGAACAGAAGGGGAGGATATCGGGAGGCAAAAGGCGAACAAGGCAAAAAGGGCCGCGGAGACAGGTCGCGGCGACTAGAAAGGAGAGGGAGGAAGCGGCGACTAGAACAGGTCGCAAGAAAGAAGCAAGCAACAGAAACAGGCCGCGCGAACAGGGCGCGAGAGGAAGGGGCAAGCCGTGCGGACAGGACGCAAGCCGCGAGAACAGGAGGAGAAGGTCGCTGCCTCTGATACCATGTAAGAAACGAACAGAAACAAACCGAAAGTAGTATAACTGAAACTTTATTATCAGAAAAAGGTATCTATTACAAAGGTATGCCCTCCCTTATATAGAATGGAGGAGAGAAGAGAGAATACAAATAAGAGATGTGGGACTAAAAATTTACAGGACAAGCGGACTATACAGATCAAACCGCACAGGCCGCGCGGTTAGACAGACGGGCTAACCGCACGGCTACCACCAGAGAGAGAGAGAGACCGCCAGGGGAGACCGCACAGGCCGCGCGGTTAGACAGAAGGGCTAACCGCACGGCTACCACCAGACAGCAACAGCACAGCAACCAAACCGCTGAGGGAGACCGCCAGACCGCGCGGTCTCCAACTCGCCAAGACAGACCGCCCGGTCACACTTCAACAGCAACAATAGCCTTTTTGAGTGGTTGAGTATCCCAAAAAGACACATTTTGTGGAACGGGGGGAAAGCTTGTCACGGGTAGCAGATGAAGCATGCACAAAGGCCGTACACCCAAAGATACGGAGAGGAAGAGGAAAGGGTTCCTTGCCCGGGTAGAGAATGGAGAAGGGGGTCTTGACGTGAAGAACCGAAGAGGGAAGGCGATTGATGAGATAGCAGGCAAGAAGAACAGCATAGCCCCGGTAGGAGCGAGGCACCTGCATCTGCGTCATTAGAGAGCGAGCGATATCGAGGAGATGATGGTTTTTACGCTCCGCCACCCCATTTTGCTGGGAGGTGTAAACACAGCTGGTCTGATGAATAAGACCATGTTGCATACAAAAAGACGAAAACTCATGACTGAGATATTCTTTAGCATTATCAGAGCATAGCACTTTAATAGAAATAGCAAACTGAGTTTTAATCATATTGTAAAAGGATTTCCATACAGAGAATAGTTCAGAGCGATCTTTTAATAGATACACCCAGGTACATCTTGAGAAATCTCCAATAAAATTTACAAAGTAAGAACTACCCCGACCAACGGTGAGAGTAGGAGTAGGACCCCAGACATCAGAATGAATGAGATCAAAAGGCCGGGAGAAACCACGGCCTTGCTTTGGCGGGAAGGTTGAGCGGTGATGTTTGCCAAGCTGACACGCATCACAGTTGAGCGGAGGACTGGTCTGAGGTAAGTGGGGAAGAAGCTGATGAAGAATTCGAGGGGGAGGATGTCCAAGGCGAAGATGCCATTGAAGCAGATCAATAGACGAGGAAGAGAAGGCGGACAGAGCGGAAACATTGTCGAGGAAGTAGAGGTCGCCGCTCTCAGTCCCAGTAGCAATCGTCCGTTGGGTTCTCGGGTCCTGAAAACAACAAGAAGTAGGAGTAAATAGAACAGAGCACTGAAGTTGCTTGCATAAAGTAGTAACTGAGAGCAAATTGCAAGGGAACTTCGGGACATAGAGAGTGTCCGTTAAGCGAAGCGACGAGGTGACTTGAACCATGCCCGTCCAGTGAACCGGGGAAGGCGAACCATCCGCAACAAGAATCGGGGGTAACCGATCATGCGTCTCTAGGAGAGAGAAGCAGTGAGGGTTGCCGGTCATGTGATTTGTAGCACCAGAGTCAATCAGCCATTTACCTTGGGTAACGACGTGTGCACTACCTGAGGTCGTGGCCACAGAAGCAGAAGGCCGAGAGGAGGCGGAGGTTGAGGAAGAAGTATCACCGGAGGGACGAAGATGAGGATGTTTCTGCCTGCAACGGTCAACAGAGTGGCCGGTACGACCACAGTGAGATCAGAGGAACCTTGACGGACCGCGCGTGCCAGACTGGCTGCGGCCACTATTGCCACCCCGCTGAACTTGGTGAGCATAGGAGTCCTGTAGAGGAGGGGATGATAACAGAGGATGTTGGATCAGTGAAGTAACAGCGGCGATGCGAGCCGCGGTGGCATCCAAGGTGGGAGACTCTGCTTCACCCAAGATCTGCTGGCGGATCATATCAAACGACTCAGGGAGCCGTAGAAGATAACAAACAACCAGGAGTTCCTGGAAGTGTTTGTGCTGCTCGGCCAAGTACGCGGAGAAAGAGCGATTTTGGAGGATTTCGGCGCCAAGAGCCTGAACTTGCTGATAAGCCGTAGCCGGAGACATGGAAGGGCGAGCGAAGAGATCCGCATAGAGAGTATAAATGCGGGATGTCTGGGCCCCCTTTGAGTAGAGAGCAGCAAGGTGAAGCCACGCGGTCTTGACCGTCTCATCATGGCGTATGACAGGAAGACATTCATCAGAGAGGCTGTTAGCCAACCACATGCGGACAAGCGCATCACTGGCATCCCAGTCATCAAATTCAGCATAGTCTGGAGGAGGAGGGTCATCAGTGAGGTGATGACGTTTGCGCTGAGAGTGAAGAAGAAAGGTGAAAGAAACGCTCCAATCCGGATAGTTGGAGCCAACAAGTTTAGAATCCATGCCAAGGTTGCCAGAGAGAGTAGGATGCGGCGCCGGAGTGGCGATAGTGGAGGTTTCAGAAAGGGCCATAGGAGAAATCAGCGAGAAGCCGCGCAGTTAGAATACAAGCTACACGAATAGGAAGAAGAAGAGCTACGACGGTCACGATGTCAGACACCTGCGGCCAGAGAAACCATGACCAAGCCGCAGATCCAAGCAGGGAAAGAAGTCGAGCGGCTAGAAGATAGACCGCGCGAACAGAAGGAAGGAACAAACAAGGCGAAAAAGGCAGCAGGTCGCGGCGAACAAAGTGACAGGTCGCTGCGACTGAAAGGCAGGAAAAAGGAGGTCGCGCGGATAGGGCGCAAGCAGGCGGAAGAGACAAGCCACGAGAACAGTCGTGAGAGGAAGGGGCAAGCCGCGCGGACAGGGCGCAAGCAAGTGGAATAGACAAACCGTGAGAATAGGTCGCGAGAAGAAGAGGCAAGCCGCGCGGATAGGACGCACAGAATCAGGAGGAGAAGATCAACCTCGCTCTGATACCATGTGAAAAGTAGCGAACAAACGACTAGAAAACAAGCCGAAACTTTGAATAATTGAAATTTTATTATCCAAAAAAGATATCATTTACAAAGGTATGGCCTCCCTTTTATAGAATGGAGGAGAGATGATAGAGTACAAACTAACAATGTGGGACTAAAGCTATACAACAGGTCTGGTCGGCTAGAATAACTGACCGGAACAGGCCGCGTGGTTAGACTATCTACTAACCGCTCGGCAATACCAAAAACAGGAGAGAGATGCGGTAGGAGACCGCCCGGTTTCTAACCCGCCATGCTCAAACCGCCAGACCGCCCGGTCGACAACCCGCCATGCTCAACTGCCAGGCCGCTCGGTCTACAACCCGCCATGCTCAAACTGCCAGACCGCCCGGTCTCATACTTCGACACTCCCTCAGCAAGAAATCTAGCCATATCCTAGTTCCTCTTGGAAATAGTGTGTTGACAGCTCCACCTCAGCCTTTGCATCCAGCTCCTCCTAAAAAATGGTATCATCACCAACATCGTCTGCATCATCAGCATCATCAACATCATCAACATCATCATCACCACCATCAACATCAGCATCAGCATCCACATCCTCTTGAATAATATCACCAACCTTGGCAGCACTGTCATCAAGAACAACTGTTTTTGTTATCACTCTCTCTGTAGTTACTTGAACTGGCTCAGAAGAGATGGGAACATCTTCAACAATCCCAAAAGGAAGTGTCTCCCCCTCAGCAACTACACTAGAGCTCTTAGGTGCATCATAGGCAGTTGGAGATGGAATTCTTTCCTCATTAAGAAATTCCTCTTCCTCTACTACATCTCTTATCCCACCTTATCTGGAAATCCTCCTCTCCCATATGCTAAAGATGGATGAGTCAATCTTCTTCAAGTGATGAATTGGCACTCCAGATGACATATCAAAATGATTTCTATCCATTTGGTTCTGGTAAAGTGTGAGAATCCTTCCAAACTTTGGTGCAATCAAATATTTCTTGATTTTCTCAAAGAGGACCACTCCCCAATCAATTTTATTCCTACAAATCACAGCAGCCAGGAGTTTGAACATTTCACCAGAAACATAATCATGGCACCTAACTTTGCATAATAGGACCTTTCCTATGATATCTGGTAACAACTTTCCTTCCTCATTCATCCCTTTCCGTCTAATTGAGGTAGTTCTTCTTGGCAAACCACAAAAAAGAAGTGCTCTATGAAGATCTGTCTCTTCCAATAAATCTTCCACCTAAACATACAATAGATGTAAGTACCTATTCAAACGACTAGCCTTCACTTTAACAGAGGAATTTCTCACTTTTCTCTTGATCACCGTGCCTTCACGTCAAAGTTTTGCATTTTGATATAAATCTTGGGTATCTCTGTTCAAAACTCAGCAAGGATGTTCCAGAAGAAAAGTTAAGCCTGTTATCTCAAGCATCAAAATGACATTCCTGAATTCATCAAAAGTTGTAGCAAATCCTGTACCCACTAGTTCACCACCCACCTGAAGAATTCTACTGCCTCTTGGTTCCATATCTGAGAATTGAACAAGAACTGACAGAGAGAAGGATGAGAAATTCCGGAAATGACAAACGAAGACTTACCGGAGACGTAGTCATTGAGAACTGCCGGGATGGAGAATATGATGACGTTCTTCTGCACTGACGGAAGATGAATCGATAGGATGTCTCGAGAATTCTGTACAAAGTGTGTGAAAAATGAATGCCCCTAAGTCCTATTTATATATTATTAAGATTTTGAAGAGAGGCGCGTATCTTTTTCGGAATTGACTTTTTTGATCCAGTAATTTAGACATAGTAAAAACAAATTTGGCTTTCACAGATTCGTCGAAATGTCTCGAGAAAGCCTGATAAATTCGTCAAAATGACTTATGAAGACTGAGATAATTCATCAAAATGACTCGTGAAGAAGTTCTGATTTCACGAAAAGTCTCGACAAATTCATCGAAATTACACGAGTATACTTGAAGAATTTTCCTTGTGATTTTTGAGATGATGAATTTCTATACTTGGACTGATTTTTGGGCTTTCATGACTCCTTGTTAAGCATACCAAGTCCCATTTTGAAGAAGGAGAGCTTGACCTCTTCTAGCAGCTTCGTGAATATGTCAACAACTTGGTTATCCGTCAGGACATAACTGATATTGATATCCTTGTTCTCCACGTGCTCCCAGATGAAATGATACCTTATCTCGATGTTTTTTGTCCGGTTGTGAAAGACTGAATTGTGAGCAATTGTGATGGTACTAAATGAGTCACAAAACATCGGAATCTCCTTCAACTTTAGGTTGTAGTCTTCAAGCTGATTCTTTATCCATAGAAGCAGTGCACAATAACTGCCAGCATAGATATATTCTGACTCAGTAATTGAGATTGTGACACAAATATGCTTCTTACTGCTCCATGAAATAAGGCTTCTTCCTAGGAACTGACATGTCCCAGAAGTGTTTTTCCTATCATCCCTGCTTCCTGAAAGTCGGCATCTGAAAAATCCAATTAGTTTGTAGTCATTACTCCTTGGGTACCATAAGCCTAGATTTGGTGTACTTTTAAGGCATCTCAAAATCCTCTTTGTAGTGGCATAATGAGATTCCTTAGAGTTCACCTGAAACCTAGTGCATACATATGTTGAAAACATTATGTCTGGTCTATTGGCAGTAAGGTTGAGCAAGGATCCATTTATGCTTATGTACTTATTTTCATCAAAAGGTTTCCCTTTCTCATCCTTATCTAGAGTCATAATTGAACCCATTGGAGTCCTCATAGTGGTTGCGTTCTCTATTTTGAATTTCTTAATTAAATCTTTGGTGAACTTTGTTTGAGAGATGAAAATTCCATCTTAAGATTGCTTCACACGAAATCCTAAGAAATACTTCAGCTCTCCCATACTGCTAATTTCAAACTTCCCTTACATCAAGTTAGAAAACTTTTTGCAAAGGTTGTCATCTGTAGATCCAAAGATAATGTCTTCAATATAGATTTACACCATCAAAATCTTGCCTTTAACTTCCCTAAGAAATAATGTCTTATCTATCTTTTCCCTTGTGAACTTGTTCTTAAGAGGAAAGCTAGATAGCATCTCATACCAAGCTCTAGGAGCTTGTTTAAGACTATATAAAGATTTATGAAGGAAATAAAGATAATCAGAAAACGATGAATTAAAAAAACCTAGGGGTTATTCCACATATACTTCTTTCGTTAGATTACCATTAAGTAATGTTGACTTCACGTCCATTTGATAAACCTTGAACCCTTTATGAGCAGCATATGTGAGGAATAACCTGATCGCTTCGAGTCTGGCCACTGGAGCAAATGTTTGATCAAAGTTGATCCCTTCTTCTTGTCTGTACCCTTGGTCTACAAGTCTACCTTTGTTCTTTATAATTACACAATTTTCATCCAACTTGTTTCTGAAGACCCATTTCGTCCCTATCATATTGTGTCCTTTGGGTCTTGGTACTAGCTCCCAAACTTTGCACCTTTTGACTTAATTGAGCTCATCTTCCATTGCAATGATCCATGAAGCATCTCTATTTGCGAGAGAAAACTTAAGTGCAGAATTTCGTTAGTTGTACCTCTTCTTGTTCTTACTCCATCATGAGGCTCTCCAATGATCTGATCAGCTTGATGATCTCTTAAGTGTCTGATCACTAGATTCCTCGCATCCTTTATGCCACCAGGAGGATCTACTACTTCTGGTGCATCTTCTTCAATTTGACGGAGCTCTTCATCTTGAAGTTCTTCTTCCACCAGGCTTGGAGTGTTTACTTTGATTGTGCTTGGAGCATCTTCCTTTCTATTTTCTTCCAAGCTGAGATCTTTTAACCTTGTACCTGCATCTTCAATAAATACACTTGAGGAGATTCTATGAAGCATGCTCGTCACATCAAATACAACGTTAAAAGTTTCTTCTACCACCAGGGTTTTCGAATTGAAAATATTATAAGCTTTACTATGGATACTATAGCTTACGAAATTACCTTCAAAATATTTTTTCACTAAACTTAGTTTTGTAATATTTCCCATTATTAAGTACAAAGCATTTGCTGTCAAAAATTCTAAAATATGACACAGTTAGTTTTTTTGCCCTTCAATAGCTCATATAGTGTCTTACAGTGGTTCTTGTTTATGAGTGCTCTGTTTTGTATGTGAAAAGAAGTGTTCACAGCCTCGCCTAGAAATACTCTGTAACACCCCAAAAATCTTAAACTCCCAATATGGGGTCAGGCTGGGTGACACGGCCTGGGACACGGGCGTGTCCCAGGGCGTGTCCAGAATACACGGCCTGGGACACGGGCGTGTCCCAGGGCGTGTTCTTCTCGGGAGGCATTGAGTGTGGTTTTGGTCTCGAGAAGGCGTTGAGTGGCGTTGAGTGAGGCACACGGCCGGGGACACGGACGTGTCCTAGGGCGTGTCCCTGTTCGGGCTTCTCGAGAAGGCATTGAGTGGCGTTGAGTGTGGTGAGGCGTTGAGTGGGCACACGGCCTAGAACACGGGCATGTCCCAAGCCGTGTCCTTCTCTCAACGCCATGCTATCGACACTCAATGCCATGCTATCGACACTCAATGCCATGTCGAGTGTAGTACATGGCCTGTGACATGGGTGTGTCACAGGGGCATTTTGGAACACGGCCAAGGACACGGGCGTATGCCTTAGCTGTGTTGTTATCGGGTGGTTTTGATCCTGTGTTGAAAGGATGACACGGCCAGTACACGACCGTGTACTGGTTGACACGGGCGTGTCATGGCTGACATGGGCGTGTTATAACCCGTGTTCTGATCGGGCTTGAGTCGGTTGTGTACCGCCTTAGAGTACACGGCCTGTGACACGGGCGTGTCACAGGCCGTGTCAGCTGAAAATTTAGACTTTTCAGTCTATTTCTGGCAGTTCAATCTCCTCTTCCTGGATCCAATGGCCTAGGACTTTTCCAACTGAGTTTATCTCCTGAATTGGGTGAAGATATCCTTCTTCACTTATACACTTTCTCTCTCTTAAGAGCTAAGAGAAGAAGAAGAGCTCAGAGGAAGAAGAGGGAAAGATCCGGCCACTACGGGAGCGTTAGAGTGTTGTTTGAGGATCTGAGGCCCGCTTGGTGGAGGCAAGAGCACTGTGATTCTGTCTACCCGCTCAGATTTTTATGGCTCCCAAGAGATCGTCAAGGGTAACGATCTTCCTTCCTTGGACAAGTGAAGTGCTTCTTTATGCATGGCATGGGATCCTCCACCAAAGAGTGGAATTATGTATGATCCCCGTGGGTTGATAGTAACTATCCCCACTTTAGTCTGCATTTAGACCCAGAAATGTGTAGTACGGGATATGCATACTGTGTGAAGCCCATCTAGACAGGTTGGTCTAGATTGGTGATGTTGCATATTGCGCACCGGAGAAGATTCCGCGTATAAACTTATGAATTGTGGAGTCACTGGGTTATACCTATGAAAATACCTATATAAACTTGTGAATTGTGGAGTCACTGGGTTATACTTATTAAGCAAAGAGAAACTTGTAAGGTCATAAGGCCAAATGTTTTGGTGTGTATATGACATTCCTACTCTGGTTATATATATAAAGGCACTTTATATATTGTGGACATTCCTGGATGAGTTCTTTTAACGTTAAAACCTTCCGCTAGAATGCTCTCTGTTAGGATGTGATAATGTTATTGATATTAACCTGTGACTTCACCTTCTGTTTGGGGTATATGGTGTGGGGCCCCGACCGGAGCTTCTCTAATATGCTATGTGACGGAGGGAGGTGTTACATTTTGGTATCAGAGCGCTTTCGGTCTTCCGCTTTCGAATTCGTGGTCGAATTCTTTGGTGGGGTGGCGAGCACGTGTCTGTGCGACCTGCTTTTACACTTTTGAACTCTGGAATGTCCATTAAGGAATGTAATCACCCTTATTTGGGGAACCTGCGCATTCCTATTTTGTTCTTTTGTTGGGGTAAGATCGCTAATATGTGTATCTTGTCCACCTATAGGTGACTCGTAGTGGTTCTGGGCAGTCTGAGCCCCAGCAATCTGCTGAGAGTACGACACCAGCTGAGGTGCCGACACCTCCTCCTTCTACAGAAACTATTCTGTTAGTTGCTGAGGCCCTATTTGCAATGTTCCAAACACAGCCTGTTGGGCAAGCACAGCCGGCAGTGATGCTAGAACGGGTGGCAGTGAGGCCAGAACCTGTTGCAATGGCGGACCCTCAAGCGGTGGAACGACAATTAAAGCACTTTATGAGCTTTAATCCACCTACGTTTACGGGAGAGGGATCCCCAACGCAGGCTGAAGATTGGCTATCGCGCATCAAGCGTATCTTGACGGCGATTGGGACGGAGGAAACTCAGAAGTATATCTTGGCTACCTTCATGCTAGAAGGAGAGGCTCGGTTATGGTGGGATGAGATTGAGTTACACCACTTGGCGGGCAGGCATCTGTCTCAGGTATCTATGGAGGAATTTTCTCGCATGTTTTTGGCAAAGCATTTGCCAGCCACGCAACGCATTGCTATGGAAAATGAGTTTCAAAGGTTAACGCAAGGGAAGAAAAGTGTGGATGCCTACTTGCATGAGTTCACTAGATTGGGACGATATGCGGGATCAATCTTTGCAGATGATCAAAGGAAAACAAATCGATTTTATGAAGGTCTACGGGACGAGCTGAGATTTTTACTCTCAAGTTCAGTGACCCAGGGGTTTCAAGCTTTGGTTGATACTGCTCGTGCATTGGACAAGGACATGAAGTGGGTGCAAAGTAAAAAGGACTTGGCTGTAACGAAGCCCGAGTTCAAAATACCCCATCCTGGAAAGTCTTATTACCAAAAGAAGTGGGGCAAAAGGCCAAAGCCTTCTGGGCAAGCTTCGATAACAGTTACGTCTGGGGCAAGTTCACGGCAGGAGCCCCGTACCTGTTATACTTGTGGAAAGGTGGGGCATATAGCATGTGATTGTCGAAATGTCCAACATAAAGGGGAAAAGAAGACGAGCACATCATATGCGGAGAAGGGTAAAGCAGTGGTAGAGTCCTCTACATCCCAAGCACAGCCCAGGGTCTATAATCTTGGCTTTCAGGAGGCAATAAAGCAGAGTGACGTCGTCACTGGTACGAGTTACTTTATTGCTTATTGTATGTCTTCTCCATGCTTGATATGTATATTGGTGTGTGTGTGATGTGTGTGTTACAGGCTTTGTCCTAATTTTGAACAACCCGACGAGAGCACTGTTTGACACGGGTGCTTCACATTCCTTTCTGTGCAAAGACTTCGTGGCTCGAATTGGAGTACCGAGTCATGGGGTAGTGGATAGGGTAAAGGTATTGTTACCTAATGGGTTTATAATGCTCACGGAACAAGTATGCGATGCGGTGGTGCATATAGGGAGTTGGGATTTTGGTCTAAGAGCTTCAGTATTACTGATATCCGAGTTTGATGTGATCTTTGACATGGACTGGCTCTCAGAGCAACGTGCCTTTATTGATTGCAACTGCAAAGAGATTTTACTGGGCCAGGATTCCGAGCTTGAGACTAAGTTTGCTAGTATGCGAGGAGTAGGCGGGATTTTGATATCCGCTCTCCAAGTCGTCTATGCTGTGCAGAAAGGCGCGGAGTTATTCTTCACGCTTATTCAGGCCATTTAGCCAAAGGCCAGTATGTATGAGGTGCCAATTGTATCGGAATTTACTGAAGTTTTCCCAAAGGATCTTCCTCGGTTACCTCCCAGAGGGAGATCGACTTCTCTATTGAGTTGGTACCAGGTGCGAAGCCTGTGGCCCGCTCACCATATCGCGTAGCACCAAAGGAAATGGCAGAGTTGAAGGTACAGTTACAAGAATGGTTGGAACAAGGATTTATACGCCCAAGTATGTCCCCTTGAAGCACGCCTGTTTTATTTGTGAAGAAGAAAGACGGTAGTCTACGATTGTGCATTGACTATCGTGAGTTAAATAAGTTGACTGAGAAAAACAAGTATCTGATACCACGGATAGATGACTTGTTTGATCAACTGGCAGGATCAACCGTCTATTCCAAATTGGATTTGAAATCGGGTTATTATCAATTGAGGATTAGAGAATGTGATATCCCTAAGACAGCAATTGGAACGTGATATGGGCATTATGAGTTTACAGTAATGCCTTTTGGGTTATGTAATGCGCCATCAGTATTCATGGATTTGATGCATCGAATATTCCGTGAGTACTTAGATCTCTTTGTGATCATGTTCATTGATGACATCTTAGTGTACTCACAGTCAGAAGATGATCTTGCAACGCATTTATGGTTGGTGTTGCATACCATGCGGAGGAATCAGCTCTATGTTAAATTCTCAAAGTGTGAGTTTTGGCTGTCGTCGGTGGCTTTTCTTGGTCACGTGGTAAGTGGGGAGGGTATAGCAGTGGATCCGGCAAAGGTTAGTGCCATCCGCGAATGACCAACTTTATCTTCAGTGGCTGAGGTTAGGATCTTCCTTGGTCTGGCAGGCTACTATAGAAGATTTGTAAAGAATTTCTTACGGAACGCTTTGCCTCTGACCATGTTTACGAGAAAAGAGCAGAAGTTTGTTTGGACACCGAAGTGTGAACAAGCTTTTGGAGAGCTGAAGATTCGTTTGACCACGACGCCCGTGTTGACATCACCATGTGGAACATATGGCTATTAAATTTATAGTGATGCATCTGGGAGCGGGCTTAGGCTACGTTCTTCTGCAATTTGTCAAGGTAATTACTTATGGCTCACGCCAATTGAAAGTGCACGAACGAAATTACCCCGTACACGATTTAGAGTTGGCGGCGGTGATTTTTGCGCTAAAATTGTGGCGGCACTATCTTTATGGCGTAAAGGTGGATATTTATACAGACCATAAGAGCCTAAAGTGTCTATTAGACCAGAAAGAGTTGAATATACGACAACGGAGGTGGATGGAGTTTCTCGGAGACTACACCTTTGATATCCATTATACTCTCGGAAAGGGAAATGTGGTCGCGGATGCTTTGAGTTGGAGGGCTCCAATGCAGATCCATGATGAACGTCTAATCCAGGAGTTGGAAGCGTTGGAGATATCTTGTGTTGACAAGAATACCGCAACCGAAGCATGTTTGAACTGGACTGAAGTACAGTATGACCTTACGGACAGAGTTCGGCGGGCAACTGAGCTTGATGAAAGTCTCCAACGCTATGCAAAAGATGGGCCAGATGGCCGTTTTGCCTGGGATGACGGACTATTATGCAAGGATGGTCATTTGTGCATCCCAAGTTCGGGCAAAATTAAGAGATGAACTGATGTATGAGGCTCATTTTGCCAAATACTCAATTCATCCAGGGAGCACAAAGATGTTTAAAGAAATGAAAAAGTTATTTTGGCGGCCAGGACTAAAGAAAGACATAGCCCGTTATGTGGCGAAATGTCAGACTTGTGCATTAGTTAAGGTAGAATGTCAAAAGCCTGAGGGTTTCCTAAAGTCATTACCTATTCTGGTATGGAAGTTTGATGACATTTCAATGGATTTTGTTCATGGATTGCCAAAATCTCAACGCGAGAATGATTCAATTTGGGTAATTGTAGACCGGTTGACAAAAGTGGCGCACTTCCTACCGAATAAAAGAGATGATTATGTGGAAACTTTGGCAAAAATCTATGTGGAGCAGGTTGTTCGGCTGCACGGTGTTCCCCGGAGCATCGTCAGTTATCGTGATGGGCGATTCACATCGAATGATTGGAGGCTAATCCATCAGATGTTGGGTACAAAGCTAACGTTCAATACGACCTTTCATCCCCAAATGGATGGCCAAACTGAACGGACCAATATAACAATGGACTCCCTAGACTTCGGTAAGAGATGGGAAGATCATTTCTTTTTGGTGGAGTTCGCCTATAATAACAGTTACCAAGCAAGCATAGGTATGACACCATTTGAAGCTTTGTATGGACGTAAGTGCCGCACACCGTTAGCTTGGGCGGAGACAGGAGATTCCAAGCATTTCTGTCGAAAGGAAATCGAAGAAGCTACTTCCATCATACGCTCTATTCGGGATAGACTGCTAATAGCTCAAGATCGACAAGCAAAATACTACAACGCCAAGCACCGGAACATCGAGTTTGCGGTGGGCGATTGGGTATATTTGAAAATCAAACCCTTCAAAGGTGTGTCCAAGATTCGACGGTTGAAAAAGCTAAGACCGAGATATCTTGGTCCGTTTGAAGTGGTGGAGCGAGTCAGGGAAGCGGCTTATTGGCTAGCCCTTTTAGCTGAGCTAAGTGGACTGCATGAGGTGTTTCACGTCTCAGTGCTTCGGAAATCTGTCAAAATTCCAGCACAAGTGATAGAGAATAATCAGGTACTAGTTGAGTATGGGCTAACAACGAAGGTGCCACCCATTCAGATTGAAGACAGAGCCGAGCAGCAGTTGCGGAACAAAACAGTCGGGATGGTTAAAGTCCGGTGGGACAATTGTGGGTGTGATGAGCTCACTTGGGAGCGAGAGCAGACCATGCGAGAGAACTTTCCCGAGTTGTTTGTTTAAACTTGTACTCGTGCATCTAAGTATGTACCTTGTTACATTTGACATCGGTAAGGTTTTCTGGAGTTTCTTGTTGTACCTAAATTTTAGGACGAAATTTTTGTTAAGGAGGGGAGGGTTGTAACACCCCAAAAATCTTAAACTCCCAATATAGGGTCAGTATGGGTGACATGGCCTGGGACACGAGCGTGTCCCAGGGTGTGTCCAATGTACATGGCCTGGGACACGGGCGTGTCCCAGGGCATGTTCTTCTCGGGAGGCGTTGAGTGTGGTTTTGGTCTCGAGAAGGCGTTGAGTGTCGTTGAGTGAGGCACACGGCCGGGGACACGGGCGTGTCCTAGGGCGTGACCTGTTCGGGCTTCTCGAGAATGCGTTGAGTGTGCTGAGGCATTGAGTGGGCACACGGCCTGGAACACAGGCGTGTCCCAAGCCGTGTCCTTCTCTCAATGCCATGCTCTCGACACTCAATGCGATGCTCTCGGCACTCAACGCCATGTTGAGTGTAGTACACGGCCTGTGACACGGGCGTGTCATAGGGGCGTGTTTGGCACACGGCCAAGGACACGGGCATGTGCCTTAGCTGTGTTGTTCTCGGGTGGTTTTGAACCTGTGTTGAAAGGATGACACAGCCAGTCACACGGTCATGTACTGGTTGACACGGGCATGTCATGGCTGACACGGGCGTGTCATGGCTGACACGGGCGTGTTATAACTTGTTTTCTGATCGGGCTTGAGTCGGTAGTGTACCGCCTTAGAGTACACGGCCTGTGACACGAGCATATCACAGGTCGTGTCAGCTGAAAATTTAGACTTTTCAGTCTTTTTCTGGCCGTTCAATCTCCTCTTTCTGGATCCAATGGCCTAGGGCTTTTCCAACTGAGTTTATCTCCTGGATTGGGTGAAGATATCCTTCTTCACTTATACACGTTTTCTCTCTTAAGAGCTAAGAGAAGAAGAAGATCTAGGAGGAAGAAGAGGGAAAGATCCGGCCACTGCGGGAGCGTTAGAGTGTTGTTTGAGGATCTGAGGCCAGCTTGGTGGAGGCAAGAGCACTGCGATTCTGTCTAATGGCTCAGATTTTCATGGCTCCCAAGAGATCGTCAAGGGTAACGATCTTCCTTCATTGGACAAGTGAAGTGCTTCTTTATGCATGGCATGGGATCCTCCACCAAAGAGTGGAAGTATGTATGATCCCCGTGGGTTGATAGTCACTATCCCCACTTGAGTCTGCATTTAGACCCAGAAATGTGTAGTACGGGATAAGCATACCGTGTGAAGCCCATCAAGACAGGTTGGTCTGGATTAGTGATGTTGCATATTGCGCACCGGAGAAGACTCCACGTATAAACTTGTGAATTGTGGAGTCACTGGGTTATACATGTGAAAGAGAGTATCAGGAAGTACTAGGATGTGGAATTCCAGGAAAATACCCTTGTGTTGCTATTGCTTGTGCTTCGGCCAGTCCTTAGTGGACAATCCCTTGGAGGATAGTGTGGCCATTGTGATGCCAGTCCTTGGTGGATAGTATGGCCGTTGTGAAGCCAGTCCTTGATGGACTTGTGGCTGAGCTGCATGCTCTTGTAGGCTTCGTGCCAAACAGGAAAGGTGAAACCAACCAGCGCCTTTTTATGTGCCGCAAGTAGGCAGTACACGATGATGACAAAAGCGACTTGAGCAACGGGGGGGGGGGGGGGGGGGGATGATCCGTATCTACGTTATGTCAACTGTACATGAAAGTGTCAAGACATTGAACTTTCGTCAGTGCCATAATGAGAGTCTTAGGCCTGCGCGCCATGAAGACTAATGCTCAAAAATGCCGTGTAAGCGGGGTGGGACCCTCGTAACCGGTACACCAAGAATGTGCCCTGAGTGCACGGATCGTTGGACCGTGTGGCCAACGGTTGGGATGGATGGAATTGTGCGTAGGAGCACAATATGTGTGATATATCTATCATGAATTGTTATGCATGTAGGGAAGGATTGCTACTGCCCCAAATAGGGGTAAGATTGTTATAATTTGGTCAGCGAAAATGCTGACCGTTGCCTTATTTCCCACTGGTCGGGTGGATTGTCTCCATGCAGGTGCTGAAGGGCCAAGCAGAAATAAGGGATGAAGTCCCTGCTATTGCTGTTATTACTATCGCCACTGCTAGCCCTCGAAGGCTAATTTTCATAATGCTGCATGAGTTTATGTTTTGCTAATGTGTGGCCGGCCTGCGTGCCGAAGTTTGTAATCCACACTTGTTAAGCAAAGAGAAACTTGTAAGGTCATAAGGCCAAACGTTTTGGTGTGTATATGACATTCCTACTCTGGTTATATATATATAAAGGCGCTTTATATATTGTGGACATTCCTGGATAAGTTCTTTTAACGTTAAAACCTTCCGCTAGAATGCTCTGTGTTAGGATGCGATAATGTTATTGATATTAACCTGTGACTTCGCCTTCTGTTTGTGGTATATGGTGTGGGGCCCCGGCCGGACCTTCTCTAATATGCCATGTGACGGAGGGAGGTGTTACATACTCTGGTAAAGAAGTGTCATTCAAAATAGTTCTGCATGCCTTTATGAGAAATCTATTCTTTCTCTCAGTGACTCCATTTTACTGTGGAGTGCGAGGAGAGGAAAACTCATGAAAGATACCTAGAATTTCACAGAATTTTATCATGGCACCAGATTTAGATTCTATTCCACGATCACTTCTGATTTTGACGACGGAGAAGTTCAATTCATTCTGAATTTGCCTAACAAAATTAATGGAGTCATATGCATCTGACTTGTGTTTCAGAAAGAATACCCATACAAACTGTGAGTAATCATCAATGATAACCAATGTGTAAGCTTTACCTTCTAAAGTACAAACTTGCAAGGGATCAAATAAGTTCATATGGAGCAGATATAAATATTTGGTAGAATCTTTGCCAATGAGCTCTTAAAGGTAGCCCTTGTCTGCTTGCCAATTTGGCATGAGTGACAAGGTCTCTCTTTAACACAGTTAATAGTAGGAGCATCACACACTAAGTTGTGAGAAAATAACATATTAATAGTTTTGAAATTAATATGTGCTAATCTCTTGTGTCATTTGTCACAAAGAGACGCACTATCTTTTACTAAAAAACACACTGATATAGAAGAGTCTAAACAAAAATATTTCTACTCTGAGTGCCTGTTAAGATAGTTTTTGAGCTATCAGATGACTTTATCAGGCACTTATCCTTGTAGAACTCTACCATATAGCCTTTATCAAATAGTTGACTTATGTTAATGAGATTATATTGTAATCCCTTAACATACGCCGTGTTTGTTAAAGAGACTATACTGTTAGTAATTATACCATAATTCCCCTGTCTGAACCTCAAAAAATAACTTTTGGGCCGTCCTCAACTGGGGTATACTCTTGAAGTAGGCTTCTTCTCCCAGTCATGTGCCTAGAGTATCCGCTGTACAAATACCAAATAGGGGTTTTGTTGGCTTTAAACATACCTGCATTTACAAACTATTTTCCCTTAAGAACCCAAACAGTTTTGGGTCCTTGGTTCTGAGTTAGCTTGACACCACTGGGGGTGTTTGTTGGGTCAATTGATCCCAATGTCCTAGATTTGTAAGAAGTCAAACAAGTCAATGGTACACACCTAGTTGTATTTGATGCATGTTCAAGCTCATGCATGCAGATGGTTACTTGTCCCACGGATTGGACAAATGGAATCAAAGAAGGATGCTAGAAAGACAGGAATCTATCAAAGTCCACAGGCATCGGGTGAAGCAAGCTCACTCAATGCCAGATGTCTAAGGAAGAAAGCTGGAAAGAGATATTCGACGAAGTCTACAGGCGTTGAGTGAAGTCAGTTCACTCAACGCCAGATGTCAAGAAGAGCTGTTGACAAAGGCAAAATTCTAGTTAAGTCAAGATGCGTTGAGTGAGGACAGCTCACTCAATGCTAGATAAGTAGAAGCGTCGAGTAAAGACCAGTCAGGCAAAGCCTTTGCCTTGATAGTGAAGAAAAGTGTCTAAGTCCACAGGCGTTGAGTGAAGCCAATTCACTCAACGCCATACAACAAAAAGCACTGAGGAAAGACTGTGCAGTCAAAGCTTTATAAGAAGGAAGACAAAAGTGGACAAGTCCACAGGCATTGAGTGATGTCAACTCACTCAATGACATACATCTAGAAGCGATGAATCAAGCTACTTTAGCCAAAGCCACAGAGAATCTATCAAAGAAATATGGCTAAGTGCAGAAGCGTTGAGGGAAGCCAGTTCAATCAACACCATGCTAATTCTGTCAAAGCCAAAGAAGAAGGGGACAGAAAAATTAACTAAGTAAAAAAGCATTGAGTGAGGTCAGCTCACTCATCGCCCAAAGAGGAAAGCGTCGACAGAGCTATGATCAGTCAAATCTTAAGGAAGATAGACAGAAAAATATGTCTATGTACAGATGTGTTGAGTGAGGACATCTCACTCAACGCACTCAATGCCTCAACAAGCTTGCAGATTCTAGAGAAGCGGCTAAGGACAAAAGCATTGAATGATGAAGGCTCACTCAATGCTCTCAATGCCTAGTAGATAAAGAAAGTTGCAGCTAAGTCCAGGGGCATTGAGTGATGAAGATTCACTCAACACACTCAATGCCTGGCAGTATAGAAGAAATTCACCAAGTTTAGAGGCATTGAGTGAAGCCAGTTCACTCAATGCACTCAACGCCTAACCAAGGTAGAAGAATTGGCTAAGTCTAGAGGCATTGAGTGATGCCAGTTCACTCAATGCCTAAGCAAAGCAGAAGAATTGGATAAGTCCATTGGCATTGAGTGAAGCTTGTTCACTCAACGCACTCAACATCTGGGATGAAACTGAGACTTTGGCTAAGTCCACAGATGCTGACATCAGCAAAAGTCAACATAGGTCAACGAAATTAAAATTCATTGCAGGAAAGCTGCAGTACACCACTAATGGAGCCGACATCCTGTTGTATGATTTATTCTGTAAAAGGAAGGTTGTAAATCAACAACTAAAGCTGGGCCCATGGGTCAAGAGAGCCGTTGGACGGAGAATAATAAAAGGAATGAGATCAGCAGAGAAGAGAACAACTTTAGGGTTTGTCTTTTCGCAAAGCGGCGCAACTTCTTCTTCTTCCTCGCCATTGTTGTAGAGCTCGAAGCAGAAATGTAAATGGACTGATCCAAAAGTTTAACAAGATAGTTGTTGAGATCAACACCATCAACAGACAGGTCAAAGATTTTTCTCTAAGAGAAAAGCAGCCAAGGCCAACCCCTACTACAGTTACTTCACAGCCCAAGCAGAGCTTATCCTAAAGATTATTTTCTGGTGCTGTGAAGAAGAAATCTGGTCTAATTTTTTTTAGAATATAAGGAGGGAGACACAGAGATCATCTCTCTATTACCTAAATAAACATCAACAAACTTCTCTTTATTTGTAGGATCTTTCTAGATCTGAGTTGTAAGCCTATTTATAAAGGCCGAGTGTAAGATCTTGTATAGATCTGAGTGGTAGGATTCTGTTAAGAATCTTACTGTAGGGATTTGGCCTGAGTTATAAGTCACTTATGCATGAGTTGTAGGATCCTTTAGATCTGAGGTAGGGCCATCCTCCTAGCCTGAGTGGTAGGGCCTTTTGGCCTGAGTTAGGTGATCTTTTGATCACTAAGTTATAGGGATTTGTGCCCAAGCTGTAGGTCTTGGAGGAAATAGAGTGGTCCTGCAGAATCGTGTTGTAAGCTCTTAGGAGCCGAGTTTTTGGTGAAGTGCCTTGTCTAACACACTGTTAGAAAAGCGAAAGGGATAGTGGACGTACCCATACTCTAGGGAATCACTATAAACCATTTGTGTGCTGCGTGCGATCTTCTTGAAAGCAATACTAACTAATCACAACAGACATTAACTCAGATAAAGCCTAACAGAAAGTAAAAAGAACTAAAAACCTATTCACACACCCTTTAGGTGTTTAGCTACCCTTGAAATCAAAGAATTTTAAGTGGTATCAGAGGGAGGTTACTCAAGAAAGACTAAACAGTCTGAGTAGATCTCCAAGGGTAGCAGTCAGAGTATACTTATGGGTTCAAGGGAGAACCATAAGGAGCTTGGTTCCATGAAACTTTGTATCTGTAGAAAGGAATGCTTTGGAATCTGGAAGGAGAGGGTCAGGCTCTTCATGAAAGAATCTGACCCAAGGATCTTTATGATAGTCAAAGAGAGACCTTTCATCCCTACGAAAGTCTCAGCTCTGAATGCCAATGTCCAGGCACCTAAGACATACTCAGAGATGACCAAGGATGAGGTCATTCTTGCCACCTTGGACAAGAGAGCAAAGAACATCATATTCAGTGATATTGATGATTCTACCTTTCAGAACCTGGTTCACTGCAAGACCTCCAAGGAGATGTGGGACACTTTGGTGGTCTACATGAAGGGCACAAAAGAGGTCAGAGATGAGAGGAAGTCCATGCTCAACCAAAAGTATGAGGCTTTCAGGCAGTCCAAGGAAGAAGGAATATTTAGCCGCTATGAAAGATTCTTTAGAATAGTAAATGAGCTAAGGACCTATGGCCGGGTCTTTAGCAATTATTAACTTAATGACAAGTTCCTAAGGTCTCTAACTAGATACTAGGACACCAAGATTTGTTCCATCAGGGAGGTGGCAAAGCGGCTGATACTTCACCGCCAACTCTATTTGGAAAGCTACTGTCTTATGGAATGCAGCTGGCTTCCAGGAAAGAGGAGGAGACAAGCAGCAGATCCTTGATCATGGAGAAGGTTGTGGGCTTCAAGGAAGAGAGCTCAAAGAGGACCAAGGAGAGGATTGCCTCTCCTCCAAGAAGGCCAGCTGAGTTAGATAGCTCATAACCAAGCACATTAGACTGCAATATGTCTGATGAGGAATTTACTGCCTTCTCTGGGAAATTTCTGAAGCTGATGAAGAGGAAGGGGTGGAGGAGCAGAACTTCCTCCTCTCATCACGAGAACGACCACTACAGAACTGAGAAGAAACCATCCAAGGAGGACAGGTATGAATCTAAAACTACTAAACATATTTCTTCTAAAGTTGTGTGTTACTGCTACAGTAAGCCAAGGAATGTTATAGCCAACTGCCCAGTCAGGAGAAAGGAAGCTGGTGAGAAGAAGGTTCAACAGCACAAGGAAAAGAAGGAGAAATCCTTCATTGCAAAGAAGGAGAAGAGCTGGACTGACTCTTCTTCATCAGAGTCTGAAGAAGAAGAATAAGAAGCCTACATAGGGCTAGTTGATGTTGGGGCAAAAGAAGCTGAAGACAATCCTAATGACAGGGTAAAGATCAGGGAACCTCTATCATTGTCAAACAGTGACTCAGAGGAGGATGAAAGAGATGAAAATAACATCAGCTGCTATGGGCTGATGGCAATGTCTGATGAGGAATCTTGTCAGGATCAGCCTGGTCCAGTTAAGGTACACTTTCTGTTCAGTTCATCATCTGAGTCAGAATATAAGACTAGTCCAAATTCTGAAGCATCTTCATCTAGGGATGAAGGTTACTCTAAATCTGAGGAAGATATCAATCAACTGATTGATAAGTATGATGAACTTCTGAATGCTTTGAAGAAAAGCACGAAGCTGGCCAAAAAGCAGGATGAGGAGATTATCTCCCTTCAGCATGCCGCTTCCCTATAGTCTGAGTCAGCAACCTTGTTGGAATAGAAAATAAGGGAGGTTAGCCAACTGAAGAACATTATAGTCATTCATATTGACACCATTAAATACAAGGACAGTGTCGTTAGAGATCTAGAAGAGAAACTCCAAAGGGAGAAGAGGATTGTGGCTAGCTACTCTAAGCCCAATTCTGTGTTGCCCATCATTGACTCCTTCTCCTCTCAGAGAAATAAGAGGGGCTTAGGATTCAAGGGAAACACAGGGCCTGCCCCTTTCAAAGGAAAGGGAAAAGCTCCAGTTCAGTAACCCATTACCTTTGAAAGGGTAATACTCCCTTCTAACATATATGACCAGGACTCCATGTATGGTCACTAGAAGAATGAGAATTCTTCCTAAAAGAATACAAGTATGCCTTCCAATGGAAGGAGAAGAGGAATGGGGATGAGTGAATTCAAGGCAGTTCATGAAGAAATTCAAATGGACCATCATGGACCATTTGTATTTGCTGCTCCAGCCTCCACTCTTAAGAATATGGCTATAGCTAAATTTCCAGGCCATCCAGCAAAGACTCTGACTAAGGGTCAGTCTATCAGCAAGCCTAATTTGGTTATTTCTGATGCTATCAAGAGCATGTCTTTTGCAAACAAGACTGTTGCTGATTGAATTCTGAGCAGACCAAATAAGTCTACTGGAAGACTTACCTTCAGTCAAAGCCTAGCTAAAAGGAACCTGAGAAAGGCTATTGCTGTTCCTTCAGGACAGAGAGCTGCTGTCAGCACAGTTAGTAGACTAGCTCAGAAAAGAAGGTACAATATTCATGAGTGCTGGTGATGTGGTAAAGTGGGCCACTATGCCATAAATTGCTGGCATAATCCTATTGTGGCTAGAGCAATAGTTATTCCACCAATCAGAAAAGCTATTGGTAGATATGTCTTTTTTCAAACTAATCAGAACCTAGGACCCAATACCTATTGGGCTCCTAAGGTAAACTAAATCATGTCTTAAAGGTTAGTCCAATTGCCCATACCCATATATGATACTTGGACAGTGAATGTTCTAGGCACATAATTGGAACAAGAAGCAACTTGAGGGAGTACACTCCAGTGAAGGATGGACCCAAAGTGATCTTTGGTGGATCAGACAGAGGAGTCACTAGAGGTTATGGTAAGATCACAAATGATATAGTCACTCTCACAAAAGTAGCTTAGGTGGAAGGGTTGCAACACAACCTGATAAGCATAAGCCAACTCTATTGGATCCCTAGTTTGGATTTGGGCTAGGTTCACTATTAGGTTATTGACCCACCATGTATAGCCTAGGGTCAAATTTGTTAGTTCTAAGGTCTAGGTCAGTCTGACTTGGTTAGACAATCTTTGATCCAGCCCTCAGAAGAATTCAGAGATTTAGACTTAGAAGATGTGTAGTTTTAAAGAGTTTAGAGAATCATCGATCGCAGATCGATGAACTCATAGTTTCAACTTTGAGCTAAGCTCAACGAAATACGTGCTCAGGTCGATGATCTTCCCTCTTCTACTCAGAATCTTTGGTCAACGAAAGTCTATCTCAGCTCGACGAACTTGGAGCTCAGCATTGACGGATACTTTCCAGATCATTTTTCTTTGAGGTCAGCTCGACGAACTTGGAGTTCTGGTCCACCAAATCTGTCCTGAGTTCGACGAATTTCTTTCAGTATCAGTTTGTCATATTCTCTCCAATTTTGACTTCAATTTATAATATTCTAAGGCAGTAATTCTCTGATAATTAATGCTTATATTCTCAAGAATATAGCCGTTGATTGGCAGTATTAATTATGGTTTTCACAGAGTTAATTACTTGACTTATTTATTGGGACAGTTGAGGAAACTCATTAAAGACAGAATCCAGCCGTTCAACTCCCAAAATCTCAGTAGTAAATTCAGGAGGTTATTCAAATTTCAAAAGGCTGGAAAGTTCCCATAATATAAAAAGAAATTTCTCTTTTCAATAGATACAGAGGATAACAAGAATTACAAGATATTTTTTCACAATAACTAATACAAAAAATTTTACAGAAAGAAGCTCTGCTATTGTTCTTACAGGAAATTGAAGAAGAACATCAACACACAGATCTTTAGTATTCTTCAGTTTTTGCTTCAGGCTTCAAAGGGACAACTCATCAACATTAATCTAAGAAGCTTCTGAAGATCTTCCTCAAGGCCTACATCCTACGCAAAGCTCTCATCTTCATGAACCTTTCTTCATCTTAAGGGGAGCTCTGACAATAACATCCACTAAAGTCTTCTCAGTTGTTTGAGAAAGAGAAGACAACATCATTTTTTTCATTTCCTACTATAAAAAGGGTTTCTAACTACCTTCAAAAGTTATCACCTAGTTGACAAGTCTCCTTATCAAAAGACTTGGATTGGTTTTAGGGCACCTGATCAAAAGCACAAAGGGTTGTGAGATCTCCCTTGAAATATATCTTGTGGTGACAGGGCACCTGAGAAAAAACCTATGGTGGCAGGGCACCTGATCAAAAACCTGTTAGTGGATTCCTACCAGGGTGGTAGAAAAGTGGATGTATTCAATTTGGGGAACCACTATAATTTTCCTATGTCATTTGGTTGTTCCTTTCTTTATTTCTGATGTGATGTGATAGTTTCTTTTTCTTACCTCTCTTTATATATATACTAATATCACTTATTTTAATTCTGCTATAAAAAACTAATCAAGCTTTTAAAATACTCTATTCACCCCCCCCTCTAGAGTTAGTCAGATCTATCCCCTCACTTTCAATTGGTATCAGAGATTGTGTTTATTTGGTTTCACAGGCTAATACCTAAACCAAAAGTTCCTTTGATAGATCTTAATATCTCTATTGTCTCTCTTATATCATGACACAGAATAAAGAATATTCAAGCATCTGACCTCCAGTCTTCAATCTAAATATGTTTGCAATTTGGAAGGCAAGAATCAGATTATATATAAACTCTATTGATGAAGATATCTATAACTCCATTTTGATAGGAACTCAGGAAGCTACTTCAATAAGCACAAATGCAGTCCCACCATCTGAGTGGAATGATGCACAGAAGAAGGCAAAGATTGTTGATGCAAAGGCCATGAACAATCTGGCACAAACCATATCAGATTATATATTCCAGAAGATGGCTGAATACACTTCAGCAAAAGCCATTTGGGACTCTCTAAACTAAATTATTGTACGATTAGCTGATGAGAGAAATGACAGGAGATCCCATCTCATCTCTTAATATGAGAATTTCCAGAAAGATGAATCTGAGTCAGTTGCTGACATGTACAATAGACTCAGCTTAATTATCAATGAGCTAAAGAACCTGGATAAAAATATCTCACTGACTGAGATAAATGACAAGATTCTTATGTTCTTCCCAAGCACATGGGACTCCAGGATCTGGCCAATCAAGGAGGCTAGAAGCCTGAATAAAATATATCTACTGAGGCTCTTCTAGGCAAGCTCAAATCTTATGAGCAGCTTATAAAGACAAGAGAAGCAGCTAAGCAGAAGACCTCCTCATCATGAAGAAAAGAGCAAAACATTACTTTCAAGGCATCTGAAGAACCATAATCTCCTCCAGCAAATGAAGAGCTCCTAAGCTTACTGTCCAAAAGATTCTATAAGATGGCTAGAAAAGATTTCAGAAGGAAGTCATCCAGACAAGATGACAGACCAAGATATGACAAAACTCATACCAAGGAAATTGTATGTTTTTGTTGTAGAAAACCTGGACACATTCTTCTTGAGTGTCCAGATAATCAGAAGAAGGAGAAAAGAAGAGAAAAGGACTCCAGAAAGCAGTACAACAAGCCCTCCTCAAGCAAGCATAAGAGGAAGGAGAAAGGCCTTGTTGCAGAAACTTGGAGTGAGACAGAAGAAGAATCTTCATCTTCCAGCTTCAGAGATGATGAGGAAGAAGCTAAAGCAAAAGAAGTTTGCTTGATGGCTATCAATGCATCAGGCAATGTTTCAGAAGCTGAAAATTCAAAAAATGAAGACTCTGAATCAGAAGAGGATCAGGTAATATCCTCATTTGATTTTAATTCAGACCATTTTAAAACTGAGTTTAAGTTATTATGTATTGATCTAATCAAATCTGAGAAGGAAATCAAACTCCTCAGAGATAAGCTAACTGAACATGATAAGTTGTTATCTAAAAACATTGAATTAAAAGATAAACTAGTTATAGCTTCAAAACTGATTAATTCTCTAAAAATTAAATTGAATGAGGCTAAGTATTTGAAGAATTCCTAAATGGGAGAAGCATCAAATTGATGGACATCATAAGCACTATAACTACCAGGCTTAATGGCAAACTGGGCTTAGGTGCTTCATCAAGCCAACCTCATCTAATTCAGAAAAAAAAATTCTCTCAACCCCCATTAAATTCATATAAGAAAAGGGCAAAGAAAAAGCAGATGAGAATAATAAACTAACTAAACTGAATCAGAAACCCAAGAAAAGGAGAAAGAACAAGAAAAACCTTAATCATAACAATGTTCAACAGATTTCGTCGAACTCATATCGACAAAATGTGTATAGTTCGTCGAACTCAAGTCGACAAACTCCGAACACAGATTTCTATTATAATTATTCTTCGAACAGCGATCGACGAAACCAATATGGTTCGTCGAGCCGAGATCGACAATGTTGGGGCACAGAGAATGAATATTTCCATTCTCTGAGTGGAGTTCGACGAACTCATCCCTATTCGTCGAACTCAGTTCGACGAACTTATTAAAATTCGGCGATCCCAGTTCAGCTTAACAGAAACTTTAATTATACCAGAACATTTAATCAACCAAAAGAATGTGTTAACCCATTTACCCAATGGATAATTCCACCTAGGAAATTTCACCCTCTAAGATATAAAAACCAACCAGAATGCTCTTACATTTCTAGCTTTAAATTTGAAAAGAATCAAGGACCCAAGGTTACCTGGGTCAAGAACACCTAATTTGTCTTTGTGCAGGTAAAAGTCTATCCTACCACAGAGGAATAGTGGTACCCGGATAGTAGATGTTCAAAGCACATGACAGGAAGCAAGGACAAATTAACAAACTACAAGTCCAAGCTTGGTCCAAAGGTGATATTTGATGACTCCAACTGCGGCCAAATTGAAGGCTATGGGATTGTCAAGGTTGGAGCTGTCACATTCAGGAAAGTAGCATATATGAGTGGTCTAAACATAACCTGATATCCAAAAGCCAACTATGCGATAAAGGTTATCAGGTATCCTTTAACCATTCTTCTTGCATTATATCTTCTATAGATAATAAAACTGTCTTAATTGGCATTAGGCAAGGAAACATTTCTGTAGTAAACTTCAAATCTGCTAGGTCAAAAATTTGCCCATTTAATCAAATTAGTAATAATAATGAATTATGGCATAAATGATTAATACATGTTAATCTTAAAAAATGTTGCTAAACTCTCTAGGGACAACCTTATTAGAGGATTGCCTTCTTGCCACTACAATAAGGAAAGCCTCTGTATGGCTTGTCAATTAGGCAAGCAAACCAAAAATAGCTTTAAATCTTTTAATAAAAGTGATTCACCCAGGATTTTGTACCTGTTACATATGGATCTATTTGGACCCATTGCTGTACAGAGCTTGGGAGGGAAATCTTATACCGTAGTTTTTATAGATTACTTTTCTAGGTTCACTTGGGTGTTCTTTTTGAGAAACAAGTCAGATAACTTTAAGGTTCTTACAAATTTTCTTAAGAGCATAAAGATTGAGTATTCTACTCCAGTTGCATTGATCAGAAGTGAACATGGTATTGAGTTTGAATCTCTTCCTATGCGAGAATTCTATGAGATGGAAGGTATCAGACATTGCTTCTCTGCTCCTAGAACTCCTCAACAAAATGGGGTAGCAGAAAGGAAAAATTAGAACCCTCATTGAAGCTGTGGGAACATTGCTTACAGATGCTTACTTGCCCTTATCCTTTTGGGCAGAGGCTGTAAGCACAGCAAATTATGTCCTAAATAGAAGTTTAATACATAAACTTAAGTGCAAGACTCCCTATGAACTACTCAAAGGGAAGCAACCTAAAATAGATTACTTTATAATTTTTGGCTATAGATGTTATATTCATAATAATAACAAGAAATATCTTAGAAAGTTTGAAACCAAAGCTGTAATGGGAATTTTTCTTGGATATTACCAAGTCAGCAAGGCTTATAGGGTATTTAATAAATATACCTTAAAAATGAAAGAATATGTACATATAAACTTTGATGAAGCTGACATGTTTTATAAGGAGAAGGATTCTTCTACCAAAAACTTATTGCAGGTACCTCAACGGTGTGAGAAATTGGATGATCTTAACCACACCAATGAGGTTAAATCACATCCTTCTCCATATATTGATGAAGATAGTGAAGAAGAGGTCAGTGATATAATTGCTGTACCATCAACAACAAATTTAATCCCACAAGAGGAATTATTTCCCACTGCTGTTGCTGAACCAACTCCTCAAACTGATCTAGTCACACTTAGAGATCACCCTGTATCTCAAGTGATTGGAGACATATCAGTTGGTGTGCAAACAAGGCATCAACTCAACCAAAATTTGATGCATGCTTGGTTCATATCTCAACTTGAGCCCTACTCCATAAAAGATGCAGAGCAAGATCCCCACTGGATTACTGCCATGCAAGAGGAGCTCAATCAGTTTGAGAGATGCAGAGTTTGGGATTTAGTTCCTAGACCCAAAGACTTCCAAGTCATTGGAACTAAATGGTTATTCAAAAATAAATTGGATGCACAAGGAGCCATCATCAGGAACAAAGCAAGGCTAGTAGCACAAGGATACAAACAGGAAGAAGGAATTGACTATGATCAAACCTTTGCACCTGTTGCAATACTTGAAGCTATCAGAATTTTTCTTGCTTATGCAGCTTAAAAAAAGTTTAAGGTCTACCAAATGGATATCAAGAGTGCTTTCTTGAATGGTGAACTCAAACATGAAGTATATGTTGAACAACCACCGGGTTTTATTTCTCCAACTCATCCCTCCTTTGTTTTCAAATTGCATAAAGCTCTCAATGGTTTAAAGCAAGCTCCAAGAGTTTGGTATGAGTCCCTAGCCAGCTTTCTTTTAGAGTATAAGTTCACTAGGGGCATTGTAGATAGAACTTTATTTACTATGCATCATAATAATAATATATTGTTAGTACAAATATATGTAGATGACATCATTTTTGGTACTGCTGATTCTAAACTATGCAAAAGGTTTTCTGACCTAATGCATTCCAAGTTTGAAATGAGTAGCATGGGTGAGCTTTCTTACATCCTTGGTCTCCAAGTGAAGCAATCCCCTGATGGCATTTTCATCTCCCAATCCTAATATGCTAAGGAGCTAATTAAAAGATTTGGGATGACTGATGCCTCGGCCAAGAAAACACCCATGGATTCCAATGCTATGATTGATTCTAATGAACATGGCAAGCCAGGTTATCAGAAAATATATAGGGCTATTGTTGGGTCCTTATTATATGTCACAGCTAGTAGGCCAGATATAATGTTTGCTACATGTCTTTGTGCTAGGTTCCAGGTGAACCCTAAAGAATATCACTATATTTTACTTAAAAGGATTTTGAGATATATAAAGGGTTGCCTAGATCTAGGACTCTTTTATGCAACTGAGTCAGAATTTGAATTAACTGGATTCTCAGATGCTGACTTTGCTGAATGTAGAGTTGATAGGAAAAGCACATCAGAAACATGTCAGTTCCTTGGTGATAGGCTTGTGTCTTGGTTTTGTAAGAAACAAACATTTGTGTTTACTTCAACTGCAGAAGCTGAATACATTGCAGCTCGCAGTTATTGTTCACAAATATTGTGGATTCAAAACTAACTCTTGGATTATGGTTTCAATCTATATAATTTAACTATTTTTTGTGATAGTACCAGTGCAATTTACATTGCACAAAATCCAGTGAATCATAGCAGAACCAAGTATATAGAAATTAGACATCATTTCTTAGAGATTGTGTGGACAAAAGGAAAATTAATCATGCCTTCATCTCTACTAATTTCCAAAGAGCAGACATCTTCACTAAACCTTTAGATAAGAAGAAACATCTGTTCTTTCTGAATCAGCTAGGTATGATCAATGGAGAAGGTTAATTTAATTTCTGTCTGAGGTCGAAGAATTGGCCACAGTTCGTCGAATGGAGATCGATGATCTGAAAACTTTTCTTGAGATATTCGTCGACCTGAGATTAATAAACTCTCTGTGTGAAGTTATTTTCATCGAGCGGAGATCGACGATCTTGCTTCATAAAAGTTTTTGTCGACGTGAGAATGAAGAAAATTTTTCCCCACTTTCAACTGAGATCGACAATATCATTTCTTCATGATATGTTTCGTAAACCTGAGAATGAAGATTTTTTTATTTTTCGCAGGATAGAATCTACCGCTTTATATTTTGAAAGCATATAACTAGGTTTTCTTCAAGCTCTATCCCGCGCTTTTTAGTTCTCTTTCACTTGATCTCTCTCTCTCTCTCTCGTTTTGCAGGAAAATAATGGCGATTCCGGCAATTTACCTCTCCAGCATGAAGTACGACACTGGTTTCGACATCGACTTCGAGTCTTTCAGTCATTCCGATCAGATTTTCACAGACATTCTGCAGCTGTTTGAAGAACAACAACTAAGGAAACTAATGATCACAAGGATCAAACTGCCAGCGAATGAGATAAGGGAATGTGTCTACACTTCCACTTCTCCAGATGCAGAGACTATGATAGGTTCAATAGCAGGACAACATGTTACCCTAACTTTGGCTGTTTTAACTGAGATTTTTGGTTTAGTTAATGGAGAAGAAGATATTGAAATAGATAGTGTTGATTATGATGCTATGCTGATTAAGATGGGTTACTCAGAGGGAAACCCTAATAAGTTGTTGAAAAAGAATTTCTTACTGATGTATAAATTTCTACAGAGTATCAATTTCTTACTGATGTTGTTGGGAAGGTGTTGCTAGGAAAGCACACAGCCCATGAATATAATACCAGACATCAATTCTTGGTGATGTGTGCTCTGGTTAATAAGAAAGCAGTAAATTGGGATAAGTTGTTATTTGAGTTGATCAAGAGGAAGAATTCTAAGAAAGAAGTATGTTTTGGGAGGATTTGGGCATTTTCCTCCAGGCAAAGGCTCCTGAATTATTGGTCTCCCAGACCATATTCATCAATGCCTCCAAGAGGCTAACCTCTGCTTTATTGGGTAGATGCGAGAGGACCATCTCTAAGCCATCTAGGGCTTCCACCTTGTCTAGAGCTTTAGAGAACACAAGGGCAGTAACAACCACTCCCCCACCTGTAGAAGAAGCTCCTACTCCTCCTCCATCTCCACCACATTCAATATTTCCTTCATCAACTCCTCTCCAACAACCATTCACTTCCTCTCCAATCCCTACTACCTCACCTTCACAACCTCATTCTCCACTTCCTTAATCTCCAATCCACATAACAGAGGATTCTCTATCTACAACTCCTCAATAACCCATACCACCTCACCTTGATTACACACCACTACAGTCCTTTCTGTCTTTCCCAACTTTTGATCTTTTACCATCTCCACCTCTATCTCCTCAACATCAACCATCTCCATCTCAGGATGAAGTCATGCCAGATTTCATTCCTTCCACTTCCTCCATCCATCCATCTGTATCTACTCAGACACCACCGGAGTTTATACAACTGGATTATCCCACATTTCCACTATCTTGGAGCTTATCACTCCAACTCTCAAGCAACTCATAGAAGAGTAAATTGCACCTCTTGCTGCCTCCATATCCTCTTTTGTTGCTCATCGTACTACTTCTTTCTCTGTCCCTTCTTCTTTCAGGGGCCTGGGTTTAGTACCCTCTGAATCCAGGTAGGGGGAGATGTCCTAGGAAGAAGCTCCAACTCAGCTCCAGTAGCAGCAGATTACTTTTGTACAGCAGTAGAGGCAGTTCCAGAGATTGGTAATTTCATTATAAATCCCACAGTTGATTTGAATTCTTTACTTGATTCTTTTAATTCAATTTACAGAAATGTCTTACCCAGTTTTGATGTTTATTACTCTAAGGCTATTGTGTGTTATACTGCTCCAATAAGTCCTGCAGTTGTAAACCAACTAAGGGCAAGTTTTGTAGTTCCAGAGATTACTGTCACTTCAGTTGTTAAAGATTTTTGTGAGCCGGTTCCAGTTTCTGAGCCTAAGTATCTCTCCTCCTACTCTTCCTTGCAATGAAACTCCCTTTCCTAATTTTGATGATCTTATGTTTGAAGATATGGAAGAAGAAAATAATCAGATTGCTATAGAAAGTTTTATAGAGCCAGAAATTCAAGCACAGCCACAGGTTTTAGGAACCTCAACTGAATTACTAAAGAAATTGGATGATCTATATGATAATCCTCCTGAATCATCTGATGATGATGAGGATTCTAATGATTCTAGTTCTATGAAATTAAAGTCTAAGAAGAAAAAGGCTCCTTCCAAGGCTGTTCCTAAGCCCAATCCACATGCTGATACTCCCTATTATATTCTGCATAATATAACTCTCACTCCAGAATCCCCTCACTGAATGAGATTCTCTAAAAATGAGCTCAAAGAAAGAAAGAAGAGGAAAAGGTACAAGTCCCCACCTAGGGAGTCCAGGAGAGGACCTCCTCCTCCTCCTCCTACTGCAGGTGCATCAGGAAGTGTTGCTAAGACTCTGCAGCTAGCCTCAAGTAGCTCTAAGTCTCAGAGGCCAGCCTCCCATCAGTCTTCCAGACCTGCTGGTAAGTACAGTTAATGCAGACCTCCAAGGTCTTATTATTTAGGCCAATCTCAACAGTCTCTTCCTCAAACCAACATCCAACAGCTGTCCATTTTATTCAGAAATCCTCAAAAGTCTTCTCAGGATGTTTCTAAATCTAATCACGAGAGACCTCTCTCTCCAACATATTAACCTAAATTAGATCCAAATTTTAGAATGGCCAGATTTCAAGAGACTATTAGTTTATCTCAGATTAATAAAGCCAGAGCAGAAGGAGTAGATCCATCCAAATTCTCTACAATGTCTACCTATAGACAGAAAGAGTTTGACCAATTTCAGGTTAATAGAAACTTATTTGATCCTAATGAATATATGCAGATCCTCCTAGAAGCCGTAGTGACAAGAGCTGCACCAGTGACACTGCTTGGAGTTCAAGATCTGAAAATGTCTCAAAGGGAAGCTGAAGATCCATACAGGACAATTGCTTTTACTAAATCATCTTCTGCTCCTCCCTATGTTAGATTTTTAACATTTATTTCTTTATGATTTATATGTGTAATGAACTTAGCTATATCATATATGCTGAATAGTTTAAATTCTGTCAGATATTTATATTGCTTTGTGTTTTCGTGTTTTCTATTTTTTGTTTAGGAACTCACCCAAATAGGGGGAGATTGTTGGATCCCTAGTTTGCATTTAGGCTAGGTTCACTATTAGGTTATTGACCCATCATGTATAGCCTAGGGTCAAATTTGTTAGTTCTAAGGTCTAGGTCAGTCTGACTAGGTTAGACAATCTTTGATCCAGCCCTTAGAAAAATTCAGAGATTCAGACTTAGAAGAAATGCAGTTTTAAAGAGTTCCGAGATTCAGTTCGAAGCTCTTCGAACTCAGCTCGACGATCGTCGATCGTAGATCGACGAACTCAGAGTTTCAACTCTGAGCTAATCTCAACGAAATACGAGCTCAGGTCGACGATCTTCCCTCTTCTACTCAGATTCTTTGGTTAATGAAAGTCTATCTCAGCTCGACGAACTTGGAGCTCAGCACTAACAGATATTTTCCAGATTAATTTTCTTTGAGCTCAGCTATACGAAGAAGATTTCTCAGCTCGACGAACTTGAAGTTTAGGTTGACGAAATCTGTCCTGAGTTCGACGAATTTCTTTCAGTATCAGTTCGTCGTATTCTCTCTCATTTTGACTTCAATTTATATTGTTCTAAGGCAGTAATTCCCAGATAATTATTGCTTATATTCTCAAGAATATAGTCGTTACTTGGCAACATTAATTATGGTTTTCATAGAGTTAATTACTTAACTTATTTACTGGGACAGTTGAGGAAACTCATTAAAGACAGAATCCAGCAGTTCAACTCCTAGAACCTCAGCAGTAAATTTAGGATGTTATTCAAATTTCAAAATGCTAGAAAGCTCTCAGAATATTAAAAGCAATTTCTCTTTTTAATAGATACAGAGGATAATAAGAATTACAAGAGATTTTTTCATAACTGATACAAAAAGAAGCACTATTATTGTTCTTACAAGAAATTAAAAAAGAACATCAACACACAGATCTTTAGTCTTCTTCAGTTTCTGCTTCAGGCTTCAAAGGGACAACTCATCAACATCAGTCCAAGAAGCTTCTGAAGATCTTCCTCAAGGCCTACACCCTGTACAAAGCTCTCATCTTCCTGAACCATTCTTCATCTCAGGGGGAGCATTGACAACAGCATCCACTAAAGTCTTCTCATTTGTTTGAGAAAGAGAAGACGCCATCATTTTTTTTCATTTCCTACTGTAAAAAGGGTTTCTAACTCCCTTCAAAAGTTATCACCTGGTTGACAAGTCTCCTTATCAAAAGACTTGGATTGCTTTTTGGGCACTGATCAAAAGCTCAAAGGGTTGTGAGATCTCCCTTGAAATAGATCTTGTTGTGACAGGGCACCTGAGTAAAAACCTATGGTGGCAGGGCACCTGATCAAAAACCTATTAGTAGAATACTACCAGGGTGGTAGAAGAGTGGATGTACCCAGTTTGGGGAACCACTATAATTTTCTTGTGTCATCTGGTTGTTCCTTTCTTTATTTTTGATGTGCTGTGGTAGTTTCTTTTTCTTACCTCTCTTTATATATATACTAATATCACTTATTTTAGTTCTACTATAAAAACTAATCAAGTTTTTAAAATACTCTATTCACCCCCTCTAGAGTTAGTCAGATCTATCCCCTCACTTTCAAACTCTATGATCTTGGCTATGACATAATATTCTATAAGGATGAGTGCCATATTAAGAGGTTGAGTGACCAAGAGGTCATCATGACACGCACTAGGAGTGTGAATGACTATTGTTTAAATTTTTTGTGTTTAGATATAGACTCTCCTATATGCCTAGTTGAAAATGAGAAAGTCTCATACTATGTCCAATGTCACAAAAGACTAGCTCATTTGAACTATAAGACAATTGGCTAGCTCTTTTGCGAAGAGCTAGTTTGGAATGGTCCTAAAATGAAATGCACTAAGTAAGGCATTTGCTCTGCGTGCTAAAAGGACAAGCAAACCAAAGATTCTTTCAAGAGCATTGGGATCAAAGACTCTATAAGTTATTTATACCTCTTGTATACGGACTTGTTTGGCCCTATGCTAGTTCATAGTCTAGGTAAGAAAGTCTACACCCTTGTGGTTGTTGATGACTTTTCCAGATTTGCTTGGGTTTTCTTTTTGAAAAAAAGTTTGAAACCCCTGATGTCTTCATGACATTTGTCAAGTAAATTCAGAATGAATTAGATAGTACTGTGGTCAAAATTAGAAGTGACCATGGGACTGAATTTCAGTCTGATAGCATGAAAAGTTTCTGTGAAGAGAAAGGGATTCACCAAGAATTTTATTCTCCAAGAACACCCTAACAAAATGGGATTGCTGAGAGGAAGAATAGGACTCTCATAGAGGCTGGAAGGACCTTGTTGAGTGACACATCTCTCCCAGAATATTTCTGGGCTGAGGCAGTGAATACTACATGTCATGTCCTTAACAGAGCCTCTATCACCAAGAGCCACAAGAAGAATCCCTATGAGATCTTGAAGGGCAAAAAAACAAACCTGGGTTATCTCAAGATCTTTGGTAGCAAGTGCTATGTGCTTCATAATGGTAAGTCCTAGTTGACTAAGTTTGCTGTCAAGTCCTATGATGAGATTTTTGTTGGGTACAACAATCATAGCAAGGCCTATAGGATCTACAACTTGAAAAGTGAAGTTTTAGAAGAGTATGTTAATGCAATTTTTGATGAGTCAACTTTGATTAATAGTGAGCTGCCAAGCTCCTCTTCCAGTACTGCAGGTACAAAGCTAATGATGGACAAGCTAACCATCAAGGAAGCTGCTTCAGAAGTCCAAGAAGGAGTGGAGATTCCATAGAAAGCACAAGGCACATAGGTTGTGAATGATGATCAGCAAAATGAAGACAATGAAGATCAGGAAGATGGAGTAAGATTGCCTCCAGCAGTCAGGCATCTAAGGGATCATCCAAGACACCAGATTATTAGTGATGCAAACCAAGGAGTGGTGACAAGGAGTAAAAGTATGAATATAACTTTGTATTCTAGTTTCCTGTCATAGGTTGAGCCCAAGAGATTTTAAGAGGCCAACATAGATCAGTTCTGGATTGTAGCTATGCAAGAGGAATTGAACCAGTTTAAGAGGTGTAAGGTCTAGAAGCTGGTTCCCAGACCACATGAATATAATGTCATTGGAACCAAGTGGATTTACAGGAACAAACTTGATAAAAATGGCATTATAGTTAAGAACAAGGCTAGACTGGTGGCTAAAGGATACAGAAAAGAAGAAGGTATTGATTTTGATGAAACTTTTGCCCTAGTAGCCAGATTAGAAGCCATTAGACTATTGATGTTATAAAATAACTTGATGCGGATTCTTTCTACACTATAGTATAAACTATGTAGATAGGCATATGCTAGATTGATTTTAATCTCAGGCAAGTTGTAACACCCCCATCTATCACAAGGAATATAACAGAAGGTCCGGCGGGGGCCCCACGCCATATTTTAGGGACAGTTAGTGGAGTTACATAAGAATACCAAATTAACAGCAATAGGAACACTCATCCTAACTTAGAGCATTCTAGTGGAAGATTTTAAAACAGTTATAAGAGCCTAAATACAATAGCATGAATGTCCACAACAACCGGAGTAGGAATGATAGCAAAATACACAAAAGTCTCAGCCTTAGGGCCTTAAAAGTGTTTACTTAAACATTACATGTTTTCCAAACTTCGACACGCAGGCCGGCCACACATGAGTATAATAAAGTAAACATTTCTCTTTGGCCTTTAAGGGCCAGTAAATCATCAAGGACTTTAGCCTGCTACTTGCCACTAGGCTCACCTGTTTCTGCAGAAGAACAAACCACAGAATGGTGATTAAATAAGGCAACGATCAGCTAAAGCTGACCAAATTATAACGACACCGCCCCGGAATCGGGGCGTCGGTGCTCCTTCCCTGTATTTAATTATTATAACGAAATAAGATAGTGAAAGTACAATTTAAGCACACTTCACCACAGGCATAAGCGCACACGGCCACACACCACGTGCTCTCAGGGCATATTCTCGGTGAACCCGGTTAAATCTGTGGTCTCACCACCACCCCCAGGACGGCGATCCTCGTGAGCAATTTAGTCTTTCTGGCCGAAGCCTAAGACCCACTATCTATGCCATCAGTAAGTGACATGTACCTTAGGTCTCTTTAACCGAACCACATAGAGCGGTTACGGTTCCACCTAACCCGTTGCTCACACCGACATGTCAATTTAAGCCATAGGTGTGGGTCAAGCTTTCCCAAATCCCAAAGTACCGAGCAAACAATATTATATAACCCGGTTATGTACATGGTTGGCTTCTCGGCCACCAAGATGGCAAAAATGTGCTTCAACCTAGTTTTTCGGGTGCACCTTGGAGTTAGTCCCCAAGGCTCCCTGTTGCAATCTTTCACGTTGAAAACCCAAAAAACAAACGGCACGGAGTCTTCTACAGCACTACAAGCATAATGAAAACATCACCGATCCAGACCAACTTGTTCGGATAGGCTTCACACACCATGCCTACGTCCGTACTTCAATTCCGGACTCTAAATGCAAAACTATGGGGATAAACCATATCTACTCGAAGGAATACCTCACACTCACCGCCCACTCGTGGGAGAGAGTTTCCTATGTAGAAAGGAAGAGGACTTCATATGTCCAAGAAGAGAATCGTTATCCTAGAGGTTCACTTCGGCGCCATGGAAAACTAGTCGGATGAAAACCACCGCAACAGACACACCTCCGCGGATCTGGACTCGGCTCACGATTCGGTGCTCCGAAGATCCAACAATGGTAGGATTCCTCCTTCTTATTCTCCCTTTGCCCTCCCCTCTCTCTACCTCTTAGAAAGAGATTGGGTCAAAAGAAATGAGTCATAATCCGTCATTTCCCGGCCATATACCAACAGGGGGAAAGCCGGGCCGTTGGATCTGATGGATCAAGCGCATACCCAACTATTCCAAAAGCCCGGACTATTGGAAAGGATGCTACTTAATTTATTAAATAAGTAGCAGAGCGCCACGGGTTAAGTGAAGGAACGCCAGACTCAACAATCCAACCCAGCATCCAGCACAACCCATTGGCTTAGAGGTGGGGTACCATATGGCCCACATGGCTCAGAGGTGGGGTTACCACATGTCCACGGTTGCCTGACCCGCCGGACCCACACAGGTAGAAGGGAAAAATCAGGATTTAGTAGCACCCCCCCCCCCCGGTCTTGAACCCGTGACCCCCTCTGATACCAATTGATGGATCAAGCGCATACTCAACTGTTCCAAAAGACTGGACTGTTGGAAAGGGCGCTACTTAATTTATTAAATAAGTACCAGAGCTCCACGGGTTAAGTGAAGAAATGTCGTACCAAATTGGATCCCTTAGAAATAAAATGAACGAACTTGATTAACCTTTAAAATCGTCTACCTGGGCCCGTACACAGCTTGTGACATGCCCATGTCATAGGCTGTGTCTCCCAATCGTACGAGAAATCATCGATCTCTAAACAGGACACGGCCTCTGACACGCCTGTGTCATAGGCCGTGTGTTAGACACGGCTTCGGGCATGCCCGTATCCCAGGCCGTGTGACTCAATCAACACAGAAACCGTCGAGCCCGAACAGGACACGGCCCTGTGACACGCCCGTATCATAGGCCATGTACTAGACACGACGTCAGACACGCTTGTGTCCCAGGCTATGTGCCTCACTTCGACACTGCTTGGCCAACACAGAGTAGGACACAGCTCTGGACACGCCCGTGTCCTAGGTCATGTGCCTCAGTTCGACACATCTCGGGCAACACAGAGCAGGACACGGCTTTGGACACGCCCGTGTGCTAGGCCGTGTGCCTTAGTTCGTCACAGGCCGTGAAACTTCAAGGGCTCCAAAAGTCCTTAAAAACACCACCGAAACATATTCGACTTTCGGGGCGTTACAATTCTCCTCACCTTAAAAGAATTTCATCCCGAAATTAAAGAATGTAAAGGTACACAAAATTAAACAGTACCTGAGAGGAAAAGTTCGGGATACTCCTCAAGCATGGTCTGCTCTCGCTCCCACGAAAGCTACTCATGACCGCAATTGTCCCATCAAACTTTGACCATCCTGATAGCTTTGTTCCACATTTGCTTGACCTCCGTATCCTCGATCGGAATGGGTTTAACTTTCGTTGTTAGCCCACTGTTGACCGACACTTGATCCGTAACAACCACTTGCGCTAGTTATTTCACGGCTTTGCGTATGACTGAGATGTGAAATACATCATGTAAACCACTCAGCTCTACCGAAAGAGCCAACTGATAGGCGGCTTCACCAACCCGCTCAAAGAACTCAAAAGGCCCAACATACCTCAGACTAAGCTTCTTTAAGCGTCAAATCCTTGATATGCTTTTAAACGACTTTATCTTGAGGTACACCCAGTCACCCACCGCAAACTCCACATTTCGATGCTTGGCATTATAGTACTTGGCCTATCTATCTTGAGCAATCAGTAGCCGCTCCCGAATCAACCGTATTGTTGAAGTATCATCTTCAACATCCCTTTACTTGTATAGCTTCGATTCTCCCGTTTATACCCAAGACAATGGCGTACGACACCTCCTTCCGTATAGAGCCTCAAAGGGAGCCATCTGAATGCTGGCTTGATAGCTATTATTGTATGCGAACTCAATCATGTAAATATGGTCCTCCCACCGTTTACCAAAGTCCAATGCACACATACGAAGCATGTCTTCCATCGTCCTGTTCACCCTTTCAGTTTGCCCATCTGCTTGTGGGTGAAAAGCAGTGCTAAAGTTCAACTTGGTACCCAACAACTGATGAATGAGCCTTCAATCGTTGGATGTGAATCAACCATCACAGTCACTAACGATGCTCCGGGGTATACCATGCAAACGGACTATATTATCCACATAAAGCTTCGCCAGCTTCTCCACAGAATCATCCTTCCTATTGGGTATGAAATGCGACACCTTTGTTAACCGATCCATAACCACCCAAATGGCGTCGTTCCCTTTGTGCGATCTCGGCAAACCGTGCACGAAATCCATAGAGATGTCGTCAAACTTCCACTCTAGTATAGGCAAGGACTTTAGAAATCCACCTGGCTTCTGGCATTCGGCCTTCACCAAGGCACAAGTCTGACAATTCGCCACGTATAGCGCTATGTCTTTCTTCATACCTGGCCACCAGAATAGCCTCTTCATGTCTTTGATCATCTTTATGCTCCCAGGATGAATTGAGTACTTGGTAAAATGCACCTCGTACATCAAGTCTTCTCATAATTTTCTAACATTAGGGATGCATAACCGACCACCTTTCCATACAAGGCCATCATCAACAATGAACTGGTCATTCGACCCATCCACGGACTCTGCCAAGCGATGTTTCAAGCTTACGTCCAAATCCAAGGCCTGCTGAATCCTATCCGCGTGGTCGTATTGAACCTATGTCCAACTCAAACATGCATTAACACTAGATCCCTTGTCAACACACGAGATCTCCAAAGCCTCCAAATCATGAATGAGACGCTCGCCATGCATCTGTAACCAGTTGGCGTGTGTAGGGATTCTACGACTCAGAGCATCTTCCACAACATTACCCTTCCCGGGAATATAATGAATCTTGTAGGTGTAGTCCCCAAGGAACTCCATCCACCTACACTGGTGCAATTTCAGGTCCTTCTGATCAATCAGATACTTCAGACTCTTGTGATCTGAATATATATTGACCTTTACTCCATAAAGGTAATGCCTCCAAAGCTTGAGAGCGAATACCACGGCCGGCAACTCCAAATCATGGACCGGGTAGTTCCTCTCATGCACCTTTAACTGACGAGATCCATAGGATATCACCTTCTCGTGCTAAAGTAGAACACAGCCTAAACCACTCCCAGAGGCGTCACTAAAAACCTCAAAGCCTTCAGAACCACAAGGCGAACTTAAGGCAGGTGTCATGGTCAAATGACACTTTAGTTCTTCGAAAGCTTGTGTGCACTCAGGCAACCAAACAAACTTCTGATCCTTTCTTGTCAGAGTAGTGAGGGGAAATGCTATCCGTGAGTAGTTCTCCACGAAGTGCCTGTAATAGCTGGCAAGCCCCAGAAAAATCTGGACTTCTGCCACCGTAGAGAACATAGGCCACTCCCGTATAGCAACTATCTTTGCTGGATCTACCACAATCCCTTCTCCACTAACTATATGACCAAGGAAAGCTACCAAGGACAACCAAAAATCGCATTTGGAGAACTTGGCGTATAGTTGGTTCTTCCTCAATGTCTCCAACACCATATGCAGATGCTTGAAATGATCATCCTCGAACTACGAGTACACCAATATATCGTTGATAAAAACTATCACGAACTGGTCCAAGTATTCTCTGAAAGTTCTGTTCATCAAATCCATAAACACAGATGGCGCATTGGTCAGCCCAAACGGCATGACAGTGAACTCATAATGCCCATACCGTGTGCTGAAAGCCATCTTAGGAATGTCACTTTCCCTTATCCGCAGTTGATTGTATCCAAATTTCAGATCTAACTTCGAGTACACAATCGACCCCACCATCTGGTTGAATAGATCATCAATGCTTGGGATCGGATACTTATTCTTCTCCCTTAGCTTATTCAACTCCCGGTAATCAATACAGAGACGTAAGCTTCCGTCCTTCTTCTTAACGAAGAGGACCGGCGCGCTCTAAGGCGATGAACTCAGACACACATAACCTTGTTCCAACAGCTCTTGAAGCTATACTTTCAGTTTCGCCATCTCCTTAGGCGCAAACCGATACGGAGAGCATGATGTAGGTTTGGCACCTAGCACTAGCTCAATGGTGAAGTCGATCTCTCGCTGAGGTGGAGCTACAGGGAGAGCTTCAGGGAATACGTCAAGAAACTCAGATACAGCTAGGATGCTGTCTAAACCAGGCTTGGGCTTCGAACCCTCCATTAAAGTGAGAAATAGCTCTGCACCACTACGAACTGCCTTAACCACCTGGAGAGCAGACATCAAAGTCTTGCTTGATCCCTTCAAGCCTGAGAAATTTGTGACACGATCTGTATCCAGTCCTAGTCTGACCACCTTACGGTTGCAATCAATGTACGCACGTTGCTACGATAGCTAGTCCATTCCAAAGATCACATCGAACTACACTATCGGCAGTAGCGATGCTCGCAAGTCATAATTGTGATTCCCAATCCCTACCTTCATGCAACAAACTCTATCCGCATGCATAGAGCACTCGTTAGACAACAACACATCCAATTTGTCCCTTGCCATCGAAGAAGGTACTCCGTTGCGCGATACAAACTCTTCGAAAAAAAAGGAATGCGAAGCTCCCGTATCGAACAGTGCTCTCATCGTTAAATTAAAGATCGATACAAAGCCTAACACAACCAGTCATAAGCTAACATGCGCAAGGCAACAAGTATTTAAAGGTAAACTGCTATAAATTTAAACCGTACCTGTCACAACATCAGCCTACTCTATGGCCTCCTGCTGGCCCAGGTTATACACTCTAGGCTGGGCTGGGGCATAATGTGATGCGGTTGACTCCAACTCCTTGACCTTCTCCTCATAAGTTGCTCCAGGCTTCTTCTCGGACTTTGGATGTCCGCTCCAACAATCTTTGGCAAAGTGTCTCGACTTTCCACAATTATAACAAGTGCCCGAGGTTCGGCCTGTAGTTGCCCCAGATGCACCAGAAGATGGGGTTGGACCTGAAGTCCTAGCCTTCTTAGTAAACTTACAGAACCCAGACTTTTAGGAGGTCGGGACCTTGAACTCCGTCTTCTTCGCACTCAAGTCCTTCTTCCCATGGACTCTCTTCAGATCTTTCTCCAACGATCGGGCCGTATTGATCAGGTTAGGAAGCCCTGCGTCGTATGCCTAGAGAGTAGTAGCCTTAGGTCATCACGCAGACCCTGTAGAACTGGTTGGTCTTACGCTCCTCATTAGCAAACGTAGAGCTAGCATAATGACCAACCGCGTAAACTCATGGAGGTACTCATCCACGCTACTATCTCCCTGCGTCAGTCTCTGGAACTGATTCTCCATAGCAATCCTTTGTGCTGAGGGGAGGTATCTTGCCAAGAATAACCTCGAGAATTCCTCCATCGAGACGTCAGTGAGTTGCATTCCAGTCAAATGATGCGGCTCCAACTCTTCCCACCACAACCTCGCCTCTCCATCCAACAAGAAGGTGGCTATGGTGGTCTTCTGCCATTCCTCCGTCTTAGTGGCCGTCAAGGCTCTCTTCACTCGAGAGAGCCAATCTTCGGCTTGAGTTGGGGTTCCAGCCCCCAGAAACACCCGGGGGGGGGGGGGGGGGGGGGGGGTTAAAGCCCATTACATGTTTGAGCTGCTTCTCTGTTGCTCTTCTTAATGTCAACGACTCTACCACCACTTGTTCCACCATTGCAGGTTCTGCTGCTCGAATCGGTACCTGCTCCCCTACAGGGCCAGGCTGCTGCACTTGTCTACCCGGCTGGGCATTTATCATCGCAAACACCGCCTTAGCCACAAGTCTTATTGTTTCTACTGAAGGTGGGGTTACATGCACGTCATTAGGTGCACTACTTGCCTTAGAAAACGGGTGCAATGACGGCCCTGCGCCACTCCTGGTCACCTATAATCATACAACACACCATTAAAAGACCAAACAAAATTGCAAAAAAGCAATTATAGGAACACGCAGGTTCCTCAAACTTGTGTATTTTCATTCCTAAGTGGACATTCATGGGTTCTTTTCATGTTATAACGATGACGCACATACATGTGCTCACCACCCCTTAAAAGAATTCGTCCACGAATTCCAATAAGCAAGACCGATGCCTTAGTCTGATATCAAATTGTAACATCCCCATCCGTCACAAGGAATATAACAGAAGGTCCGGTCGGGGCCTCATGCCATATTTCACTGACAGTTAGTGGAGTTACATAAGAATACCAAATTAACAGCAATAGGAACACGCATCCTAACTCAGAGCATTATAGCGGATGATTTTAAAATAGTTATAAGAACCCAAATGCAATAGCATGAATGTCCACAATAACTAGAGTAGGAATGACAGCAAAATACACAAAAGTCTCGTCCTTAGGGCCTTACAAGTGTTTACTTAAACATTACATGTTTTCCAAACTTCGGTAGGCAGGCCGGCCACACATGAGTATAATAAATTAAACATTTCGCTTTGGCCTTCAAGGGCCAGCACAGCATCACGGGCTTTAGCCCGCTACTTGCCACTTGGCTCACCTGCTCCTGTATAAGAACAAACCACAGAATGGTGGTTAAACAAGGCAACGGTCAGCTAAAGCTGACCAAATTATAACGTAATTGGTGTGTCGGTGCTCCTTCCCTGCATTTCATTAGTATAATGAAACAAGATAGTGAAAGTACAATTTAAGCACACTTCACCACAGTCGTAGGCGCACACGGCCACACACCCCGTGCTCTCAGGGCACATTTTTGGTGAACCCGGTTAAATCCGTGGTTTCATCACCGCCCATAGGACGTCAATCCTCATGAGCAATTTAGTCTTTCCGGCCGAAGCCTAAGACCCTCCATCTATGCCATCAGTAAGTGTCATGTACCTTAGGTCTCTTTAACTGAACTACATAGAGCAGGTACGGTTCCACCTAACCCGTTGCTCACACTGCCACGTCAATTTAAGCTATAGGCGCGGGTCAAGCTTCCCTGAATTTCGAAGTACCGATCAAACAATATTACATAACCTAGTTATTTACAAGGTTGGCTCCCCTACCACCAAGATGGCAAAAATGCGCTTCTGCCCAGTTTTTCGGGTGCACCTTGGAGTTAGTCCCCAAGGCTCCCTATTGCAATCTACCACATAGAAAACCCAAAAAACAAGTAGCACGGAGACTTCTCCGGAACTACAAGCATAATGAAAATATCACTGATCCCGACCAACTTGTCTGGATAGGTTTCACACACCATGCCTACGTCCGTACTTCTATTTCGGACTCTAAATGCAAAACTACAGGGATAAATCATATCTACCCAAAGGAATACCGCACACTCATTGCCCACTCGCAGGAGAGAGTTTCCTATGCAGAAAGGGAGAGGACTTCACAAGTCCAAGAAGAGAATCATTACCCTAGAGGTTCGCTTCAACGCCATTGAAAACTAGCCGGATGAAAACCACCACAACGGACTCGCCTCCGCGGATCTGGACTCAGCTCGCAATTTGGAGCTCTGAAGCTCCAACAATGGCGGGATTACTCCTTCTTCTTCTCCCTTTGCTCTCCCCTCTCTCTACCTCTTAGAAAGAGATTGGGTCGAAAGAAATGAGGCCTAAACCCTCATTTTCCTGCCATATACCAACAGGGGGAAAGATGGGCCGTCAGATCCCTTTGAAATAAAATGAACGGCCCTGATTAACCTTTAAAATCGTCTACCTAGGCCCATACAAGGCTTGTGACATGCTCGTGTCACAGGCTGTATCTCCTAATCGTACGAGAAATCATCGATTGTCGAACAGGACATGGCCTCTGACACGCTCGTGTCATAGGTCGTGTGCCAGACATGGCTTCGGGCATGCCCGTGTCCCAGGTCGTGTGCCTCAATCAACGCAAAAGTCGTCAAGCCCGAACAGGACACGGCCGTGTGACATGCCTGTGACACGCCTGTGTCACAGGCCCCGTGCCAGACATGGCGTCAGACATGCCCGTGTCCCAGGCCCTGTGCCTCACTTCGACACAGCCCGACCAACACAAAACAGGACACTACTTTAGACATGCCCGTGTCCTAGGACGTGTGCCTTAGTTAGACACAGCCCGGACAACACACGGCTTTGGACATGCCCATGTGCCTTAGTTCATCACAGTCCGTGAAACTTCAAGGGCTCCAAAAGTCCTTAAAAACACCACCCAAACATATTTGAGTTTTGGGGCATTACACAAGTGCACCTATCAATCATAGTATAGGAGAATTCTACATCTCGTGTCGTATTCCTCAAGGTATTTCAAGTTCTCGTACTCACTCTCGCTCTATTACCGTACCTCGGATTAAAATTAGTTGTTTAATCTAAACTAGCATTACTAGGACTAATTGGATAAAATGACATTGGAGGATTAAGAATGATAAAAAGCAGATAGTCTAAGAGCATTCACATGAGAATATTCACTTATTAATTCAACTCAATGTAGTCACGTATTAACAATATTATCAAATTCATTGTATTATAAGGGTTCAATCTCGATCGAATTCTCTCTCGAGCAATCCAATACCTAAACCTAAGTTGAGTAAATTTTCTCTCGAATAATTCACAACACTTAAGTTTGCACTAATATAAAGTACCCATGTCTAATACAAAAATTCATGAAATTCTGTCTCTAAGATACCACGGATCTCATTATTCGTATTGTCATTATCCAAACAACATATCTCTCGATCATGAAATTTGAAATACAAAGAGAAAGAATACCAGAGAATGAAATCACAAGCCATCATCACAACCTTCCAATTTCTCAATCTAGAAGTTTGGGATTCATATAAAACAAATAATAACTTCAAATCTAGGATTAATCTCTTTGTTTGAAACCACGCATATGGATAAAATATCACAAATATGATATAAAAACAAACATACACGATTACTGAATCATTTCAAAGAACAAGTCTCATACGAAATGTAAAAATAAAGTTAGATCCACTAAGAGAAGGGGAAGATTAAAAGAGATACATGAAGATTAAAACCATATGGATTATCTCCATCAATTTCTCCTTCACTTGAGTGCTCCACTTTCGTCCTCCAGAAGTTCTCCAAATCCTTCAATCCAAAAAGTCCTCTTCTAATTCTTTTTGTAGATTTTTATAGTCTTCATGCAAATAGATGTCGGACACAGGTTCCAACACGGCCGTGTCCCAGGCCATGTAGAGTGTAAACGGTGCGTCTGGATGGATTTTGAAGTGAAAAGGCGTGCCTGGTCGTGAGCCATGTCATTTGACATGGCTAGGAACATGGCCGTGTGTCCTTCATGGCTGGTAGCACGGTTGTGTGTTCATCATGGTGCTAAGTCTGATGTTTCCCGATAAGGACATGTGTAGTGACACGGGTGTGTCACTACCCGTGTGGTGCCCAATCCAAGGCCTTTGCCATCAGTCATCTTAGATCTGTGAACACCTCTGCTTGCTCAAAGACTTTTAGTTCCAAGGACTTGCAATACATGCATTAAGAATATTAATGAATAAATAAATAAATAACTTAATAAGGAAAATTTATATTGCGCTCTTCTATTCATGATAATTCAAGTTCTTAACTATTTTCGTGCAATTAATACAAAGGGAGGTAGATAATAGTGGATATGATTATAATTATGTTATATAATTGTACTCATCAAATACCCCCAGACTTAAGTGTTTGCTTATCCCTAAGCAAACTAATTCAAATATTTGGGTTACCAATAATTAATTTTTTTTCCGCAAGCTGGTTGCTATGAATTCAAAGAGAAATTTGATGTTGTAATTGCATAAGAAATAGTATAGCAGACTTTTCTAAATATAATCTTATCTTAAAATTCCTTTCATATATCTCTTAACTATCTTTCACTCTTTCCTTGAAATAAAATTACAGTCATCCATAAAAAAATGTGTGAAGAAAAAAACAATCTTAATAAGGTAGGCATTAGTATTTCAAAACTTATAAGTATCAATATTGATAGTCATGAGCTTGCCTTTTCACACCATCACCACGGCACTAGTTAGGATTAGCAAGGTTGGATCCTTAGGACTTGTATTAGGATGTAACTTTTTGGCTTAGGATAAAAGATCATAGGTGGGGTAATCAGAGATAAACTCAATGGTTCTTATCACACCTAGATCACGATTGAGCCTTTTGCTATGTAATTACCTTAACATACATCAATATTATAAAAGCACCCCCAGACTTCACAGTTATTATACTTCCCCTTTTTTGCATTGTATTTTTTTTCTTCAATCTCTTGATGCATATTTATATTTTTCCTCTCCTTTTTTTATAAATAGCATATCAAAGTGCTTTACACCATCTGTTTCAATTTTGTAATTCACATAGCAAAAGGTGTAAACTCAATGATAGATGTGTTAAAAGGTACGGATTTTTTTGCCTTAGTGAATTTTAGTAGTGGTTCATCGAATGAAAAAGGGATTAGGTACAACTTAGGTGTGGAAGGGTATAATGTTTAGGGTTTTGGGCTTGCAAGGCTCAAGTTATTCAACGGGAGGCCTAAGTCATTTCCGCCCTCACTAATTAACTTATGCAAAAGTTTTGAGGATCGCTAGAGGGTAAGTTCTAGACACCAATAAAGAGTATTCTTTATTTTGATTCCCTAATACAAAATTATCAAAATATTACATTCTTCGACTCACTTTATTATAGATAATTATATTTTCTAAAATAGAGTGACTGTTAGTTAATAATATAGAGTACTAATCTTAAAAATAAATTATATAGAGAAAATTAAGCTAATGAATTTTTATACATCATTACTATCAACAAATTTGTCACTCAATGAGTCTACTTCAATTCATTTTAATCAGCTTGCCAAAGCAAATTAACTAGTTATAATCCCAAGTGAGTGAATTAATGAAAGCTTAGAAAGAAGCAAAAAAAATTTTATTGGGGGGGGGGGTTTAATGAGTCTATGTTTTTGGTCCTATTTCTTAACAAATTGTAACCGTGTACAGTAGATAAATATTAGAATTTAAGAATATCCACCCCCAGACTTAAGATTTACAGTGTCCTCAATGCAACATAAAGAACCAATAAAGCAAGTAATGTAAAGAACTAAACATCAATGAAATAGAAGAGCGTAAGCGGTACAATAGAATTAAAAGTGATAGCATATAATGTCTGATGAAATACATATAAAATACTATAGAGAAAAAAAAAGGCTGGGTCAGTAGGATCGTCGTGGAGGTGAGGTGGGCAGGGAGCTGCCGTACATGGAGGAGGGATCCCCAAGTGATCCCTGATCTGAGCTATGATGTCCTCGGTTCGCTGCTGTGATTCCTCTATATGCTGTAATCGTGGTAAGTTCTCGGTCTCATAAAGTTGATGGAAATCATGTGAATACTAAGAGCACAATCGAGGAGGGGGGCAGAAGACTCTCCATGATGATGAGTAGAATGAGATGGAGGAATCAGAGTCTCGCCGAGATCATGGTCATCATCATCGGAATCAGAAGAAGGCTATGGTCCGTGCCTCACAATAGAATAAATAAGCCCACCCTAACCCTGACGTGCAGTGACAAGACGGAGTGATCGAATACTAGCCATAGTGATAGGAACTGTCGTCGCTACTACTATCATCGAGGAAAGGGAATCAAAGATATTCCTATTCTTCGCCAGGCGTGTAATGTAGGGCGCTACACAAATAGACCTGATACAGGAATTGTCGGCCTGATGAAGAATGAAATGAGCTAACATAAATCCCAAGTGAATACGGTAACGCGAAGACATGTTGTAGAGGTAAAGATTATTTTGTCTACTCACCACACCAGAGATTTCGCCCCGGCCACTCAAGGTATGACTCAGCAGATGATGAATGTAATGAATAGCGGGTGAACGCAACTTAGAGGCCTTAGACCTCTTGGCCTCATATGGGGACAGATCAAAAGCAAGCCGAGACCAGATATTGGCGGCATGGTCAGGAGAGGGGAGCTCAAGGTAAGGGTCGGAGTATGCAGCACTACAGAGGAAAGAGTCCTCATACACCCCTAAATACTGGGTGAACTGGAGAAGAGAAATAGTATATACGGTGCCCGCGACTCGAAATGAAATAATCCCTTCCTGTGTGTTGGTCGTCTCGGTGAAGGTCGGCCTGAGATTGAGGTAGAAAGATGACATAAACTCTAAAGTAAGTTCCTTAAACCCCAACGCATCAATATCAAAAAATTGTGCCCACCCCCCGATAGACCCTAACTCTCGAACATCGGCGGCTAAATGTATCTCATCTAAAATGCTCCAGTCGATAGTACGAATGTCTTGAAATTTCTTGGACTGGAGGCGATTAAAACGATTAATGTGAGCAGAATCCATAAACTCCAGATGCGTAACAATGCCTTACCTTTCTGTAGATAAGGCTGTGAGTTCCGGATGATGATGGCGTCCCCCTTCCGATCGTCCCGTCGACATGATCTGTAGATAAGGTGAAGAAGGATGAGAAGAGAATGAAAAAAAAGATGAGAAGGGGATCAAGAAAATGAAAGAAAGTTTACCTAGGAATATAGGTTGAGAGTAATAGGAGATAGATTCGCGAAGTTTGAAGGTAATGAACCCCAACTGAGTTCGAGGCGTGAAGGGGTGCTGGAAGTAGGGCTAAAACTAAGATATGGAGAGGAAGAAGATGACACGGCCTTATATAATATGTCGAACACGGGTTGCGACACGGGCGTGTGTATACCCGTGTTCACTAAATAAAAACAGCTTAGTATACGGGTCTCGAGATGACGTGTGGTCAAATTGATGGGAAAGGAGCATGCCAGGCGAACATGATCAATAACACGGGTGTGTGTGGACCCATATGGTCAAACGGATGGGGGAACGACGAGGCAGACACGGGTTCTAACACAAGTGTGTGTGGACCCATGTCCTTTTCGGGAATAACATCATCGAACTGCGCGCCAAGCGAACACGGCCAACACACGGGTGCGCACATGGCTGGGTATCCACCCATGTCTTGCTCGGGATCATTGCTTCGTCGTCGCTACACGGGTTAGCACATGGCTGGGTATTTACTGGTGTCCTGCTTGGGATCATGCTTCGTCGAACTCGCTACACGGGTTCGCACACTGCTGGGTATCTGCCCTTGCCATACTCGGGAGGAGTATGAGAGAAGTGGAGATATTGTGATACGGAAACGCACACGGGTGAGTGTCAACCCATGTGGTGTTCGGGAAGAGAATGAGGGAAGCAGAATGTAACATGACAATGCACACGGGTGGGTGTCCACTCGTGTGGTTTTTGGGATGACTATTTCCTACTTCAGGTTTCATATTGAACACGGCTGGGTGAGAAAATTTTTGCGAACGTGGCAAGGCACACGAGCGAGTGCAAACCCGTGTGTTCCTCTGAAATTGAATTACTTTCTAAGTTATTTTAGAATGTTTTATACTAAATTTTAACTACAATTCTATCGACGATAATAATGAAACTTATAAAATTTACTAAATTACGCTTAATCCAAGTCTAGTCGGAGGCATAATTCTTGGCAAGAGAAATCTTGAGGAAACTCTCCATAATAGAGTTTTAATCGGTGCCCGTTGACTTTAAAAACTCTCGTCTCAGGGTGGGTTATTTCGATGGTGCCATAGGGAAAAACCTCTTTGACCTGGAAAGGTCCGGACCACTTAGACCTTAACTTCCCTGGGAATAAACGAAGACGGGAATTGTAAAGGAGGACTTGGTCACCTTTTTGGAATGTCATCGGTTTTCGAAGGTGATGGTCATGGAACAATTTAGTCTTCTCCTTATATATCCGAGAATTTTCATAAGCCATGGTTCTCCACTCATCTAATTCATTAAGTTGAAGTTTTTGTTTCTCCCCTATAGAATTGGTGTCAAAATTCATATAGCGTATTGCCCAATACGATTTATGTTCTAATTCTATAGGTAGGTGACATTATTTACCATAGACTAGTCTAAAGGGAGTGTTACCTGATTTTTGACAAGAATCACATTAAAGTACATACCTTTGGGCATCCCTGAATAGAAAGGGCCAATAAAAACCAGAATCAAGAACCTTTTTATGTGAGCGGTTTGCTCCAAAGTGACCACCTGTAGGGCCTGAATGACACTGCTCCAAGATTTTCCAGCCCTCCTCCGCTGATACACACCTACGTATAATGGAATCTACACATATCCGAAAAAGATAGGGGTCATCCCAAAAGTAATATTTCAAGTCAGAGAAAAATTTCTGTTTCTACTGATATGAAAAATCTTTTGGAAGAACCTTAGCCACAATATAGTTTGCATAGTCGACAAACCATGGATAATTAGTATTTATATCTATAGATAATGCAAACAGCGATTCCTCTGGCAATGTATCACTAATCGCAGACTCATCTAACCTTATTTGTAGCGGATTTTCCAATTGTGAGAGAAGATCTGTCGCTAAATTTTCTGCTCATCGTTTATCCCTAATTTACAAATCAAATTCTTACAATAATAGAACCCAATGGATTAAATGAGGTTTTGCTTCCGCTTTGGCAAGTAAATATTGTAGGGCAGAGTGATCCGTGTATACTAGCACCTTAGACAATGTTAAATAGGATCTAAATTTATCGAAGGCAAAAACCACTGCTAGGAGTTCTTTTTCGGTAGTTGTATAATTCTCATGTGCGTTATTAAGTGTTTTGCTAGCATAATATACAGGGTGAAAGTGTTTGTTTCCGCATTGTCCTAAAACAGGCCCTACCGCAAAATTTCTAGTGTCACACATGATCTCGAAAGGTTGAGCAAAATCAGATGCGATCATAATTGGAGAATTGATTAATCTTTATTTCAAAAACTCAAAGGCTTGTAGACACTCTTGATCAAAAATAAAAGGTGTGTCTTTCTCTAAAAGCCTAGTAAGTGGTTTAGTTATTTTAGAGAAGTCTTTAATGAACTGACGATAGAATTCGGCATAACCTAAAGAGCTTCTAACTGCCTTAATGGAGGTTGGTGGTGGAAACATTTCTATGGTTTCAATTTTTTGCTTTATCCACTTGAATTCATTGGCTTGAGATCTTATGGCCAAGTATTATCCCTTCTTGCACCATGAAATGGCACTTCTCCTGACTAAGTACTAGATTTGTTTCCTCACACCTCCTCAGAACTTTTTCTAAATTCTGCAAACACAAAATAAAAGAATTACCAAATACAGAGAAATCATCCATAAACACTTCCATAATATCTTCAACATACTCATCAAATATAGCTAACATGCACCTTTGGAAAGTGGCAGGTGCATTACATAAACCAAATGGCATACGTCTATAAGCAAAGGTGCTAAATGGGCAAGTGAATGTTGTCTTCTCCTGGTCTTCTGGTGCTCTAGGGATTTGGAAATATCCAGAAAGTCTATCTAGAAAACAATAATAAGAATGGCCTGATAATCGTTCTAATATTTGATCAATGAAAGGTAGAGGGAAATGGTCTTTCCTAGTGGCATTGTTTAACTTCCGATAATCAATACAAACACGCCAACCTGTTACTATTCATGTTGGAATCAATTCATTTTTATCATTTGCTACTATTGTTAGTCCACCCTTCTTAGGAACGACTTGTACAGGACTAACCAATAAACTATCTGAAATAGGGTATATCATTCCAGCATCTAACAACTTAACAATCTCAGCCTTCACTACCTCTTTAATATTTGGATTTAGCCTATGTTGCGATTGAATAGAAGGATTATTGTTTTCTTCTAAAAGGATCTTGTGAGTGGAAAAACTAGGGTTGATACCTTTTATATCAGTTATTTGCCATGCTATAACACCTTTATACTTCCCTAACACAGTTATTAACTTTTGTTTTTCAGGTTCAGAAAGATTAAAAGAAATAATAACTGTATATGTAGAATTAGATCCTAAGAATGCATACTCAAGATGATCCGGTAATTTTTTTAAGTTCTACTATCGGTGGATCCTTAGTATTACTCTTAAGAACTTCAAGATCTCCTTGTGTAATCAAACTATACTCATTCTTCCTATTCACCAAAATAGAGTAATCTAGATAATATAAATGTTCAACAATATGGTGATTTTTGTCTTCTTCTAGATAACTGTTAGCGATGCAAATCTCTAAAGGATCTCTATAATATAATTCAGAATTCATAAAAGTCATAATATTATCAACACCATGGCAAAAGTAGTAACGATAATCATTATCCAGAGATTGCTTTATTGTATTGCCAATTTGAAAAATGACTTAATCTTCCCCTACTCACAAAAACTAATTTACCATCAAAAATGTCAACAAGAGATCTAGATGTGGCTAAGAATGGACGACCAAGTATGAGTGGTATTTCTACATTTTCATCCATATCTAGAATGAAAAAATCAGCGGGAAATATAAACTTATCTGCCTTAACCAATACATCCTCTAATATTCCTCTAGGATACATAACCGAACGAGCTAATTGAATACTCATTCTAGTAGGGCTAAGTTCTCCTAGACCTAGTTTCAAATAAAGTTTATAAGGCATTAAGTTTATACTAGCTCCTAAGTCCGCTAAAGCCTTATTCACTTATAAATCACCGATTAAACATGGAATTGAAAATGAACCGGGGTCCTTAAGTTCTTGTGGCAATTTATTCTGTAAAATAGCGGAACATTCTTCACTAAGTGTTACCAGAGATAATTCTTTTATTTTATTTTTATTTCAAATTAAGTCCTTTAGAAATTTAGCATACTTCGACATTTTAATGACTTCGGAAAAAGGTAAATTAACATGTAATTGTTTAAACATAGATAAGAATTTACCATATTGCGCATCCATGCGATCCTTGTTCAGCTTTGTTGGATATGGTATTGTTGGTTGATACTCCTTTGATTTTGAATTCATCACGTTCTGTCCATCGCCACTAGACTCCTCTTGGGGGTGCTTCCTTTATAAGCCTTTGGTCTTATAATTCCTTTCCACTCCTCAATTGGATTGCTTTTGCATGCTCCTTCGAGTTTATTTCGGTATTACCCAGAAGTGTTCCTTGTTGCCTTTCAGATACCATCCTTGCAAGCTGACCTATCTGGTTCTCCAAATTTCAAATAGAGCCCTCTTCATTCCGGAAAGCTACATCAATAGTTTGCATGAACTTGGTGAGTACATCTTCTAATGATGGCTTCCTTTGCTCCAGTTGTTGTGGTTGTCCAAACGCAGGTTGCTTACTTGATTTCCTTGTCCTCCCCAAGAGAAATTGGGGTGGTTCCTCCATCCAGGATTGTATGTAGAACTATATGGGTTGTTTGTTTAGTTGAAGGGAGGTCTGGTATTGTTGCCCATATAGTTAATATGTTCATGCACTTGAGGTTCACAACCAGGCATTCCACTAAATGAAGGGTCCCATTGTTGAGTTACAATGGAGGGCGATACTAAAGATAGGTTATCCATCTTCTGGTGTAGATTCTCCACTTGAATAGCTAAGGTAGTGGCGACATCCACTTTATAGATTCCCGCAGGCTTATTAGGATTTTATCCCACGGTAGTACATTGATAGTTATTCATTGTCATGTCTTCTATCAACCGTTGAGCCACTTCAAGTGTCTTATTGTTCAAGGTGCCCCCCACTAGCCTCATCGATCATCTGTTTAGTGGATGGATTGAGACCATTGTAGAAGGTCTAAATCTTAAGCCAGGGAGGTAATGCATGATGGGGACATTTCCTTAATAGATCCTTGAATCGTTCCCATGTGTCATACAACGATTCAGATTCTAGTTGAGCATACGTAGAAATATCATTCCTTTGCTTTGCAGTCTTCGCCGGTGGAAAATACTTTATTAAGAACTTCTCAACCTTCATATCCCATATAGTAATCAACCCTCTTGGTAATGACTTTAACCACTGCTTCGCCTTGTGCCTTACTGAGAACGGAAACAACCTCAATTGAATGGCATCATTGGTAATGCCATTGATCTTGAATGTATCACATATCTCCAAGAATCTGGCTGAATGTGTGTTGGGATCTTCATCTTACAGGCCATCATATTGGACATACTATTGAACCATCTGAATAATACTCGGCTTCAATTCGAAATTGTTGGTGACAATTGGTGGTCTAACGATGATTGACCCAGTACCCTGTAGATTAGGTGTAGTAAAGTCAGACATGGTTTGCTCGTTCTAATTTGTCATGATATCTGGATTATCTAGATGATGATCTCCTAAGTTTACTGTTTCCTCTTCTGAAAGTCCATTTGAATTATTTGTGTTATCTGTTCCCAAGTCCCTTTGGCTGGTGCAGTGAATAATTCGTTCCAGGTCAGGATGAAATATTGTTATCCCAGAATTTCTCCCTGTGGTCATAGACTAACAAATTACAAAATGAAGATTAAGCGATATAATTATGCAATAAACTAATTTACAATTATATGTTAGTAATTAAAAATTAGTAGATTAATAGAGTTTAAGCTTTCAAAATATTGAAAATGAGTCCCCGACAACGACACCAAAAACTTGATGTTATAAAATAACTTGATGCAGATTCTTTATACACTCTTGTATACAATATGTAGATAGGCATAAGCTAGATTGATTTTAATCTCAGGCAAATGCACCTATCAATCATAGTATAGGAGAATTCTACATCTTGTGTCGTATTCCTCAGAGTCTTTCAAGTACTCATACTCACTCTCGCTCTATTATCGTACCTCGGATTAAAATTGGTTGTTTAATCTAAACTAGCATTACTAGGACTAATTGGATAAAGTGGCATTGGAGGATTAAGGATGATAAAAAGCAGATAGTCGAAGAGCATTCACATGAGAATATTGACTTATTAATTCAACTCAATGTCGTCACGTATTAACAATATTATCAAATTCATTGTATTATAAGGGTTCAATCTCGATCGAATTCTCTCTCGAGCAATCCAATACCTAAACCTAAGTTGAGTAAATTTTCTCTTGAACAATTTACAATACTCAAGTTTGCACTAATATAAAGTACCCATGCCTAATACAAAAATTCATGAAATCCTGTCTCTAAGATACCACGAATCTCATTATTCGTATTGCCATTATCCAAACAACATATCTCTCGATCATGAAATTTGAAATACAAAGAGAAAGAACACCAGAGAATGAAATCACAAGCCATCATCACAACCTTCCAATTTCTCAATCTAGAAGTTTGGGATTCATATAAAACAAATAATAACTTCAAATCTAGGATTAATCTCTTTGTTTGAAACCACAAATATGGATAAAATACCACAAATCTGATATAAAAACCAACATACATGATTACTGAATCGTTTCAAAGAACAAGTCTCATACAAAATGTAAAAAAAAAGTTAGATCCACTAAGAGAAGAGGAAGATTAAAAGAGATACATGAAGAGTAAAACTATACGGATTATCTCCTTTGATTTCTCCTTCACTTGAGTGCTCCACTTTCGTCCTCCAGAAGTTCTCCAAATCTTACAATCCAAAAAAGTCCTCTTCTAATTTTTTGTAGGTTTTATAGTCTTCATGCAAATAGATGTCGAACACGGGTTCTAACACAGCCGTGTCCCAGGCCGTGTAGAGTGTAAACGGTGCGTCTGGGCGGATTTTGAAATGAAAAGGCGTGCCTGGTCACGAGCCGTGTCATTTGACATGGCTAGGAATACGGCCGTGTGTCCTCCATGGCTGGTAGCATGGTCGTGTGTTCATCATGGCGCCAAGTCTGATCTTTCGCGATAAGGACACGTGTAGTGATACAGGCGTGTCACTACTCATGTGGTGCCCAATCCGAGGCCTTTGCCATCAGTCGTCTTGGATCCGTGAACACCTCTGCTTGCTCAAAGACTTTTAGTTCCAAGGACTTGCAATACCTGCATTAAGAATATTAATGAATAAATAAATAAATAACTTAATAAGGAAAATGAAGGAAAATTTATATTGCGCTCATCTATTCATGATTATTCAAGTTCTTAACTATTTTCGCACAATCAATATAAAGGGAGGTAGATAATAGTGGACATGATTACAATTATGATAGTAAAAAGGACTTATATAAATGTATTCATCAACTATTCCTTGCTTATGGTGCATACCAAGGATTCAAAGTCTACTAGATGGATGTGAAGTCAGCCTTTCTGAATGGTGACTTAAAGGAAGAGGTTTATGTTGAACAACCTTCCGGTTTTGTTATTCCTAACTCACCTGATTCTATTTATAGACTTAAGAAAGCTATATATGGACTAAATCAAGTCACTAGAACATGGTATGAGATATTTTCTAGCTTCCTCATTGAGAATAAATTCTCAAGGGGGAAGATAGACAAGACCCTATTCCTAAAGGAATCTAAGGACAAGATCATCCTAGTCTAGATTTATGTTGATGACATAATCTTTGGATATATTGGTGATAACCTTTGTAGGAAGTTTGCCAAACTTATGCAAGGGAAGTTTGAAATGAGTTGTATGGGTGATCTCAAGTTCTTCCTGGGCCTTTAAGTAAGATAGACTGATGATGGCTTGTCCATATCCCAATCTAAGTTCACTCGGGAGTTGATTAAAAAGTTTGGAATAGAGAATGCCTCCACCATGAAAACTCCCATGGGATCAAGTATGCATATAGAAAAAGATGAGGCAGGGAAAGTGGTTGATGAAACTTTGTATAGAGGGATGATTGGCTCCCTTCTATACCTTACTGCAAGTAGGCCAGACATCATGTATACTATATGTGCTTGTGCTAGGTATCAGGCCTGCCCTAAAGAATCTCACTACTAGGCTGCTAAGAGGATTTTGAGGTATCTTAAGGGCACACCAAATATTAGCCTATCGTACCCAAGAAATAGAGATTTTGAACTAACTGGCTATTCAGATTCAAATTTTGCAGGCTGCAAAGAGGACATGAAAAGCACTTCAGGCACCTATCAATTCTTGGGAGGAGGACTAATGTCTTGGAGCAGCAAGAAGCAAATAAGCATTGTAATTTCAACTATAGAGTTAGAATATATAGCTGTTGGGAGCTGTAATGCACAGTTATTGTGGATCCAACATCAACTCCAGGACTATAACCTCCAGATAAGTAGAAGTCCTTTATTTTGTGATCCTAATAGTGCAATCTCTCTAGCTAGGAATCATGTCTCACACAGTAGTACTAAACACATAGAGATTAGGTATCACTTTATAAGAGAGCATATGGAATGTGAAGATATTAGTCTTGAGTTTGTCCCTACAGACAAGCAAGTGGCTGCCATCTTCACCAAGCCACTAGATGAAGTAAAGTTCAACACCTTCAAGTTTGAGTTGGGTATGTTTAACTTGGTACAGCTTTAGTTTCTCCTCACTTTATTTTTGGTTACAGGAATTACTACTTCTTACAGGGTGTGCAGACCGCAAGTGATATTAAGACTAGAATGGACTATAGTGTCTATTAGATAAAATGATATAAGATGCTCCTATTGAGGGGGAGCAAGTACTGATGCTCCTATTAAGGGGGAGCAAGTCCAACATGCAGGAACAGATTCAGCCTCCTATAGAGAAGAAGCAAGAAGCTGCACCAGTTGATTATCTGAAATCAGACAGGGGGAGAAGATAATTAGAGACGTCCAGCACCTGCTTGACTATTCTACAAAACTCAAAAAGGGAGAGAAGGGAATGATCAAGGAAATGACCAAGGCCAGGAAACAAAATAGGGAGAGCAGGTGATGATCAACATACCGGCAAGAAAAATGTGGTATGAGGAAAATGTGGTAAGCATTTGTTGAAACTGATGTTTCACATTCCTTGTGTTTGAGGAAAGGTGCCAAGAAAAATACACAAGTCTGGCTACCAAAGTATTCTACCTATCATATGGGTGGGACAACTTTGGTAACCCGAATTTTACTCTCATCTTCTTTTTAGGTCTGTTGGCAGGCTAAGGACACAAAGAACGTGTGGTAATTGGACTTTGGGTGCTTGAAAGTGAGGGGATAGATCTGATTTACTCTAGGGGGGGTGAATAGAGTATTAAAATCTTTTAAGTAATTTTTATAGCAGAATTAAGATAAGTGTTACTTATAAGTAAGAGAAAAATAAATCACAAGCAATCACAGCACAGCAGAAAATAAAGAAATATGAGCAACCAAATGACACAAGAAAATTATAGTGGTTCCCCAAATCCGGGTACTCCACTCTTCTACCACCCTGGTAGGAATCCACTTAGGTTTTTGATCAGGTGCCCTATCAGCACAAGATCTTCTTCAGGTAGATCTAGAGACCCTTCAGGATTTTGATCAGGTGCCTAAAAACTAATAGGTTTTTGATCAGGTGCCCTATCACCAAGGAGTTCACTTTTTAAGGGAGTAGAAAAACCTTATACAGAAAAGGTAAAAGAAAAAAGTTGATGGCAGTCCTCTCTTTCTCAAAGCAAATGAAAAGACTTAGTGGATTCTTCTATTACCAAAGCTCCCCCTGGGATATTGAGTAGGTTCGGGAAGATGGAAGCTTTGTCCAGGGAGTAGGTCTTCAATGGACTGGTGTTATGTTCTCCAGAATCTGTAGATTGATATTGATTGCTGACTCTGTAGGTTTCTGAAGATGAAAATTGAAGAAGACTCAAGATGAGGTTTTTGGTGTTCTTCTTCTGTTTCCTGAGAGCAGTAAGAATTCTGAAGACTGAAAGAAATCTGAGAGAGAAAATTTTGAACTATATGGTAAGAAGCTCTCTGTGTAGTTTTTTTTAACTCAAAAAACAGTCTGTGTATATATATCTATGTCCTTGAAGAATCGAATAATACTGCTGCTTTGAATTTCAAAAACAATACTAAATTTACTGCAGAGATCGAGGAGAGAATGGTTAGAATTGCTGGCATTTAATTATCTCCACAACTATCTTGGTAAATAAGACAAAACAATAACTTTGTGAATACCATTGTTAATGCTACAATGGAACGACTATAAGCCTTAAGAATATTAGCATTAACTACCAGAGATTATTTGTCATAAATAGAATCAAGAAAAAAAGATTTAAACCTTCAAGACTGATGCTGCAGACAAGTAGTCAAACACAGGATAAAATCATTGATCTGAGCTAGAAGATCGTCGAGCTGAGTTCAGCTATCTTCGAACTGAGAAAACTGTGAAGAGATAAGAAATCATTGACCTGAGCTCTTAGATCGTCGAGCTCAGTTCAGAGAATAAACTCTGAGATCGTTGATGGGAGATCAACAATTGTCGAGCTGAGTTCGATGAAAGTCGAACTGATATATATATATCACAGAATTCTTCTAAGTCTGAGTTCTTGAATGAAATCCAAAGCTGGTCTTGTGAAGTCTGACCTAATGAGACTAACTTAGACCTAGACCTTGACCCTGGCTATACAAGTGGGTCAACATCCTAAGAGTAGACCTAGCCCAAATCCAAACAAGGGTTCCGACAATCTCCCCCTATTTGGATGAGGTCACTCAACATAGAATAAAACTGAAAATACAATGCCATAGATATCTGATAGAATGTAAATTATCAACAGATATAATATAGCAATGTAATGCACATAAAGTTCAGGTAAAATAATAAAATAGTAAAGTGCAGAAAATAAATTAAGGAGGAGCAGGAAGAGGAGCAGAAGAAGATTTAGCAAAAGCAATCTTCCTAGATGGGTCTTCTGCTTCCCTTTTTGACATCTTCAGATCTTGCTCACTAAGAGTTTTCTGAGTAGCAACTCTTGGTACAACTACTTCAGGATGAAGAGTCATATACTCTACTGAATTGAAAACTTTCTTACTAACCTACAGCTTTTCAAGTTCTTTTTCTCTATAAGAAGATATGGTAGAAAACGGAGAGGGTTCCTGACCTTCTTTTCTGGCTTTATTCATCTGAGATAGTCCAATCAGTTCATTAAGTCTAGCCATCTTGAAATTGGGATCAAGCTTTGGATCAAAAGGAGGAGAGGGAGGTCTCTCTGGATTTAGTTCTTGAGTATCCTGAGGTAACTTCTGAGAGATATTTCTGAATTGAATAGACTGGACTTGGAAATTTGTTGCAATAGGATTCTGCTGATTCTCTCTAGAGTAAAGAGAATTAGGAGGTAGAACTTCAGTTAACTTGCCTTTAGACTTATAAGAGTAGGCAGGCCTCTGAGATTGAGAGGAAGCTAGCTTCTGGGCTTGAGAGGGTGCTGGCTTCTGAGGCTGAGAGGCTACTGATCTTGAGGACTGAGTGATATATGATCTTTGAGACACATTACCTGAGGCTCCTATAGTAGGAGGAGGAGGAGGTGGATCTTTTCTGAATTTCTTCACTGGAGAGGATCCAGACTTTTTCTTCTTCTGTGCTTTAGCTTGATTTCTAGACAGCTTCATCCACTGAGGAGTTTTTGGAGTGAGAGGAATGTTGTGCAGAATGTAATATGGAACATCATTATCAGGATTAGGCTTGGGAGCAGCCTTTGCTGGAGCTTTCCTCTTCTTTGATTTGGATCTCTTGGCATTGTCAGATTCAAAATCATCAGAATCATCAACTGGGTCACCTGCAGAAGAACTTTGTGGATTGTCATATAAAGCATCTATTACTTCTATTGTTTCCTATGAAATTTGCATGTCTGCTTGAGGAGGATGTGGAGGTAGAACAACTTGAGGAGGGACAACAATCTCTGAAATCATCTGTGAATCATCTGTGTCTTTATCAGTCAGAAGAAAAACATTTATCTCAGAATCTTGTTGCATCTGTTCAAACTCTAGTGCAATATCCTATGCAATTAAATCATCTAGATTTGGTATAGAACTATCATCCATAGCATAATTTGGTCCTATAGGTTCCACAATCATGTCAGTAACAAAACTGTCCTGAATAGCCTGAATTATTTTTGAACTTGCTGGAGTTGTATAGCTGATAATGTCTGTACAATACTGAGGAGAAACAAATAAAAGAATATTTCTATACAAGAGATCAAAAGAATCTAGAACTGTATTCAGTTCAATTGTTGGAGAAATGGAACAGTATTCAGAAAGAATATCCGAAGAAGAAACTAAATATTATGTGAGTTCTGCATCTGGTATCTCAGTACCAACAAACTCTATCTCTGTTACTGTTGCTGGAAGGGTCATTGCTGGAACTAAAACTGCTGCTGCTGTACCTAGAACAGCTTCATAGGACATCTCCCCCTGCCTGGTTTCATTAAATACTAGAACCAGGCCCCTGGATGAAGAAGGGCTAGAGGAGGCAATAAGAAGGGCAGCAATGGATGAAATAGAAGCAACTAGAGGTGAGATTGCCTCTGCTATCAAGGATTTGAGGTATGGAGTGATAAGCTCTAAGACAGTGGTGAAGGAAGGAGAGTACATTTGCATGAACTCAGAAGGGGTTTGAGTTGATACAGATGAGTGAGAGAAGAGAGGAGTGAAATCTGTCATGATTTCATCATGTAGTTGAGAATTTGGTGGAGTAGGAATTGGTGTTGAATCAAGGTGAATAGGGGAATTCTGATAGGAATAATGTTCAGGAGATATATGAGATGTGATTGGGGATTGAGGAGGTGTAACACCCCGAAACTCAAAAGAGGGACGGGTGACGTTTTAAGCCAAGTCTGGGATTTGGAGCAGGTGTCACGGGCGTGTCACGGGCATGACACAGGCATGACACGGGCGTGACATGGGCGTGTCACGGGTGTGTTCAGCCACGAGTCGCGTGGTCGACGTGTTGGCGATCGGCGATCGTCGGGTGTAGGCACACGGCCTAGGACACTGGCGTGTCCCAGGGCGTGTCATTCTTGGGAGAATTATGGTTTGAACGCACGAGCCGTGACACGGGCACAAACACGGGCTTGTCACATGTGACACGGGCATGTCAGAGGCCGTGTCACCGGCCGTGTCATTCTCGGGAGGTTTCTGGTGCTGCACATGGGGCGTGACACAGACCCTGACATGGGAGTGTCACATGTGACACGGGCGTGTCGGAGGCCGTGTTACAGGCCGTGTTCTGGTCGGAGTGCCGGGCGAGACAGCGAATGGGCGACACGTCCCTGGACACGGGCGTGTCGCAGGCCGTGTTCGGCCCAAATTTTGTATTTTCGGCCTAAATCGTGGCCGTTCGTTTCCTTGGCTTGGGATCCAACGGCTGGGGTTCGTTCCTGAGGGGATTTAGCCGGGATTTAGGGTTGAAAGCCTCATTTATTTTTGGGCTTTATCTCTCTAAGATCTAGGGAGAAGGGAGAGCAAGGAGGAGGAAGAAGGCCAAGATCCAGTCACCGGCGGAGCTTCGGAGCTCCAAATCGCGATCCGAGTCCAGATTCGCGAAGGCGACGCCGATACGGTGCTTTCCATCCGAGTGGATCGTCATGGCATCGAGGAGAAATGCTAGGGTAACGATTCTCATCTTGAGCATGTGAAGCTCTTCTTCCTTTGCATGGGAAAACCCTTCTCCCGCGAGTGTGCGACGTGATTGCGGTATTCCTTGGGGTAGATATGTATAGTCCCCCTTGTTAGGGTTCGGAATCGCAGTACGGACATAGGCATGATGTGTGAAGCCTACCCGGACATGTTGGTCTGGATCGATGATGATTTTTCTTTGCATTGTTAGCTGGAGAAGACTCCGAGCGTATTGATTGTTTTCGGGTTGCTATGCGTTAGATTGCATCAGGGAATCTTGGGGTTAACTCAAGATGCACCCGGAAATCTGAGTGGAAATGAATTTCTGCTAAAATGGTGGCCTGGGAGCCAACCGGGTTCATAGCGGGGCTATGTACCGTGTTTGATCGATAATTGGGACTAGGGAAAGCTTAGCTCGCGTCAAAGGGCCAAATGGCAGTGGCGGGGTGAGCAACGGGCTGGTAGACCCCTACCCGCTCCATCTGCTTGGATAAAGTGACCTAAAGTTTTATGTGGGACTTACCGAGGTTTGGAGAACGAGTCTAGGCTACGACTGAGAAGACTAAATGCTCACAAAGGTTGCCATCTTGGGGGTGGTGGTGGAGTCAAGGACCGGACGGGGTTCGGACTGGCTTTGCTGAGTAAGTGCCCTGAGAGCACGAGGTGTACAGCCGTGAGTGCGTGCACCTGTGATGTGATGTTCACTTGCTATGATACTTGTTTTGCTAACAAGTGCAGGGAAGGAGCTTTGCCGCCCCAGTTTGGGGGCGGAATCGTTATAATTTGGTCAGCTTTAGCTGACCGTTGCTCTTGTTTACCACCGTGCGGTGGATTGTGCTTGCAGGTGCTGTGGAGCCGAGCAGTATATAGCGGGCTAAAGCCCAAGTTGCTGAACCGGCCCTCGAAGGCCTAAATTTTGAGTGTTTTCTTATATTCTCATGTGTGGCTGATGCGTGTAAATATGGCAAGCGCACCGGTCGCACAAGTAATAAAGTTTTGGGAATGAATCCCCGAGTGTCGGTCTCTTAAGGAATGCATTAGCGTAGAACAACGAACGATCCGAAATTATCGTTATGAGAGTTAATTAAATAAAGGAAAAATAAAGGGGCTTTGAAGGTGGTTTTACAAACAAATACACTAAAGCGAAATATGCGGGTCGCAATCACCGCTTCACAAGGTGAGATGGATGTAACGGCCGCGATGTCGTACTTCGGTAAGGCGAATGGACGGTGAGCCAGTGAGTGAGGTGTTTAGTGTGGAGTGCAATCGAATGGAACAAAGGAATGGAGTGAAGTGAGATGGGGCGGGGCGCATCAAATCACAAATCTCACAAGAAAGATTAAACAACAATAATCTAATTAAAACAACTAGAAATCGAAGTTCATTACAAGCTTAAGTCATTTCATACAACAAGAGAGATGGAGAAAGACTAAACCAAGAAAGTGAAGATCCACCGCGGTTGTTGGCCGGAGGTGCGGGTTGTCAATCCGCTTCCACGCGCAGTCCGAGGAGGCTTCCGGTACCGATGAGCTGTCACCTCAAGGGCCTTTAAGTCCGTTCTCTAGGTTGTCTTCATCATCTTCTTCGGTAGAAAGCTCGGAGAAGAGGTCTTTAATGGCCGGGAGGATCATCGGAGGATGCGGAACGCTTTAGAATCGCCGGAAAATGACCTCCCGATGGTAGGGATGAAGGTGGAGATGGATGGAGCTCCTGGGCGGCAAGATCGATCCAGGGTCCGTACCCTAATTCGCGAAATAGGCCGATTTATAGAAGCAGAGTTAAATAGCGCGCACGACCACAGGCGCACGACCAGTGGTCGTGCGCGAATAAAGTCAGCACCCATGCGGCAACAACCTGTAGAACCTGCACCAGGAAATCAAAGCTCGCGCACGATCAGCAGCGCACGATCAGTGATCGTGCGCGGTATAGCAGGTGACCGTGCGATATGGCGGCAGAACTTGCAAAAAAGAAGGCATGACTGTGCACGACCGACAACGCACGTCAGTGATCGTGCGCGGTATAGCTGGTGACCGTGCGATATGGCAGGGCAGAACTTTCACAAGAGAAGCCAGACTGCGCATGACCGATGATCGTGCGCCAAAGAGGTCGATGGTCGTGCGTGGGTAAAAATGCACGACCATTGACTCCTTTGCCAAAAAATAATGAAAGCCCTATCCCGGCCGCCCACACGATCCCCAAACCTGCAGGAAAATTGGAAGGGTTGTCGATCATGGCAGTCACAGATATTAATAAAATGCAAAGCAAGAGGGAAATACACACACGCACAGAAATAGGCTAATAAAGTGCACAAGACATGGAATGTCGTAGGGAACCAAAAGGAGTGCTAATGGCGCTAAATGGTAGTGCAAAGTCATGAAATGAATCCTAGATGAGTCCAGAATTCGGTATGAAATGGGGACTCATCACACCCCCAGACTTTACCATTTGCACGTCCCGGGCAAATAATCATCTCGTGAACTCTAAAATAGCTAGCTGACGAAGTTACTTCAATTTAAAGTAGAACGAGAAATCGAAAACTCAAGTGTATAGAAAATATAATAGAAGAAATTTTTCATTATACTATGAAATTTATAACTTTCGACAAACGTAAATAGATATTGTCACTACTCAAAAGTTGAATGCCGGAGAATCGCTCGGTCATGTGTAGGAAGAAAATAGGCAAGTCACTTGGCTAAGCATTGCCAAAGATCGGGGCTCGTGATCACCTCTAAAGGAATCCACCAATGTTGGGGACCATATGCTTGCCCGTTCGCACTCTCTCCACGACACTAGTTTGACTCTAGCGTGAGTTCGTAGGACTTCGGGTAATAATGGGGCTTGAGTTACGGTGAGGAAAACAAGGATAAACAAGATGGGTAATGCATCAAACCCAAATGAGCTAACGTACAAAAATAGTAACTGCTAACCTCCAAATAAACGCAGGTGCACCACACCTCCCAGACTTACTTTTACAAATGGGTGTGTGCACTGCCTACTCCAAACAACAATCCCATCTCAAAAAGATTTTTCATTTAAACTTTTTCTTATTTCTTTTCTTTCCCTCTTTTTTTTTCTTTTCTTTTTATAGATTTTTCTTTGAAGCTTTCACATTTTTATTTTACAAAATCAACACATTTTTTGGGCACATCCACATATAACAAAAACGAATCACCACATCACATCCCAACATAAAATGTAAACTACTAATGCTCGAATTGGGCGTGCGACTAGGATCGGCTATGAGGCTTTGGCGAATATAGTGGAGCTGAATCAAAAGGAAGGGTAGGCACAAAGGGGCTAGCGAGGGCGACGTTAGGAAAGGGTACAAAGCTCAACCGGGCCAACATGATGGCCTACATCACTCGCACGCTAGACTAACCATACACCAATGCTTTGAAAGTAGCTTGGGGCAAGTTCTTAGCCATCGAGAGAAATGACCCGTCCTCCCGACTCGAGCAATACAAAGCTAGAGACTCCTACACACATTCCTACGCTACCGATAGATTGCTCCGGATTCACAATTTTGAGTAGGACAAACATGATTTACGAGTGCAGAAAAAATATAAATTTACAAGCATAAAGAAAAATTAAACCTATACAATTTCTACACCACGTGAGTACTCGATTAGGAGCACTGCACGAGTTTCGAACTACTCTAAATTAAAATCCAAAGTCAGCACCGCCATTTTAAAATTGACACAAAATGACAACATTGACTCGAGCCGCGCGCGTGGTTAAGTGCGCGCTCGTGTGGGTGGCAAGGTGTGTGCAACAGGATTCTACAATAATGAAGCATAAAATAAAACTACTGGCATGCTATCAATGTGCTCGTGGAGTGCATAAGCGGCTTTTCCCCCCAGAATTGAATGAAAACATAGGCAGAAATGAAAATAGACATCTAAAATAAAAAGAGGGCGGAGGCGAAAGGGTACCAATGCTCCAAAGAATGAGCATACCAAAAGGCAGAGGTTGCTGCATCGCACAAAAGTATGCTGGACCTGCGAATTAGGTTGAACAGAAGAAAAGACAAATAACAGAAAATATAATAAAAGAGCAAAGTAAAAAGCACAAAAAAGAGGGACCAAAAAGGTCCAAGCTTAGGTTGTCTCCCGAATAGCCATTTTGTTTACCGTCCTTAAGGTGGACCAAATACCTGTATTAGCAGTTTATATATTGTTCTTGCAGTTTAAGATAAATAAAGAAAAATAAAATAATAAACAAAAGAACACTCATGAGACACAGAATCTGAAGATAAAAATGCAGAGGAAATAGAGCTCAAACATAGAAATTCCAACAAAAATAGAAGACCCGCTGCGAAAGTTGGTGATCAAGGCGTCACGATATCACTTTGCGAGGGGTCAGCGAGCTGCAAGCTTTGAGGTTCGCCAATGATAGCACCACCATCATACAATTTTAGCCGGTGTCCGTTGACTTTAAAATTGTCTCCGCTCTTCCCGGTTATTTCAATTGCGCCAAAAGGGGAGACTCCAATCACTGTGAAGGGGCCGCTCCACCGCGATTTTAACTTTCCTGGAAACAAACGGAGGCGGGAGTTGTACATCAAGACTTGGTCTCCCAGCTGGAATTCTTTTGGGATGATGTGACGGTCGTGCCATTTTTTTGTTTTTTCTTTGTAAATCTGCGTGTTCTCGTAAGCAAAATGTCGGAGCTCCTCCAGCTCATTCAGTTGAGAGCGGCGCTTGCCTGCTGCAGCCTCAATGTCCATGTTTAGCAATTTGGTTGCCCATAATGCTTTGTGTTCTAACTCGACCGGCAAGTGGCAAGCTTTTCCATAGACAAGTTGAAAGGGAGTCATACCGATAGGGGTTTTGAAGGCGGTTTGGTATGCCCATAAGGCGTCATCAACCTTCATGGCCCACTCTTTCCTGTTGGAATTGATAGATTTTTCAATGATTCTTTTGAGCTCCCTATTTGAGGCTTCTACCTGCCCACACGTTTGAGGATGGTAGGCAAGAGAGATTTTGTGGTGAACTCCAAACTTCTTCATGAGTTGCAAGAAGGATTTGTTGCAGAAATGACTCCCTCCGTTGCTGATGATGGTACGCGGAGCACCAAATCTAGAAAAAATATTCTTGTGTAAGAAAGTCAAAACCGTGCGGGCGTCATTTGCGGCAACAGCTTCGGCCTCAACCCACTTGGATACATAGTCAACCGCGACAATAATATAGAGTTTGTCGTGTGACATGGGGAAGGGTCCCATGAAATCGATCCCCCAAACGTCAAATGGCTCACAGAAGAGCATGTTGTTGAGAGGCATTTCGTCCCTTTTTGAAATATTTCCTGTCCTCTGACATTCATTGCATTTGGCAACGTACGTTTGGGCGTCTCTGAAAAGGGTTGGCCAAAATAGACCACATTGTAATACCTTGCGTGCCGTTCTGGTGGCGCCAAAATGCCCGCCGGCCTCCCGGTCATGACAGTGATTTAAAACAGATTGGAATTCAATCTCGGGTATGCAGCGCCTAATGACTCCGTCATTGCACGAACGGAAAAGTAACAGGTCTTCCCAGAAATAATATTTAGCATCAGATAGAAGTTTCCGCTTTTGCTGCGATGATAGGCTGGGAGAGACAGATTTGCAAGAGAGGTAGTTGGCCATGTCTGAGTACCACGGGATTGTAGGAGGGAGTGAAGTGATGGAGAATAACCGTTCATCCGGGAAACAATCAACTATCTCATTGCGCTCGCAATTTGATGTAGCTCCATCAATATCGCTCTCCAATCTTGATAGGTGATCAGCTATGAAATTCTCCACTCCTTTCTTATCGCAGATCTCGATGGCATATTCTTGCAGCAGAAGAATCCAACGGATTAGCCGGGGCTTGGCATCTTTTTTCTTGAATAAATACCTGAGTGCAGCATGGTCAGTGTAAACAATGACCTTGGATAACACTAAGTGCGAATGGAATTTTTCAAAAGCAAAGATGACCGCCAACAACTCCTTTTCTGTAGTGGTATAATTCATTTGGGCTTCGTTGAGAGTTCGGCTCACATACGAGATGGTATAAAATATTTTGTCTCTCCTTTGACCAAGCACCGCACTAACTGCAACATCGCTTGCGTCGCACATGACTTCAAAGGGTAAAGTCCAATCTAGTGCCACCAAAATTGGAGCAGAGATGAGTCGGTCCTTGAGAGTCGTAAAGGCTTGCATGCAATCTTTATCGAAGTCAAACAGAGCATCCTTAGCCAGCAGATTTGTGAGGGGTTTGGATATTGATGAAAAATTGCTGATGAATCTTCGATAAAAGCCAGCGTGTCCCAGGAAGCTGTGGATACCCTTGACGGTAGATGGAGGAGGAAGATTTTTGATGATACTGACTTTGGCTTGGTCGACTTCGAGCCCCCGATGAGAGACCTTGTGGCCCAAGACAATGCCCTCGCGAACCATGAAGGGGCATTTTTCCCAATTCAGGACGAGGTTGGTATCATCACACCGCTTCAGGGCCTTGGCTAGATTCGCTAAGCAGGAGTCAAAGCTGTTCCCAAAAAGGGAGAAATCGTCCATGAATACCTCAAGAAAATCTCCAATCATGTCACCAAAAATGGCGATCACACATCGTTGGAAGGTTGCGGGAGCGTTGCATAATCTGAATGGCATTCGTCTGAATGCAAAGGTGCCTGATGGACAAGTGAATGTCGTCTTGTCTTGATCGTCAGGGTCGACTGTTATTTGATTGTATCCTGAATAGCCGTCAAGGAAATAATAATATTCCTGACCGACCAACTTTTCTAGCATCTGATCTATGAAGGGAAGCGGGAAGTGATCTTTGCGCGTAGCCTCATTCAGTTTTCGGTAATCAATGCAAACTCTCCACCCGGTGACCGCGCGGGTAGGTAGTAGTTCATTTTCACCATTAGCCATCACAGTAATCCCACCCTTTTTGGGCACCACTTGAACTGGGCTAACCCATTTACTGTCACTGATTGGGTAAATTATACCAGCGTCTAGCAATTTTATAACTTCAGCCTGAACTACCTCATGCATCTTGGGGTTCAGTCTCCTTTGAGGTTGTGCCGACGGTTTGTATTGATCTTCAAGAAGGATTTTGTGCATGCAAAACGCTGGGCTAATGCCTTTTATATCAGCCAAAGATCGTCCAAAGACATTTTTATATTTCTTTAAGGCATTGACCAAAGCAAGTTCGTTGTCGGCGGAGAGAGATGCAGAGATAATAACCGGACACGTTGCGCCTTCCTCCAAGAAAGCATATTTCAGGGATTTGGGCAGCGGCTTCAAAGTGACGGTAGTGGTTGTGATGGAGGGTTCTTTGATCAGATGCGGAGTTCCTGATAAGGTAGTGGAGGGTGTGTCCTCATTTTCCCATTCTGGCTCGTCCTGGTCAAGAATCAATTCGCCGCACGTGTCCGGGTCTTCAATCAAATCAGCATTGTCACAATTAGTGATTCTGAGTTGTTGTGGCGGTTCGTGGACATTAAAAGAAATTGATTCTTCTCTCAGGCTTAGAGTTAGTTCTCCCTGGTCGACATTGATAATTTCCCGGGAAATGGCAAGGAAGGGCCTTCCTAGAATTATAGGAACTTTGGGATCAGCCTTCATGTCGAGGATGATGAAATCGGCCGGGAAAGCAAGGCCATTAACCGTGACAGTGAGGTCTTCAACTATCGCAGCTGGGTTTTTTATCGATCGATCGGCTAATTGCAACCTCAGATGGGTGGGCTGAAGAATCCCAACTCCTAGCTCTTGGAAGATGGAGAGTGGCATCAGATTTATTGAAGCTCCCAAATCACAAAGTGCGTGGCCAAATCTGTGGAGGCCAATTCTGCAGGGGATGGTGAAGCTGCCAGGATCTCTGCGTTTGGTTGGAGGATAGCTAGTGAGGAGAGTGGAACACTCTTCAGTGAGGTTAACCATCTTCAGTCCTTCCAAGGATTTATGCCTCGAGATGAGGTTCTTGAGGAACTTGGAATATCCTGGGATCTGAGTGATAGCTTCAGTCAAAGGTATGCTAACTTGAACTCCTTTAATGATCTCAAGGAACTTCTGAAATTGCCTTTCGGTCTTTTCATTCTTTAGTCGATGGGGAAATGGCGGCCTCACGCTGTTCTTCACGGTTGGCGGTACTGTCATGGGTTCTTGCTCGATCAGCGAAGACGGAGGTTCAATTATCGAATGAGAAATGGGTACACAAGAAGATTGTGCAGGAGGATCAGGAGGCAAGGCTCTCTCGAGGCTTTTTCCACTTCTCAGTCTCATTGAATGTACCGTTTCCTGCTTCAGATTGACTGAACTTAGCAGCGCTTCCATAAGAATCCCGAAGGCTATTTGTAGATGTTGAATGGTGGTAGCTTGTTCGTTGAACATTTCCATCATTCTGCATACAAACGCGAAAAATTGCTCGGTCTTCGACACAGGAGGATTGATGGCTTCATCAAGGACCACCGATTTTATCTCCACGGAAGGATTGGGGTAAAGCGAAGTGTTCAAATGCCTACTAGTTTGGGCAATGTTATCAATAATCTCCCAAGCATCTTCGCTGGATTTGTTAAACAGAGTTCCGCCGGCTGCGACATCAAGTAGTGGCCGGAATCTATCTAAAATACCAAAGTAAAAAAGTTTGGATCAGGAGAATGTCCGACACTTCCACTCTGCAACATTCCCTCCGCAGAGAATGAAAACGTTCCCAAGTAGTGAATAAGGTTTCTTCCTCTCTTTGGGAGAAGGTGATGAGCTCCTTGTAATTGTCTCTGGTTAGCATTCGCTGCCTGAATTTTGTCAAAAAGTTTCCTTCGAGTTGCTTCCAAGAATAAGGTATTCCCTTTCGTATATCATGATACCATTTTTTTGCGCCGTCCTTCAAAGAAAAGGAGAAGAGACGAATCTTCAGCTGCTCGCATTTGGCAGTGTTTGACGAACATGTGTTGTAAATTTCCAAAAACTTTTGAACATGGAAGAAGGCATCAGTGTTTCCATATCCATTAAATTGATAGTTTTCGATGATATATTCGATCAAGTCAAGCGAGATCTCGAAACTGTCATTACCCATTTCCACTCGATTGGTGAGGTTGGATTGATAGGTTTGCTGCTGAATAGAAGGCATTGAGAGAGGGCTGACTCTGCATTCACTACGACAACTACACAAAGAAACAGCGGTCAAAAAATACTAACTCTTACAACAATACTTTCAAACGTCATGGTCGTTCTACAGTTGCATTCCCCGGCAACGGCGTCAAAAACTTGATGCGTGTAAATACGGCAAGCGCACCGGTCGCACAAGTAATAATGTTTTGGGAATGAATCCCCGAGTGTCGTTCTCTTGAGGAATGCAATTAGCGTAGAACAATGAACGATCCGAAATTATCGTTATGAGAGTTAATTAAATAAAGGAAAAATAAAGGGGCTTTGAAGGTGGTTTTGCAAACAAATAAACTAAAGCGAAATATGCAGGTCGCAATCACCGCTTCACAAGGTGAGATGGATGTAACGGTCGCAATGTCGTACTTCGGTAAGGCGAATGGACGGTGAGCCAGTGAGTGAGGTGTTTAGTGCGGAGTGCAATCGAATGGAACGAAGGAACGGAGTGAAGTGAGATGGGGCGGGGCGCATCAAATCACAAATCTCACAAGCAAGATTAAACAACAATAATCTAATTAAAACAACTAGAAATCGAAGTTCATTACAAGCTTAAGTCATTTCATACAACAAGAGAGATGGAGAAAGACTAAACCAAGAAAGTGAAGATCCACCGCGGTTGTTGGCCGGAGGTGCGGGTTGTCAATCAGCTTCCACGCGCAGTCCGAGGAGGCTTCCGGTACCGATGAGCTGTCACCTCGAGGGCCTTTAAGTCCGTTCTCTAGGTTGTCTTCATCATCTTCTTCGGTAGAAAGCTCGGAGAAGAGGTCTTTAATGGCCGGGAGGATCACCGGAGGATGCAGAACGCTTTAGAATCGCCGGAAAATGACCTCCCGATGGTAGGGATGAAGGTGGAGATGGATGTAGCTCCTGGGATGCGGAACGGCGAAGTGGCGGCAAGATCGATCCAGGGTCCGTACCCTAATTCGCGGAATAGGCCGATTTATAGAAGCAGAGTTAAATAGCGCGCACGACCACAGGCGCACGACCAGTGGTCGTGCGCGAACAAAGTCAGTGCCCGTGCTGCAACAACCCGTAGAACCTGCACCAGGAAATCAAAGCTCGCGCACGATCAGCAGCGCACGATCAGTGATCGTGCGCGGTATTACAGGTGACCGTGCGATATGGCGGCAGAACTTGCACAAAAGAAGGCATGACTGCGCACGACCGGCAACACATATCAGTGATCGTGCGCGGTATAGCTGGTGACCGTGCGATATGGCAGGGCAGAACTTTCACAAGAGAAGCCAGACTGCGCACGACCGATGATAGTGCGCCAAAGAGGTCGATGGTCGTGCGTGGGTAAAAACGCATGACCATTGACTCCTTTGCCAAAAAATGGTGAATGCCCTATCCCGGAAGCCCACACGATCCCCAAACCTGCAGGAAAACTGGAAGGGTTGTCGATCATGGCAGTCACAGATATTAATAAAATGCAAAGCAAGAGGGAAATACACACACGCACAGAAATAGGCTAATAAAGTGCACAAGACGTGGAATGTCGTAGCGAACCAAAAGGAGTGCTAATGGCGCTAAATGGTAATGCAAAGTCATGAAATGAATCCTAGATGAGTCCAGAATTCGGTATGAAATGGGGACTCATCAGTGGCCGGCCTGCGTGCCGAAGTTTGGAAAACACTTTTATTGAGCAAAACATTGTAAGGCTTTAAGGCCAATATTTGTGTATTAAACATTCCTTTTGGTTTGAGTAGTGGACATTCATGCTTGGCAGGGTTCTTTATTCTTTGCAACCTTAATAGATTACTTCTGCTAGATGCTCTGTGTAGGACGTTGTGATTGGTTGAATGGTCTCAATACGTAACCAACCGGTCTGTCCGTAGTATATGGCATCGGGCCCCGGCCGGACCTACTGCTATATGCCATGTGACGGATAGGGGTGTTACAGGAGGAGTGAGAAGATTGAAGTTTGGGAGGGTTATGATGTTGATGGATGGAGTTATAACAAGATGTGATGGAGTAGGAGAAAGTAGAGAGATAGTATGAAGTGCTGGAGATGATGGTGGTGTTGGAATTGAGATGGATGGTTGATGGATAGCTGGAGGGTTGGCTGGAGGAGGAGGATCAGGGAATGCTTCATCAGGGTGAGGAGAGGCTATGACTGCCCTAGTGTCCTCAGTTGTTCTAGAAGAGGTGGTGGCCTGGGATGGCTTTGGGATAGTTCTTTCCCATTTACTAAACAAGGAGGAGTCCAACCTCGTACTGGCATTAATAAATATGGACTAAGAGACCATTAATTGAGAAGCCTTAGACTGGAGGAAGATTCCCAGAATCCTCTCAAAGCAAATCTCCTTCTTGGAGTTCTTCCATTTTATCGTATTAAAGAACAACTCAGCCCAGTTGATGGATTTCTTATTGACCAATGCATACATGATTGAGAACTACTGCCTGTTAATATTATCATGTGTAGAGTGCTTGCCCATCAGTACCTTGCCCACTACATCTGCTAAGAACTTATATTCTACAAACAAGTTTTTCTTAAGCAACTTGGATGGTATTCCATCTGGATGAACCATCCTAACCAGCATGCTACTGTACTCAGAACTATCTTGTTCTAGAGTGTTTTCTCCATTAACTAATTCATACAGTTTAGAAATAATAACTGCGGAAAGAATAACCAGTTGACCTGAGATGGTTCCAACCATAGACGAGCCCTCAAGAGTTGTTGACGTATAAACCCATTCTTTTATTTCTGTTGCTGGCAGTTTGATCCTTATATTCATGATCTTCCTCAGGCCTTGATCTTCACAGAGCTTCAGCATGTCCATGAAGATCTAATCGTAATGGCTGAATGAATCGAAGTCGATGTCGAAGCCAGCAGCGAACTTTATCACTAACAGGATCGCCGCTGGAATTGCCATAGATTTCTGCAAAAGTAAGAGAGAGAGAGATCAAGTGCAAGGGAATTCGGAAAGCGCGGGATAGAGCTCGAAGAGAAACCTCAATATAGGTTTTTGGAATGCGAAAGGACGAGCTCTGTCCTTCGAAAAAAAAAGAAAACTTCGATCTTAGGTCGACGACAAATTTATAGACAAATACTATCGTCGGCCTTTTCTGCTTTCTTTTTCGCTTAAAAAACCTCACCTTACTGATAGTAAGATTATAGTGTTCCTGGAAGAGTAGATATAATCAACGCATCCCCGAGAATAATACGACCTCGGTATTTTCCCGAATACCGAGTACTACTTGCGATAGGTGCACTTGCCTGCTCTCGTTAGAAAACTCGATCATCTAACTCGGCCTGCGGAATCAGACCATTTCGAACCAACCACAGTCGGTCTCGGTTCTGCGGCCATCAAGTTTTTGGCACCGTTGCCGGGGAGCACGGTTGTTATATTGAATCCGGGACTCTATTAATTTTACTTTATTTTCAAATAAAAAATTTTATACAGAAAAATCCTTCCCCCTTTCATTGTTTTTTTAGGGTGTATGACCCGTGGACAACCTTCGAGTTCTGAAAATTTTGAATTCGACCCCGAGATCGACCGCTCTCTTGCGCGTATCCGATCTCTATGCCGAATTCCCTTTTTAGACCCCGCAGAATCCACCGGAGAACCCTCTTTCTCTTCTATGGCCGACCCAAATAATGCCCAAGCGGTCGAGCGTACGATGTCTTACTACGCTCGACCCAACTTGGATGATACTGGGTCAAGTATTGTTCGACCTGCTGTGGCGAACAATAATTTTGAAATTAAGTCAAGTGTTATACAAATGATCCAAAACGCCGTGCAGTTCGACGGACTGCCGGATGAGGACCCAAATAACCACTTGTCTAGTTTTTTAGAAATTTGCGATACTTTCAAGATAAATGGCGTCACTAATGACGCCATTCGTTTACACCTCTTTCCCTTCTCCCTTAAGTCCAAGGCTAAGGCGTGGTTGCTTTCCCTCCCGCGGGGATCCATCACGACCTGGGCAGAGTTGGCAGAGAAATTCCTTACGAAGTATTTTCCGCCCGCGAAAACCGTAAAATTGCGGGCGGACATATCTTCGTTCGTCCAAAATGACTCCGAGTCTCTTTACGAGACTTGGGAACGCTTTAAGGAGTTTCTCCGTCGGTGCCCGCACCACGCGCTGCAAGCGTGGCTGCAGGTACAAATTTTTTACAATGGACTGAACTGTCAGACGCGTCAAATGATTGACGCGGCTGCTGGGGGCACTCTGAATAATAAGACCCCCGAGGCCGCCCAGGCTCTTTTCGAGGAAATGGCTATGAATGCCTACCAGTGGAATGTCCCGCGGGCACGCCAAAAGCAGGAGGGCCTTTTTGAAGTGGATGTCACTGCTCAGCTAGCCCTTCAAGTCGAAATGCTGACTAAGCAGGTGGCGGAGATGTCTGTTGCCTCCCCCACTCCGCCTTGTTTTCTCCCCCCTTCTGCCTGCGTGGTCGACGAATTCGTGGACTACATGGGGAATCTGGTGTGTCCCTCCTTTCAAAACAACCCTTATAGTAGCCACTATAATCCGGGTTGGAGGAACCATCCGAATTTCTCATGGAGCAACCGAATAATGTGCAGCGCCCTCCTCCCCCTCCTTTTGCGCTCTCCCTTCCGTCCCCTCCTCCGAAGCTTCTTCCGGTGGAGGAAAATTTTAATCGTTATGTCGCGTCCAACGAGTCCAATATCCGGAACATCACTGGATCGCTAAAAAATTTAGAAATCCAGGTTGGACAGCTGGCGCGACTTATGTCGGAACGCGCTCTGGGGGCACTGCCAGGGAACACGGAGCCCAATCCAAGGGAAAATGCCAATGCTAAAACCCTCCGTAACGGTAAGGAGGTGGTCGATCCAAAATGGATCGATCCTCAGGTACACATTTCACCTCCCACCCCTCTTCCCTCTTCTTCGATTACGCAGCCCTTACCGATTTTTAACGACAAAACTATTTTAAACAAGGCGCTGCCCTACCCGCATAAGTTAGATAACGAGCGAGTGAATGCGCAATATGAAAAATTTATTTTATTACTTAAACAAATTCATATTAATGTTCCTTTTTGCGAGGCTATCTCGCAAATGCCTAAATATGCGAAATTTTTAAAAGAACTACTTTCTAATAAACTCAAACTCGAGGATATTTCGCATATATCTCTCAACGCTGTCTGCTCGGCGGCTCTTACTAGTAAATTGCCCTCAAAACAAAACGACCCGGGACGGTTTTCTATCCTGTGCCTTTTTGGCGATGTATTAGTAAAATACGCCTTAGCAGACTTAGGCGCGAGCATTAATTTGATGTCGTTCTCGCTCTTCCTGCGATTAGGTTTGGGTACTCCTGCTCCTACCAATATGCGCATCCAACTAGCGGATCGCTCGGTTAGGTTCCCCATCGGGGTAGTTGAGGATGTCCTTGTCCGAGTAGACAAGTTCACCTTCCCGGTGGACTTCGTCATCTTAGACATCGAGGAGGACGCCGAGGTACCAATAATACTTGGTCACCCTTTCCTCGCAACCTCACGTGCGCTAATCGATGTAAGTAACGGTCATCTTCTCCTTCGGGTAGGAGACGACCAAGTTACTTTTTCTATTAACCCCTCAATGGAAGAATCGTCGCCGAGTGACGATTCCTGCTACTCTTTAGATTCTTTTTATGGAGATTGTTCTTCTCCGGTTTTCGAGTTCGAGTTTTTAAACGAAAATATTTTTTCGCTCGAAAATTTTTATTGCGATGAGGATGCGTCTACGGATGTGCCTTTTGAACCGATTGGTTCAAAATACATTAGCACTAAAACTTCGCTAGAAGAACCGCCCACCCTAGATCTCAAACCATTACCCGAATCCCTCAAATACGCCTTTTTAGGAAAAAATGATACGCTCCCGGTAATCATTTCTTCGTATTTAAGCGATTCGGAGACCTCCGATTTATTGGAGGTTTTTCTTAAGCATCGCCACGCAATTGCATGGCAAATTTCTGACCTTAAGGGGATTAACCCTTCTTTCTGCACTCACAATATTTTCCTAAACGATAATTGCCGTAAAACCATTCAGCCGCAGCGACGTCTTAACCCAAACATGAAAGACGTCGTGAAAACTGAGATAATTAAATTAGTAGATGCGGGGATTATTTATCCCATTTCTGATAGTGCATGGGTTAGTCCCATTCATGTCGTGCCCAAGAAGGGCAGTCTAACCGTAGTGGCGAATGAGCACAACGAGCTCGTCCCAACTCGTACTGTTACGGGTTGGCGTGTGTGCATCGATTATCGTAAACTTAATGATGCCACCCGTAAGGACCATTTCCCACTACCGTTCCTTGACCATATTCTCGAGCGTCTTTCCGGTCATCCATATTATTGTTTTCTCGACGGTTTATCGGGGTTTTTCCAAATCCCCATTTCCCCCGAATACCAAGAGAAAACAACTTTTACTTGCCCCTTTGGCACCTTCGCCTACCGAAGGATGCCATTTTGCCTCTACAATGCGCCAGCTACATTCCAAAGATGTATAGTGGCAATCTTTGGTGAGCTAGTAGAAGATATTATGGAAGTATTTATGGATGACTTTTCTGTATTCGGATGCTCATTCCTGGATTGTCTTCGTAATCTCGATCATGTCCTCCAGCGATGCGAGGACACGCATCTTGTTTTAAATTGGGAAAAGTGTAACTTTATGGTTCGAGGAGGTTTGGTACTCGGCCATAAGATTTTGATTAAGGGGATAGAGGTCGATAAGGCTAAAGTAGAAATAATAGAAAAACTTCCTCAGCCGACTAACATAAAATCTATTAGGAGTTTCTTAGGCCACGCGGGCTTTTATAGGCGCTTCATTCAAGATTTTTCAAAAATAACAAAGCCGCTTACTAACCTCTTGGAAAAGGAATCACCTTTTGTCTTTAGTAGGGATTGCGAGTCTGCTTTTAATTTTATAAAACAAAAACTTATCAATTCTCCAATTCTAGTGGCCCCTAATTGGTCCCTTCCGTTCGAAATCATGTGCGACGCGAGTGATATTGCCTTAGGCGCCGTTCTTGGCCAGCGCATAGAAAAACATTTTCATCCTATTTACTACGCTAGCAAGACGCTCACTTCCGCACAAGTGAATTACACGACGACGGAAAAGGAACTCTTAGCCGTCGTTTTCGCTTTCGATAAGTTTCGCTCGTACCTTACGCTATCTAAAGTTATTGTTTTTACCGATCACTCCGCCCTTAAATATCTATTAGCTAAAACCGACGCGAAGCCCCGCCTTCTTCGATGGATTATCCTCCTACAAGAGTTTGATTTGGAGATCCGAGATAAGAAGGGCGCGGAGAATCTAGCGGCAGACCACCTCTCCCGTCTGGACAATCCTGCTGCGGAAGCGCTCGTCGAATCTGAAATAAATGACAGATTCCCCGAGGAACGCCTTCTCACCATTCGTTCGTCTTCGTCATCTTCGCCTTGGTTCGCAGATTTTGCGAACTACTTAGTCGTGCGGGTACTTACAAAAGATTTTTCAAGTCATCAAAAAAAGAAATTCTTTTCCGACTTGAAAAATTTCTTTTGGGATGACCCATTTCTTTTCCGTATATGCGCGGACCAAGCGGTTCAAAGATGCATCGCGGGAGTGGAGTGCACACAAATATTGAGGCACTGCCACGAGGGTCCAGCCGGGGGGCACTATCAAGCCAACCAGACCGCTAGGAAGGGGCTAAAGGCGGGCTACTTTTGGCCCACTCTCTTCAAAGATGCGCACAATTTTGTGTGCGCATGCGATAGCTGTCAGCGGTCGGGTAACATCTCACGTCGAGACGAGATGCCCCAGAACATGTTTTTAGAATGCGAAGTCTTCGATTTGTGGGGCATAGATTTTGTTGGCCCCCTACCTCCTTCTTAAAAAAATTTGTATATTTTAGTGGCAGTCGACTACGTATCAAGGTGGGCGGAAGCGCAAGCTCTCCCCACCAACGATGCGCGAGTCGTCGTTACATTTCTAAAAAATTTATTTTCTCGCTTCCGCACGCCTCGCGCCATTGTTAGTGATAGGGGAACGCATTTCTGTAACTCTCTAATGGCTAAGACGTTAGCTAAATACGGAGTCACGCACAAGCTTGCCACCCCCTACCACCCGCAAACAAGTGGCCAAGTTGAGGTAGTAAATCGAGAGATAAAACGCATATTAGAAAAAACTGTTTCACTTAATAGGAAAGATTGGTCCGTTAAACTTGACGACGCGTTATGGGCCTATCGCACGGCGTACAAAACCGCTACCGGTTGTACCCCGTTTCGATTAGTCTGTGGCAAAGCGTGTCATTTACTCGTAGAACTAGAACATCGCGCACTTTGGGCATTAAAACTCTTAAACCTCGACTCTAACTTAGCCGCTCAGAATAGAAAAATGCAACTAAACGAGCTCGATGAATGGTGTGCGAACGCTTACGAGAGCAATAAGTTCTATAAGGAGCGTTCTAAGTTCTATCACGATCGAAAAATCAAAACCCCAAAATTTTTTTCTCCGGGCGATCTTGTCCTTCTTTATAATTCTCATCTTAGACTTTTTCCGGGTAAACTTAGATCTCGTTGGTCCGGTCCCTTCAAAGTTGAAGAAGTTTTTCCATATGGGACCGTACTCGTCTCCCACCCGGAAAAAGGCACTTTCAAAGTGAACGGTCATCGGTTAAAGTCTTATATAACGGACAACCCTGTGATCGGTAGGAGCGAAACCATAACCTTTCTCCATATATAACACCCGCCAATATAGTCAAGCTACGTGACTATAAACAAAGCGTTCCTGGGAGGCACCCCACGCTTATCTTTTTTACGTCTTTATTTATCATGTTTTCTATTTTTCTAATAAATGCAGGGTTTCTAATGGGCTTCCCCGAGCGCAGATCAGGGACGTTTTCTGCCCCCCCCCCCCTCTTTTTCCCTTTTTGTACATATACCTGCTGTCTTGTTCCTCATACTTAGCATACAACATTGGGAACAATGTTGGAACTAAGTATGGGGGTGTTTTCGTATCTTTGTACTTTCGTTTTCATATACAAAAACAAAAAAAAATATAAAAAACAAAACTTCAAAAACAAAAAAAAAAGAAAAAGAAAAATTAAATTAAAAACAAATAAAAAAAATATAAAACACAAAAATCAAAAAAAAAATTTGAAGTTTCATTTTTGAAACTTTGAGTTATTTTTAACTCGGTCCGCGAGATCCGGCTCATCGAGCCATCCACATAACGAGTCATCTCGCGGCTACCTAGTTTTTATTTTTGTAAATATTTTTTTGTTTTTAAGTATTTTTGTAAATATTTTTTGTAAGTATTTTTGTAAGTATTTTTTTGTAAATATACTTTCTCTTTCTCATCTCCTTTTTCTCTCTCATCCTTGTAAATAACTGATCTTTTTCTCCCAATTTTTTGTAAATAGTATGAAAATTAACTTAAAAATAAAAAAAAATTCACAAAAACTTAAAAATACAAAAAAAAATTCGCCAAAACTTAAAAATAAAAAAAAAATTCGCAAAACTCAAAGATCCAAATTTTTTTTTATTTTCATTTCCTTTTCTTTAGTATGTATATATTATAGAAATAAATACAAAATTATAAAATATATAAAAAAAAAAATAACTTCAAAAATTCAAAAAAATATATTCTATAAAACAAATAAATCAGATATACCATCCTTAATTGCTATCCAAAAATTTTGTTTTGAGTTGATCTATTTGTGAATTTTATTAATTCTTTGTTTACTATCCGTTTGTGAATATTTGATTGAAAAATTTAAATAACCGGGGTTAAGTTTTAAAGAATTTATTATGCTTTATAAAAAGATAGGGAACTCGTTTTTTGACACTACTTCTAATTTTTCATTGATAGGAGCACCTGTATCATGTTAGAAAACAACGACTATAGAATTCAATTATGCTTACTCTTAGCTTTCTGGAAATTAGGAACGTATAGTTTATAAAGGTTGCTCTCAAAAGATTTTCTTTAATTCTAGTTTTCTTTTTTCCCCATACTTATCATGACCTACTTGGCATGATAAATAAATTTTACCCCTAAAAGATCTTATGTCAATGAGAATAAGATTTCATTCCGTAAACATAGGCACCCAATATTTAAAAGATTATATACGGAGTAAGAGGATAAAATTCATTACTCCTGTTCATATACATTGGGTTTAGTATTATGAAGTTGAAAATTATAAGTGAGGAAAATAAGATTTCATTTTCCTAATCATCCAAAAAATTGGAGGTTCGAGAAAAAATTACCTCGCCTCAAAATTCAAAACCCTCTTCATAAACCATACAACCCCCTTAGCCAATTTCATGATTCTAGAATTAATTTTAAAAATTTTTTGAGAGCATAATTTATAAATTGCATTATTTTCTATAAAACTCTTATAAGCTAAGGTTCGTATAACTCCAAGCTATTTTTGTTAACCTAACACGTACAATTACTGCTTTCTATTTGATTACATCAAGAAGTCTTTTTGGTCAAAACTTTTTCTCTATTTTAAATCATCTTCATAATTTTAGGACTTAACTCTTATACCCCGTATGTTTATTTCGATCTTTCATTTAATTAATTAAGCGGTACCAAAACTTAGAATTTTTCTTATTCTTTATAAGTTCACCTCAAACTTTTGCTCTGGAATAGTAAAAGCTTAAGTATGGGGGTATTTGATGAGTTGTAAATATACCAAATTTTTCTATGTTTTTATTATATTATTTTAGTTTATTTTTGCCCTTTTAAATTAGTTTTATTCAATAAATTGCTTATTTTTGTAAATATTATTTCTAACTTTGCTTTATTTTTGTTCCAGAAAAAAATCCAGAAAAAGTCAAAAAAATTGACTGACATGCCCGTGTCACATGACCGACACGCCCGTGTCACGCCCTCGACGATCGTCGACTCCAGGTTGTCAGCTCAACGATCGGCGATCATCAAACCGAGCTCGACACGCCCCCAGATACGCCCGTGTCAAAGAGTGACACGGGCGTGACTTCGCCACCTGGCCCGACGTGACGCGCGTGACTTTGCGACCAGACCGCGCCCAGATTGACCTCCCCGACACGCCCCAGTCACGCCTGTGACTGACACTTGTCACGCCCGTGACCTAAGGCGTGCCCGCCACATTTTCAGCCGAAGTCAACTTTCCCGTCAAATCACCCGATCAGCTCATGTACAGTAGGGACACGCCCCCTGTCACGCCCTAGTCACGGGCGTGACCAACCTGAAATTTTGCCTATAAATAAGGGCTTTCAGAAAATTTTAAGGGTCCACTTTTTTGGTCCATCTTACTTAGGGGAGGTGCTGCCCATTTTGCTTCTAAGCTATGTAAGGAGAATTTCTCCCTATTTTTCTTAGTTTGTATTAGGTTGTTTGTTTTAGCTTTTCATGTAATAGCCTTTTTATTCAATAAAATGGTAGATTTTCTATCTTGTAAAGTTGAAATGTTCAATTGTAAGCGCCCTTCTTAAGTAATTTTTTGTTCCCTTTTTGTGATTTTCTTTTTATGTTTTCTTTTTAGCTTTTTATAACTTAGTTTAGTTTAGGAGTTTATAGCATTTTCTAGCCGTTACGCTGCCCGTCTATTTTCTCGCACATTAGATGCTTAGGTTTAATTTTTCCTTTTTGTAATGTTTCTTCTTTATTTTCATTCTTATAAGCTTTATAAAAACACCTTTTAAGTGTTTGTTTTTATTTTTCTTTAACTTAGCATTTTTATTTTCGTAAAACTTTTTTGTTCGTTTTAGATTATTTTCACTTTTTAGGAGTTTTTATAAAAATATAAGAATGAAAATGTATTCATTTTAATTTCCGAGCACTTAGCTTTTCGTTTTAATTTTCAAAACTTTTTGCTCCGTTAGTTTTTATTTCTTCTTTTTATGCATTTCTACCGCATTCTAGCAGTAGAAATGCAGTCGTTATAATTTTTCAACCACTTTGTTTTTCTTAATTTTTTGCAAGTGTGTGTGCGTGTATGAGTTAGTTCTATAGCTTTCTTTCATTTTTGTACGTGTGCGTGTGTGTGCGCATTTATTTCCGCCTACTCGTTAAGAGTTCAATGGCGTGCTTTTATTTACCGCCTACTCAGTTTTGAGTAGGACTTGTCATTTCCCACCTACTCAGTTTTGAGTAGGACTTGTCATTTCCCGCCTACTCAGTTTTGAGTAGGACTTGTCATTTCCCGCCTACTCAGTTTTGAGTAAGACTTGTACTTGCATTTATTTTCCGCCTACTCTGTTTTGAGTAGGACTTGCTTTATTTAATTTCTTTATGGGTTTGAAGTGTGCGTGAGTGCCTGCATCAATTAGCTTTATTTCAATCTTATCTAAACGCCCTGTTTTTTCTAAGTTTTCTCTTATAACTATTTAGTACTTAAGTTCAAAACTCACGTTTCACTAAAAAAACCATAAAGCCGTCCCCATACCGATGAGTGGCTAATCTCTTTAGCCCTCGGCAATCGAAGAGCATTGGGACACATAAAATGATTTGAAATAATTAAAGAACTTTATTTTTATTTTAATTTAAGGACTTAGGGTTTACCCCGGGTTAACGACGCATAGGACCACATAATCGATTTGTGGGCTCTATTTCCGTTATCCATACGCAACGCCGAGAGGCCGCACGTATGGACCGATCCCCCTTGGGTAAATAGAATTGCGTACATTCCCTCGAAAGAGGATGAGCGTAGTTCTACCGGATTGGGTTCCCCACCAAATAATGGGGTTCTTAGCGTAAAGCGGGCATTAAGAGGAATCCTTCGTCGGTCTAACAATCGGTCGAATAGTCTTAATGTTCAGGTGAGCGATATTACCTAGAGATAGGTGTGCTCATATTTTCGGAACCTCCACGGCCAAGTGCCTTATATTAATTTAAAAACTAAGTTCAATAGTTATTAAGAATTATTTTAGTCTTAATCCGATTCGATGCCGAGCGTTAACCCGTCATCGAATTAACTTAAACCTTTTCTGCTTTCTTTTTCGCTTAAAAAACCCCACCTTACTGATAGTAAGATAATAGTGTTCCTGGAAGAGTAGATATAATCAACGCGTCCCCGAGAATAATACGACCTCGGTATTTTCCCGAATACCGAGTACTACTTGTGATAGGTGCACTTGCCTCCTCTCGTTAGAAAACTCGATCATCTAACTTGGCCCGCGGAATCAGACTATTTCGAACCAACCACAGTCGGTCTCGGTTCTGCGGCCATCAGCACCCACTATACAGATGCCACTTATCCTGTGTGGTAGGATAGTTCTTCACCCGCAAGTAAACAGCTCATATAATCTGGACCCAGGTAAACTTGGGTCCTTTTCTCTTTTCATAAATGAAACTAGAAATAAAAGAGCATTCAGGTTGGCATTTATAACCTAAGTGGTGAAATTTTCTAGGTGGAATTACCCAGTGTGTAAATGGATTAACATATTTTGGTTTCAGGTAATTATTAATATTTTTGTTACAGTTATAGTTTTGGTAAAACTGATCTGGGTTCGACGATTTATATTGAGATCACTGATCTGCGTTCGACGACCAGTATTGATCTCGTCGATCTCGGTTCACAGAATAATAATGGCTACTATCTGTGTTCCACGATCGTCGATCTCTGCTCAACGAAGTTTGATGGTATTGTCGATCTCCATTTATTGAGTAATTAAACTCAAACTCTGGGTTTAGAGAACATTGATCAACGTTCGATGAAAAATACTGCGATCGTCGATCTTAATTTGACGACTTCTGTTTATACTTATTATTCTGAGCTTGTCTCTTCTTCTTTAGTTCAATTTGTTTTAATACTTTATTAACTTTTTCTACATGTTCTGTATTCTTCTTACCCTTATCTGAAATAAAATTTACAGGTTAAGATAAGATGTTTTTCTGGATAATTGGTGGTTCACTAGTTGATGCACCTAAACCTAGTTTACTATTTTTAGCCTAGCATTTAGTGTACTAGTGATTTTAACCATCTGTAGGCTTCTTCCATTCAACGCTTCTTCAAGTTGTTTAGCTTTGCCTAGTTCAGATTTCAGGAAGATGATTTGTTTCTTATACTCAGTTAATTCATCTTTCATTCGTAAGTTTTCAGAGAGTAAATTTTCATAGTCAGGTTGTCTATCTCTGAGAAGTTTGATTTCCTTCTCAGATTTTATAATATCATTGCACAGTGATTTAAATTCTATTTTAAAATCTTTAGAATTAAAATCAAAGGATGATATTACCTGATCACAGTCTGAGTCTTCTCCTGAATCTTCTACTTCTGATTCAGGGCATGAAGCATTGATGACCATTAAACATAATTCTCTGGCCTTGGTTTTTTCTTCATCCTCACTAGATCTAGAGGAAGAGGATTCTTCTTCTGTCTCACTCCAGGTATCAGCTACAAAGCCCTTTTCTTTCCTCTTGTGCTTGCTGGAGGATGGTTTGCTAAAGTGTTTCATAGATTCCTTTTCCTTTCTCCTTTCTTTACGTTGTTTCTCTGGACACTCTGTTAGAATGTGTCCAGGTTTCCTGCAACCAAAGCATATAATCTCTTTAGTTGGAGTTTTATCAAACCTTGGCTTGTCTTCATTCCTGGATGACTTTCTCCTGAATTCTTTTCTACCCATTTTGAAGAATCTTTTGGAAAACAGACTCATCAGTTCTTCATTTGAGGGTGTTGCCTCTGATTCTTCAGAGGATTTTAATGCTATGCTTTGTTCCTCCCTTGCTGGTGTAGGAGTCTTCTATTCATCTAACTCTCTTGTCTTTAGGAGTTGCTCATAGGACTGGAGCTTTCCCAATAGAGATTTAGTGGAAATCTCATTTAGACTCCTGCCTTCTTTGATTGGCCAGATTCTGGAATCCCATGAGCTGGGGAAGCACATGAGAACCTTGACATTAATCTTAGTCTGTGAGATGTCCTTGTCCAAGGTTTTCAGCTCATTTACAATTATGCTGAGCCTATTATACATCTCAGCTACTGGCTCAGTTTCAGCTTTCTTGAAGTTTTCATACTTAGAGATAAGATGAGCTCTCCTATATTTTCTTTCATATATAGATCCAGCAACCATCTGGTTTAAGGAATCCCAGATGGCCTTGGCTGAGGTGCATTCAGCAACCTTCTAAAAGATTTCATCTGACATGGTTTGGGCCAGAATGTTCATGGCTCTTGCATCAGCAATCTTTGCCTTTTTCTGTGCATCAGTATTGTCTGGAGGAGGAACAGCTTTCAAGCTTATTGATGTTGTTGAGGTAGTTGCCACTGGAGCTGGTGGACCTGTCAAAATAGAGTTGAAAATATCCACATCAATAGAATTCGTATATAGCTTGATTCTTGCCTTGCAGATAGCAACTTATTCAAGTTGCAAACTGGAGGTCTAGTGCTTGCATAGTATTTATTTTATGCCATGAAAAAAGGAGAGAAGGAGATCTATCAAGGATCTTTAGGTTCAGGTGTTAGCCTGTACAACCAAGAGAAATAACTCTTTGATACAAATTGAAAGTGAGGGGATAGATCTGATTTACTCTAGAGGAGGGGGTGAATAGAGTATTAAAATCTTTTAAGTAATTTTTATACTGAAATTAAGATAAGTGTTACTTATAAGTAAGAGAAAAATAAATCACAAGCAATCACAGCACAGCAGAAAATAAAGAAAGATGAGCAACCAGACGATAAAAGAAAATTATAGTGGTTCCCTAAATCTGGGTACTCCACTCTTCTACCACCCTGGTAGGAATCCACTTAGGTTTTTGATCAGGTGTCCTATCAGCACAAGATCTTCTTCAGGTAGATCTAGAGACCCTTCAGGCTTTTGATCAGGTGCCTAAAACTAATGGGTTTTTAATCAGGTGCCCTATCACCAAGGAGTTCACTTTTGAAGGGAGTAGAAAAACCCTATACAGGAAAAGGTAAAAGAAAAAAGTTGATGGCAGTCTTCTCTTTCTCAAAGCAAATGAGAAGACTTAGTGGAGTCTTGTATTGACAAAGCTCCCCCTGGGATATTGAGTAGGTTCAGGAAGATGGAAGCTTTTTCCAGGGAGTAGGTCTTCAATGGACTGGTGTTATGTTCTCCAGAATCTGTAGATTGATATTGATTGCTGTCTCTATAGGTTTCTGAAGATGACAACTGAAGAAGACTCAAGATGAGGTTTTTGGTGTTCATCTTCTTTTTCCTGAGAGCAGTAAGAATTCTGAAGACTGAAAGAAATCTAAGAGAGAAAATTTAGAACTGTATGATAAGAATCTCTCTCTGTAGGTTTTTTAACTCAAAAATCAGTCTGTGTATATATCTCTATGTCCTTGAAGAATCGAATAATACTGCTGATTTGAATTTCAAAAATAATACTAAATTTACTACAGAGATTGAGGAGAGAATGGCTACAATTACTGGCATGTAATTATCTCCTCAACTGTCTTGGTAAATAAGACAAAACAATAACTCTGTGAATACCATAGTTAATGCTGCAATGGAATGGCTATAAGCCTTGAGAATATTAGCATTAACTACAAGAGATTATTTGTCATAATTAGAATCAAAAAAATAAGATTTAAATCTTCAAGACTGATGACGTAGATAAGTAGTCGAACAAAGGATAAAATCGTTGATCTGAGCTTGGAGATCATCGAGCTGAGTTCAGCTATCTTCAAACTGAGAAAATTATGAAGAGATAAGAAATCATCGACCTGAGCTCTTAGATCGCCGAGCTCAGTTCAGAGAATAAACTCTGATATCGTTGATGGGAGATCAACGATCGTCGAGCTGAGTTCGACGAAAGTCGAACTGATATATATATCACAGAATTCTTCTAAGTCTGAGTTCTTGAATGAAATCCAAAGCTGGTCTTGTGAAGTCTGACCTAATGAGACTAACTTAGACCTAGACCTTGACCCTGGCTATATAGGTGGGTCAACATCCTAAGAGTAGACTTAGCCCAAATCCAAACAAGGGTTCCAACAGTACTCCAAGCACATTATGGGAGATAAAACAGGTTCCTTAGCCTGGAAAAGAAGAAGGGTGGAATGGTGACCTTTGGGGACAACAGCAAAGGACGGATACTTGGAAGCGGCACTATAGGTAACAAGGCATTTTCTATCTCTAATGTTCTGTTTGTAGATGGACTTAAGCATAATCTTATCTCTATTAGCCAATTGTGTGATAAAGGTCTAAACGTCATATTTGAGTCATCTACAAACTCTTGCAAAATTATTGAAACCAAAACTTCTTGTGTATTACTTGTAGTTCACAGAAATCATAATGTGTACACTGTTAGTTTTGATGATATTTAAGCATCTAATTTGAAATGTCTTATTACTAAGAATGCGGAATTAGATCTTTGGCATAGGAGATTAGGACATACTGGTAGCATGCTTATTATAAAACTATCGAAAAAGAAACTTGTTCGGAGACTTCCCAACTTAAGCGGTAGTTTAAATGTCTTATGTGCTCCTTGTTAAAAAGGCAAATTTGTCAAAACCTCTTTCAAGAACAAAACTGTAGTTTCCATGTCTAGACCACTCAAACACATTCATATTGATTTGTTTGGACCCCTTAGTACGTATAGTCTAGGTGGAAAACGATACACCTTTATTGTCATAAATGATTACTCACGTTATTGCTGGACGATCTTTCTAGCAAATAAATCTGACACTTTTAGCAAATTCTCCAATCTCTACATGCGACTTCAAAATGAGGAGCTAAAGATAAAATGTATTAGATCAGATCATGGAGGAGAGTTTGAGAATGAGGACTTCTCAAACCTGTGTGACTCCTTAGGAATTAAGCACGAATTCTCTACCCCTCGCACTCTACAACAAAACGGGGTTGTAGAAAGAAAGGACCGCACTCTTCAAGAATTAGCTCGTGCAATGCTCGCCGAGTTCGGCTTACCTCGATCTTTCTAGGCTGAAGTGGTTAACACGGCAAGCTACGTGATGAACTGAGTCATGCTTTGCCCTCTTTTAAAGTGAACTCCATACGAGCTGTATTTCGAAAAGAAACCCTCTATATCATACTTTAGGGTCTTTGGTTGCCCGTGCTACATTCTTAACAATAAGGATCATCTAGGAAAATTTGACGAAAAATCTGATCTAGGTACCTTCTTAGGATACTCAAGCAAGAATCGGGACTATAAGATCTACAATAAGAGGACCTTAGTGGTTGAAGAATCGGCTCATGTGCATTTCGATGAAAATTCTCTAACTAACGAGCCTAAGGTGAATGAAGAGAAGGTTGAATAGAGTGTAATGATAGGAAATGAAGGTGAGGAGAGGATCATGGAGAGTGAAACTCAAAGTCTTGAATAAGGTTATAGGCCTCCTAGTAACTTAATTTTTTCAAAGCAACATCCTCGTGATCTAGTCATAGGAGAGCCATCTCATGGAGTTAGAACTTGGTCTGCACTTCATGATTCATTCTCAAACTTGTGTTTTTCTATTTTATATTGAACCCAAGAACTTTCAGAAGCCTTAAAAGATGAATCACGGTTCTTGGTGTTGAATGAGGAGCTGAGCCAATTTGAGCGAAGTAAGGTGTGGGTGTTAGTGGAACGTCCAGATAACCATCCAGTCATAGGCTTAAAATGGGTTTTCAAAAATAAACTTGATGGTGAGTCGAGGATTACAAGAAACAAAGCTAGGTTGGTGGCTCAAGGGTATTCTCAAATAGAGGGTGTGGATTTTGAAGATTCATTTGCCCCGGTTGCTCGTGTTGAGTCCATCCATATGTTTTTAGCGTTTGATAGCTATAAGCAAATTAGGTTATACCAAATGGACGTTAAGAGTGCCTTCCTAAACCGATATATTAAGGAAGAGGTATATGTCGAGCAACCACCTGGTTTCATGAATACCGTCTACCCAAACCACGTATACAAGTTAGTGAAGGCCCTGTACGGATTGAAGCAGGCACCCAGTGCTTGGTACGATAGGCTCGCTACTTTTCTCTTAGATCATGGCTTTCAGATGCATAGTGCAGACACAACCTTATTTATAAAGATCAAGAATTCAGATCTAATTATTCTACAAATCTACGTGGATGATATCATTTTTGGGGCAACGAATAAAAAGATGTGTGAAGAAATTGTCACCCTTATGAAATCTTAATTTGAAAGGAGCCTAGTAGGAGAACTTGCCTATTTCTTAGGATTTCATATTTCTCAACGCAAAGACGGGATTTTTATAAGTCAATCAAAATATATTAAAGATATGTGTGTGTGTTTTGGGTATGAGAATCTGAAACAAGTCAAAACTCATATGAGTGTCTCTCTTAAATTAGGAAAAGATAAAAGTGGAATTTTTATCGATCATACTGTGTTTAGAGGTATGATAGGATCATTGTTATATTTGAGTGCCTCTATGCCAGATATCACATTTGAGGTAGGTATGTGTGCTAAGTACCAAGCCGACCCTAGAGAGTCTCATTTGAAAGCAATAAAGCATATTTCTAGGTACCTTATAGGAACACGTAACCTTGGACTCTGGTACCCACATACCACCGATTTCACACTTCACGGGTACTCAGACTCAGACTCAGACTATGTCAGATGTTCACTTGATTGCAAGAGCACAAGCGGTACATGCCATTTCCTAGGCCCGACACTAATCTCCTAGTCAAGCCGCAAACAGAACTCGGTTGCCCACTCCACCGCTGAGGCCGAGTATATCGCCTTAGGAAGCTGTTGCGCTCAAGCACTATGGATATCTCAGACGTTAGAAGACTTGGCTTATCTTGTAGGGATGTTACACTTAGGTGCGATAATAAGAGTGTCATAGACTTGACATATAATCCAGTGCACCTTTCTAGATCAAAACATATTGACGTGCATCACCACTTCATTCGCGATCATATAAAAAGGGAGAACGTGAGTGTAAGCTTCATCGACATCGATGATCAACTAGCTGAAATTTTTACCAAGCCACTCGCAGATGCACGTTTCTCATTACTTCGTCTCGAACTTGATATTCTGGATCTCTCTTCCTAGTCAGTGTTGGTTGTGTTTGCCTGTTTTTATTTGCGATTTTTTGTGCGAATCTACTTATGAGTTTGCTTATTTGAGTATTTTTTATTAAAAAACACAAAAAATACAAAAAAAAATACAAAAAACATGCATTTGCTTTGTGACGTTTGTTTTATTTTTAAAAAAATAAAAAGCAACAAAAAAATAGAAAACCCAAAATATAAAAAACCTGATGTAGAAAGATAATGTTCTAGGGCTCACATGACTATGACTTATAACATAATGCGTACGTACAATATTTGAGTTCAGACTCATAATCTATGCAAACAATGTCCTCCGGTCATATTGGGCAGAATCTATAAGTGCTTAGCTATTGAGTATGATAGGACGGGGGTCGTGTCTATTGTCTATGCCTCTAGGTATGTGTAAGGACTTAGATAGGGGAATGACTTCACATGATACACACGTCCCTAACCGGTGCACTCAAGACAAAAAATGCTATGCGTCCATGCTCTAAATCGTGACACTATATTCTAACATGCTAGAGATACTGTGAATAATTAATGTCACGATACACTTGTGATTATACTTGGTGTGAAACTTTGGGCCAAAACTCTAGTACAAAAGTCGTATGTAAACAAGTTAAAGTGTATCTATCTAGGTGGATAGATTTCGATTGACTCGGGGCTCCGTGGACTTTTAAAAAAATGATTAAAGTGATAGCTCTATGCTAACGAAATAAAACTATGGAAGCTATCGCATCTCTTGTCACGGTCCCCCCAAGCACTACTCATTCCTCCTGATAAGTCTTCATGAGCATTTTGAGTATAAGCACCTTGGTTAAAGAGTCACTTCGATCTTATGCATCGAGTCTATCTTTAGCACAGTGCCCCAAGTTTTTGTCGATGTATGACATCGAATTACATGTGAGGTGATTATTCACCGTATTTCTCTTATGTTAGGTTCCTAGACGATCGAGATTCATATGGATAATATGCTACTTTTTCCCTTGGTGTTATCTTTCTTTCAATGCTACATGCACACATATCATTGCCTTGTCTAAGAATTTCGCACATAAGAATTGGACTGTAACTACACTATATCTTTTTAGCACAATACGTACTAGCACACGATTTACACACATGACATTTTCAATGTTTGTCTCACTTGATTACTTCTTTACTCTTATAGTACTATAGATATACTCGCTGTGTGCTTAGTTTCTTCTGTGTTGTCCAATTCATTTGAACTCTGATCATTGATTTTATCTGTCTGTGTACCTTGCTCCATTTTGTGACCCATGTGCTTACAATTCTCTTATATGTATTCTATTTTGAGTCACCTCTATGATTATCGTCTCTAACATTACTTTGTGTGTACACTATCTTCTATTTGTCTAAACGCTCATCATAACTGCTATGTTTCATCTTGCATGTCTGGTTGGCCTTGCCCGCCATTTTGATATTATCAAAGCGGGAGAATAAATTGTTCATGAGTATGAGTCACGGGTTAGGAGAGGTCACATGTAGGGGGGTCATGTTAACAATGTGCACACATAGATAGGGGGAGCATGTCAAATAAGTATATAGGGGGAGCGTGCTTGTAGGGGAGCTATATAGAGAACCTGCAACCTGATGTTAGCTTATAACTCTTATTCTGTATATGCACTCTATCTCATTGTTATTTCTCATGAATGGGATTTGATATTATCAAAAGGGGGAGTTTGTTGGAATCGATGTTTTACATTCCTTGTGTTTGAGAATATCAACTCCCAGGTTGTATTTGATCACGTCTTGTGTTGATAGAGTGTGCAGGTTGACAGGTGCAAGCAAAGAAAATCTCTTCTGGAGATACATCCAGGCGATAGGAGTTACCATTGGGCGGTAGCTGGAACTAAATGGGCATGGCGCTCGAGAAGCTATCGGAAAGCGCTAGTACAATCGCCCGCGCTAGCTCAATGAATTAATTCGACATGGTGCTCTGGAAGCTATCGGATAGCGCTAGCTGGTATCGCTCCGCACTAGCTCACTCGACACCGCGTCGAGAGCATTGAGAAGAAAAGCGTTGAGTGTGTCGAGACAGTGGCGTTGAGTTGATGTTACCGCCAGGCGCTACCACTTACCGCGCCGCGCTATCCGCTCAACGATCGTCAAGCCGGGTTCGTCGAGCTGCTGACCTACCACCAGGGGCTACCACTTACCGCGTCGCGTTATCCACTCGATGAGCGTCGAGCCAGGTTCATCGAACTGCTGACCTACCACCAGGCGGTACTGATTACCCCACCACGCTAGCCACTCGGCGAATATCGACGCGCTGTTTCCTGAAATGGAAAATATTCGTTTTAATTATTTTTCCAGATTTAGACGATAGAATGCACAACAAGTGCGCAAACCTACCGCAGGGCGCTAGTCTTACCTCCGGCGGTAGTCTTTTTTCATGAAGATGTATAAAAGGCCGCATTGGTTTTTATGCCCATTAATAGAAAAACTGAAGAGAGATGGGAGTACGTGAATTCTAGGGTTCGGCCGCCCTCTTGTGCTCCATTCCAAGAGTCTCCATCGAAGAAAAAGAAAGTCATTTCCCTCCCATTTGTGAACGAAGAACTCCGGCGACCCAAGATCTACATGCTAGTAAACGAAGATCTTAAGCACCGGCCGGTAGATCGCTCAATGGAGAAGTCATCAAGAGGGAAAACTTCAACTTTTTGATTATTTACATAATTTATTCTTATAATTTTTCTTTATTTCTAAATCTTGTGGAGAAGAAAATCGGCCAATAAGGGTCGTCGGAATCCGGGTAGGATTCTGCAGTAAATCACCCTAGAGATAAGGACATCTAGATCGGGAGGATCTAGCAGGGCTCTAAGACCCTTCCTTGTGTGGAGGTGAAGAGCCGGCTCGAAGACCTTTCTTGGAGGGAAAGGGAGGGAGCCAACCGGTCCGAGTAGTGGATCGGTATAGAAAACAAAAGAGTTTTCATTTTTACTGCCTCTGATCCCTGGCGTCATGGGGATCACATGTTTGTAATTATAAAACTATTTGTTGTTTTAATTCTTGCAATGAAGTTCTTGTTCTGCTTTATAACTCATGTTATCTACTGTGAATGTTAGGGTGATTACTCTGTGTGGTGTAAAAGCGAATTCGTGCAGGAAAACAAGCTCTGTAACCTACCGCCGTGCGTTAGCTACCTAATGCCCCGCGGTAACTTCCAGAACTCGATTTTCTAATGTGAAACATTTTTAAATTCCGCTTAACGCGTAAAACCTTATTCGCCCCCCCCCCTAAGGTTGGCCACTAGATGCAACACCTATAACTCTCTTTTCGACATATATTATTGTTGCATATGTTGGTGTATATCATTGATAAAGACTTTTGAATAAGGGTTTTGACTTCTTAAAATTTGGGAAGATTGTTGGGTCCATTGATCCCAATGTCCTAGATTTGTAAGAAGTCAAACAAGTCAATGGTACACACCTAGTTGTATTTGATGTATGTTCAAGCTCATGCATACAGATGGTTCCTTATCACATGGATTGGACAGGTGGACTCAAAGAAGGATGCTGGAAAGATAGGAATCTGTCTAAATCCATAGGCGTCGAGTGAAGCAAACTCACTCAATGCCAGATATCTAAGGAAGAAAACTGGAAAGAGATATTCGACTAAGTCCACAAGCATTGTGTGAAGTCAGTTCACTCAATGCCAGATGTCAAGAAGAGCTGTTAACCAAGGCAAAATTATGGTTAAATCCAGAGGCGTTGAGTGAGGATAGCTCACTCAATGCCAAATGAGCAGAAGCATTGAGTAAAGACCAGTCAGTCAAAGCCTTTGCTTTGATAGTGAAGAAAAGTAGCTAAGTCCACAAGTGTTGAGTGAAGCCAGTTCACTCAACGCCATACAACAAAAAGCGGTGAGGAAAGATTGTGCAATCAAAGCTTAAGAAGAAGGAAGATAGAAAAGTGGTCAAGTCCACAGGCGTTGAGTAATGTTAATTCACTCAATGCAATACTCTAGAAGCATTGAATCAAGCTACTTCAGTCAAAGCTACAGAGAATTTGTCAAAGAAATATGGCTAAGTCTAGAAGTGTTGAGTGAAGCCAGTTCACTCAATGTCATGCTAATTCTGTCAAATCAAAAGAAGAAGGAGACCGAAAATTTAACTAAGTCCAGAAGCATTTAGTGAGGTCATCTCACTAAATGCCCAAAGAGGAAAGCATCAATAGAGCAATGGGCAGTCAAAGTTTAATGAAGATAGACAAAAAAATCTATCTAAATCCAGATGCATTGAGTGAGGATAGCTCACGCAACGCACTCAATGCCTTAGCAAGCTAGCAAATTCCAAAGAAACGGCTAAGGATAAAAGCATTGAGTGATGAAGGCTCACTCAATGTTCTCAATGCTAGCAGATAAAGAAAGTTGCGGCTAAGTCCAAGGGCATTGGGTGATGAAGATTCACTCAACGCACTCAATGCCTGACAGTACAAAAGAAATTGGCCAATTCCAGAGGTTTTGAGTGAAGCCACTTCACTCAACGCACTCAACTCCTAAGCAAGGCAGAAGAATTGGCTAAGTCAAGAGGCATTGAGTGAAGCCAGTTCATTCAACGCACTCAATGTCTAAGCAAGGCAGAAGAATTGGCTAAGTCCAGAGGCATTGAGTGAAGCTTGTTCACTCAATGCACTCAATGCCTGAGATGAAACTGAGATTTTGGCTAAGTCCACAGATACTGACATCAGCAAAAGTCAACATAAGTCAACAAAATTAAAATTCATTGCGGGAAAGTTGTAGTACACCACTAATGGTGTCGGCAGCCTGCTGTATGATTTATTCTATAAAAGGAAGGTTGTAAATTAGTAATTAAAGCTGGGCCCATGGCTCAAGAGAGCCGTTGTACGATAAATAAAAAAATGAATGAGAGTGGCAAAAGAGAGAATAACTTTAGGGTTGGTCTTCACGCAAAGCGGCGCAACTTCTTCATATTCCTCACCATTGTTGCAGAGCTCGAAGCAGAAGTGTAAATCGACCAATCCAAAAGTTCAACAAGATAGCTATTGAGATCAACAAGGTCAATAGCAAGGTCAGAGATATTTCTCTGAGAGAAAAGCAGCCAAAGCCAACCCCTGCTACAGTTACTTCACAGCCCAACAGAGCTTATCTTGAAGATTATTTTCTTGTGCTGTGAAGAAGAAATTTGGTCTAATCTTTGTTAGAACGGAAGGAGGGAGACACAGAGATCATCTCTCTATTATCTAAATCAACATTAACAAACTTCTCTCTATTTTTAGGATCTTTCTATATCTGAGTTGTAAGCCTATTTATAAAGTCCGAGTGTAGGATCTTTTATAGATCTGAGTGGTAGGAGTCTGTTAAGAATCTGAGTGTAGGGCTTTGGCCTGAGTTGTGGGGCACTTGTGCCTGAGTTGTAGGATCCTTTGGATCTGAGCTAGGGCCATCCTCCTAGCCTGAGTGGTAGTGCCTTTTGGCCTAAGGTAGGTGATCTTTTGAACACTGAGTTGTAGGGCTTTATGACCGAGCTGTAGGTCTTGGAGGAGACTGAGTAGTCCTACGGGATCGTGTTGTAAGCTCTTAAGAGCCAAGTTTTTTGGTGAAGTGCCTTGTCTAACACACTGTTAGAAAGGAGGGAGGGATAGTGGATGTACCCATATTCTAGGGAACCACTATAAACATCTGTGTGATGTGTGTGATCTTCTTGAAAGCAATACTAACTAATCACAACAGAAATTAACTTAGATAAAGTCTAACGGAATGTAAAATGACCTAAAAACCTATTCACCCCCCTCTAGGTGTTTTGCTACCCTTGAATTCAAAGACTTTCAGTGTTAACATTGTGAGTGGTCGTTCTTATAGTGTTAACTCGTGGAGATTTACAATTCATAGGGTTAAACCAGCAATTGATAGCAAAGTGACCAATCTTGCCACAACACCAACAGTCAAACCCTTTTGTATCTTCCCTTGTTCTCTTGCTTTACCTTTTGAACGGGTGGTCTTGTAGGAGCAGATGACTTAGAAGTAAAAGTCGCATGATTACAACAAACACAAGACTTCTTCGTCTCAAGTGGCTTGATAACAACAATCTTTTCCTTTGGTGTCTTCTTTGCACTTGGTCAATGAACGTATGGACCATAATCCTTAAGGATGACTTCTTCGTGAGGTGCTTTTAGAGCACTCGTTCCAAAATCTTTAGGCCGACTCCATCCTTGGCAGTTTTTGCTGGAGTTAGCATATGTTGGTCTAACAAAGTGACTGTAGGATGTCTCAAAGTCATACTTGTTTGTAGGAAAGATAACTTTCTTGAAGATTGTTTGACTTTGAATACCATTCCATTTACCCTTAACGGATTTGTGTCCAACTTTGCTACCCTTATTTGGAGCATAAAATCCAACTATAAGAGGAAGGATTGTGCTTGGCTTCGAGAAGCTTGCTACAAGCTTCTTCTCAGCCAACAACTATTCTTCCAGTTCGTCGATGACTTTCTCTTTCAGATGAACTTGTTCAGTAGAGGTCAAGAGTTCTTCTTCCAAGGATTAGGCTTCATCTCTAAGAGAAGTCAAATTTGTAATTTCTTCTCTCATATCAGATTCCACTGCCTTGAGAGAGTTAATCTCCTTGGCCTGAGTTTTGACTACCTTACGATATTTGTCAAAGCTCTTCAGCAGTACCTTATACTGAGTTAATAATTCTGATTCCTCATCAGAAGAGTAGTCTTCATGACCATCTGAGGCAGTATCTGACTCAGACAGCAGTGTGTGAGAGTTTACCTTCCTATTGTGTTGGGAGTTGCATTCTTCCTCGTCAGTATGTCCCAAGAGCCCAAAGTAGGCTTCCACATATGAGCTTTACTCATCTAAGTCACCGTCGCTCAGAGACTTTGGCTTTTTTGCTATGAAGCTCTTTTCTTCCTTCTTCTTCCAGCGGAAGGATTTCTTCTCTTCTCTTCTAGTTCCTTCCTTCTTTTTGTGCGGGCAATCGATAATCATGTGCCTTGGCTTATTGCAATATGTTGGAACACCCTATTACTATTTGGACCAGGATGACTATATTTCTATAGGGATTGTATGCTGTGACCTCCATGTTGTTATAAAGGTCACATAGGCTAGTTAGAGTAGTCTTCAGCTCGACGCATAGTCGACTTCAGCTCGACGCAGAGTCGATCTCAGCTCGACGCAGAGTCGACCTCTGCTCGACGCAGAGTCGATCTCAGCTCGACGCAGAGTCGACCTCAGCTCGACGTGGAGTCGACCTCAGCTCGACGTTCCGTCGATCCCAGTTCTGCTTACAGAAAACACTCTCTGGCCGACGTGTGTCGTGCTCAGATCGACGTTTTTCTGTGAGCTCGACGCCTTCCAGACTTCCGTCGATTTTGGATAGGAATTCAAATTCCTTCTGACAGACAATTAATGCTGAAGAATTATTGGCCGTTACAGCATATCTGGTGCATGGCTCAAGGAATTTTCTAAGGAATGTCTGCCTGTCATTTCCTTTGAGGCATGGACAGTTAAGGAAAGCAATTAATGCTGACTTCCAACGGCTATCAAAGTAAAGGAAGAAGAAGACTCATATATATAATTCTTTTTCTTTCATTCCAACAACAAGAAGATACAGAGAATATATAGAACAAGAAGAGAACAACAATACAAGACGTCTCATCTTTTTCTCTGTGGAAAAATTGTTTTTGAAAGACTCTCTCACAGAAAATCTGATTGCTTCAGACACCTCCATCCAACTCACTTGGATCATCCTTTGCTGGAGCAAATCAGATCTTTGAAGACCTGTCACCCTTGTGCAGAGCTCTCCTTCCTAAACCTCATCTTGATCTCAGGGGGAGCTTTGACAACAACTTCAGATCCACTTCTGCTTCTCTTTGCTTGTTGAATAGAGAAGACAACAACATTTCTTTTTCCTTTTCTTTCTGTACAGGGTTTTAACTCCCTTCAAAAGTTACTTTTGGTTTTGCTGAAACCTGGTCAAAATCAGCTTCTGTTGGTTTGTGAGAACCTGATCAAAAACTCTCTGGTGCTCAAGACACCTGATCAACTCATCTTGAAGTGGATTCCTATCAAGGGTGATAGAAGAGTGGATGTACCCAGATTTGGGGAACCACTATAGCTCCTTGTGTCATCTGGATTGCTTGTCTCTTTTTGTGTTTTGCTTTGGGCTGTGAATTTATTTTTACTCTGATTATTTGCTATAGCACCTTACACTAAGTAAAGTAAAATTTTCTCTGCAAGTTTTTATTTGGAAAATTATTTTAAATAACTCTATTCACCCCCCCTCTAGAGTTAGGAGTGATCTTATCCTGCACTTTCAATTGGTATCAGAGGGAGGTTGATCATTCATACAGGCTAACACCTGGATCAAAAGATCTCTGATAAGATCATTTCTCTCAAAGGGTTATTTTTCTTAGTGTTACTTATCTTTTAAAACTCATGGCACAAAACAAGGACTTTGCTAGCACCAGACCTCCTATGTGCAATCTATCTAAGGTTGCACTATGGAAGGCAAGGATTAGACTTTATATGAACTCTTTTGATGAAGACATCTTTAATTCTGTATTGACAGATTGTCCAAGACCTCCCACAGGAACAAGTACATCAGCTGTTCCTCCTCCTTCAGGGACTGATGCTTACATAAAGAAGTGGAAGGCAGCAGATGCTAAAGCCATGAACATCTTGGCTCAAACCATGTCAGATGACATTTTCCAGAAGGTAGCAGATTGCAATACTGCCAAGGAGATCTGGGAAAAACTCTCAGAAATTGTATCAGGTTCTGCAGATGAAAGAAAGGATAGGAGATCCTACCTCATCACACAGTATGAGAACTTCAAAAAGGCAGAGTCTGAGTCAGTTGCTGACATGTACAACAGACTGAGCCTAATCATAAGTGAACTTAGATCACTTGAGAAGGACATATCTCTTACTGAGATAAATGACAAGATACTGACTTGTTTCCCTAGCTCTTGGGACTCAAGAATATGGTCAATTAAAGATGGAAGAAATGTCTGTGAGTTATCCACAGAAGCTCTTCTAGGAAAGCTCAAGAGCTATGAGCAATTTATTAAGAAGAGAGAAGAAGAGCAGAAGACATCCACACCAACAGAGAAGGCTGAGAAAACCATTGCCTTCAAAGCACAGGAAGAAGAACCTAAAGAAAAGGTGTTGGGAAATGAAGAGCTTATGAGCCTACTGGTCAAAAGGTTCAATAAGCTAAATAAAAGGAACTTCAGAAGATGGTCATCCAAAGACAAAGACAAGCCAAGGTATGACAGATCCAATAATAAAGATATTATCTGCTTTGGCTGCAGGAAACCAGGACACATCTTCCCAAACTATCCAGAAAATCAAGACAAGGACAGAAGGGACAAGAAGGAAAGAAAGGATAAAAGGAAGGATAAGGAGTCAAGGAAATACCATGACAAGCCTTCCTTTAGCAACAGCAAGTACACCAGAAAAGGATTTGTGGCTGAATCCTGGAGTGACTCTGATGAGTCTGATTCATCATCCAGTTCTAGTGATGATGAGGATGATGCAGAAGAAAAGGGATTCTGTATGATGGCCATCAGTGCATCTCAAAAGAACACTGATTCAGAGCCTGATGCTAACTACCCATCTGATCAGGAACTTACTGAGGATCAGGTAATAGATTCATTTGACTTTACTTCTGATGATTTCAAATCTGAGTTTAAATCTATGTGCATTGACTTAATTGAGTCTCAAAAGCTGATTAAAACTCTAAATGAACAATTAATTGAATGCAAATCCATTAACTCAGATAATCTTAGACTCTTAGAAGAGTTGAAGCAGTGTGGGGAGGAGATAGCTTCACTGAAAAGTGAGCTATCTAAGGCCAAACAATTTGAAGAAACCCTTAATGGGAGAAGTATCAAATTGATGGACATCACAAGTACAGTGAACTCAAGATTGAATGGTTCACTGGGCTTGGGTGCTTCATCCAGCCAACCCACAGTGCTGACAACTCCAATCAAATTTACCAGTGAGAAAGGTAAAGGAGTCTTGATAGTGGCCAGGAAGAATGCTGACTTAACCCAGGAAATTGGACAAGAAGCGTCGAACGAAGCTCGACGGACGTCGACCAGAGCTCGACGTAATCGCAAGAAAATGTCGAACTCAGGTCAACGCCCTCTACCCTCTGAACAAAGCAAGACCTTGCCGTCGAACGGAGCTCGACGCACTCACTTGAGTCCGTCGACCGAAGCTCGACGTGCGTCGAGCCGAGTTCAGAGCAAAACCCAGTTCTCAAGGGTTAATTCAAATTTCAATTCTAGCTCCACATCTCATTACTTTAACCCTTATGCTGAATGGATCATACCTCCTAGGAGATATCATCCTGTAGGCTATAAGAGTCAACCTGAGATGTCCTTCATTTCAGAATTTAAGGGATATCAACCTAGGCCCAAGGTTAACTGGGTCAAAAACAAATAAGCTATTTTTGTGCAGGTAAAGACCTATCCAAGTGAGAACCATCAATGGTATCTGGATAGTGGGTGCTCAAAGCACATGACAGGAGACAAGGACAACCTCACTTCCTTCAAAACCAAGCTTGGACCCAAAGTAATTTTTGGAGACTCAAGCTTTGGAACTACAAAAGGATATGGGACAGTCCAAATTGGCTTAGTCACTTTCAAAAAGGTGGCATATGTTGAAGGACTCAAACACAACCTGATAAGTATCAGTCAATTGTGTGATGAAGGATACCAAGTAACCTTTAACAAAGCCATATGCAAAGTCCAGTCAGTGGACAACACAACTGTGTTGACAGGTAACAGAAGAGGTAACATTTACTTAGTGGATTTTCATTCACCTGTAGTAGATATTTGCCTGTTTAACTCCATTTCAAAACCAAACATCTTGTGGCATAAAAGATTAGGACATGTGAACCTTAGAACCATTGCTAAGTTATCCCAAGACAACCTTGTTAGAGGACTACCTTCTGGTCCCTACAAGAAGGAAGGACTTTGCAAGGCCTGTCAATTAGGCAAGCAAACTAAAAACAGTTTCAAGTCACTTAATAAGAGTGACTCACCTAGAATCTTGTACTTATTGCACATGGACCTTTTTGGACCAATTAATGTACAAAGCCTAGGAGGGAAATCTTATGCTTTAGTAATTGTAGATGACTTCTCAAGATTCACTTGGGTGTTCTTTCTGAGGAAGAAGTCTGATAACTTCAAGATTTTGACAGATTTTCTCAAAGGCATACAGATTGAGTTCAATACTCACATTGCCCTGATCAGAAGTGATCATGGGACAGAGTTTGATTCTCTTCTTATGCTAGAGTTCTGCCAGAATGAAGGTATCAGGCATACTTTCTCAGCTCCTAGAACTCCTCAACAAAATGGGGTAGTTGAAAGGAAAAACAGAACCCTTATTGAATCTGCCACAACATTGTTGACAGATGCTCACCTTCCTCTAACCTTTTGGGCAGAGGCTGTGAACACCTCCAACTATGTTCTGAATAGAAGCCTGATACATAAGCTAAAGGGTAAGACTCCCTATGAGTTACTCAAAGGGAAGAAACCTAAAGTGAATTATTTCAAAATTTTTGGTTGCATTTGTTTCTTTCACAATAATGACAAGAAATACCTTGCTAAATTTGAAGCCAAAGCTGATGAAGGAGTGTTTCTGGGATACTCCATGACTAGCAAGGCTTATAGGGTTTTTAACAAGTGCACAAATAAAATTGAAGAATACATGCATGTTACATTTGATGAAACTAACATATTTTATAAGGAGAAGGAGACTTCTACCATAAGCAATTTGCAGGAACATTCAATTTCAGAAAATCTGAAGCAGCTTACCATCACAGACAAAGGGTCATCACCTTCACCAATTCAACAAGTCACTGAACTTAGTGACAATGAAGAGGAATTTCAAGTTCTGGAAAGTTCAAAGGGCCAACAGAGTGAAGAACCAGTTGTTGTTCCACAAGAGGAAACAACAACACAGGTTGTTGCTTCATCAACAACCCTTGTTGATCTAGCCACAACAAGAGATCACCCAATCTCACAAGTAATTGGAGATATCTCAGTGGGTGTGCAAACAAGGAATCAAGTTAATCAAAATATTATGCACACCTGCTTCCTTTCTCAAATTGAGCCTCAAACCATACAAGATGCAGAGCAAGATCCAAACTGGATCATTGCAATGCAAGAAGAGTTGAATCAATTTGAGAGAAATAAAGTTTGGGAATTAGTACCAAGACCAAGGAACCAGCAAATTGTTGGAACCAAATGGGTATTCAGGAACAAATTGGATGATCAAGGAATAATTGTGAGAAACAAGGCAAGACTTGTTGCACAAGGATATTGCCAAGAAGAAGGAATTGATTATGACCAAACCTTTGCACCAGTTGCAAGGTTGGAGGCCATAAGAATCTTCCTTGCATATGCAGCTCACAAGAGATTCAAGGTATATCAGATGGATGTCAAGAGTGCATTCCTCAATGGAGACATCAAGGAAGAAGTCTATGTAAAGCAACCTCCAGGTTTTATCTCTCCAACTTTTCCTGATCATGTATTTAAACTGCATAAAGCTTTATATGGTCTCAAGCAAGCTCCTAGAGCATGGTATGAGACCTTAGCTTGTTTTTTGTTGGAAAATGATTTTAAAAGGGGTAGTGTAGACCAAACTCTTTTTGTTAGAACCCATAGGTCCCATACCCTACTAGTACAAGTTTATGTAGATGACATCATATTTGGATCTACTGATTCAAACTTATGCAAAAAGTTCTCACAACTTATGCACTCAAAGTTTGAAATGAGTAGCATGGGTGAGCTTGCTTTCTTTCTTGGATTGCAAGTTAAACAACATGTGGATGGCATTTTCATTTCTCAAACCAAGTATGCAAGAGAACTGGTTAAGAAATTTGGAATGTCTGAAGCATCCTCCATGAAAACACCTATGCCTACAAATGCTGTTTTAGATGCTGATGAATCTGGAAAACCAGTTGATCAGACAAACTATAGAGCAATCATTGGCTCATTACTTTATCTAACAGCTACTAGACCAGATATAATGTTTGCCACATGCATTTGTGCTAGATTTCAAGTAAGCCCTAGAGAGTCCCACCTCACATTAGTTAAGAGGATTCTTAGGTATGTAAAAAGTTGTCCTAATCTAGGTCTCTGGTATCCACATGACTCAGGATTTGATCTAACTGGATTTTCAGATTCTGATTATGCTGGATGTAGAGTAGACAGGAAAAGCACCAGTGGAACTTGTCAATTTCTTGGTGATAGACTTGTCTCCTGGTTTTGTAAGAAACAAACCTCTGTGTCCATATCAACTGCTGAAGCTGAATACATGGCTGCAGGTAGTTGTTGCTCACAGATTTTGTGGATTCAAAACCAGCTCCTAGACTATGGGTACAACTTAGAGATGTCTAAAATCTTTTGTGATAATACCAGTGCAATATCTATTGCTCAAAATCCAGTTCTCCATAGTAGGACTAAGCACATAGAAATCAGACATCACTTCTTAAGGGATAATGTAGAAAAGAAGAAAATTGCACTAGAATACATTTCCACTGAACTACAGAGAGGAGATATCTTCACCAAACCCTTGGATGAAAAGAAGCACCTCTTTTTCCTCAATCAGTTGGGAATGCTAGATGGAGACAGCATAAATTAAAACTCCAAGATTTTGAAACCCATACTTAACAGGAATAGGAAAAATTTCATTTTAAAATTCCTCTGTCTGAGTGGTTTCTCTGAGCTCTGAACTAAGCTCGACGCTGCGTCGAACGGAGATCGACGGTCCGTCGCCCTCAAAAGCGTCGAACGTCGAACTCAGCTTCTAGCGTCGAACTGAGTTCACAGCTCCCTGGCTTCTTGAGTTTCTCTCTCCCCGGTCGACGTCTTCGTTCAACGTCGACCTGAGCTCGACGTATAGCTTCAGCCAAAGCGTCGAACGTCGACCTAAGCTGGACGCTGTTGAGTCGTTTCAGTTCCTCTAGAGCCCAAGAGCGTCGAACTGAGCTCGACGTTCTTTCCTTTTCTGCGTCGAACCCTAAGTATAAAATCATTTTTTTCCGTCGTTCGCAGTTGCGCTTTCATATTTCTCTGCTCAAGCTTTCTCCCTCCAAATACTATACTTTTGATCTTGGAAGGTATTCTTTCTTTTGCAGGACAATGACAATTACAGCAGGAGCTCTGGCGGCTATGAAGTTCGACTCTGGTTTCGACATTGATTTCGATTCTTTTGATGGATCTCCACAACATCTTCTGGATATACTGATTCTTTTCAAGGAGCAGCAACTAGTCCACTTTATGTCTACCAGGATACCCCTTCCAGAATCAGAAATTAAAGAATGGTGTCTTACAGCAATCGTTTCAGATAACAACATCTTGACTGGGAAGATTTCAGGAAATGAGGTAGCCATCTCACCTCAGGTTATTACAGAAGCCTTCAACTTTGCTGCTGGAGATGATGACATAGAACTATCAGTGGAAGAATATACCTTGATGCTGGATAGGATGGGGCATGCTGCTGGTAACCCCTCCAAACTCCTTAAAATTAACCTAGCAATTGAGTACAGGTTATTAGCAGATATAACTGGAATGGTGATCTGTGCAAAGAGAACTGCACATGATGCAATAACAAGGCATCAGTTTTGCCTCATATGGATAAGAAACATCCCAACTGGGGATTAATTGTGTTTGATATGCTTAAGAAAAAGTTGGATAAAAACTCTGTCCATTTTGGAAGAGTTCTTGGGTTGATTCTCAACCACTGCTGCCCCCAACTGCTGGTGTCCTCAAAGAAGCACATAAATGCTTCCAAGAGGCTCACATGTGCTTTAATTGGCAAATGGGACAGGAGAATTGTGAATCCCAGGGCAGCAGCAGCCATGAAATCCTCTGCAGACACCAGGACTATAGAGGTCACTTCCCCTCAGTCCACTGGTCCAAAAGAAGGAATTATGCCATCTCTCTCCCTCACCCTTCCATCCACCTTCATCCCCTCAACCACAATTATCTCATCCTCTCTAACTCTCCCCTCCTCCATATCTACCATTACCTCCTCCCTTCCTCCTCAAACTACTTTCCTTCCAATAAACTTGGATTCCACCCCTCATGAGGATCTCTTTTCATTTGACATGCATGAAGACTCATTCATGGATGCTTCTACCTCCTCTCCTCATGACTTCCTCCATCCATCTACTTTTTCAGACTTACTCTTCTCCTCCATTCAGGAACAAGTTACACCTCCTCTGTCTGCTCCTCTCTCAACATCTTCTACATTCTCAGCTTCTGCTACTCCCTCTACCTCTACTCAAGTTCCCCTTGAGCAAGTAACCCTCCTGCCCTTAGCCAATCAACTTTTTGATCTTCTGTCTCCTAGGCTCTCCTCCCTTTTGGATGCCAAGCTGGCTCCTCTCCTTCTTTCATTGAGAGCTCTTTCTGCCTCTGTCTCCTCCCTTTCCTCTCAGTTGGCATGCCCTTCTTCTGGGGGCCTAGAGTCAGCTGCCACTGATTCTAGGCAGGGGGAGATGTCAGCAGAAGAAGAGCTGCCTCCTTCTTCAGTTCAGATTGCTCAGACTCCTTCAGAGACAGTATCAGTTGCTGAGACAGTATCAGTTGCTTGTTCAGAAACAGTGTCTGCTGCAGAAGATCAAATGGTATCTGAGGCCTCTCCTCCAGTTTCAGAGCAGCAAATCAGCAGTGCCTTAGACATTCAGTCTTTGGCAGCTTCTCTTCAGAGCTTCTCTCCTCCAGCTTCAATACAAGAAGACCTACCCATGGCTCCTGAGGCTCCTCCTCAAACAGAAGAACAGCTTCAAGAAGATATGACCAGGGCTATTGTCCCCTTTCAGAAGGTCTTGACTTCTGATATAGCAGTGGTAGCAGTGGCTCCTGCTAGTGTTGGATTTGATTTGGTAGTTTCTGTTGAGACTTCAGGTGAAGTGACTGAGACACCTGATGCTGCAGAGGCCCATATCTCCCAAGCCCTTCAGGAACCAGCCTCTTCAGCCTCTATGGCTCCTGAGGCTGTGCCCTCTCCTGCAGTGGTTGCTTCCTCCTCCCCACTGACAGCAGAGCTTCCTTTAGTCTCCTCCTCAGCAGCTCCAGCCTCCATCAGCTTTCCCCTCTCCAAAAGAAAATATATAGATCCATATGAAGAATCACAAAGTTCTGAAGATGAGTTTGCCACAGATTCTGATGACTCCTCTGCAACTATTGCAAGGAAGAGGAAAGCCAGATCAAAAGCCATGAAAAGAGTACCTCCTGCCAGAGCTACAGATCATGACATTCCCTATTACATCAAATATAATTGTGAAATCACAGAGCCTTGGATGCAGTACTCTCAGAATCAGAGAAAAGCAATGAAGAGGAAGAGAAAATTCAATGAAGGTCCATCTAAACCAGTTCATCAGCCTCCACCTCCACCTCCTCCTGATGCAGGTGCAGGTGCTAGTCTTTCTTCAAAACCAGCCCCTTCAGCTCTTCATGGAAAAACCTATCAAGCCAGAAGACATCAAGGAGGTAGCCAGCAAAGGGGAGGTCAACAAAGAGGAATTTATAGAGGCAGGCAGTCCAGGGGAAGAACCTTTGATCCAACCTCTGGCCCCTATCCCTATAGGCCTAGAGTTGACCTCACCCCAAGAACTTCTCAAGAATCATCATCTAACAAATTTGAACCAGCTGTTCCCTTTGAAGATCCTACCAAGACTCCTGCTTACTGGAAAGCAAGGATGATAGAAATGGCTGCCTTAAATGAGATCAACAAAGCCAGAGAAAGAGGACTGGACACATCTCATATCAGTACTATGTCAGAACAAAGAAGAGAGGAATTGGAAAAGTATGGCTCAAAGAAATTTTTTGATTCAGACAGATACATGGAACTCCACCCTGCAGCTTCACCACCCAGTGCTAGAGATCAAAAATCTTTAGGTGCAGCTGATGACTTCAGATCTAAAAAGGAAGCTTCCAATCCAAACAGAGAAATTATCTTCAAAAAGAGTGATCAAGACAAAGCATCAAAGGACAAGTAAAGTAAGGTATTCTGACACTTTCTATATTCTGGACTCAGGACATTTAAACAATTCTGCTGCTATATAGTGTTTTATATATGCTGCATATTATTCTGTCATGTCTGGTTGTATTATATTGTGTTGTATCTGCTTTATTTCTTTTCTTTGATTCCCTAAAATTCATGTAAATAGTAATCCTAATCCAAATAGGGGGAGATTGTTGGAACACCCTATTACTATTTGGACCAGGATGACTATATTTCTATAGGGATTGTATGCTGTGACCTCCATGTTGTTATAAAGGTCACATAGGCTAGTTAGAGTAGTCTTCAGCTCGACGCATAGTCGACTTCAGCTCGACGCAGAGTCGATCTCAGCTCGACGCAGAGTCGACCTCTGCTCGACGCAGAGTCGATCTCAGCTCGACGCAGAGTCGACCTCAGCTCGACGTGGAGTCGACCTCAGCTCGACGTTCCGTCGATCCCAGTTCTGCTTACAGAAAACACTCTCTGGCCGACGTGTGTCGTGCTCAGATCGACGTTTTTCTGTGAGCTCGACGCCTTCCAGACTTCCGTCGATTTTGGATAGGAATTCAAATTCCTTCTGACAGACAATTAATGCTGAAGAATTATTGGCCGTTACAGCATATCTGGTGCATGGCTCAAGGAATTTTCTAAGGAATGTCTGCCTGTCATTTCCTTTGAGGCATGGACAGTTAAGGAAAGCAATTAATGCTGACTTCCAACGGCTATCAAAGTAAAGGAAGAAGAAGACTCATATATATAATTCTTTTTCTTTCATTCCAACAACAAGAAGATACAGAGAATATACAGAACAAGAAGAGAACAACAATACAAGACTTCTCATCTTTTTCTCTGTGGAAAAATTGTTTTTGAAAGACTCTCTCACAGAAAATCTGATTGCTTCAGACACCTCCATCCAACTCACTTGGATCATCCTTTGCTGGAGCAAATCAGATCTTTGAAGACCTATCACCCTTGTGCAGAGCTCTCCTTCCTGAACCTCATCTTGATCTCAGGGGGAGCTTTGACAACAACTTCAGATCCACTTCTGCTTCTCTTTGCTTGTTGAATAGAGAAGACAACAACATTTCTTTTTCCTTTTCTTTCTGTACAGGGTTTTAACTCCCTTCAAAAGTTACTTTTGGTTTTGCTGAAACCTGGTCAAAATCAGCTTCTGTTGGTTTGTGAGAACCTGATCAAAAACTCTCTGGTGCTCAAGACACCTGATCAACTCATCTTGAAGTGGATTCCTATCAAGGGTGATAGAAGAGTGGATGTACCCAGATTTGGGGAACCACTATAGCTCCTTGTGTCATCTGGATTGCTTGTCTCTTTTTGTGTTTTGCTTTGGGCTGTGAATTTATTTTTACTCTGATTATTTGCTATAGCACCTTACACTAAGTAAAGTAAAATTTTCTCTGCAAGTTTTTATTTGGAAAATTATTTTAAATAACTCTATTCACCCCCCCTCTAGAGTTAGGAGTGATCTTATCCTGCACTTTCACAATAGTAGCACATAATGTCAGATAAAATATGTTTGTTCGGTTTCGATTTATACTTATCGTGGCTATTGTAGCTTTTCTTATAGTGATCTCCATCACCACGTGATCTCCTGTAATTATACGATGAGGGATGATTTCTACAACTCAATCCACAAACAGATCTACAACTCAATCCACAAACGGATCTATAACTCGATCCACAAACGGCTCTACAACTCGGAGGAAAATCTCCTACAAATGAAAAGGAATATTTTACAATAATATTACACACAATCCTTGACAAGATCTGATAAATTCAATCCGTCGTTCTTCGAAAATAGTTGAACTTGAATATGCTTGGAGAACACGGAAAAATCTGAAATCTTTCAAAGACCTTGAATCTTGAATATTCAATCGACTAGATCAGGAGTAATAGAGATCTTCAAAGAGTAGCAATGAAATCGTACGGGTCGATGAAGATTGAATCGTGCAAAGTTCGCAGTTATCGGCCGATCGGAGATGTCGCGTATCGCACAGGAGGCCGACAGGTTCTTTTGGAAAGTTTCTCGATTTGAAAATTAGAACAATTTGTAAGACTAGGGTTGAAGAAAAATCCACCCTAAGTATTTATATAAATGTTCAAATGCAACGGTTATAAAAGAAATTCCAAAAATAAACTTCCGAAAATCACTATGCATAGCCGTCGCAACCCGAGTCTGAAAAACAATTTGTCGGAAAAATGACCTAAGTCATATTCGTCGAGTATCATGAGTATACTCCCCGAATTGTCATTGATATACGACAAATTTGACTTAGAGAAATTCAGCTCAAGCTGGCTAGCCACTCACCGCCAAAGCTGGAGTCATAGTCGACAAATTTGTCGAGTATCAGCTAGTATACTTGATGAATTCGTCGAATATAGGCTAGCAGACTCAACGCTGTCGACGCACTCGACACTCTCGACGCCAAGAAACACTCGATGCTCTCGATGCCAAGATGCACTCAATGCTCTCGACGCCAAGATGCACTTGACGAATTTGCCTTAAGAAAAATCATAGAAGTAGCGTCGATATTATTCGACGAATTCGGCGTTTATCGTCATGTATATTTGACGAATTCTGCGAGTATCGTTAGATATATTTGACGAGTATACTTGATGATACTCGACGAATTTTACTTAACTGTTTTTCCAATTTTTCAAATATTTCACCATAAGTATATAAGATGAATTTGACAAGTGATAGTAAGTATATATGATGAATATCAATGATACTAGACGAATTCGACAAATATCCCTCACGATGCTCGATGAATTTTACTTTGGTAAAATTCTATTCTATTGAATTTTGAGATCTTCTTCCATAAGCCTCCTTATATACTTGGAATAGAAGTACACTCCAATAGAGAGATTACACGTGAGTCAACACAATGACCTATATAATGAAGGATTACATCGTATGATCCCGTGTTTACTAACCCAATGTAACCTGACATTCGTGTGTACTTAGCATTGTAAACCTGCAAATACATAACTAAAAATACACTATCAAATACAGTCACAATTCATCTTAGCTTAACTGGACCCTTCTTCAAATCAGGGTTATTGTGGATAGAATACCCAGCATGGGCATTATTGTGAATGATATTCAAGATTTTCGGATTGATTTCAAAGTGATTCTTCAAAATTATCGGGCCAAACCCTGGATACACACCCCCGAAAGTGGGAGTGGTGTAATCCCCCATCATTATGGGCTTCGGCCGGACCACATCATACTCGTCAGTAGCTTGACCAAGCTAGGGCTCACCCTATCCCATGTGATCATTTCGATTTACCCTGATACCATCCATAGCGGTAGCAGCACGGTGGAAGACACAAAGCATCTACTCTATCTCTGGATCAAAGTCAGCTAAATCACCAGGGCCTTGCCCCTACATACAAACTCAAGAAGAAAAACCAAAATCAAATACACAAACCTTTATAACTATTTTCTAAATAGAAGAATACACAATGCCAGCTTTCCTCAGCAATGGCGCCAAAAACTTGATGTGCTTGATGACAAGTGTACTGGTCGCACACATAATATAAAACAAGGAGAATTTCCCTCGAGTATCGATCTCAGAAATAACGCAGAGTGTGTAGCGATTATATCTTTTGGAAAATACATTATAAAGATTTTAAAACTAACAAGGGAGATTTGATTGTTTTGAAATTTAGAAAAACAACCACTAATTAAACTAATATGGGTCGCAATCATCTCTTTACTTTGTGGATGGATTGTATATAGGTTATTATGCTTTGCGTTGGTAGGCAGATGGGCGAGAAGGCAAGTAGGTGAATGGTTCGCATGGGTGGAATTAAGTGTCGAATACACCTCTTTGAAATGCATGACAGTAGCAATTGCTAGTGTGGCCACTCTCATAATGGTGGGATGGAGAAGATGGGATAGAGGTGCTCTTTACTCACATAAACCACAATGCAGCCACATAGACATGGAAATAACATAATAATAGCAATTAGGGTTTAAACAAATATCATTCCATACAACTAAACATTCAAGAAAATAATACTACAATGAGGAGGTGAGACAACAACAAAAGCACGAAGACTCATTGAAGGTGCGTGGCCGAAATTATAGTGTTGTTAATCCTCATCCGTTCTCGGGCTCCAACTTCCATCAGTGGTAGAGAAGGGTTGTCACCACTTTCCAATGAGCCAGACTTCTTCGTAAATCACCTTTGGCCACAGTCTCGCCGGAGAACTTCAAAGGTGCAACAAAAATCACCTATAAATTGAGCTTGGAAGCACGCAAATGATGGAGAGGATGAGAGGATGTACATGCCTTGGATTTGTAAGAGAATTGAGGCTGGAGCAACTCCTAAAGGTGGGCAGTTGTGGAGCAGTGAAAAGGGCTGAAACTTGGGCTTTGGGTGCCAAAAAGAAGAAGGTCCCAAAATAGGGTGAATCCATCACTTAAATAGTGAAATGTCAAAAAATAAGCATGTACTGAAGAACGCACAATCATGCGTGCATCGTGCAAATTTTATCGTGTAGAAATCGCCCAGTCTATTACAATAAGAGACCGTGCAATTTTGATCACGCATAGGCGAAATAGCCAATGTGAGAATAAAATGCACAAGTAATGACAGACCACTGAAAATCCACACCAATCTGAACAAATTATGTGTTTCCTTCGCGCACGGTTGAATCCAACTGTGCATGAAGAAAACTCATGGACATAGTTATATAAAATTTTTTAGATAAAAAGTCATGCTCATGCAATTTTGATCACACACAAGGTTAAAACCAACCGTATGCAAACAAAATGCACGGGCCGGGGCAGATCACTAATTTTGAGCTCTGTAGGAATTGCACGGTTGCAGCAATCACGCGTCAAGGAAACGCATGGTCGTACAATTTCTATAAGAAAGAAATTTAACCGTATTAGGGATCTGCCCACCTGCACAACAAAAATACCATACTGGGGTACATGCCACCAGCACATAGAAACATCAAAAGAACAACATAAAAAACAAAATGGGGAGCACTTTGTGCTTTCCCCCCACCAATAAGTGTGTAATTGCACACCACATTGAGCTAAAATAGTGCACTTCGTGAGAAAATATGAACAAATGTAATAATTGTAATAAAGATCTAGAAGTGAAGTGCAAGTGACTGGAATTGAACCCAAATGACTCCAAAAAACCATATAAATATTGGACTTATCAATCCGCTTGAATCTTCAAAGGAGTCATCCCAAGTATTCGTCTTAAGCACCTTCTTCTTCTCTTTTCTCTTGTGCTTCTTTTCTTTTTGCTCTTTCAGAAATTTTGGGCACTTACTCTGGATGTTTTTGACCTTACTCAATGAAAAAGCTCTAGTGGTGGATACACTTCATCATTATCATAGTTATATTTTCTTTTTCTTAATGATGACTCCTTGTTAAAAAAAATTCAATGAGTATTTATTCTTTCCAGAATCTTAATGAATCTTTTGAATTTCCTCACGAACAAACTCTCCTCTTCTTCTTCATCATCATCAGTATCAATGCCATCCTCCTTTAATTTCAATACCAAGGCCTTTTTATTTGGTTCCACGTTGTACTCTTGTTATTGAATTTTTAGCTCAATCTCAATGGTTTTGAGATTCCAAATGAGGCTCTCGATTTCAAGTTTCTTTAGATCGTGTTACTCCGAGATGGCCATCACCTTAGGATTGATTTTTTTTGGGGGGGAGCGATCTAAGAATCTTTCTCACCAAATCAGCATTGGAGAAAGTCTTTCCTAGCACTTTGAATCATTGATGATTTTGGTGAATCTTATGTACATTAAATCTATATTTTCAGGTGCTTCCATTCAGAACTTCAAACTAGGACTCCAATTGAAAAAGCTTTGAATCCTTTATATGTGATTTACCTTCATGATTAATTTTTAAAAAATTCCAAATATCATAAGTTGTCTCACAAGCACAAGTTCAATTGAATCCAATTCTATTTATCACACAAAATAATGCATTCATGAATTTAGCGTTATTCTTTCATTTTAATTTGTCATGATCATCATACTTATCCTAAGGTTTTTTCCATGATAACATCTCCAACTACAATTATAGGCGGAGAGTAGCATTATTCTACAATATTCTAGATATCTATATCTAACGCAATTAAGAAATCTATATCTAACGCAATTATTCTACCATATTCTAGATATCTATATCTAACGCAATTAAGCATTATTCTCACAAGCCATTATTCTCGGTTATGAAATCATTTTGGAATAAACCTCCCTCTGATACCAAGTGTTGGATCTTATTATGCCCTTAGGGGGGTGATAAGGGCTTTTAAAAATTCTGGTAAACTTAAAAAATTTTAGAGATAATTTCTGACTCAGAAACATTTTGTTTCTGATGTTATCATCGGCGATAGTAGAATCACTCGGCATTAATAAAAAATAATGATAAATATAACAAATTAATTTTAGAGATTTAGAAGAATTGAAACAATGATTTTATTTTTTAGAGATAAATACATAAAATAATGTTTTCAATAGAACTTGAAACCAAAGCTTACTCCTTTTTGTTTATACACTAGTCCTTCGCCCAAGGACCGGCCGGATATAGCCTATATTTCCCCAAATACAATTTATAGTGTCCCCCTAGATTTACACCTCGACATAGTCGTTGCATACAAGGCGGTGAATTACCCACCCCCCCCCCTAAACCACACAAGACCTAGTCACTACACACAAGGAGATAAATTATCTACCATTACAAATGAAAATTGAAAGATTATAATTAAAATAGATATTAAAGACTCATTATAATGAAGAGCTCTGAAGGAGATGAATAATCACCATGAATCATCAGAGTTGAAGCACACAAAGATCTCCTTTTTACTTTTAGTCTTTAAGGATGGAGTTGGGAGTGCTCTGAATTTAGGGATGAAGGCTCTGAAAGAATGTAGAAGTTAAAGCCTCAAGAGGTGTAACCTTGGACAATGAAAACTCTACTTTAAATATACTTTGGCAGATATCATCAATGACATCAATATCGCCTGGCGGAAGCATGTCATACTAACACGTGGCCCATGTAAAGGTGATCGTGGTAGTTAAAATGATGATCGTAACTGATTATGGTACTATCGGCTTGCAACATTGATATTGCCCATCGATATTGGCAGATTGTGTGTGTCGTGGCCTAGATCATGCAGGATATGGAAGATCGTTTCTATATCACCCATTAATATTAATGTTGTCTGGCAATAGTGTTGAACCATCTTCAATTAAGAAATCGTCGGCCATCAAGCTCCTGCCTTTTTTTCATCGGTCTGCCTCCATCCATTCTATTGCCAATGATTGTCTTTATCACCTGCAATATCTCTTATTCCAGGGCTTTTCTTCTTTTCTTCGCATCACACTCATAGGGGAATTATACATACTATTTATACACACTATAAACAAACATGATCAAATATATAGTGGGATTTGTTATTCTCAATCGAAGGAATGCAGAACGCATGTTCTAACAAAAAGTACAAAGTTAATTAGTCCACAAGATGTACCTAAGATTTTTGAGTTGTTGGAGTTATGTCTTAATTGACTTTTAGGGACATTACTAAAGTAAATTACCTGTTGGTAGACCTATATGCTTTAAAAGATAATTATTGTTGTTCAATTTAGGGATTAAGACTGAGATTAGATTCTTAACTTTCGAAACTTTGTAAGGAGATTTCAAGGCTAAAGGCGATAACTGATGTGAGATGCACTATGATATTGTTAGTTAGCCTATAATGATATGAGTAACTATTATTGTAATTATAACCTACTGAATGAAGTCTAGTTATTTGTCTCTAAGGAGCTCATTCGTTTGCGAATGGAATGACTATAACATCATGGTTGGTAGTTTGGGGTGGAAGTTGCAAAAGTATTTGGTGAATAATGGCATTTTATGTAGCTTAAGATTATGCCAGTGATAAGGATTGGCTTCTTTGACTGAATCAATTATTATCATGTGCTAATGATATGAAAATAGTTGTGCCATCCATGATGTGCATTAGAACAATATGATATCCAGGATAATATGATCAGTTCCTTGTGCGTGACAGAAGGATTTATTGATTTTGGTTAATTCCATGAAGGTGGTGGAGTGTTATGATAACTAAGATTATTTTAGTGATAGCACTGAGATAATTGGATGAGAAATATTGTCCAATTGTTATAGTAGGGTATACTCTAATTTGATATAACGGTTAGAGAGCCACGTGAGGCTAACCACCATAAGGATTTTGGGTGTAATCGAGGATCCTATTTCTTAAACATGTTGGAGGTTTCATACATGCATACAAGTCCTTGATTATATAATTAGTAGGACATACTGAGAAATCCATGGGATTCATTTATATATCTGTCAATAGTTATGATGGGAGTGATCCTCCACTATCTTGTAGTATGAATTTGAGGATTTTCCCATACCTGAGAGTGATGATGGTTTTCCTTGATGGTCTCGTGGAACCTTTGGATGAGGTTGATAATTAGCTTGTTTTATTATATGAAAGGTGGTGTAGGCTCCCATTTGGAGGGTATGTGAGAGAGGAAGTTGTCTACCTAAATCACCTAGAGGGGGGTGAATAGGTGAGATGTGCGTCTATTTGCGGAATAAAAAATTAAGGAACCAGCACAGCACAATACCAAGCAATCACAGACGACAAAAGATTTATAGTGGTTCCCCAACCTTGGGTACGTCCACTTTCCTCACCAATCTAGTAAACCACTAGACTTGGCTACTCCACTATCTCGGATCAAAACGATCCTACACCTCGGAACAACGTTCCTACAAAAACTCGATCCAACTGGATCTACAAAACTCGGAAGCAAAAGCCTTCCTACGAATCTCGGAGAAAAACTCCTACACAATAATTTGTTTAAAAAATACAAACAATAATCTCAGATCTGGATCTTGACAGTCTTCTTCCTTAAGAGCTTTGGCTTGATCAGAGAAGTTGAAGACGACTTGAGAGAGATCCACAAATCTGAAAGACTGAATCACCTCGATCGAGAGAGTAGATCTAGAATCTTTAAAGCGCGGCGAGATCGAGTGATTTACTTGCGTCTGGATCGCTGAAGAATCAGAGTTGCAAACAGAGATCGGAGATCGTCGATCCAGAGCTTCTTCCGTGAACGTTAATGGTGGCGGCGGCGACTTGAAGAATTAGGGTTCACGGGATTGTTCTCTTTCTCTTTCTTAAAAATAATAATCTCTGAACGAATTGATTTTTTTAGTCAAATCTGAAATGACTTATTTATAGGTAGACTCCAACGGTCATAAGAATCATTAATGATGACACGTGGACTTATCAGAAAGGATCAAATCGAAATGACCAGCGATATTGACTTAGAGAATTTCAGGAAAGATTTGAACCGACATACTCGAGTCATAGAAGATACATACTCGAGTATCAGATGGTATATACTCGAGTGGAAAAGATTGGCATACTCGAGTATGAGAAGTTATATACTCGAGTGGAAAGGATTGGCATACTCGAGTAAGAGAAGGGAAAACTACTCGAGTGATCCAGAGATCAATACTCGAGTGATTAACGAACTACTCAAGTATGAAAGTAGATACTCGAGTGAAAACACTTAGAAAAATTTCAGATAAAGTGTGAATAAATACTCGAGTACAAGAGTTGCAGATACTCGAGTGAGAGAAAAAGAACTACTCGAGTATATTAGGAGAACTACTCGAGTAAACATTGACTTACTCGAGTATGAAAAATAACTACTCAAGTACAGAGTCACTTACTCGAGTATATAGGGAACTACTCGAGTATGTGGACTTAGAATATTTCTGAAATGGGAAGAACAGAACTACTCGAGTATAAACAAGGCACTTACTCGAGTAACTAACCAACCACTCGAGTACAAGTTATCACTTACTCGAGTGAATACAATCTACTCGAGTATGTAAACCAACTTACTCGAGTACAGACCCACTTACTCGAGTATACTAGAGAAGTACTCGAGTATGTGGACTTAGAAAATTTCTGGATTAAGAACAGAAGGATTTACTCGAGTATAAGAAATGATCTACTCGAGTGACTGACTATCTACTCGAGCATAAACTTATCTACACGAGTATATAGAGTCTACACGAGTATGTCCAAGGATCTACTCGAGTACTAAGTCACTTACTCGAGTATATGAAGGGTACTACTCGAGTATGTGGACTTAGAAAAATTTCTTCTAAAAGACATACTTCAATACTTGAGTCCACCATTCCAAGTGCATGTAGGAAGTGTATCCCAATAGAGAGGCTATACATGGGCCAACACTTTGGATCACACAATGAGGGATTACATTGTATGGTCCTGTGTTTGGTGACCCATTATAGACTGACATTGGTCTACACTTGGCATTAAGGACCTGCACACATACAACTTAAACACAGCATCAAATACACCTTAATTCATCTTAGTTCAAGGTCTGACCATCTACAAATCTGAGGTATTATGGAGACAAATCCCAACAATCTCCCCCTATTTGTAGATGTCAGCATTCTCTATACTAAGGTGAATTATTCAGAGTAAAAAGAACAATACACATATACTTAAAAATAAGCTAAAGCAGGATAATTAATGAAATAGCTATAATCAGGATCAATTATATATATAGAGTTGTTTTTAACAAAAAGAATCCATTTCCACATTCTCTTTACTCAAGAGGGTCCTTCCTTATGCATCCTTTCTCTCTTCAGCTCTTGCCTCTCTAGGTAACTGAATGGCTTGGGAAAATAAGTTCTGGGCCTAGGAGGAGCAGCTGGATTATTGTGTCCCCAATTCCTGTCATGAAGTCTGATTTTGATTTGGGACACTTCATAGGCTTTCCATTCTGAATGACTGTAAAACTGGTCTCTGTTCTCACCAAGATCTATAACCAATTTCAGGGTATCAAGGATTAGGGATTTGGAGGTTGGACTCCAAACTTCAGAATGAATAATTGGTGGTCTGCTTTCAGAAGCTAGGGCAGGATCTCTTTTGGGTGCAGAACGACTGGCAGAAGCACCTTCACCATATTTTCTCTTCTTCCTTGGAGCTGGAATTTCATCTTGCCACAAATCAGTATAGGTGAGAGGGGGCTCAGTCACATCATCCTCAGGTCTAGGTGAGAAAGCTGGCACACGTTCTGGAATGGCTGCCTGGGCTGGAGCATCTGCAGGAGGTTGTGCTTCAAGAGGATTCAAGAAGTGTGGAATGATGGCAGGGTTGAGCTGGGCATTAGGGAAAATTCATGTTGTGTAGCCAAACAGCAGTGTCATAGGTATAGAATTTCACAGACTGGAGCTGGGAGAGAATATCTGCTTTCATTTCTTTTACAAGACCATCCACAGTAGCTTGAGCTTGGTTAGATAGTGTTTCAACTTGTTCTTTTACAACTGCTTGAGCTTGCTCAGATAGTTTTTCCACTTGTTCTTTTACTATCTTCTCCCCCTTGGTGATATCTACAGATAGCTGAGCTATAGCTTCATCCCTGAACTTGCCAACTTCTTCACAGATTTTCATAAGATTGGCCTCAGCATGCTTGTCCAACTGGATCTGATTATTGGCAACAGTTTCTTGTTGATTTCTCAGTTCACCTATGCTTGTGATAGTGTGATCTATGGCCTTGCCACCTAGCTGGAACAACCTTTTTAGCTCATCAGTATTGGCCTGGATTTCTGCAAAGCCTCTACTCATCTCTTGTTCAAGAGTAGTGACTTTGTTATTGACTGATGCTAGAGATTCATCAAAGTACTTTCTCTGTGCAAGGAGCATCTGTTCAATTTGACTTACCACAACTGAAGAAGAGGGGGCTGAGGTTGGTGCAGGAATTGAAGGAGCAGGAGCAAGAGTAGTCCAAGGAGGAATTTCTGTAATGACCACTGAGCTGACAGCTCTTTTGAAGGGTTCTATTTCAACAGTTTCTTCTGTATTTAGGAAGGATGGCATGGAGAAATCCAAAGTCCTCAGAGGTGCCTCCACAAGATCTGGAGACATTTCCTCATCATCAGACAAGAGAATATGATCAGATTTGCTGGGCTCACTAGCAGGAGACTTGGCAGGAGACTGGACTGGAGTCTGAACTGGAGTCTGAACTGAAGTCTGAACTGGAGTCTAAACTGAAGTCTGAACTGGAGTCTGAATGGGAGACTTGGCAGCTGATCCACTCTGAAAAAGAGGAGCATCTGAGCTGAGCTCATCAATGAATCTATTTATATCTTCAGTTGTAGACAGTAAAGCTGTTGTATCTGGAATCTCTGAGTCAGGAATTGCTGATTGAGGATCTGCTGGAGGAGGAGAGACTGGAGGAGTAGAAACTCTTACCTCTGCTAGTTCTGGAATCACTAATTCTGAAGAAACTTGATGCTGAGGAAGAGAAGAGGCAGGCTCCCCCTCAACTATTGCACCAGAGGTAGCAGTAGTTTGATGTAGAGGAGGAGATGGAATCCTGTCTTCAGGTAAACTGGTTTCTTGGTGAGTTTCTGAGATGGCATCAGCCTTTGAAGTTTGGGCAGAATTCAGGATCTTGATGTCATACCTCTGTATGGAAGAGATGGAAACTTTCTTCATGTGGTGAAGAGGAGTCCCTTTGGAGAAGTCAAACACTGTAGGATTAATCTCATGGAGGAGGAGTGAGATAATCCTAGCATAACTTGGATGTTTCACGCTCTCTCGGATCTTATCCAGTATCATCATTCCGAACTGGAATTTCTTCCTGCAGACTATGGCTTGCATAACGTCGAATAAATTTTGGGATATATCTCTTATGGAGTATGTCTTGCACCATAGGATTTTGGCGATGACATCAACTAGAAACTTGCCTTCTGAATTGAACAAAGACCGATTCAAGGTTTCACCTCCACCTTCAGGATCTCGACCACAGAATAGGGAAGTACGGTCGGCATCTTCCTTTTCTAGGTCGTCTTCTTCGTCAACCATGGGCATCCGAAGCAGAGTGGCGACTGAAGTTTTATCCAAACGAATCTCAAGTCCTTTTACCTTTGATTTCAGAATTGTGCCATTATGTCTAACCTTCAGATTTCTGTAAAATTCTTCAACATCAGGAAGCAGGAGACGGCAGGGTTCTTAAAGAACGAAGGACAATCCGGCGGTGTCCAAGAGAATCAGTAAATTTTTGAAGTCATCCGAAATATCTGCAATACCATCTGTCACGAGTTCGGAGCCGATTCCAATCTTGGAGGAGGGAGCCATCAGCGATTCTGGAGGACGAAGGGAAAAAGAGAGGAGGAAGACAAAACTCTGCAACTGTTCTGGAAGACGAAGGGACGGCGGCTACTCGAGTGAAATGAGAAGTGGAAAGGATTTCTGATTTTTCTAAATATATATATGACCCTAATTAGGTTTAAGGAGGAGTACTGAAAATAAAATCATACCTGATATGGAGCGCCAAAACTTTGGTGCGAATAGAAGAAAAAGGAGATTTTCAAATTTCTGATTCCCGTATACTCGAGTAGGTTTCGCCATACATGAGTATGAGATGGAGTATACACGAGTAGATCAAGTAACATACACGAGTAGGTTACCAACTACTCGAGTATGTCAATTTTGGCACTCGAGTATTTCCGTTTACTCGTGTATATATCTCTATGTACTCGAGTATATCACTTTGAAATACAATTTTCTTGGGAGAGATTTACTGCCACCGATATCTGCAACTCTGAGCCTGTCTATGAATCCACCATCACTATTCCTCTTTGTTGAGCAGTCCGAGTTCCGTTTTGAAGAACGAGAACTTGGACTCGTCCAGCGGCTTCGTGAATATATCTGCCACTTACCTGTCTGTGGAGACATATTGTAGATCTATGTCTCCATTCTCCACATGCTCCCGGATGAAGTGATAGCGAAGCTCTATATGCTTGGTCCGGCTGTGGGAGACTGGATTGTTGGCAATTGCTATAGCACTGGATGAGTCGCAAAACAAAGGAATGTTCTGGAACTTCATATTGTAGTCTTCAAATTGATTCTTGATCCATAAGAGCTGTGCACAACAGCTGCCTGCAGAGATGTATTCTGATTCAGCCGTTGAGATGGCTACACAGTTCTGCTTCTTACTGCTCCAGGAAATAAGTCTCCTTCCGAGAAATTGGCAAGTCCCGGAAGTGCTTTTCCTGTCGTCTTTGCTACCTGCAAAATCTGCATCTGAAAAACCAATTAGTTCACTATCATTACTTCTTGGGTACCATAAGCCAAGATTTGGTGTGCCTTTGAGGTATCTCAGGATTCGCTTTGCAGCGATGTAGTGAGATTCCTTAGAGTTCACCTGAAATCTAGCACATACACATGTTGAGAACATTATATCTGGTCTGCTTGCAGTAAGGTAGAGCAAGGACCCAATTATGCTTCTGTACTTGGTTTCATCAAAAGGTTTCCCTTTCTCATCCTTGTCCAGAGACATAGCTGAGGCCATTGGAGTCCTCATAGAGGTTGTATTCTCCATTCCGAATTTCTTAAGCAGCTCTTTGGTGAACTTGGTCTGTGAGATGAAAATTCCATCCTCAGATTGTTTCACTTGAAGCCCTAAGAAATACTTCAGCTCTCCCATACTGCTCATTTCAAACTTCCCTTGCATAAGTTTAGAAAACTTCCTGCAGAGGTTGTTGTCTGTAGAGCCAAAAATGATGTCATCGACATAGATTTGCACTAGCAAAATCTTGCCTTTTATTTCCCTAAGAAATAATGTCTTGTCTATCTTTCCTCTAGTGAACTTGTTCTCAAGAAGAAAGGTAGACAGCGTCTCATACCAAGCTCGAGGAGCTTGTTTAAGACCATATAGTGCTTTTTGCAGTAAATAAACATAATTAGGAAAGGTTGAATCAACAAAACCTGGCGGTTGCTCTACATACACTTCTTCCTTTATGTCACCATTCAGGAAGGCGGACTTTACGTCCATCTGATAGACGGTAAAGCCCTTAAGTGCAGCGTAGGAAAGAAATAACCTGATCGCCTCCAGCCTTGCTACTGTAGCATAAGTCTGGTCGAAGTCGATTCCTTCTTCTTGACGATATCCCTTGGCGACAAGTCTGGCTTTATTCTTTATAATTGTTCCATCTTCATCCATCTTGTTCCGGTAGACCCATTTTGTCCCGATGACGTTCTTATGCTGGGGTCTAGGAACAAGTGTCCAAACTTTGCATCGTTTGAACTGATTCAATTCTTCTTCCATGGCTAGAATCCAGGATGCGTCGGAGTTGGCTTCCTCAAATTTCTTTGGTTCAACCTGTGATAGAAAACTTAAGTGTAAATTCTCGTTAGTTGTACCTCGACGAGTTCTGACGCCATCCCGAGGATCTCCTATGATTTGGTCAACAGGATGATCCTTCAAGTGTCTGAACTCTAAAGTCCTTGCATCTGGGATCTCTTCAGCCACTGGAGTTGCATCTTCAGCTGGGATGTCTTCTTCATCTTGATCATCTACCTCTCCAATAGTGGTTGTAGAGGGGTTCTTGATGAACGTCTCATCTTTATCTTCAATAGGTTCATCCAAGCTAAGTTCTTTCAACTTTGTACCTGCATCTATAATAGGCACACTAGACGAGTTGCTTTGCAACAGACTCGTCTCATCAAATACAAGATGTATCGACTCTTCCACCACCAGAGTTTTTCTATTGAATACTCTATAAGCCTTACTATGGCTACTATATCCTACAAAAATACCTTCAAAGCTTTTCTCGCTAAACTTGGTAGTGTGATACTTGCCATTGTTAAGTACGAAGCACTTACAGCCAAAGATTCTAAAGTATGAAATGGTTGGTTGCCTGCCTTTTAGAAGTTTGTAAGGAGTCTTATCATGGTTCTTGTTGATGAGTGCTCGATTTTGCACGTGACAAGCGGTGTTGACGGCTTCAGCCCAGAAATACTCTGGAAGTGAGGCATCACTCAACATGGTCCGACAAGCCTCTATGAGTGTTCTGTTCCTTCTCTCAGCTACTCCATTTTGCTGTGGAGTGCGAGGAGAGGAAAACTCATGAAAGATACCTTGACTTTCACAAAATTCTGTCATGGCTCCAGATTTGAATTCCGTTCCATTGTCACTTTTGATTTTGACTACGGAACAGTTGTATTCATTCTGGATCTGCCTCACAAAATTAGTGAAAATACCGAAGGTATCTGACTTGTGTTTCAGAAAGAACACCCACGCAAAGCGCGAGTAATCATCCACAATAACCAACGTATATTCCTTACCTCCCAAACTTCTAACCTGCAGTGGACCAAACAAGTCCATATGGAGAAGCTGCAAACTTCTATTGGAATCCTTGCCTATTATGCTTTTAAACGAACTTCTTGTTTGCTTGCCTTTGATACAAGCGTGACAAGGACTGTCCGTAACGCACTTGACATTAGGTGCATCACGCACTAAGTTTTGAGAGAATAATTTATTAATAGTTTTGAAATTAATATGTGCTAGTCTCTTGTGCCATTGGTCAGCAAGAGATGCACTACTTTTTGCCAAAAGACACACTGGTGTCGAGGAGTCTATACAAATAAAATTTAAACAGAAAATATTTCTGCTTCGAGTGCCTGATAAAATAGTTTCCATATTGTTAACCGATTTTATCAAACACTTGTCAGCATGAAATTCAACTACGTATCCTTTGTCGCATAGTTGGCTTATGCTAATGAGATTGTGTTCCAATCCTTCAACATAGGCTACATCCGAAAAGGATACGCTACCGTTAGAAATCATACCATAGCCTTTAGTGATTCCTCGATCTGAACCTCCAAAGATGACCTTTGGTCCGTTGCAGACTGGGGTGTAATTCTGTAGTAGGCTCCTTGTCCCGGTCATATGCCGAGAACATCCACTGTCCAAGTACCAGATTGGCATTTTGGTGGCCTTTGGACATACCTGCAATTACAATCATTTAGCCTTAGGAACCCAAACAAGTTTGGGTCCTTGGTCTCGAGTTAGAATACTCCCCCTACGAGTATTAGCCTCATGAGTGGTCACTCTCACGTTGCTAACTTTAGGGGTTGCAGCATTTTTAGGATTGAACCAGCAATTGATGGCAAAGTGACCAACTCTACCACAGCACCAACAGTCAAATTTGTTGTATCTTTGCCTCATCTTCTCCTGCTTGACTACCTCGAGAGGAGGTCCAACAGGGGCAGCATTTTTAGATGTGGAGGCTTCATGATGATGGCACGTGCATGAAGTCTTGTCCATCTTCGGCTTTTCTACAACAACTTTCACTTTGGGTGCCTTCTTAATATTATGACCATGAACATAAGGTCCATAGCTCTGAAGTTGAATCTCCTCATAAGGTTCCTTGAAAACGCTCTCACCAAAGTTGCGAGGCCGAGTCCACCCTTGGTATCTTGTCTTAGGCTTCTCAAGGATAGGCCTGCTAAAGTGACCATAGGTGGATTCGTAGTCAAGATCGTTCGTAGGAAAGATGACTTTCTTGAACGCGACTGGCTCCAAGGGAGCTTTCCCTTTCTCTTCGGCAGAGGCCTTCTTGGCCGCCTTATTTCTCCTCTTGGCCTTGTTTCTCCTAGAAGATTTACTAGGAGCTCCTTTGTGGCCTAGACCAGCACCACTTGCCTTAGCTGAGAGTTCAGCAATCATAGGAAGCACAGTCTTAGGCTTCGAGAAGCTTTCTACAAGCTTCTTCTCAGCCAAGAGTTGTTCTTCCAATTCCTTGATGATTTTCTCTTTAAGGTCAAGGTGCCCGAGAGCCTTGTTGTATTCTTCGATAGATTTATCGAAGTCTTCCTTGAGAGAGTCAGTCTTAGAGACTTCTTCTCTAAGGTTGCTCTCTAAAGCTTTTAGAGATTTTATCTCCCTAGCTTGAGTTTTCACGACTTGGCAACATTTGTCGTAAGCCTTGAGTAACTCCTGATATTATATCATGAGTTCTGATTCATCCTCAGAGGGATAGCCCTCTGGTTCATTGTCATCATCAGAGTCCGAAAGAGGGGTGTGAGATTTTACCTCCCCAGTGAACTGGGGGACTTGCTCATCGTCTGTTAGAGCCATTAGCCCAAAGTAAGCTTCTTCTTCTTCTGCACTTGACTCGGATGAGTCGGAGTCACTGAGAGTTTTGCTCTTCTTAGCTAACAAACTCTTTTCTGTCCTCTTCTTGTTGTAGGACTTCTTGTCTTCTTTCTTGCCGCCCTCTTTCTTCTTATGGGGGCAATCCGCAATGACGTGACCAAGCTTGTTGCAGCAATAACAAACAATATCAGTGGAATAATGTTTATTCGGTTTCGAGCCATACCTGTCGTGGCTGCTTGAGCTCTTTTTCTGACGATCACCATCATTGCGTGATCTTCTATATGAGGCATCCTTGCCTTTCCATTGCTTCTTTTTGTTCAAGAATTTCTTGAACTGCCTTGAGAGTAGAGAAAACTCTCCTTCAGATAGCTCCGAGCCAGAAGAGCTTGGTTCAGACAAATCTTCATCATCAGCTTCAGGAGCTGGGGCAGGAGAGCTAGCCTTAATCTTCCTTGAGCTGTCTGCCTTCAGAGCATTAGACTTCTCTTTGGATCCGGACCTGCTCATCTCTTCTTCAGCTTTTCTAGAATTGATTTGAAGCTCATAGGACATTAGCTTTCCGAACAGATTTTGCGGGTCCGTCTCGGCTAACCTTCCGAACTCCCGAATGGCGCATACCTTGTTATCCCATTCCTTGGTTAGGGATCTTAGGAATTTGTCATTCAGTTCTCCGTTGGTGAATACTCGGCCATAAACTCTTAGGTCGTTCACTATCTTGAAAAAGTTCTCGAACGTGTCAGCTATGGCTTCCTTGTGACCTTGCCGGAAGGCTTCATACTTTTAATTCAGAAGGGATCTCCGATCATCCCTCACTTCTTCAGTGCCTTCCATCAGAGTCACCAGGGATTGTCACATCTCCTTGGCAGATTTGCAATGGATGAGATTCTGCAGCATTGAGTCATCGACTGCACTTGCTATTATATTTTTGGCTTTCTTATCGAGGGTGACAAGTGCAATCTCGTCTTTATCCAAGTCCATCAGCTTCTTAGGAACTTGTTTGGATGAGTCTATAGTAGAGGCAACCATAGGAACATGCGGACCTTCTTCAACAATCATGAAGATCCGAGGATCCACCGCTTCCATGAAGAACCTAACTCTTTCCTTCCACATAGGAAAATTATTCTTGGTGCAAATGGGAAGCTTGGCAAAATCTTTAGTCTTACTCATGCTTGATATTTCTCAAAAGACAACTCGGGTAGGATCAGATCAAGGTGTTAACCTCTTAACGATCAACCTCCCTCTGATACCAATTGAGAGAGGAAGTTGTCTACCTAAATCACGTAGAGGGGGGTGAATAGGTGAGATGTGCGTCTATTTGCGGAATAAAAAATTAAGGAACCAGCACAGCACAATACCAAGCAATCACAGACGACAAAAGATTTATAGTGGTTCCCCAACCTTGGGTACGTCCACTTTCCTCACCAATCTAGTAAACCACTAGACTTGGCTACTCCACTATCTCGGATCAAAACGATCCTACACCTCGGAACAACGTTCCTACAAAAACTCGATCCAACTGGATCTACAAAACTCGGAAGCAAAAGCCTTCCTACGAATCTCGGAGAAAAACTCCTACACAATAATTTGTTTAAAAAATACAAACAATAATCTCAGATCTAGATCTTGACAGTCTTCTTCCTTAAGAGCTTTGGCTTGATCAGAGAAGTTGAAGACGACTTGAGAGAGATCCACAAATCTGAAAGACTGAATCACCTCGATCGAGAGAGTAGATCTAGAATCTTTAAAGCGCGGCGAGATCGAGTGATTTACTTGCGTCTGGATCGCTGAAGAATCAGAGTTACAAACAGAGATCGGAGATCGTCGATCCAGAGCTTCTTCCGTGAACGTTAATGGCGGCGGCGACTTGAAGAATTAGGGTTCACGGGATTGTTCTCTTTCTCTTTCTTAAAAATAATAATCTCTGAAGGAATTGATTTTTTTAGTCAAATCTGAAATGACTTATTTATAGGTAGACTCCAACGGTCATAAGAATCATTAATGATGACACGTGGACTTATCAGAAAGGATCAAATCGAAATGACCAGCGATATTGACTTAGAGAATTTCAGGAAAGATTTGAACCGACATACTCGAGTCATAGAAGATACATACTCGAGTATCAGATGGTATATACTCGAGTGGAAAAGATTGGCATACTCGAGTATGAGAAGTTATATACTCGAGTGGAAAGGATTGGCATACTCGAGTAAGAGAAGGGAAAACTACTCGAGTGATCCAGAGATCAATACTCGAGTGATTAACGAACTACTCGAGTATGAGAGTAGATACTCGAGTGAAAACACTTAGAAAAATTTCAGATAAAGTGTGAATAAATACTCGAGTACAAGAGTTGTAGATACTCGAGTGAGAGAAAAAGAACTACTCGAGTATATTAGGAGAACTACTCGAGTAAACATTGACTTACTCGAGTATGAAAAATAACTACTCAAGTACAGAGTCACTTACTCGAGTATATAGGGAACTACTCGAGTATGTGGACTTAGAATATTTCTGAAATGGGAAGAACAGAACTACTCGAGTATAAACAAGGCACTTACTCGAGTAACTAACCAACCACTCGAGTACAAGTTATCACTTACTCGAGTAAATACAGTCTACTCGAGTATGTAAACCAACTTACTCGAGTACAGACCCACTTACTCGAGTATACTAGAGAAGTACTCGAGTATGTGGACTTAGAAAATTTCTGGATTAAGAACAGAAGGATTTACTCGAGTATAAGAAATGATCTACTCGAGTGACTGACTATCTACTCGAGCATAAACTTATCTACACGAGTATATAGAGTCTACACGAGTATGTCCAAGGATCTACTCGAGTACTAAGTCACTTACTCGAGTATATGAAGGGTACTACTCGAGTATGTGGACTTAGAAAAATTTCTTCTAAAAGACATACTTCAATACTTGAGTCCACCATTCCAAGTGCATGTAGGAAGTGTATCCCAATAGAGAGGCTATACATGGGCCAACACTTTGGATCACACAATGAGGGATTACATTGTATGGTCCTGTGTTTGGTGACCCATTATAGACTGACATTGGTCTACACTTGGCATTAAGGACCTGCACACATACAACTTAAACACAGCATCAAATACACCTTAATTCATCTTAGTTCAAGGTCTGACCATCTACAAATCTGAGGTATTGTGGAGATAAATCCCAACAGTATGATCGACCACCTGGAATTGTTTGGAGCATACTACTCTTATAGACTTAAGAAGGATGGGAAAGCCTGCATCTTATATCTTGTGATGATATGGAGTTGGGGGATATCACTCCTATCATTTTGACTCTAGGAACTAGATGCTTTTGCACTTGTAGATTATGAATTAGATTTTGGTAAGGTACCGAATAGGGACCTCCCCGATATCTAGAGAAGTTAGAACTCTTACAAATGGATTGAGATAAGGCGAGGTGTTACAGTGATCTCTTCAATGGTGGGTACGGGCCTAAGCAGTCATGAATCTCATTGTATAGTATGGGGGACTGTACACCATGCTGAAGAGTTCTTAGAAGCATTGTTTCAATATGTATTTAGCTCTTGCGTTGTTGTGGAATTTTTAGATATTTCAAGTGGAATCTTTGGTGTGTAACATAGAGGTTTAGACCGTTATACTTACCATTAGAAATTTGTTGGAATTGGCTTAGATAAGTTGTGGTAAGGTGCGGGATGGTTTCAATAGTGCAACTCGGGCATTGAGCAGACGCCACTTATTAATCAAACTCTTAGAGGGTTTTATTGGTCAACTTGTTATGTGTTGCAATTGTTTTCATTAATGGGATAACATATAAGGATGGGTCATATCTTTCATTCATAGTGGGGCGATGCAAGATTCAAGTTAGTGTGACAAACTCCTTATGGATAGTGGATCAACGTGTTGACCTTAAGTATCTCTTGTGAGTGGTGGGAGACCTTAACGATCATAAGCTTCATTTTGGGAATTGAATTTTCTATCTGAAGACTCCAAGGTATGCATAGATCCATGGGAGATTTAGTTTTTCAATTCCTAGTTAAGGTGTGATGTATGCTAGACTTGAGAGTTTGTTATGGTCTTAGTCGCTTACTCCATGTTTGTTAAGCTTTGTTTGAGGGATGATGTTTGGATGATTTCCCTTGGCATAGGTGATCGGTAATATCGATGGAGGGTGAATTTAGTAGCAGCTAACCGTTCATTGGTATATTTTTATAAGATGTCAAGTGAAGTGGTCTTGATTGTAGAGATTGCTCAGAGTGTCGACTTGACTGCTAGTGTGATGCCAGATTGTGTTGTAGTTGTGGAGAGCCTATAGATAAGGACAAAATGGACGGCAGTGCTTTGTTGTGCAATTGTGGCAAGTGGTTGAAACATTTCTTGAGTTTCAACCCACCTCTCTTCAAGGTTATTGGTTCTCGAATCGATGCTGAAGATTGGCTATATTGGATTAAGGAGCCCTTAGTTTAGTTGAAGGTTCCTGAGAAATAAATGGTTGTCATCATATCCTTCATGCTTTATGGAGATGCGAAATAGTGGTGGCTTGAACAGTGCAAAGAGCACTTTGTTCGAAGACCCCGAATGCAGATTAGTCTTGAAGAGTTTTCAATTGCATTTTAGTACGTTTATTTCCAATGTCTGTTGGTTTCTTCCTACAGGAAGAATTTTTTATGTTGATGCAGGTAGATCTATCGTGGAATCTTATCTTTAGGAGTTTTTGAGATCGAGTCATTTCACAGAGGACATTGTATATTCTAATTCAAAAAAAACTTTCTACTTCTAAGAAGGTTTGCGTGTTAAGCTAAGACCCCCTTTGTGTGAGTCCTAACTTATGAAATTTGATGGTTTATTTGAGTTGGCTGGAGAGTTGGATTTGAATATTCGTATGGCTCAAAGACAAAAAATTGAGGTTGATGTGGCTAAGGGGATGGATGTTCCATTCCTATAAGGGAATGTAGAAGCTATCATTATGGTTGGGGAAAAGAGATTCTTACAACAAAAATTAAATGCTAGGAGTGATGTAGACTAGTGGAAACCAAGGACTAATGTGTTATGGATGTGGCGAGATAGGTCATATTAGTTGCAAGTGCTATAAGGGGGAGAATTAATTGAAGAAAACTACTAATTCAAGGGGAGTACAATATAAAGAAAGCATCCATTTAGGGGGACCATTCATATAGGAGAGTACACACTGTTAAGAATATGAGCACTAATTCATACTCAATCCACACCACTCAAAAAACGTTTTTATCATGATTATCAATTACCACACTTTTCTATAAATGCAACCATATATAAATGATTTATTCTTAGATGATTATTTATTATCAAAGGGGGAGTTTATCAGAACACATATTTTGAATCTCTTGGTTTGAGAATAACAAATCTCATTATGTATTTGATCATGTTTTTTCTTTTGCTTATAGTGTGCAAAATAATAAGTACAATAACACGTTGAATGCGTGCATGAAATGGATGCAAATGCTCCGAATTGAGAGCTACCGTAGGGCGGTATTACCTACCACTGGCAGTAGGTTTGAATACTGAGGGATAACTGGCAAATTGCATTTGAACGTAATTATTGGGGAGCAAAGTTCATATTTAGTTAGTGTGCAACGTTCTAACACTAATGCTGACGATAACTTATGGTATGCTTGGCAATCAATAGCTGATTGAGGAGCCAAATAGAGCAAGAATTAATTCCAACGGAGGAATTGTATATGGTTCTTTCCAAATGCAGAAAATTTATCACGATGCGTTAGTGGTTGCTTTAAATAAGGAACACACATACCGTTCCTGGACAAATGCATAGTAGATCACATTCCATTTAGGCTATCGCTCGGCAGTAACAACTACCACTACCACTAGCTCCTAGTCATATAAATAGATTCACTCTACTTGTTCTTTTCGTCGATCCGCCAAAGCTACAACCCCGGTCCATTTCATGGGAGTGATATAGAAGTTAAGAGTTCTCCAATATGTATGCAATTAAGGAAAGTGTACCTATCGAATATTGCATAGAATATGAAAACATATCAATATTGTATAAAATCCCAGGTCTGTCGAATACTTTTACTTCAAGAAAACTAACTATTATTTTACCAAATACAAACTCAAGATATATCATAATTACTACTAAACTAAAATAAGAAAAACAAAGACTTTATTAGAACTCAAACAGTGCATGATCGCGACTATAAACATCAAAGGCAAGTGTACCTTACTGAATATAATATATGATCAATTAGATGAAGGTCGTATTAGACTAGGAGCGGTTGATTAATTCTGCTTTAGAAAATTACTATTATCTTATCAAATAGAACTTTGGAGTTGGTTTGTAAGATTAAAAATGAATTGAATTAAATAGATTGAAAATGATGGAAAAAAGCTGGCACCTGATCTTTGAATCACCTCAGACTAAGAAATACAAAATAAATAGAAATTCAATTCTCTTGTTGAAGAAGATTTGAACGTAGAGGTTCCTGAAGCATGAACACTCCACGCTCGAGGATTAGGTTCAACTAAGGGCCTGTTTGGGAAAGCTTTTCAGAAGGAGGAGTGGTGACAAAAGGATTGTAGGAAAAGGAGCTTTTGAAAAATGTTTATTAGAAAAGGAGAACTGTTTGGGTGAACTTTTACAGAGCTTTTCAGAAAGGAAAATCACTTTATAAATCATTTTGATAATGTTTGTTTTAGGATTGAGAGTGACCTAGAGGGGGTGAATAGGTCCAATTTTAATCTTGGCTATCTTTGTTAGTTCAGAGATATACTTTCTTTGAATTAATTATCTTAGCTAGATAAAATAATATAATCTTAACATCAATTTAAATAGTCTCAGCACAGCAATCACATCAATCACAGCACAGTACACACAGTTTTATAGTGGTTGGCCAATTTATGGGTACATCCACTTTTCCCCTTTGCCTATCTAGCAATGAACTAGATTCTGCCAAACTTCTTCTTCTTCCTTTACTCAGATCCTCAGATCTTATAGCTCAGAGCCCAGCTTGCCCCTACAACTCAGACTTTACAAGTCTTATCACTCAGATCACCAAGATCCTACACTTGAAGTTTTTCCCAAGAACTCTACCGCAGAATGTATCCACACTCCTACTCCTCAGGCAAATATTGCCCTACAACTCAGAGAAATACCCACTTCTCCTACCTCAAGCAATCTCAGCCCTACCTCAGCCTTTATAACTCAGGCTTATAACTCAGAGAAAATAGTTCCCTTACTCACAGATCTACAAGTAGATCTTTACAAAATTAATGAAGGTAAAAGAAATTGATTCAGAATTAGTCACCCACCTAGAGAGAAATGGGTGACTGCTTCTTAATCTGATCCTGATGTGTTTGCTTCCTTTGATCTTGTAGTGAAAGATTTGATCCAACCCTTCTTAGCTTTTTAAAGCTTCTTGAAGTTAAAATTAAAGTAGATCTAGGCTAGAGGATGTTGAAGACAATTCTTGATCCGGCTTCTCTCCTCCTTCTGAATTCTAGCTGATTGCTTCTTAGATCTAGCCTTGCCAAATTTTTCCCACTTTTTTTCTATATCATTTCTCTTCTTGGGTTCTGGAGTTTCCTTAGACAAAACTCTGTCCCATCTTGATAGAATTCCCATGTCCATTCTCCTCATATGATTTATCTTAGATCCAATCTTTTGATTGATACTATCTGAAATTACCTTTACTAGATATAGACTAACAATTCTGCCCATATTGGGCTTATGAATCCCTTCTGCAATCTTATCAAAAAACTACCCTGTTCCATTCAGTACTGATTCTAAAGATAATCCTTGTCATTAAGCTAAACATAAATGTTGAAATCCTGTGATGTGCTCCAGTCTTACAGAGGAACACTTTCCAACTACTTCAGATAGAAATTTTCCCTGGGAATTTGAAAGTGAGGGTAAGATCTACCTTTACTCTAGAGGGGGGGGGGGGGTGAATAGAGTATATTAAAATAATTTTGCAATTTAACAATTAATTGGCAGTGGAAGACTTAATTTAATTATAGTGTATTGTGCTTGCAGTAAACAAAATAAAGTAAAGCAAGAAACTAATTCACAGCACACAGTAAATAAAACACAGGCAACCAGAAGACACAAGGAGCTATAGTGGTTCCCCAATCAACCTGGGTACATCCACTCTTCTACCACCCTAGGTAGGAATCCACTGCAGGATGAGTTGATCAGGTGTCCTGGGCACCAATGAGCTTTTGATAAGGTGCTCAAAAACCAAACCAGATTTTTTGATAAGGTGTCTTGCCACCACTGAGTTTTGACAAGGTCTCAGAAACCAAACACAAAACTTTTGAAGGGAGTTTTGAATAACCCTTTTACAGCAAAAGAAAATAAAAGGAGTGAAGATGTTCTTCTATATCAACAGTCAAAGAGAAGACTAGTGGATTGATGATGTCAAAGCTCCTCCTGAGATTAGCAGTAGGTCAGGAGAAGAAGCTTTGCATAGGGTGATAGGCCTTCAGTAAGATGAGATCTCCAGCAAATGATGATTTCAGCAAAGGCTGAAATATATTTTGTCTGGAGTCTTGATTAATGAGGCCTGGAAATCTTGAATCAAAGAGGAGGTCTGAAAGAATAGAAGGAATTCTTCTCTGTGTGTTGATCTCCTTCTCTGTTCTATTCCTTGTGTTCTGTAAGAATTCTAACACTATAAATCTTGTAGTTCTTGTGTGTATGTTTCTTAGATCTTGGTTCACTCTGGTTGTTGGTTGTCTCTATTGTTCTAAAATGATATATTGAAATCCAATATTCTAGATAGCCGTTAGCCAGTCATAAATGACTTTCCTTAATTGATAACTGTCTCTAGAGGAAAGTCCTAAGAAACATTCTCTTTTAGTCTCCTTGAGACTTGCTCCAGATTGATTGAAACGGCTACAAAATCTTTTGCATTAAATGCTAGAGATTGAAGAAATTTGAACTCCATAACAGACTGATTTGAAATCCTGAAATCGTCGATCTCTTAAGAAAATCGTCGATTTGAGCTCGACTATCGTCAACCTAAGCTCAGAGACTGGAATTTTACTTGAGACAGAAATCGTTGATCTGAGCTCGACTATCGTTGATCTGAGCTCAGAGATCTGGATTTTAACTTGAGACAGAAACGTCGATCTGAGCTCGGAGATCATCGAACCGAGTTCGACAACTCGTTGAACTGAGCTCAGAGATAGTCGAACTGAGTTCGACGCCTCGTCGATCTGAGCTCGACGATAATTGCCTTAGTCTTCTACACTTGAAATCTGAACTAGGAGGTCTTGGCGGCAGCTTTCAAACCTAAGTTCTAAGCCTTAGACCTATTCAATTTGACCTTTAAATCTATACAATGAGGTCAAGACACAATCCTATGGACATAGTGATCCTTACCCAAATCAGTAATAGGATGTTCCAACAATCTCCCCCAATTTGGGTTAGGATTAATATTTACATGATTTATAGGAATTTAAAAGCATACAAGCAGAAATAAATACAACATTGTAGAATTGAAAATACAGCATTGCAGGAGTATATGTATAATCACACAGCAAATTTGTTCAGAGTGAGAGATATATATAGTTCAGTCTTACACTGTCATTCCTTTTTCTTGCCCTTTTTGAACAGAATTTCCCTATTGGGATTTTCAGCTTCTTTCTTTGATCTTCTGTCATTAGCAGCACCAAGGGTAGTTTGAGATTTGGCTCTAGGGACAACTGCCTCTGGGTGCAATTCCATGTATCTTTCTGGATCAAAGAATTTTCTGGAAGAATATCTTTCAAGCTCTTTCTTTCTCTGTTCAGACAATGTTGAAATATTGGAAGTGTTTTTTCCTTGTTCTTTGGCTTTCCTTATCTGATCTAATGCAGCTAACTCCTTCATTCTTGCTGTCCAAGAGACTGGGTTGTTCTCTGGATCTTCATAAGGTACAGGAGGTTCATATCTGTTAATAGTTTCAGAAGGAGGACCTCTTGAGGGAACACTTTCTTTAAGCTTATAAGGGAATGGACCAGTAGAAGTATCACTTGAAGCAGCTGGTCTTTTCCTTTCATATGGTCTGTATCTGGATTGTCCTCTGGAATATACTTGCAGATCTCTCTGATTACCTCTGTATTGACCTCTTCTTGACTGGTAACCTATTTGTTGATGTCCTCTGGATTGAGATCTTTCTTGAAACTGAGAGGAACATTGAGATATACTATGAGAGGTTTGATGAGCTGAACTTCCACCAGATCCTGCATCTGGAGAAGGAGGAGGAGGAGGAGGATTATGATGAGATGTGTCTTGGTCATATTTCCTTCTCTTCTTCATAGCCTTTAACTGGTTTCTAGAGTATTGCATCCAAGGTTCAGTAATAGGACAATCATGCAGTATATAGAAAGAAAAATCATTGTCATTAGTAGCTTTCTCTAGAGGAACCCTCTTTATTTCTTTACTTCTTGCTTTCCTCTTCCTTGCAATGGTTGCAGAGGAATCATCAGAATCAGTCCTGAATTCATCACTGTCTAAACTTTGGGGATTGTCATACATATCATCAATCCTCTTTGTGTATTCCTGTGTAGCTTTAGAAGGAGCAGCAGGAGCAGAAACAGTAACAGCAGCAGGAATACTGACAGCAGGAGCAGAAGTAGAAACAATAATAGCAGCAGCAGCAACAACAACAGAAACAACAACATCAGCATCTGAAGCAATAACAGCAGGCTCTGAATCAATATCATCAGACTCTGAAACACTAGCCTCTATGATTATCGTATTATTATCATAACAGTAGTAGCAGCAGAAACTTCCATAGCCTTGATTGAATCAATATATGATTGAATCAAGCTGGGATCACAAATAGAAACAGGCACAATGGCCTTAGTAAGATCTTCAACATCTTGTGCTGGAAGATATCTGCTATAAAGAATATCAAAAACTGATAATAGGGACCTGAGGTCAACTACATTGAAGGATGGAACTGGAGCTGGAGCTGGAAGATCTGTCACTTCTTCTGAATTTGGCATGAAGTATGACTCTGGAGCAGGCAGCATAATTTCTTCATTGGGCATCTCCCCCTCCCTAGATTCAGTATAGACTGGATCAAGGCACCCCAAAGAAGGGATTGCCTGAGGAAGATGGGAAGAAGAAAGCCTAGCAGATAAATTATTAATTGATTTGAGAAGTGGAGCCAAGGAGGTATCCAACAAGAGTGTTAGCCTGGGAGCTAACATCTCATATAATTTATCAGCATGGGCAGGAACATCTATTTACTCAAGAGAGGCTTGAGTAGAGGTAGAGATGAAAGTTATAGAAGTTAATGATGTTGGTGGAGCTGCAGAGATGTGGAGAGATGATGTGGATGGAAGTGGTATGGATGGTTCTGATATTGGGATGGTGGTGATGGATGTAACTGGGATGGTAATGGATGGGGTGAAAGATGGCTGAGCCAGAATGTCTTGCAGTAGTTGTTGATAGGAAGTAGAAGAAGATGGAAGCTCTAGAGGAGATGAAGGAGAATCATCTGTAACGACCTCCCCAGCATATAGCTCGAAAGGAAGGCCGTCGGCACCCCCAGCACCACGCTCGAAAGGGTTCAGCCTCAACAAAGTCTGCAGACCATGCACCCCAACCCGTCTTCGGTCCACCGGCAGGTTGTTGGAGGCCGCAGCCTCCCTTCGATGAGAGAAAGTCAAGTTAAGTGCCCCTACGAGGAGGCAGAACTGCCGCTTTGCGCAGCAAGCCCCGACTCCATTTACGAGATGCTATTCTGGAGGCCTTCAGAGCTCAGCAAGCCCCGGCTCCACAGCCAAACCCCGGGGCCAATTGGATGACTGTCTTCCGGGGACTTTCCCCTCCATCCTACCAGGGGACGGAGTCTGCAGTACGTACGGAGGAATGGTTGGACACCATTTACGAGATGCTAGCAGGGACTCGATGCCCCACTGAGGAGGCAGTTGCTTTGGCGGTCTCCTGCCTAGAGTCACACGGAAAGAGGTGGTGGAAATCTCAGCTTGACACCACCTTTGCGGGGATGGATTGCGCTGATATTACTTGGGAGGAGTTCAGAGCAGCGCTCTTGGGACATTTTGTACCTCAGTCGGCGAGGGATGACATGGAGGATAGGTTCCTGCGATTGAGGCAGGGGAACAGGACTGTGCTGGAGTACTATCAGGAGTTTACTCACCTGGCCCGTTATGCGGACGCTTACCAGTTAGACGATGCTGGCTATGCCCGGAGTTTTTATAAGGGGCTGCAGGACGACATGAGACAGTCCCTCCTTTTCGTCTCAGAGGAGAGTCTGGCCAGGATTCTGGAGATGGCTAAGAAGAGAGAGGCGGATCAGCTTACAGTGAAGAGCCGGAAGAGACCGGCTGATGATACAGTGATTGGAGGTCGTAGAGACCGTCCTCGGGGCCAGGTTATTGGGGAGAAAAGGAACGGGGATCAGCCTCGTCAGGAGTTTGGGCAGGACCAGAGGGGTCAGGGGGTACTGGCTCCCCAGCCTATACAGATGCTAGAAATGCCAAGGACAGCAGAGCAGCCACCGGTATGCTATCAGTGCAACCAACTGGGGCATATCAAGAGGAATTACCCTATGAGGCAAGCACCCCCACCAGCACATCAGGGCGCTCCACCTCCCCGGCAATTTGGCGGACGAGGACAGGACCGAGGACGAGGATTTCAGGATCGAGGCCGCAGGCCAGAGAGGGAGCATGTGTATGCTCTAGACCTAACACAGCCACGAAACCCGGAGCAGGTTATCGCAGGTATGGCGGTACTTTTAAATTTTCTTCATATAAACTAGTATTCCAGACATAACCTAGTTAGAAATTAAGAGAAGACAACTAAAAAAAATACTAAGACACTTAATTACCCCAGGCATAGTCTTCATTAGCGGCAAGCCCGCTCACACTCTCTTCGACACTGGTGCTTCCCACTCGTTCGTGTCGGAGGATTTCGTGAAAAGACTGGAAGGTGTGGAGCTATTCACCGGGAAGATGATGAGGGTGCTCCTACCTGATGGATCAGAGATAATGACCTCTGCTCATTGCAATATGGAAGCAAGGATCGGCGGGAAGGCATTTGAAGCACCAGCGACGATTCTGAAGATGCCAGATTACGATATAATCTTGGGCATGACTTGGCTGTGCTGGAACCATGCCCAGATCGACTGCGTGGCGAAGAGGATCACCGTGAGGCACGACGACTCCTTCATTGTCATAGAAGGTATTATACCAGCACCCCGTACCTTATTATCGTCTATGCAGGCCGTTAAGGCCCACCTGCAGGGGGAGAAGTTTATCAGGTCCTTTTTGAGGCGGTCGTGGCCAAGGAATCCATTTCAGATATTCCAGTAGTGCAGGACTTCGCCGACGTGTTTCCGGAGAAGCTACCAGGGCTACCCCCGCACCGAGAGAAGGACTTTCAGATTCAGCTCGTACTGGGGGCTAAGCCGATATCCAAAGCTCCCTATCGAATGGCCCCAAAGAAGTTGGTGGAATTTCGAAGCCAGCTTCAGGAGTTAGTGGAGGCCGGGTTCGTTCGGCCTAGCTCTTCACCATGGGGAGCTCCGGTGCTATTCGTTAAGAAGAAGGACGGGACCCTTCGACTGTGCATAGATTACCGGGCCCTGAACAGGTTGACGGTCCGGAATACTTATCCCTTACCAAGGATAGAAGAGCTATTTGACCAGCTGGAGGGAGCCCATTGGTTCTCAAAGCTGGATCTGAGATCTGGGTACTACCAGCTTCGCATTCAGGAGGAGGAAATCCCGAAGACGGCCTTCAGCAGCAGATATGGGATGTAAGAGTTTACCGTGATGCCGTTCGGGCTCATGAATGCACCCTCCGCATTCATGACCTTGATGAATCGGGTGTTCGAAGAGTATCTGGACGTCTTCGTCATCGTATTCATCGACGACATCCTTATCTATTCAAGGACGGAGGAGGAGCACGCGAGACATCTGGCCTTGACCTTGGAGAAGCTACGGGAGCATGAGATGTATGCCAAGTACAGCAAGTGCCAGTTCTGGCTAAAGGAGGTGGCCTTTCTAGGCCATGTCATCAGTGGAGCAGGTCTAGCAGTGGATCCGGCGAAAGTTCAGGCAGTACGGGATTGGCCACCACTAAAGTCGGCCTCAGATGTTCGAAGTTTCTTGGGACTTGCCGGTTACTACCGGATGTTCTTAAAGGTGTTCTCTCAGATTGCCCTCCCTCTTACGTCTCTGACGAAGAAGGAGTCCCCTTTTATCTGGATGCCATGATGCGAATCTGCTTTCCAGGAGCTGAAGGATCGTCTCACCTCGGCTCCCATCCTTGCTCTTCCATCAGGGAAGGAGGGATTCCAGGTGTACACAGATGCTTCCTATCAGGGGATGGGTGCCATTCTGATGCAGAACGGGCACGTAATAGCTTATGCCTCCCGTCAGTTGAAGCAGCACGAGCAGAACTATCTCGTGCACGATTTGGAGATGGGGGCAGTCATTTTTGCTCTTAAGATCTGGCGACATTATCTCTATGGAGTACATTGCGATATCTTCTCCGACCACAAGAATCTAAAGTACGTCGACACCCAGAAGGAGTTAAACATCAGGCAGAGATGCTGGGTGGAGTTTCTGTCGGACTACCAGTACACCTTGTACTACCATCCGGGGAAGGCGAACGTGGTCGCAGATGCTCTGAGCCGGAGAGCGAGTACGTCAGGAGTAGGTCTGCAGCTGATGGCCTTGGAGTTGGTTAGATCATTCGAGGAGATGCAGATTTCACTAGTGTCTGAGGATGACCCGGAGCTATACATGGAGTACCTGGGGTCAATGGTTACTATTGATGATATTCGAGACCGCATCAGAGATGGGCAGATGCTGGATGAGAGAGCTGAGCCAATATTTCGAGCTTTGGAGGAAGGCACGACAGGAGATTACTCTTTGAGGGATGGGCTCCTGTGTTTCCGAGGCAGAGTCTACATACCAACAGGAGGACGGATCCGAGAGGACATTTTGACGGAATCTCACTGCAGCCGATATTCTGTACACCCGGGGATCACTAAGATGGTAAAGGATTTGAAGAGGATGATGTACTGGCCGGGTATGAAGAAAGATATTACGTATTTTGTGACGTATTTCGAGGCCTGCCAGCTCGTGAAGGCAAAGTGTAGGAACCCGGCAGGCTTGCTGCAGCCGCTTCCGGTGCCGGAGTGGAAGTTTGAGGATATAACCATGGACTTCATACATGGGCTACCTCGATCCCATGCGGGGAATGACTCGATCTGGGTGATAGTGGACAGGCTAACAAAGGTGGTAAGATTCATTCCAGTGGCAAAGGACGCACCGGTCAGTGTATTAGTACGGAGGTTCATTGAGCAGTTTGTGCGTTATCATGGGGTGCCCAAGACTATCGTTTCGGATCGGGATGGGCGGTTTACATCCAGGGAATGGAGGTCAGTCCAGGCCCATCTGGGTTCTCGGTTGACATTCAGCACAGCTTTTCACCCTCAGACCGACGGACAGACAGAGCGCACCAACCGTACACTGGAAGATCTGTTGCGACTGTGTATTTTGGACCGTGGCGAGCCTTGGGAGAGATTGCTGCCACTGGTCGAGTTTTCATACAACAACGCTCATCAGTCCAGCATAGGCATGGATCCATACGAGGCGTTGTACGGAAGGAGGTGCAGGACCCCACTATCATGGGTTCAGGATGAGGATCCGCAGGCACTAGGCTCGGAGTTTGTGGGAGATACAGATGCTCAGATTAGATTGATCCGGGACAGGATATTGGAAGCCCAGAGCAGACAGGCGAAATACTACGATGCGAGGCATCGTCAAGTGGAGTTCCAGGTGGGAGACCGGGTTTTCTTGAAGATACGGCCGATGCACGGAGTCTCGCGGGTTCGCGGGCGGAAGAAGCTCAGCCCGAGATATATGGTGCCTTATAGGATCCTGGAGCGGATCGGCCTCTTAGCCTATAGACTAAAGCTACCACCGAAGTTAGCGGGATTGCATGACGTCTTCCACGTCTCCTCACTTCGGAGGGCTCTGCTACGTCCTGAGCAGCTGATTTCCTCGGCAGATGGCCCGGTGGCCTCGGATCGGTCAGTCAATTTGGAGCCTATCAGGATCGACGACACAACAGTGCGGGTCTTACGACGGAAGAAGGTTCCGTTAGTCAAGGTTCTGTGGAACAATCATGGGCAGGAGTAGCATACATGGGATCCACAGGACTTGATGCGGCAAAAATACCCGGAACTTTTTGTGTCAGGTATACCTCACAACCCCTCTGGACAATCAATTTGCTTTCCTGTTTTAAACCAATAGGACTGAAATTTCAAGAATTGGGGCTAATCTTTTGTTTATTGGGGTGTATATACCTAGTTAATTGGACGAATTAATCTTAGATTTGAAACCGCACAAAGCAAACATAACGTAGAGATGTAAATTTTCAATTCTCATGGGATGTTACAAGCTTCTTTTTCCCGATTGGAGTCTCGTAGGCTTAACCTTGATTTCGGGGATGAAATCTTTGTTTTGTTTATTGGGATTTGTAACATCCCATTTCCGGCTAGACCCCTGGAGGTGGTTTTGTCATAACAGAACCTTAAGAAACCCAGGAATTGAAGATTATCGACAAAAATTTCAAGTCAAGGGGTGGTCACGCCCGTTACCGACCCGTCACGCCCGTGACCTAGGGCGTGACCCCTTCGACGATCGTCAACCTTAGGAAGACGTTCGTCGAGCTCAGAAATGTCATCATGGGCCTGACACGCCCGTGACCGGTCTGTCACGCCCGTGACCTAGGGCGTGACCCCTTCGACGATCGTCGAGCTCAGAAATGTCATCATAGGCTTGACACGCCCGTGACCAGTCTGTCACGCCCGTGACCGGTCTGTCACGCCCGTGACCTTGGAATGGCGTTGAGTGAGCTAAGCTCACTCAACACTGTGGGCTAGATGGCGTTGAGTGAGCTTAGCTCACTCAAAGCCATAAGCTGGATGGCGTTGAGTGAGCTTAGCTCACTCAAAGCCATAAGCGGGATGGCGTTGAGTGATCTTAGCTCAATCAAAGCCATAATCGGGATGGCGTTGAGTGAGCTTAGCTCACTCAAAGCCATAAGCGGGATGGCGTTGAGTGAGCTTAGCTCACTCAAAGCCATAATCGGGATGGCGTTGAGTGAGCTTAGCTCACTCAAAGCCATAAGCCGGATGGCGTTGAGTGAGCTTAGCTCACTCAAAGCCATAAGTGGGATGGCGTTGAGTGAGCTTAGCTCACTCAAAGCCATAATCGGGATGGCGTTGAGTGAGCTAAGCTCACTCAAAGCCATAAGCGGGATGGCGTTGAGTGAGCTTAGCTCACTCAAATCCATAAGCGGGATGGCGTTGAGTGAGCTTAGCTCACTCAAAGCCATAATCGAGATGGCGTTGAGTGAGCTGAGCTCACTCAACGCCGTAGACTAGATGGCGTTGAGTGAGCTTAGCTCACTCAACGCCATAAACGGTCAGGTGGGATGGCGTTGAGTGCACTCAACGCCATAAGCTAAATGGCGTTGAGTGCATTGACTGCACTCAACGCCATTAGGTGTTGTTTGGATGGCGTTGAGTGAGCAGAGCCCACTCAACGCCATAACCTGGACGGCGTTGAGTGAGCAGAGCTCACTCAATGCCATAATCCGGATGGCATTGAGTGAGCTGAGCTCACTCAACGCCATAGTCTGGAATGGCGTTGAGTGAGCAGATCTCACTCAACGCCGTGGCCTGATGGCGTTGAGTGAGCTGAGCTCACTCAACGCCATTATACTTAGACTTTTTCTGGCAGATTTTGGCTGTGTGCTGATGGTCAGCTGAACCGGTCCGGTCTAGATGGTGGGCCCAAATGCATTATTAGGCCGTTACTTTTAATAAGACCCAATTAAGTCTTGTTTTAAAAAAAGGGTTGACCGATCATGTCACGTGGCTGTCGGTTTGGAAAGCAAGGAGGAGCCACTGCTATGGCCAGAAATCGACGATCCTAGCCATCAATGGCACTTGATGTTGTGGCCTTTTCCCCTCCTCTTTAATGGCTATATTTAACTCCTCTCAGGGAGAGGAGGAGTTTCCAGCCCTCCTCCAGCTGTTATAGAGTCGTTTCAGCCCCCCCCCCCCCCCACTATCATGGCCGAAACAGCTATAACGGGCCATTAATGGCCACCAGCGTTAGACCTTTCCTCTCCCTCCTTATACTGGTTTAAAAAGGCTACCTAGACTCAGAGATGGAGTTTCCACCCTTACCCGACGGATTTGGAGCTTGTACGGTGCTGTAGAAGAATTCCGACAACGCCACCATCGCGCCAATGGCATCCCGACGGTCTGCACGCCTCCAACCCGTGAACAAGGTCCTCCTCTACTCTTTCTTCTACGGATAGATCTTATAAATCATTAGGAGAGATATCGGGCTCAAAAGAGCCAGATCGGGTGAGCGTTCCCATGTTTTTCCAAAATTTCATGGTGGCGGGTTCGCCGGAAACCGCCTCTCCGGCAGCCGTGCCGCCGCCCGACGGTAGCCCTCACCTCAATAGAGGTGGTGGTGGTGGTGGCCGGCCAGGGAGACGGCTGGGTGGCCGGGAAATAGTTTTAGAAAAGCTACAGGTTTTAAGCCTTTTAAGGTTGCTGGTTCGGGCTAAAGAAGAAGATGAACAGTAACATTTTATTATATTATATATTCTATAATTAGGAATTAAATCCCTTTACTGTACAGTAGGTAAAAACTGAAAATTATAGCCCGTAGGGGCTGAAACATAAAAAGTGGTCAACATAGAAAATGTAGCACTTGAAGTCTAGTTTAATTTGAAATTGATTTCACTCGATCTGGAGTCCTGGTTAGACCACAACACACTTTTTAGTGAGGTCTATCCATAGGGCTGTCCTGACCTTAGAAAAATTCCCCACTCCAATCCAGTCATCAAAATGACTTGAAATTTTGGGTGTGGCCTAATATTACCTATATCTAGATGCTACCCAAAAATTAGGATTTTTGGGAAATATTTTTCTATAGTTTTTTAAAAAATTCAATAATCCTAGCATAATTTAATTAGATGGCTAAATGACTTCCAAACTCTCCCAAATTTTGGTGAGTGGTCTCTGGGTTTATCATAAGGCTCTTTATAATTTTTCATCTCATTTGGAGATGTTTTAAATTGGAAATGGACAAACCTAAGTTATGCCCTATCAAGGGGTTTTTAGGTTAAAAGTACACTTTGAGATTTGAGTGGCCAGATCACCTCAACAGAGGCTGGCATTTTTGTCCACTGGCTATTTGTGGCATGTCACACCCTCCAATGTAATTTGAGGTGGTTTGGGATAGGGTAGCCCTAGAACCCTAGGGTAAGTCCCTTAATGGGGATTTTTAGGGTTGTGAAGGTCATGGGGTCAAATGACCTTGGATTGAATTGAAATTTGGTGAAGAGGACCATAGGACCATTATAGTTCTCTGGACAAAATCTTAGGAGATTTGGAGACAGTTGGGCCACCTAAAAACCTAACCCTAGTTTAGGGCACAAAACTTGTAGAGATAGAAAGTGTCACTAAAACTCACTGAAAAGTGATGAGATTTGGGTAGAGTAGTTTCTAAGGTTAGTCCATGCTCTGGAGATTTTACTATGAATTTTAGGATCATTATTTCGGTTACTTCATTAATAATTTAGTGTCTTATATTATTTGCTTGGAAATTTATTATGGAGAGAATACTTTCTGGAAATTGATGAAATTTAGGAAGAGAACATTTATTATGATTTTAAAGCTCTGTGAATTTTTATGAGATTTTTAAAAGCTTCATTCTAAGGCTTACTTCATTAAGTATTATTTATCATGGATATTGGATTAAATCTATTTTGGTGCTTAGCAAGCTGGTAAAATTATGATTCTTTGCACAATGATCTTTTCTGTACCATACTATTAATCAGTAATTATTCTATAATTTTATGATGAGTAATTTCAGTACTTCCTTCTTTACATGGGAATAATGAGATTATAATGGATAAATTAATTAGAGGCTAAATACCTTCTGTAAAATCCTGAAAATTAGTATTTGATGATACCTTGCTGTTATTTAGTGATCATAATTTTTGGGTGGCCATTACTTAAGAATCTCATGTAGTTCATGTTTAAAATTACCCATGGCCAATCTTTGGGAAAATTAAATAAATATCAGATTAATTAGGAAAATTATAAATTTCTGGATTTAAGCTAATTATGTCATGATAGACCTCCAGTATATTTTATAGGAGATTTGGAAGACAACTTGGAGTACCTCCCCTTATACTTCTCAAGTATCTTAGGATGGTCTGCATATAGTAAAACCACGGAATCTGAACTAGAGCGGATAATGAACTTGGGAAATGGAATTTTGGTAGTTGCTGGTTGGTTAGGGCAAGCTAAGATTAAGTTCATTATTGGAAGTCAGGATAAGTAGAGTGTGAGACTGGTTAAGGTTAAGTGGCGTACGGGAACGACGAAAGATCGTCCACCGCGGGTAGGAATGGAAGAGTCTTAATACGCTAGGACTAGATCTAAAGTAACTTAAAAAGGGATCGGGTAATGGGTATCAACCAATAATAATAAGTGCCTTGCGAAAGGGAACGGTGGGCTTCAGCTACCATCATAGTTCCTAGTGCCCTTTGAGAGCCCTTCACGGGGAATACCGGGGACAGCCCTGGGCTAACGTAATCCGTGGGAATAATAAGCAAAAAGAGTAACTAGTATAACTAGGGTTGCACATACACGCACCTCGATAGCTAGGAAGGTAGAATAAGTTGGTTTGGTTGCCATTCAGACGGTAGCTCTGAAGGTAGATGCACGGACGGGACAGTCCGGGGAGCCGAGGGCTCGAGGGTTGGAGTACAGAATAAAGGTGGTGGGTCTTCGGTATTTGATTGTCGTTCACACCGACATCGGTACGTTGACTCGGCGGTATGGGACACTTAGCCAAAGAAAGTCTGGTGGGTATAGCCAGCATTAGTACGCGGATACTCTAGGTTGTGTTCTTCTAGGGGCGTACGGAAGGGCTAGGCCCGGTAGTGTGGATACCCGCCTAGGAGTGGGGGGCCCGACCCACTGTCTCCGTTTGCCACTACGGAGGTTCTTGGGAGTGAAGCTAGCTGCCCGAATAGGGGGAACTAAAGGTTTATGCGCATAGAGTCGTGTGCGTGAGTTGCACTTGCATGAATCATGGCATAGCATATCACTACACTCATACTTGCATACAACCGACACCCCAACGTATAAATCGGTATGGGACTTTTTATACGATGGGAGCCTTGTAGAAGACCCCTTAACATATAAGTTTGTATGGGCATTCATATAGGTTAAGGTTACCTACTTACTTACTTGTTTACTTGCTGTTCTCTAGCTACCTTTTTATACTATTGCTACTTACTACTTGTCTTCTTTACCACTTACTACCATAGAATTTGCTAGTTGTTCTAGATAGTTGTTAGAATAACTCCCCTATCACCTGCTTGATTATTCTCCACCTTTGTAGCTTCCCTTTCCTCCTCTCCGCCCGGTGCTTAGGAGCCGTGGGGGGAGGGGTAGGGGATGATAGGGCTTAGTCTTTATGACTAATGGTTTTCGAACCACAACATTACAGGAGCTCCGGATGGGAGACAGGGACCAGCAGTCCAGGGACCAGCATCAGCGGAGTACGGTGCGCATGGAGGTGGGTCAGTCTAGCACCGGTGCACCTACGACCAGCTCCGTGAGTGATTAGTACTTTTATAGTTTCTGCGATGAGTGATTTGTAGTGAGGACTCTGATGTACCGGGCTCGAGCCCGTTTATCTATTTTTCACCTGATCTATATCTTTGCAGTACTTCTATTATCTATTTCTTGTTATTATCTACTGATGGACTGGATGTGATTTCACTTTTATTTACATGTTTCTGTGAACTCGTTTACATTTTATGTATAATTACTTCTCTTTCTTGTGATCGAAAAGGGCCGGCAGGATTGGCGTTTTGTAGTGGCGGCCTTCCCGTGAGTCGGTGCCACCGCAAAACGGTAGTTCTGGGCTAAGACCCCGGTGTCGAAAAAGAAAAAAAGGGGGGGGTCTTACAAGTGGCACTTAACTGATAAAGGACGGCCGCTGGCACCCCCAGCACCACTCTTCGGAGACATCTGATAAAATTGGAACGATACAGAGAAGATTAGCATGGCCCCTGCGCAAGGATGACACGCATAAATCGAGAAATGGTCCAATTTTTATTTTTTTGTAACGACCTCCCCAGCACACAGCTCGAAAGGACGGCCGCCTGCACCCCCAGCATCCAGCTCGAAAGGGTTCAGCCTCAACCGGTCTGCATACCATGCACCCCAAAGCCTCTCCGCGCCTGTTTTTCGGTCGCGGCGCATTGTTGAGGCCGGGTCTCGAACCCGCAACCTCCTTGATAAAGAGTCTTCAACAATGCGCCGCGACCGAAAAACAGGCGCGGAGAGGCCCGCCAACCTGCGGGACCCAGCTGGGCCGCCGGCCTACCAATGATCCAGACCCGGGCCCATCGTGGTAGTCAGCCTTTCACATCAAGCCTGCAGGCCGTACACCCCAACCCATCTCCGCGCCTGTTTTTCAGCAGCGGTAGGTTGTTGCCACTAGGGATCGAACCCAGGACCTTGATAAGAGACTCTTTATCACAGCTCTCATCACCAACTGAGCTGCATAGGGATCGAACCCAGGACCTTGATAAGAGACTCTTTACCACAGCTCTCATCACCAACTGAGCTGCAGCTCAGTTGGTGATGAGAGCTGTGGTAAAGAGTCTCTTATCAAGGTCCTGGGTTTGATCCCTAGTGGCAACAACCTACCGCTACTGAAAAACAGGCGCGGAGATGGGTTGGGGTGTACGGCCTGCAGGCTTTATGTGAAGGCTGACTACCACGATGGGCCCGGGTCTGGATCGTTGGTAGGCCGGCGGCCCAGCTGGGTCCCGCAGGTTGGCGGTCCTGGACCGTTACATCATCCATATAGGAGTCATCTATGAGGTTGAATGATGGTGTATGGATGGATGAATCAATATCAAGAGGGGGGTAGTAATGTAGGGAATGAAACTGTTCTTGAAGAGTGCCTGGAGGTGGTGAAGAGATAGTTGGTGATGAAATTGAGATGGGTGATGAAATTGTGATGAGGGATGTAGGGATGGTAGAGGAAACATGAGGTGGAGATGGTGGAGATGAGGAGGAGGAAGCAGGCAAATCTTCTAGTGGGGCAGTTGCCTGAGGGGAAGTGACTGAAACAATCCTTGTGCCTGAAGTAGAATTAGCTGCAGGACCCCTGCTGGGTTTGGCAATCTGCCTATCCCATTTTCGAAAGAGAGAACAAGAGAGTCTCTTAGAAGCATTTATGAGCATGTCATTTGACACTAGCAGTTGGGGGAACCTGTTGTTTAAAAACAAACCTACTATTCTTCCAAAGTTAACAAAATTCTTGTTAATTTTCTTCTTAATCAAGTCAAAGAAAATTTCTCCCCAGTTCAGGTGTTTCTTTTCAACTATAGCAGTCATTAAACAGAACTGATACCTAGAGATAGTATCATGAGCAGAATGTTTTGCTAAAAGGACTTTTCCCACTACATCAGCCAAAAACCTGTACTCTACTGAAAGGTTTTTCTTAAGTAATTTGTTAGGGTTTGCTGCTGTATGTCCCATTCTATCCAGCATAACAAAAAAATCTTCTCCAGACAATTCAATAGTATCATGTCCAGTACTCAATTGAAAAACTTCTGTCAGAAGTGCGGGAGTGAGGGATACCTAGGCTCCTGAAATAGTCCCGACAACTATATTTTGATCCATGTTGTGGGTTGTGTATACCCATTCTTTGATTTCATCTACAGCCAGCTTAATCCTTGTATTCATGATTGTGACCAACTGTTGTTACTTGAATAGCTCTAGAATATTCTTGAAAATCTGATCACTGCCCTCAAATGAATCCATATCTATATCAAAACCTGTATCAAACTTCATCCCGGCTAAAACTGCAACTGAAACGGCCATGGTTTCCTACAAAGACAAACAAACAACACCAAGTGCAGAGAGGTTTGGAGGGAAGGAAAGCTCTGCAAAAATTATGAATGCGTAAAAGAGAACGATGGCCGAAAAATGATTTTTATATCAGGGTTCGACGCAGAAAAGGAAAGATCGTTGAACTCAGTTCGACGATCTGGGCTTCTAAAGGAAACTGAAAGGTCTTCAACGTCATCGATCTCCGTTCGACGATATTGGAGAGCGTCGAGCTCCGTTCGACGATCTCTGACCGGAGAGAGATAGCCTAGCACTATTAGGGAAACGCTGAGCTCCGTTCGACGATTTCATGAGAACGTCGATCTCCGTTCGATGATCTTTGGGAAAAATGTCGAGCGCAGTTCAGAGTTCAAAAAGAACCTATAGACACTAGAAAAATTAAAATTTTTGCCTAGTCTTGGTCAATTTTTATTGTTTTAAAATCTTGGATCTTAATTTAAACTTCCTACATCTAACATTCCTAACTGATTCAGGAAGAATGTGTGTTTCTTTTCATCCAAGATTTTGGTGAAAATATCTCCCCTTTGCAAATCAGTTGGGATATATTGAAGTTCAATTTTATTCTTTTCAAAATTATCTCTTGAGAAGTGATACCTAATCTCTATATATTTTGTCCTACTATGGAGGACTGGATTTTGGGCTATAGAAATAGCACTGGTATTATCACAAAAGATTTTTGACTTATCTAAGTTGTAACCATAGTCTGGGAGCTAATTTTGAATCCACAATATCTGTGAGCAACAACTACCTGCTGTCATGTATTCAGCTTTAGCAGTTGATGTGGACACAGATGTTTGCTTCTCACAAAACCAGGAGACAAGTCTGTCACCAAGAAACTAACAAGTTTCACTGGTGTTTTTCCTGTCTACTCTACATCCAGCATAATCAGCTTCTGAAAATCCAGTTAATTCAAATCCTGAATCTTTTGGATACCAGAGACCTAGATTTGGACAACTTTTCACATACCTAAGAATCCTTTTTACTAATATTAAGTGTGACTCTCTAGGGCTTACTTGGAATCTATCACAGATGCATATAGCAAACATTATGTCAGGTCTACTAGCTGTAAGATACAATAAAGAGCCAATCATTGCTCTATATGTTGTCTGATAAACAGGTTTCCCATGTTCATCAGCATCTAATACAGCATTAGTAGGCATAGGTGTTTTCATAGAGGATGCTTCAGACATGCCAAATTTCTTAACCAGCTCTTTTGCATACTTGGTTTGAGAAATGAATATGCCATCAGCATGCTATTTAACTTGCAATCCTAGAAAGAAGGAAAGCTCACCCATGCTACTCATTTCAAATGTTGAATGCATTAGGTTGGAAAACCTCTTGCACAAATTTGAATCAGTAGATCCAAAGATAATGTCATCTACATAAATTTGTACTAGTAGGATATTGGACTTATGGGTTCTAATGAAAAGAGTTTGGTCTACTCTACCCCTTTTAAAATCATTTTCCAAAAGAAAGCATGCTAAGGTCTCATACCATGCTCTAGGAGCTTGCTTGAGACCATATAATGCTTTATGCAATTTAAAAACATGATCAGGATGAGTAGGAGAGAAAAAACCTGGGGGTTGTCTGACATAGACTTCTTCCTTGATATCTCCATTTAGAAATGCACTCTTCACATCCATTTGATAAACCTTGAATCTCTTGTGTGCTGCATAGGCTAGGAATATTCTTATGGCCTCTAACCTTGCAACTGGTGCAAAGGTTTGGTCATAATCTATTCCTTCTTTTTGAGAGTATCCTTGTGCAACTAGACTTGCCTTGTTCCTTACAATAATGCCTTGATCATCTAGTTTGTTCCTGAATACCTATTTTGTTCCAACAATGGAATGATCCTTTGGCCTTGGCACTAGCTCCCAAACTTTGTTTCTTTCAAATTGATGTAACTCCTCTTGCATTGCAATGATCTAGTGTGGATCTTGTTCTGCATCTTGTATGGATTGAGGCTCAATTTGAGATAGAAAGCAGGTGTGCATCAGGTTTTTGTTGACCTGATTTCTGGTTTGCACACCAGCTGAGATGTCTCCAATCACTTGGGAGATTGGGTGATCTCTTGATGTTACTAAATCAACAGGGGGTGTTGATTATTCACCAACCTGTGTTGTTGTTTCCTCTTGTGGAACAACAACTGGCTCTTCAATGTGGTTCTCACCAAGATGTTGAGTGTCCTCTTCATCTTCACTACTTTCACCTTTTTGTTGGATAGGTGAAGGTGTTGTATCCCCTTCAATGATGTTTAACCTATTCAAATTCTCTGATAGAGAATGTACCTATAAAGGTTCTATGGTAGAAGTATTCTTCTCCTTATAAGACATGTTAGTTTCATCAAAAGATACATGTACAGATTCTTCAATTTTAAGAGATGACTTGTTATATACCCTATAAGTTTTACTGATCATGGAGTATCCCAGAAACACTCCTTCATCAGCTTTGGCTTGAAATTTTGCTATATATTTCTTGTCATTATTATGTATGTAACAAATACAACCAAAAATTTTGAAATAGTCTACTTTAGGTTTCTTCCCTTTGAGTAATTCATAGGGAGTCTTGCCCTTCAGCTTATGTATCAAACTTCTATTCAACACATAGTTTGAGGTGTTCACTGCCTCTGCCCAAAAGGATAGAGGAAGGTGAGCATCTGTCAATAATGTACTAGCAGATTCAATGAGGGTTCTATTTTTCCTTTCAGCTACCCCATTTTGTTGAGGAGTTCTAGGAGCTGAGAAAGTGTGTCTGATCCCTTCACTCTGACAGAACTCTTGCATAAGAAGAGAATCAAACTCTATCCCATGATCACTTTTGATCAGGATAATGTGAGTATTGAACTCAATCTGTATGCATTTGAGAAACTCTGTCAAACACTTAAAGTTATCAGACTTCTTCCTCAGAAAGAACACCCATGTAAATCTAGAGAAGCCATCTACAACTACTAAAGTGTAAGATTTCCCTCCTAGGTTTTGTATTGCAATGGGTCCAAATAGATCCATATGTAACAGATACAAGATCCTAGGTGAATCACTCTTATTAAGTGACTTAAATATATTTTTAGTTTGCTTGCCTAATTGACAAGCCCTGCAAAGTCCTTCCTTCTTGTAGGAGCCAGAAGGTAGTCCTCTAACAAGGTTATCCTTGGATAGCCTAGCAATAGTTCTAAGGTTTACATGTCCTAATCCCTTATGTCACAGCTCATTTGGTTTACTAACAGAATTGAACAGACAGATATCTACCTTAGTTGATTGAAAATCTACAAGATAGATGTTACCTTTCCTTTTACCTATCAACACAGTTGTGTTGTCCTCTGATTTGATTTTGCATAAAGATTTGTTGAATATCACCTGGTAGCCTTCATCACACAATTGACTGATGCTGATTAAGTTGTGCTTCAGTCCTTCCACATAGGCCACCTTCTTGAATATGACTGACCCTATCTGGACAGCACCATATCCCTTGGTCTGTCCAAAGTTTGAGTCTCCAAATATGACTTTGGGTCCAGGCTTGGCTTTGAAAGATGTAAGATTATCCTTGCTTCCTGTCATGTGCTTTGAGCACCCACTATCCAGATATCATTGCTGGTTTATTGTTGGATAGGTCTTCACCTGCACATATAACAATTTATTTATTTTTGACCCAGTTTACCTTGGGCCTAGGTTGATAACCTTTAAACTCTGAAATAAACGACATACCTGGATGACTCTTATAGCCTTCAGGATGATATCTCCTAGGAGGTACTATCCATTCAGCATGGGGTTAAAGTCTTGGGATATAGGACCTCTAGAATTGAAGTTTGACTTACCCTTAAAAAGTTGTTCAAAGCTCTGAGCTCTGTTCGACGATCTCTGAGCTGATGAAAGTGCTAAGTTGGTAGCCTAATTCACCTAGAGGGGGGTGAATAGGTGAAATGCGTGTCTAATGCGGAATTAAAAATTGAACACAACGCACATCAAGCAATCACAGACGATAAGAGATTTATAGTGGTTCCCCAATCTTGGGTACGTCCACTTTCCTCACCGATCTAGCAAATCACTAGACTCGGCTACTCCACTATCTCGGATTGAAAACAATCCTACACCTCGGAACCACGTTCCTACAAATCTCGATCCCAAAACGGATCTACAAAAACTCGGAAGACAAAACTTCCTACAAATCTCGGAGAATTAAAACTCCTACAAAAATATTGGTTGTGATTACAAACAAACACACTATCAGATCTGGATCTGTATCCGTCTTCTTCTTTAGGAACTTTGGCTTGATCAGAAAATGTAGAAGACGACTAGAGAAAGATCCACGAATCTGAGATCTAGAACCACCTCGATCGAGAAAGTAGATCTGGAATCTTCAAGGCTCGGCAAGATCGAGTGATTCTCTTTCTTCTGGATCGCTGGAGGAAAGATCGATGAAAACGAAGGTCGCGATCCAAACTTTTCTTCTTCTTCCGTGAACGGCAATGGCGGCGGCGTGAAATTAGGGTTCACGGAATTTCTCTTTCTTAAAAAGAATATTTCTGTAATAACGCTTAAAAGTCATTTCTGAAAAGACCTATTTATAGGTGGGTTCCAACGGTCATAACATTGATTAATGATGACATGTGGACCAATCAGAATTGACAGATTCAAAATACTTATGATGAAAATGGACTTAGAAAAATTTTGGAGAAGTTGACTGCGATACTCGAGTAATGGAGGATATACACGAGTATGGAGAGATGGATTACTCGAGTAGCAAGAAGCAGTATACTCGAGTATAGAAAGAGAGAAATACAGGAGAGAAGAATGAATTACTCGAGTATCAAAAATGGTACACTCGAGTATCAGAATTGTATACTCGAGTAATAGAAAAGTATGCTCGAGTATCAAGACGATATACTCGAGTATCAAAAGGCTAAACTCGAGTATCAGAAAATATACCTGAGAAACGTTTACATACACGAGTATCAGAGTCAATTACTCGAGTATGGAAGAATTTACTCGAGTATCAAAGATCAATTACTCGAGTATGAACATACTTACTCGAGTATCAGAAGATATACTCGAGTATAGAGAAAACTTACTCGAGTATCAGAAGTTATACTCGAGTATCAGAAAACACTTACTCGAGTATCAGGGTATTTACTCGAGTATCAGAAAACACATACTCGAGTATCAGGGTATTTACTCGAGTATCAGACATGATTTACTCGAGTATCAAGTTACTTACTCGAGTATGAAAAGAACTTACTCGAGTGACTAACTTAACTACTCGAGTATAGATATATCTACACGAGTATTCAGACCCTACTCGAGTAAGCCAAACTGATTACTCGAGTATCTCACTAACTACTCGAGTATGAGACACAGACTACTCGAGTATTAAGACCTTACTCGAGTAAGTCTAACTGACTACTCGAGTATCTCTAACTACTCGAGTATGTCTTACTAACTACTCGAGTATTAAGCCTGATACTCGAGTATCATAAGGGGTTACTCGAGTATTAGGGACTTAGAAAAATTCTATGAGGAAATTTGCTCCAATGTTTCTGTCCATCAATCCAAGTGCATGAAGGAAGTGTATCCCAATAGAGAGGCTATACATGGGCCAACACTTTGGATCACACAATGAGGGATTACATTGTATGGTCCTGTGTTTGGTGACCCATTATAGACTGACATTGGTCTACACTTGGCATTAAGGACCTGCACACATACAACTTAAACACAGCATCAAATACACCTTAATTCATCTTAGTTCAAGGTCTGACCTCCTACAAATCTGAGGCATTGTGGAGACAAACCCCAACAGCTGAGTTCGACGATCTTGGGTCAGATCGTCGAGCTCCGTTCGAAGATTGACTTTGCCTGAGTTCAGAGTTCATAGATCGTCGACCTGAGTTCGATGATTCAGCTTGAGATCGCTGAGCTCCGTTCGGAGATTGTCGAGCTCCGTTCGACGTTTTCTGTTGAACTTTATTTTTCTTAGGTATATCAGAATTCTTCCTAGCTACCTCTACAACTCCCTTTCCTTTATCTGAAATAAATTTGATTGGGGTGAAGGATCAAGCGCATACCCAACTGCACCAAAAGCCTGGACTGTTGGAGAGGGTGCTAGTTAATTTTTTATATAAGTAGCAGAGCGCCACAGGTCAAGTGAAGGAACGCCGGACCCAACAATCCCCCCCCCCCCGGCGTCCAGCAAAACCTGTCGGCTCAGAGGTGGGGTTACCACATGGCCCACACGGCTCAGAGGTGGGGTTACCACATGTCCACGGTTGCCTGACCCACCGAACCCACACAGGTAGAAGGGAAAAATCAGGATTTAATAGCGCCCCCCCCCCCCCCCGATCTTGAACCCGTGACCTCCTCTTATACCAATTGAAGGATCAAGCGCATACCCAACTGCACCAAAAGCCCGGACTGTTGGAGAGGGTGCTAGTTAATTTTTTATATAAGTAACAGAGTGCCACAGGTCAAGTGAAGGAACGTCGGACCCAACAGGGGTTGTTAATACTATAGGTTGGCTGGATGAAGCACCCAAGCCCAGTATACTGTTAAGTCTTGAATTCATTGTGCTTGTGATGTCCATCAGTTTGATGCTTCTCCCATTAAGGGATTCTTCAAACTTCTTTGTCTCAGATAGTTCACTTTTCAGTGAAGCTATCTGCTCCCTACAACATTCCAACTCCTCAGAGAGTTTGAGGTTATCTGATTTTAAGATGCTGTGTTCAGACAATTGATTTCTGAGAGAAATAATCTCTTTCTCAGACTTAAGTAGGTCTAAACATAGTGCCTTAAATTCAAATTTAAAGTCCTCTGAATTAAAATCAAAAGAGTTTATTACCTGGTCTTCTTCAGCTTCAGGTTCAGATTCAGATCCTAACTCTTGTTCTGCATCTGAATTGTATTGAGAGGCATTAATAGCCATCATGCAAAAGTCCTTCTCTTGGGCATCATCTTCATCATCACTTGAGCTTGATGAAGTATCTGATTCCTCTTCAGTCTCACTCCAGGTCTCAGCTACAAATCCTTTCCTGGTATGCTTGTTCTTGCTAGAGGAGGATTTGTCATAGTTGTTTCTCCTAGAGTCTTTGTCTCTTCTCCTTTCTCTCTTATCTTTCTTGTCCTTATTTTGGTTCTCTGGACAGTCAGGCACAATATGGCCTGGTTTCCTGCATCCAAAATAGATAATCTCCTTATTACTAGATTTGTCATACCTTGGCTTTTCATGGCCTCTGGATGACCTTTTCCTGAAGTCTTTTCTAGCCATCTTGTAGAATCTTTTGGCTAGTAGGCTCATTAGCTCTTCATTGCCAGTGACCTTGTCTTCAGGCTATTCTTCTGTAGCTTTGAAAGCAATTGTCTTCTCCTTCCTTGTTGCTGGAGAAGCTGCCTTTTGCTCTTCCTCTCTATTTTTGATGAACAGCTCATAAGACTTGAGCTTGCCCAATAGAGCTTCAGTGGTGATCTCATTTCGGCTTCTGGCATCCTTGATTGGCCCGATCCTTGAGTCCCAAGTGCTGGGGAAGCACATTAGGATCTTATCATTGAGTTCAGTCAGTGAGATCTCCTTGTCCAAGGTTTTTAGTTCACTGACAATCAGACTGAGTCTATTATACATGTCAGCTACTGACTCAGTTTCTCCCTTCTTGAAGTTCTCATACTGGGTTATGAGATGAGATCTTCTGTCCTTTCTCTTATCAGCAGATCCTGACACAAGCTCAGATAGCTTGTCCCAGATTTCCTTTGCTGAGTTGCATTCAGCCACTTTTTGAAATATATCATCAGACATTGTCTGAGCCAATATATTCATTGCCTTTGCATCAGCAACTTTCCAATTCTTGATGTCTACATCTGTTCCTGAAGGGGGTGGAACAGCATTTATACTTGTAGTTTCTGGAGGTCTTGGACACACTGTCAAAACAGAATTGAAGATATCCTCATCAATAGAATTCATGTATAATTTAATCCTTGCCTTCCAAAGTGCAAACTTAGAGAGATTGCATACTGGAGGTCTGGTGCTTGCATAGTCTTTGTTCTGTGCCATGGATTTATATTAAAATACTTATAATAGAAATAACAATCCTCTAACTAAAAGTTGATCTTATCAGAGATCTTTTGGTTCAGGTGTTAGCCTGTAAAAACAACCAACCTAGTGAAGATCTAGTTGTTGAATAACCAACCTGCCTCTGATACCAATTGAAAGTGAGGGTAAGATCTACCTTTACTCTAGAGGGGGGGTGAATAGAGTATATTAAAATAATTTTGCAATTTAACAATTAATTGGCAGTGGAAGACTTAATTTAATTATAGTGTATTTTGCTTGTAGTAAACAAAATAAAGTAAAGTAAGAAACTAATTCACAGCACACAACAAATAAAACAAAGGCAACCAGAAGACACAAAGAGCTATAGTGGTTCCCCAATCAACCTGGGTACATCCACTCTTCTACCACCCTAGGTAGGAATCCACTGCAGGATGAGTTAATCAGGTGTCCTGGGCACCAATGAGCTTTTGATAAGGTGCTCAAAAACCAAACCAGATTTTTTGATAAGGTGTCTTGCCACCACTGAGTTTTGACAAGGTCTCAGAAACCAAACACAAAACTTTTGAAGGGAGTTTTGAATAACCCTTTTACAGCAAAAGAAAATAAAAGGAGTGAAGATGTTCTTCTCTGTCAACAGTCAAAGAGAAGACTAGTGGATTGATGATGTCAAAGCTCCTCCTGAGATTAGCAGTAGGTCAGGAGAAGAAGCTTTGCACAGGGTGATAGGCCTTCAGTAAGATGAGATCTCCAGCAAATGATGATTTTAGCAAAGGCTGAAATATGTTGTGTCTAGAGTCTTGATTAATGAGGCCTGGAAAGCTTGAATCAGAGAGGAGGTCTGAAAGAATAGAAGGAATTCTTCTCTGTGTGTTGATCTCCTTCTCTGTTCTATTCCTTGTGTTCTGTAAGAATTCTAACACTGTAAATCTTGTAGTTCTTGTGTGTATGTTTCTTAGATCTTGGTTCACTCTGGTTGTTGGTTGTCTCTATTGTTCTTAAATGATATATTGAAATCCAATCTTCTAGATAGCCGTTAGCCAGTCATAAATGACTTTCCTTAATTGATAACTGTCTCTGGAGGAAAGTCCTAAGAAACATTCTCTTTTAGTCTCCTTGAGACTTGCTCCAGATTGATTGAAACGGCTACAAAATCTTTTGCATTAAATGCTAGAGATTGAAAAAATTTGAATTCTATAACAGACTGATTTGAAATCCTGAAATCGTCGATCTCTCAAGAAAATCGTCGATCTGAGCTCGACTATCGTCGACCTAAGCTCAGATACTGGAATTTGACTTGAGATAGAAATCGTCGATCTAAGCTTGACTATCGTCGATCTGAGCTCAGAGATCCAGATTTTAACTTGAGACAGAAACGTCGATCTGAGCTCGGAGATCGTCGAACCGAGTTCGACGACTCGTTGAACTGAGATCAGAGATAGTCGAACTGAGTTCGACGCCTTGTCGATCTGAGCTCGACGATAATTGCCTTAGTCTTCTGCACTTGAAATCTGAACTAGGAGATCTTGGGGGCAGCTTTCAAACCTAAGTTCTAAGCCTTAGACCTATTCTAGTTGACCTTTAAATCTATATAATGAGGTCAAGACACAATCCTATGGACATAGTGATCCTTAACGAAATCAGTAATAGGATGTTCCAACAGAATTCATTCCCTTCCTATTTAAGGAACTACCAAACCTAGTGGTTGGAGCTAGTCCACACAATTCCATGGCCTCTGCAGTCTTTCTTGAATCCAATTCATCTTCCTGTGCAGTTCTTGGAATATGAAATACTTTAGCCAGTCTTTTTTTGTGACCTTTACTCTTGCTCCATTAACACTAGATTTGATCTTGCCTGACTTAGGGTTTAGTGAGGCATTGGAATAGAATTTAGATACCTCTCTCTTCCATATCTTGGTTGGTTATGAAAGTAGATACTCAAGACTTGCCTCATTGACAAGGTCAATCACATACTTTATTTCTTCTAGTGTGGAGATGAAGGCGCTTCACACCAGTTCTTTACCATCGTTGATGTTATCGTCCATCTTTGGTGCCATTGGAACCGAGAGAATTTGAGATTAAGAGGTGTCGACTAAGGATTTCTATGTCTCGAAACTCAGGGAACAATCTCTCAAGATTTCTGGTAAGCGTAGTCGACAACTCCTTGCACCACCTATTTATAGTAAAAGAATGCAGTAGGCAAAAAGGCGCGCTGCATTTAGAATTTTCTGACTCCCGGGAAATATCTAGTGTCGACATGGAAAACCTATTCTGTCGAGATGTGTCGACTTAGGTCAACACAAGGTTCATGTCTCTCGACACATACCTCAAGGTCTCGACAACCTTATGTCTCGACACTAAATTATAATGTCTTGACACACTGTTGCTAATCAGTGTCGACACACTGTAAGGTGTCTCGACACACGACTACTTATTGTGTTGACACACATTATGGTGTCTCGACACAATACTGCATATAGTGTCGACACATACTGTGGTGTCTCGACACAATTCTTTGACTTAGACAAAATTTGTGTTCTGAATATAATTTTTTGACTTATATCAAGTCTTTCTTGGCTGTAATTATTTGTGGAACTGATTAGTCATCTCTTATATGTTATACAAATTTTTGTTGCTACTAATTGAAAATTTTCATTCAATTTTCAACATTTCTAGTTCAAATTTAAAGTAATTGAACTTGCTTTCATCTAGGGGTTTTGTAAAGATGTCAGCAACTTGTCTTTCTGTTGGAGTATATTGTAAGCTAATATTTTCTTTTTCAACATTCTCTAAGAAAGTGATATCTAATTTCTATACGTTTAGTTCTACTGCATGAAACAAGATTTTTGGCAATAAAAATTGCACTAGTAGAATCACAAAACATAACAGATTTACTTAGATATACACTATAGTCCAGTAGTTGATGCTGAATCCACAACAATTGTGCACACCAGCTTCCAACAGATATGTACTCAGATTCTGCTGTAGAAATTCAAACACTGGTTTGCTTCTTGCTACTCCAACTTATGAGTCTTTTCCCTAGAAAATGACAAGTTCCAGAAGTACTCTTTCAATCTTCTTTACACTCTGCAAAATCAGCATTTGTGTACCCTATGAGTTCAAAATCACTATCCCTAGGATACCAAAGCCCAAGATTTGGTGTGCCCTTAAGATATCTCAATATTCTCTTCACAACAGTGTAATGAGACTCTTTAGGGCATGCTTGGTACCTAGCATAGACACATTGTAAGAATATAATATCTGGCCTACTAGAAGTCAAATACAGGAGTGATCCAATGATTCCTCTATACAAGGTTTCATCAAGTGGTTTCCTAGATTCATCCTTGTGTAGTGACACAGAAGAACCCATTGGAGTTCTCATAGTAGTAGAATTCTCCATACCATATCTCTTAATCAACTCCTTAGTGAACTTAGACTGAGAGATGGATATACCATCCTTAGATTGTCTAACTTGGAATCCCAAGAAGAATTTTAGCTCACCCATGCTACTCATTTCAAAATTGCCTTGCATAAGCCTGGCAAATTTTCTACACAGCATCTCATTAGTAGACCCAAAAATTATGTCATCTACATATATCTGGACAAGGATACTCGAACCTTTAATGTCCCTAAGGAATAATGTCTTGTCTATCTTTCCTCTAGAGAACTTATTCTCTATAAGAAAGGTAGACAGGGTCTCATACCAGGCTCTAGGTGCCTGTTTTAACCCATACAAAGCCTTGTGTAATCTCAAGACATATGTGTTGTGATTAGGGTTGACAAAACCTAGTGGTTGCTCTATATAGACTTCCTCCTTCAGTGTACCATTGAGGAGTGCTGACTTTACATCCATATGGTAGACTTTGTATCCTTTGAATGTTGCATGAGCTAAAAACAACCTTATGGATTCTATCCTAGCTACAGGTGCAAAGGTTTGGTCAAACTCTATCCCTTCCTCTTGTCTATATCCTTTAGCCACTAATCTAACTTTGTTCTTGACTATAACCCCATACTCATCTAGTTTATTCCTATAAATCCACTTAGTGCCTATGACATTATGATCACTAGGTCTAGAAACTGGACTCCAGACTTTGCATTTCTCAAATTGATTGAGCTCTTCTTGTATTATCATAATCCAGTTGGAGTCTGAATTGGCTTCTTCAAACTTGTTAGGTTCTACCTGTGAGAGAAAACTAGAGTATAGAACAACCTCATTGTGATGTCTACTTCTAGTAGTTACACCTAGTCTGGCATCACCAATTATTTGATCAATAGGATGATCTCTAAGATGTCTAACTGCTGCTGGGAGGTGCCTACCATCACCTAGTTCTGCAAGAGGATTAAGATGATTTTCCTCCTCCCCTAGACAGTTACTGTATCTTCTATAGGAATTTCTACATTATTTTTAGTGTGTAACTCTAGATTAGGTGAATCTCTTATATTTAACTTTTCCATCCTGGAATCTACATCACCTAGACTAGTGTTGTTAGAAATCTTATTATAAAGAACAGAAGTTTCATCAAAAACTACATTAATAGATTCTTCTACAACTTAATGTTTCAAGTTGTAGATCTTGTATGCTTTGTTATGTACACTATATCCTACAAAGATTCCTTCATAGGATTTCTCTGAGAACTTAGATAAGTTTTCTAATTGTCCAAAACATAGCACTTACTACCAAAAATTTTGAAGTAGGACAGATTAGGTTTTCTGCCTTCCATTAGTTCATAGGGAGTTTTGTTGTTATTCTTGTTGATCAATGCTCTATTCTGAACATAGCATGTTGTGTACATAGCCTTAGCCTAGAAATATTCTGGGAGAGATGTTTCACTCATCGTTGGTCTAGCTGCCTTAATGAGAGTTCTATTCTTCCTCTTAGCAACTCCATTTTGCTGTGGTGTTCTTAGAGAGGAGAACTCCTGAAAAATCCCTAGTTTCTTATAGAAATTTGTCATCTTTTCAGATTTAAATTATGTATCATGGTCACTTCTAAGCTTGACCATAAAACATCCCATCTCATTCTGAACTTGTCTGACAAAATCAGCAAGGATGTCTAGTGTTTCAGACTTTTTCCTTAAGAAGAATACCCAAGAAAACCTAGAGTGATCATCCACAATCACATAGGTATAAAACTTCCTACCCAAACTAAGAACTTACATAGGACCAAATAGATCCATATGAAGTAAGTACAGACACCTCTCAGTGTATTTGGACTGAATGCTCTAAAAGGAAACTTTTGTTTGTTTGCATTTTTGACATGCATGACATAAGCCTCTTTGGAGCATTTAAGTTGTGGACTATTTCTAACTAAGTCCATAGAGAATAGTTTGCTCATTGCTTTATAGTTTAAGTGAGCCAGCCTCTTGTGTTATTGCACACATAATGAGTCTTTCTCACTAGCTACTAGATATACAGGTGATTTTTCATTTATACTTAAGAAGTTTAGAAAATAAATGTTCCCACTCCTAGTACCTGACAAGATGATCTCTTGATCACTTGAATTCCTTATCAAACACTTGTCATTGTGGAAAACAATTTCATAACCTATATCACAAAGCTGACTTATGCCTATCTGATTGTGATTCAATCCTTCCACATAAGCCACTTTAGTGATGGTAACTAGGCCATTAGAAATGTTACCATATCCCTTGGTGAGTCCTTTCTCTGACCCTCCAAAGATTACTTTTGGTCCATTCCTAACTGGAGTGTAATCTCTTAGCAAACTCCTTGTTCCAATCATGTGCCTGGACGACCACTATCTAAGTACCATATTGGCCTTCTTCTGGTACTTGGTTCCAACTGCAAACACAGAATTAATTCACCTCAGGCACCTAAATAGTTTTGGGGCCTTGGTTCCTGTTAGGCTTTGTTGTGTGAAACACAGCAGGCTTTCTAAAAAAACCAGGTTGAGTCTTATATGAAGGTGTTGTTGGATTATACCAACAATCTAGGGCAAAATGCCAAACCTTCCCACAACTTCAACACTCAAATCGATTATATCTTTTCTTTGGTTGCATATTTAAAGTTGTTCTTTTGTGCAACACAGAATTGTTATCCAACTTACAAGGTAGTGGTGCAAAATTCACACCCTTACCTTTAAGATTTAGGCGAGGTGCACTGGGATCAGCTCCAAGAATTCCTTGGCTTCTTGGATTGATCACCCTTTGTGGTGGTTTTTGTCCTATAATGCCTTTAGATGTCGTCCCTTGTAGAAAGGCTCTTTATTGACCTTGCTGGTAGAGCACTCATACATCATGTGTCTAGGAACACATGATCTCAAGCATCTGTTAGAAGGCAGATACTTGGCTGGTTGCCTAACTAGACCAATTGGGGCTTTATCCTTAGGTACAAACGTCTTTTTGAACTTTTAGTTCTTTCCATACCCTACACCACTTCTAAATGGTGTTGAAAAGGTATCTATGATAGGTAGCACTGACTTGGGTTTTGAGAATTGAGTCAGGAGCTGTCTTTCATGGGTAAGCTTTGCTTTCAGGTCCTTGACAATCTTGATCGGTTCTACTATTACCTCTGCCTGGCTATCTATCTTGTTAGTTAGTTCTATAAGTTTCTGTTTTTGCAGGTCCAACTTTATGTTGGCCCTTTCCAACTGAAAAGATACACTCCTCAGAGATTCTAATTCTCTGGCATGATCCTTAGCAAGTTGTTTGCATGCAATCAAGGCCTTGAGTAACTTCCCATATTTGTTGATAAGAGAGTTAAAAATAGCTTCAATGTCTGAATCATGTTCTCTATTATTAGAGGAGTGTGAACATGATTCATTTTTTGATGTAGAAAAAGAATCTGGGGCTAAACAATGAGAGATTCATTTTACCTTAGTAGGATCTGAACAATCCTGATCTCCTTCTCTTGACTGGGTCTCCTCAATAGCCATCAGGCCCATGAGAGCCTCCTCATCTTCTGATTCTGATGAATCAGATTCACTGTCAGACAATGTAGACTGCCTCTTTGCAAAGCGGCTTCTGTTAGCCTTCTTGTGTTGTCCATCCTTCCAGTTCTTTGACTTTTTCTCCTTTCTTTTTAATGGACAGTCAGCTATGACATGCCCTTTCTTATTGCAACAATAACAAACAATATTAGTCTTAATATATTTGTACTGTGAAGAACCATATCTGTCACCAGATTTCTTTTTCCTGGGCTTATTTGAATGATTGGTCTTCTTGAGAGAAGAGTCTCCAGCTGGTCCCTTCCAACTGCCTTGCTTTCTTCTCCTCAACATCTTCTTGAACTGTCTAGAGAAGAGAGACAGTTCCTCCTCAGTCAGTTCTCCTTTTGATGAGGATGATTTTGAAAACCCAGAAGCTGTTTTCAGTCTTTTTGAGAGTGTTTACTTCTCTCTGACTTTCCTGGAAGACTCGGCCTTTAGGGTCAAGGTCTTTTCTCTGCTGTGTGCTCTAGCTGAATATTCTTCAGACTTCTTGAGATTGTTTTGTAACTCATGGGACAACAGCTTACCGAATAAAGTCTGGGGGTCTATGCTGGCTAAGTTCCCCATTTTTCTTTTGTCGCAGATCTTGATGTCCCATTCCTTGTTCAGGGATCTCAAGATCTTGTCATTAAGTTCATAGTTAGTGAAGCTCTTGACATAAGTCCGTAGCTTGTTTACAATTCTGAAGAACTTTTCAAAATAATCAGCCAATGAGTCTTTCTTGTCCTATCTAAAGGCTTCATATTGTTGGTTTAGCAGAGATTCCCTATCATCACTGACTCATCGGTTCCTTCCATATAGACTAACAGTGATTGCCACATTTCTTTAACTATCATGCAATGAATTAAATTCTGAAAAGTGGAATCATCTATTATACTGACTATAATATTTTGTTCCATCTTATCCATAGAGGCCAGAATTATCTCATCCATATCCATCTCGATGTAGGTCTTTGGTGTCTTGATGTTTGCATCAAGAACTAACACTTTCATGGGAATGAAAGTTCCTTCAATCACTATGATATATATTCTTAGATATGCTACCTCCATGAATAATCTGACTCTTTCCTTCCATATTCCAAAATTATCTTTCGAGCAGACAGAGAGCCTGATGGAATTATTTTCCCTCGAATCCATGATATATCTTTCTCTGTAATCCTTTGGATTCTCACTAGGCTGTTATTCCTTTTTCAGTGAACCTCCCTCTGATACCAATTGAAATTAGGTTAGATCTAGGCTGGAGGATGTTGAAGACAATTCTTAATCTGGCTTCTCTCCACCTTCTAAATTCTAGCTGATAGCTTCTTAGATCTAGCCTTACCAAATTTTTCCCTCTTTTTTTTATATCCTTTCTGAAGAGTAGATCCCTTTATATATGCTCTGTCAAAGGTAACCGGCTGTCCCGATTAATAACTGATACCTGACACTACTAATAGTTCTGATAGTTGTCAGACCCTCCAGCTTGATTTCTATACTTAAAAAATAATTTTGCTTGATGTGTTGAAACTTGACTTATGGATGTGTCGACACTAGTTCTGGGTGTCGACACTTTTCTTGTAGCGATGTCAACACAATTTTGAATGTGTCGACACAACCTTTATCTTGTCACGACACAACCGATGTAGAATGTGTTGACACAGCTTTCACCTTGTCTCGACACAGCTTGTGTGGTGTGTCGACACTTGTCCTTAGGGTCGACACATTTACTTCATGTCGACACAACTTGAGTAGTGTGTGTTGACACTAGTCCTGAGTATCGACATAGTGCTTTCTTGTACCATAGTGTCGACGCAAGTCCTGGGTATCGACACAACTTTCTCCTTGTCTCAACACATCCTTGACAAGGGTGTCGACACTTGCCTAGTGTCTCGACAAGTTTGAACTTAGCTATATTTGCCTACACACATGAACTTAACATTCATCAAGTACAACTATGTGTATATCATTGAGCTGAAAGGACTTCTTCATATCAAGGACATTGTGACCAATGTACCCTACACGTTTGACAAATCTTCATTGCGGCAATTTTTTTTATTAAAAATGCGCGTCGGGGGGAAAAGACGCAAATAATTCGCCCGGGCGCGAATTTTTCGCCCGAGCGCGTTTTTTTCGCATGGGCACGAATTTTTCGCTCGGGAGCAAATTTTTCGCCCGGACGCAATATTTTCGCGCGAGCCCGATATTTTTGCCTGGGCCCCAATTTTTCGGCCGGGCGCCAATTTTTCGGTCGGGCGCCAATTTTTCGAATGGCTGCGAATTTTTCGGACGACGGTGAATTTTTCGAACAACCGCAAATTTTTCTTTCGGCTGCAAATTTTTTGAACGAGCGTGAATTTTTCGACCGGGCGCGAATATTTTGTCAGGGCACAAATTTTTCGCACAGACGCGAATTTTTCTCACTGACGCAATATTTTCGCTTGAAAGCAACAAACTTGCATTCGAGGGAAAAAAATAGCATTCGGACGAAAATAAATATACGATCGGGCAAAAAAATCACGTCGAGGCGAAAAGTTTGGCCACGGGCGAAAAAACGTACCCGGGCAAAAAAAACGTCCTCTGATGAAAAATATCGCTCACGAGCAAAAATTTCAAGTCCGGGCGAAAGTTTCGAGGTCGGGCCAAAAAACAGCACCCGCACAAATAAAATGAGTCTAGGCGAAAAAATCGCGCCCGGAAGAAAAAATCGTGCCTAGGCGAAAAAATGAGCTCCGATGAAAAATATCGCTCTCGGACGGAAAATTCGAGCTCGGGTGAAAAATTCACTTCTAGGCAAAAATAGTACCCGAGCAAAAAACTGCTTCCGGGCAAAAAAATCGTGCCCAGGAAAAAAAAATCTAGTGTAAAAAATTCAGGGCTCGGGCAAAAAAAACACGTTCGTGCGAAAAAATCGCGGTCATGCGAAAAAATTACAATCGGGCGAAAAGATCGCGCCCGGGAGAAACAAATCGCGCCCGGACAAACAAATTGACCCGGGCGAAAAGAAACGCATCTAGGCGAAAAAAATCATGCACGAGCAAAAAACCGCACACGTTTGGGGAAAAATGCGCTCGAGCGAAAAAATACGTTCGACAAAAAATAACGTCTGAACAAAAAAATCAAGTTGGAGATATTTTTAAGTGATAAGTATTTTGGGATGAGGAAGTGCTTTTCGAAAAGGTTGAAAAGTACGTGACAAGTTACTTTTCAAAAAGAGGAGAAAATGGAGTTTTCCACGGTAGATTTTCCCACCGGTAGACAATCCAAACAGTTTCTTAATTATGGTGGTGTTTTCTAGAAAACGGAAAGGAGCTAAAAAGCCCTCCCAAACAGGGCCTAAGCCTAGGTGTATCGACCAAACTCTCACTCTCAAATTGCATCACCTATGACTTGTTTTAGATTGTGATCCTCGCTATTGGATTTCACTCCAATCCGGAAGAGTTGTGTCATCCTCTCAAGGGTTGCGTTCTACTTTTTTTACCTATAGTGATCGATTCATCTTACGAGCCTCTCGGCTAACTAAAGAATGAATACAAATAAGAAAACTAAATATTGATTATATAGCCTCAATGATTAGTTCAAAGGTAAATTGTAAGCCTTCAACAAATTGAGAAAAGAAATTCTAAAATATTACAACATTACTCATCTTTGGATCATCTCGATCAAGTACTATAGAAATTAGTTACTCATGGAGATGGATGAATCATCAACATATGAATAAGCCATGAAGAATAAGAGAAGTGAGACGAAAAGAGAATAAAACTCTATTGCTTACTAAGAATTACAAGGAAGGATAATGAAAGATTACAAGCTAACAATCCACGTGCCAGAAAAAAGAATACAAGAAGGCTTAAAATAGCTAGAACAAAGCAAAAAAAAACTACAACTTGGACTCCAAAATTTGATTTCTTGGCTGTTGGAGATGCTGGCTTTTTATAGCTGAAAAGTGTAGGTTACACACCCCTAATCATGCCCATGACCTGTGGGTGTGTCTGGGGCATGAATATCGAGAGTGTAGCTGGTGCAATTTAGATTTAATTTGGAGTGTTACAGCTGAGTCACTCCCCTTGGTTATGCCTGTGTCAGGGAGCGTGACCTCTGGAAACCATTTTCTGGAGGGAAAATCTGGTGAGCTGGCGTGTAACAATTGATCCATGTGAAGTACATGGGCGTGACCCTGATGGTCACAGGAGTGTTTGGGGCTTGGTTGATGGCCTAATCGTTGTGGTAATTACACAGGCATGACATGGGAGTCATGACCTAGTCACGAGCATGACTATTGGGCATGTACTTTTAAATGACGTGACAACTTGATCCTGGGATGTGGGACGAGCTCCGGGAGTGACCTTGTCACACCCCAGGTACATGCCCGTGACCTGGGTGTATAATTTGTGATTTTTTTCATATTTGCTCCAAATCTTCTCCTAATCCTGCTAGTTCTTCCCAAACTACTATATACAGCCCAGTTTAACCTAAAATCAGAAAAGATCACATTTTAGATTTTAATTAAAATAAAATGAATATTATTTGATTAATTAAATACTAAAATACCACTTAAAATAAAGATACTTTAAGCCCTATCAAATACCCTCATACTTACTTGTTTGCTCATCTCGAGCAAACCATTCTTCATAAGGGTAAGAAAATCTAATGTTAGTTAGTACTTTGAAAATAAGAGATTAAAATGTTAAATCTTGTGTCAACGTGTGTAGGAATTCTAACACTAAACTTTCATGGTATCGAGCAAACCATTCTTCATAAGGGTAAGAAAATCTAATGTTAGTTAGTACTTTGAAAATAAGAGATTAAAATGTGAAATCTTGTGTCAACGTGTGTAGGAATTCTAAAACTAAACTTTCATGGCATATGCTCTATCTTACGAATTTTCAAAAAAAAAATTCAATGATTTATTTTTACTTTTAAATAGACTCATTGGTCAATCTCAAAGTTATATAGAGGGAGAAAGTAGCGTGATTGATGAGATTTAAATTACTCGATGTTGGCGCTCTAGGGCCTTTAATGATGGTCATAAGCTTGTCTGTTTACACCTTCTCCACTATGCTTGTCATTAACCAATTCTACAGATCCTTAGGACTTAAGTAGGATGGAACTTTAGGCTTGGGTTTAAGGGTGAGGTGTGATAAGGGTAAACATGATGACTATTCACACTTAAACATAATATTTTTGAGCTCAAATAAAAATAACTACCAAGAAGATAAAAGAGTGGTACCCCCATACTTAAGTTTTGCTAAGGGGAGCACTCTTTAAAACCCTTACCACTTTCTTCTTCATTCAAAATTTTTTTTCTTTAGGGGCTTTTCATTTTGAAATTTTGCTTAAGCCCATTTCTTTCTTTATCACAAAAACACCCCTAAGAATTAACTTTTTTTTGGCTTTTCACCATATCATAATCATAGAACCTAATTTTTTTCATATTTAGCTCAAGATTTTAAGTGTGTAGGTCTGGCTTTTTGGCTTTGGTGATGACATAGTGGGGGTGCATTAATAAAAAGGGTTAAAGGCTCAACATTGTGTAAACAAAGGTAGTGATTATGTGTTTGTGTGCAAATGCTCAAACTATCCAAAAAAAGACCTAAATCATTTTCGTAAAACTTAATTAAAATAAGTGCAAATGCTTCGAAGGTCGCTAAAGTCAAATTCTAGACATCGAGAAAGGACACCCTTCCTTTCGAACCAAGTAATAGCTTTCTAATGATCTTCTACACACTCACATAAACTACTTTTTGATCAAACCTGATTCATTTTAGAAGTAATATAAAAATCTCAATGCAATTAGAAAAATCAAAATTTTTTAAATTTATGCCAAGAAATTAATTCTACACGAATACTACCTTAACACAAGCGTTTGACTAGAAATAGAATATGACCAACAGTTTCTCAAAAGATTCAAAATATATTCTAACACAAAAAACCCTATTCCACAAAAAAAATTAAATTTAATTGAGACTTACAATTGAGCACGGGTAAAACAAATTTAATTTTCTTATTTTTTTGTTAATTTCTAGACTTCCAAGGTCTACCTATGAGGGGTTCGCACCGGTACTAGAAGATATGTGTTGGAACCGATGTTTCACATTCCCTGTGTTTGAGAATATCAACTCCTAGGTTGTATTTGATCATGTCTTGTGTTGATAGAGTGTGCAGGTTGACATGTGTAAGCCAAGAAGAAGACTCCTATGGACACTAACGCCGAGCAATAGAAGTTACCACAGAGCCGTAGCCATGAATTAATTGGACAGAGTTCATGGGAACCTATCGCTCCGTGCTAGTCCTACCACCCGCATTAATGCAAGGAATTATTCGGGCCGGTCTCTCGGGAAACTACCGACAAGCGGTAATGCTTACCGCTCCACGCTAGCCTCTCGACGAATGCCGAGTAAGATTCCTTGAGTAACCGATCTACTGCTAGGTGATAGCTGTTACCGAGCTACGCTAGCCTCCCCGACAAATGTCGAGAAGGATTTCTCGAGTAACCGATCTACCGCCAGGCGATAGTTGTTACCGCGCCGTGCTAGCCTCTCGATGAGTGTTGAGAAGAATTCCTCGAGTAACCGACCTACCGCGTGGCACTACCTTCTAACGTAGGGCGCTAGCTCTATGAAAAAAATAGAAGATTCGTTTTGAAATATTACCCCAGATTTGGATGACAGCCGGCACAACAAGCACGCAAACCTACCGCCGAGCGCTAGTCTTACCCCTGGCAGTATCCTATTTTCATGAAGACGTATAAAAGGCTGCCTCGGTTTCTATGCCTTGTGATCGAAGACAAAAATAGACAGAAGCTCCTGAACTCTAGGATTCGGCCGCCTCCTTGCATCCATTTCAATCGTCTTTATCAAAGAAAAAGAGGTTTGTCTCCCTCACGTACGCAATCGAAAGACTTCGACGATCTAAGATCTACATCGACTACGAAGAGCCGACCGGTTGCTAACATTCAAAGATCTCAAGCAATGACCACAGATCGCTCCACGGAGTAATCTTCAAGAGGGAGAACTAGACATCTAGATTATTTACATCTTTTATTCTTGTAATCTTTTCTTTTTCTAAATCTTGTGGTGAGGAAAATCAATCGGTAAGGGTCGTCGAAATCCGGGTAGGATTCCACGGTAAATCTTCCTAGGGATAGGGATGTCTAGATCGGAGGATCTACCGAGGCTCTAAGACCCTTCCTTATGAGGAGGTGAAGAGACGGCTCGAAGACCTTAATTGAGGGAAAGGGAGAGTGCCAACCGATTCATGGAGCGGATCGGTATATAAACCAAAAGAGTTTTTCTCCTCACCGTTTTCGATCTCCGGCGTCACGGAGATCACAGTTTTGTAATCATCTAGAACAGTTGACATTATAATTCATGCAATGAAATTCTTGTTTCTGCGTTGATTACTTCTGTGATTGTTCTAGTTCGTTAAGTGAGTGTTTGTGTTGTGGGGCTTACGCAAGCATAACTGCCCAGGAAAATGAGTTATGAGACTTGCCGTCATACGTTAGCTACCTAACGCCTCGCGGTAGCTTACAGAACTCAATTTTCTGGGTCAAAATATTTTCAATTGCAAAACACGCAAGAAACCTTATTCACCCCCACCCCTAAGGTTGGCCACTAGATCCAACAAGTGGTATCAGAGGCAGGTTACTTCAAAAAAGGCTTTAAAACCTGAAGTAAGATGCCCAACTCTGTTCACGCATTTAATGAGGGACAAGGTGTGAGTAGACCTCCACTATTTATGGGGAGTGACTATAGTCACTGGAGGACTCTGATGAAAATCTTTCTGATGACTCACAGCATGGGCGTATGGGCCATGATAGAGACAAAGTACACTGCACCCACTGTCACGGTTGGGGATACCATCGTAGAAAAACCACGTGATAAGTGAGATGATGCAGACAAGCTTAGATGTATGAATAATGCCAAGGTTATGAACTCATTATTCTGTGCCTTGGAAAAAACTGAATTCAATCGAATCTGTAACTATGAAACTGTGTATGATATATGGCGGTTACTTGAACTTACTCACGAAGGTACTTCGCAGGTAAAAGAGTCGAAGTTGTTCCGACTCGATTCTTAATATGAACAGTTTCAGATGGAGATCGATGAGGAGGTTGACATGTATACACAATTCACCAAGATTTTCAAAGCCTCAAGATCCCTCGGGAAGATCTTTTCAAATGGTGATCTGGTGAGGAAGATCATGTGATCTTTGCCTCCTCGCATCAACCCGAAGGTAACTGTGATCGCCGAATCTCACGATATCAGTACCCTAGAGATAGAAAGCCTCATCGGAAATCTAAAGACACACGAACTTGAACTAAAGATTTAAGCGGAAGAATATATCAGGGAAATGAAAAAGAAGGGACTAGCGCCTAAGGTTGCAAGGGAGAGAAAAGTTGTTGAAGATTCTAAGGAAGATGAGGAGGAGGGCCTCTACATTTGGGAGTTCAAAAAATTCATGAAGAATCCCAAGAAGCAGGGACAGTTCAAGAAATTCCTGAAGAGAGGAGCTGGAGAAGGCAGAAGGTGGAACAAGCCATCAAAAGATACAGAAAGCGATGATGAGAAGTGCCAGCCAGAGTGCTATCATTGCCACAAGCCTGGGCACCTAAAGAGAGAATGCGTAGGACTCCAGAAGGAGGAAAAAGTAAAGTAAATAAGGCATAAAGGGAAGAATAAGGTGCTAAAGGCGCTCACCTGGGATGAGGATGGATCTAACAAATTAAGCACCACAGACTCTGGCAGTGAATACGAGGCAAATCTATGCCTCATGGGAAAGAATCTGACGATGAGTCCAGTGTCCAGAACGACACTGAGGTAACTCCACCTACTTATACTGAACTTCTTGAAATTTATGAACACTTAGTTGATAAATTAGAAAGTGTTATTTCTGAGAAAAAGTCCATGAGAGCCGAGAATAAGAAAATCAAAAAGGACTTAGAAAAATTAAAAGTGAAGTAATTAGAAGTTGCAAAGAAAAGATCAAGTGTCTAGAGTGCTCTCACTTGAAGACAACGATCGAAGAACAAACGGAAAGTCTCTCCAAGTTGACGGTGAGAACGAATAGTCTCATAAAGGAAAAGAATGTCTTGGAGAAGAGACTTCACTTGTCGCTTGCCAAGGTAGAGGAAGGCAAAAAACAATTTGCCAATCGGTGTGTAATGCTTGTGACTGAAAACACCGCCCTAAAGGCAAGGATCCATGATCTTAACTGTGTCATCTAAAAGTTTGGAATAGGCCAAAAGTCTTTAAATATGTTGTTGGGTGCACAGTGTCATGGATTTGGGAAGTTTGGACTAGGATACGTGTTTCCAACTTCCCCACTGAGTGGAAATCGTTATCAAGCTACCTCTATACCTAATTATAAAACTCACCAAATAAGGTCAAAGAGTCTGAAAGGCTTTCCCCATCCTCAAACATGATCTCGAGCAACCCGATAAAGGCAGCGTCTACCACTTACACTGTATGTGCAAACTTTCATAAGTTTGGTCACACTTCTGGCTCGTGTCTGAGGAAAGGTGCCAAGAAAAATATGCAAGTCTGGCTACCAAAATCTTCTACCTATCATATGGGTGGGACAACTTGGGTAACCAAAAATTTACCCTCATCTTATTTTTAGGTCTGTTGGCAGGCTAAGGACACGAGGAACATGTGGTACTTGGACTCTGATTTCTCCAAGCACATGACAGGAGATAAAGACAAGTTCCTTAGCTTGGAGAAGGAGGGTGGCATGGTGATCTTTGGGGACAATAGTAAATGACAGATATTGGGAATCGGCACCATATGTAACTAAGCATTTTCTATTTCAAATGTTCTGTTTGTAGATGTCCTTAAGCACAATCTTATTTCTATTAGCTAACTATGTGATAAAGGTCTAAATGTGATATTTGAATCTTATACAAACACATGCAAAATTATAGATGCCAAAACTTCTAGTATTTTACTTGTTGCTCATAGAACTCATAATGTGTACACTGTTAGTTTTGATGATATATCTGCATCTAATCTGAAATGCCTAGTTATTAAGAATGAGGAATTAGAACTTTGACATAGGAGACTTGGACTTCTGGAAGTAAGCTTATTATAAAACTATCAAAAAATAAACTTGTTTGGGGAATTCCCAACTTAAGCGGTAGTTTAAATATCTTATGCGCTCCTTGTCAAAAAGGCAAATTTGTTAAAACCACTTTCAATAGCAAAACTGAAGTTTCTACGCCTATACCACTCGAATTCATTCACATGGATTTGTTTGGACCTCTTAGTATGTGTAGTCTAGTTGGAAAATGATACACCTTCATATCATAGATGATTATTCACGTTATTGTTGGACGATCTTTCCTGCGAATAAATCTGACACCTTTAGCGAATTATCAAATCACGCGACTTCAAAATGAGAAGGAGCTAAAAATAAAATGTATTAGATCAAATCATGGAGGAGAGTTTGAGAATGAGGACTTCTCAAACCTGTGTGACACCTTAGGAATAAAGCACGAATTCTCTGCCCCTCGCACTCCACAATAGAACGGGTTTGTAGAAAGAAAGAACCATACTCTTCAAGAATTATCCCACACAATGCTCGCCAAGTTCGGCTTACCATGATCTTTCTGGGCTAAAGCGGTTAACACGGCAAGCTACATGATGAACCGAGTCATGCTTTGCCCACTTTTAAAGCGAACTCCATAAGAGCTGTATTTCGAAAAGAAACCCTTTGTATCGTACTTTAGGGGCTTTGGTTGCCCGTGCTACATTCTAAACACTAAGGATAATCTAGGAAAATTTGACAAAAAATCAGTTATAGGTACCTTCTTAGGATACTCGAGCAAGAGTCGGGCATATAAGATCTACAATAAGAGGACCTTAGTGGTTGAAGAATCGACTCGTGTACATTTCGAAGAAAATTCCCCAACTAACAAGCCCAAGCCGAATGAAGAGGAGGTTGATGAGAGTGTACCGATAGGGGATAAGGGTGAGGAGAGAGTTGTGGCAAGTGAAACGCCAACTCTTGTACAAAGCTATAGGCCTCTTAGTAACTTAAATTTTTCGAAGCAACATCCACGTGAACTAGTCATAGGAGAGCCATCTCATGGAGTTAGAACTCGGTCTGTATTTCATAAATCATTTTCAAACTTGTGTTTCCTATCTGGTATTGAACCCAAGAACATCTCAAAAGCCTTAAAAGATGAATCATGGTTCTTGGCTATGAATGAGGAGCTGAGCCAATTCGAGCGAAGTAAGGTATGGGTCTTAGTGGAGCGTCTAGATAACCATCCAGTCATAAGCTTAAAATGAGTTTTCAAAAATAAACTTGATGGTGAGTCTAGGATAACAAGAAATAAAGTTAGGTTAGTGGCTCAAGGGTATTCTCAGATAGAGGGTATGGATTTTGAGGAGTCATTTGCACCGGTTGCTCGTCTTGAGTCCATCTGTATGTTTTTGGCATTTGCAAGTTATAAGCAAATTAGATTGTACCAAATGGACATTAAGAGTGGTTTCTTAAACGGGTATATTAACGAAAAGGTATATGTCGAGCAACCACCCAATTTCATGAATGTCGCCTACCCAAACCACGTATACAAGTTGGTGAAGGCCTTGTACGGACTGAAGCAGGCACCTCGTGCTTGGTATGATAGTCTCACCGCCTTTTTTAGGTCAAGGTTTTAGGATGGGTAGTGCAGACACCACTTTATTCGTAAAGAATGAGAATTCAAATCTAAATATACTACAAATCTATGTGGATGATATCATTTTTGGGGCCACGAATGAAAAGTTGTGTGAAGAAATTATCACCCTTATGAAATCTGAATTCGAAATGAGCCTAGTAGGAGAACTTACCTATTTCTTAGGATTTCAGATTTCTCAACGCAATGACTGTATTTTTATAAGTCAATCAAAATATATCAAAGATATGCTCGTGCGTTTTGGGTATGAGAATCTGAAACAAGTCAAAACTCCTATGAGTGGCTCTCTTAAATTAGGAAAAGATGAAAGGGGCATTTCCCTCGATCAGACTGTGTTTAGAGGTTTATATGATCATTGTTATATTTGAGTGCCTCTAGGCCTGATATCACATTTGTGGTAGGTATGTGTGCTAGGTACCAAGCTGACCCTATATAGTCACATTTGAAAGCAGTAAAGTATATCTTTAGGTATCTTATAGGAACACAAAATCTTGGACTCTGGTACCCACACACCACCGATTTCACACTTCACAGGTACTCTAATTCTGATTATGCGGGGTGTTCACTTGATCGCAAGAGAATAAGTGGTACATGCCATTTCCTAGGCCCTACACTAGTCTCCTGGTCAAGCCGCAAACAAAACTCGGTTGCACTCTCCACCACTGAAGCCAAGTATATTGCCTTAGGATACTGTTGCGCTCAAGCACTATGGATGTCTCAAACGTTAGAAGACTTTGGCCTAACTTATAGGAATGTTACACTTATGTGCGATAACAACAGTGACATATACTTGACATAAAATTCAGTGCACCATTAGAGATGAAAACATATTCACGTACGTCACCATTTCATTCGAGATCATATAAAAAAAGGAACGTGAGCGTAAGCTTCATTGGCACCGATGACCAACTAGCTGACATATTCACTAAACCACTCTTAGATGCACGTTTCACATTACTTTGACTCGAGTTTGGTGTTCTGGATCTCTCATCTTAGTCATCAATGTTTGTGTTTGCATGTTCTTTTTGTTTGTGGTTATTTTTCTTTGTCCATGTTTCACTTTCTTCGTGTATTTGCTTATGAGTTGTTTATTTGAGTTTCTTTTTCATTTTTCTTTCAAAAAAACAAAATATATATATATATATATAAACAAAAAAACTATGAAGTGATTATATCTTACTGGCTCACATGACTTTGACTTTGACCATAACGTGTACGTATAATGTTTGAGTTCAGACTCTTAATCTATGTAAACATTGTCCTCCAGTAATAGTGGGTTGAATCTATAGGTGCTTAGCTATTGAGTGCGACATGACGGGGTTGTGTTTTTTAACTATGCCTCTAGGTATGTGTGAGGACATAGATAGGGGAATGACTTCACATAATACACACATCCCTAACCGATGCACTCAAGAAAAGAAAATTGCTGAGCTTACATGTTATAAATCATGACACTATATTCTAATACGCTAGGAATACGTTGAATAATCAATGTCATGATACATTTGTGGTTATACTAGGTGTGAGACTTCGGGCCAAATCTCCAATACAAAAGTCATATGTGGCCAAGTTAAAGTGTATCTATCTAGGTGGATAGATTTTGATTGACTCGGGGCTCCGTGAATTAAAAAAACAAAATATGATCAAAGTGATAGCTCTAGGCAAACAAAATAAACCTATGCAAGCTATCACATCTCATGTCACCCACCCCACCCCCCTAAGCACTACTCATTCCTCCTAATAAGTCTTCATGAGCATTATGAGGATGACCTCCTTGGTTAAAGAGTCACTTCGATCTTGTGCATCGACTCTATCTTTAGCTTAGTGCCCCTAGTTTTCGCCTATGTATGACATCGATTGACATGTGAGGTGATTATTCACCATATTTCTCTTGTGTTAGGTTCCTAGACGATCGAGATAACCATGTACAATATGCTATTTTTCCCTTGGTGTTATCTCGCTTTCAATGCTACATGAACACATGGCATTGCCTTGTCTAAGACTTTTGCACATAAGAATTGGACTGCAACAACACTATCTCTTTTTAACACAATACGTATTAGCACACGATTTACACTCATGACGTTTTCAATGTTTGTTCAACTTGATTACTTCCTAACTCTTATAGCATTGTAGATGTACTCGCTGTGTGCTTAGTTTAGTCTGTGTTGTCCAATTCATATTACCTCTGAAAATTGAACTTCTCTGTTTGTGTACCTCGCTCCATTTTGTGACCCATGTGCTTATAATTCTCTGATATGTCTTTCGTTTTGAGTCACCTCTATGATTATTCTATCTAAATTTACTTTACATGTGCACCATCTGCTATTTGTCTAACGCTCATCATATCTACTATTTTTCATTTCGCATGTCTAGTTGGTCTTGCCCTCCCCTATTTGATATTATCAAAGGGAGAGAATAGATTGTTCATGAGTATGTTCATGAGTAAGAGTCACAAATTAGGAGAGGTCACATGTAGGGGAGCTTGTTAATAATATGTCCACATGGATAGGGAGAGCAAGTCGAACATGTAGATAGGGGGAGCGTGCGTGTAGGGGATCTATATAGAGAACCCGCAACATGATGTTAGCTTATAACTCTTATTCTTTATATGCACTCTATCTCATTGTTATTTCTCGTGAACGGGATTTGATATTATCAAAAGGGGGAGTTTGTTGGAACTGATATTTCACATTCCCTGTGTTTCAGAATATCAACTCCCAGGTTGTATTTGATCACGTCTTGTGTTGATAGAGTGTGCAGGTTATTAGGTGCAAGCCAAGAAGAAGAAGACTCTTATGGACACTAACGTCGAGCGGTAGAAGTTACTACCGAGCGGTAGCCGTGAATTAATTGGACAGAGTTCTCGGGAACCTACTTTTCCGCACTAGTTCTACTGCCCGCGTTAACGCAAGGAATTATTTGGGTCGGCCTCTCGGGAAACTATCGCTAAGAGGTAGTGCTTACCGCTCCTCGCTAGCCTCTCGATGAATGCCGAGAAGGATTCCTCGAGTAACTGATCTACCACCGTGTGATAGCTGTTACCGTGCCACGCTAGCCTCCCTAACAAATGTCGAGAAGGATTTCTCGAGTAACCGATCTACCACCAGGAGATAGTTGTTACCACACCGCACTAGCCTCTCGACGAGTGTTGAGAAGAATTCCTCGAGTAACCGACCTACCGTGTGGTGCTACCTTCTACGCGGGGCGCTAGCTCTCTGAAAAAAGGAAGATTCATTTTGAAATATTATTCCAGATTTGGATGACAGCTGTCACAACAAGCTTGCGAACCTACTGCCGGGTGCTAGTATTACCGCCGATGGTAGCATATTTTCATGAAGACGTATAAAAGTCCACCTCGGTTTCTATGCCTTGTGATCGAAGACAAAAATAGATAGAAACTCCTGCACTCTAGGGTTCAGCCACCTCCTTGAATCCATTCCAATCGTCTGCGTCAAAGAATAAGAGGTTCGTCTCCCTCATGTACGCGATCGAAAGACTCCGGCAATCCAAGATCTACATCGACTACGAAGAGCCGACCGTTTGCTAGCATACGAAGATCTCAAGCAACGGTCGCAGATTGCTCCATAGAGAAATTTTCAAGAGGGAGACCTAAACCTCTAAAATATTTATATCTTTTACTCTTGTAATCTTTTCTTTTTCTAAATCTTATGGTGAGGAAAATCGACCTGTAAGGGTCGTCGAAATCTGGGTAGGATTTCGCGGTAAATCATCCTAGGGATAGGGACATCTAGATTAGAGGATCTAGCGGTGCTCTAAGACTCTTCCTTATGAGGAGGTGAAGAGCTGGCTCAAAGACCTTTCTTGAAGGGAAAGGGAGAGAGCCAACCGGTCCGTGGAGCGGATCGGTATAGAAACCAAAAGGGTTTTTCTCCTCACCGTTTTCGATCTCCGGCATCACGGAGATCACTGTTTTATAATCTTCTAGAACAATTGACATTCTAATTCATGCAATGAAATTCCTGTTTCTGTGTTGATTACTTCAGTGATTATTCTGGTTTGTTAAGTTAGTTTTTGTTCTATGGGGCTTGCACAAGTGTAACTGCCCAGAAAAATGAGTTATGAGACTTACCGCCACGCGTTAGCTACCTAACGCCTCGCGGTAGCTTCCAGAACTTGATTTTCTGGGTCAAAATATTTTAAATTGCAATTCACATGAGAAATCTTATTCACCCCCCCCCCCCCGAAGGTTGGCTACTAGATCCAACAATATGATGGAATGACAAACCAAAATCTCCCTTTTTAGGAAATTAAATTTCAATTTTCTTACTTTTTTGTGATTTTTTGTTTTAAGATTTTTTTATTATTTTTGCTATATAATTGAAAAAAAACATCTGAAAATTATCATCATTTTTTTTTGAAAAGTTTTGAAACTAAATTACAAAAAAAATAAACAAGACAGGTTATAAGGAAGTACATAATTTAAAATAAAAATGAACATTGTCCTCAATATTTAAAACTAAGTATGAAGTACATAATTTAAATTAAAAAACAACAAGAGAGGTTATAAGGAAGCTTACTTGATTGGTTGCCGGGGTAGTCGCTTATAATCTCGGAAAAACCTGCAATACATATTAAGATAAGAAAAACAAACAAACAAAATACAAAATGATAACTACGGGATGCCTCCCACAAGCTCTTTGTTTACAGTCTTATACCTTGACTAAGCGGTAATTATTTTAAAATTTGGCAGTTTAAGTATTTTAATTTTTTTTTTTGAGACGGGTTATCGGGGTGATATAATTTTAAACAGTGCTCGTTAACCTTAAACGAGCCTATTTACAGGTGCTCAATTATCAAGGTCCTATATGGCCAAACCTCTTTTACTGTAAAAGGGCCGGACCATCAGGATTTTAATTTGCCCGAAAAAAGCCTAAGTCTAGAATTAAAGAGGAGGACTAAGTCTCCCACGAAAAAGATTTAGGGATTTTGATTTTCTCATCATGATAAAACTTAGTATGCTCCTTATAAATTTTGATATTTTTATGGGTGTTATCCCGCTATTCGTCTAATACATTCAATTAAATTTTTGATTTTCGGATGCTAAGTTTAAATCTAAAATTAAAAATTTTAGCGCCCAATATGCGCGATGCTCTAATTCTACTGGTAAGTGACATGCTTTCTCATATACTAACCGGTACGGTGTACAACCGATGACGGTCTTGTACGTCGTTTGATAAGCCCATAAGACATCATCTAATTTTAATGACCAATCCTTCCTATCTGATACCATTTTTTCGGAAAAAAATTAATTCACGATTGACCATCTCCACTTGGTCATTTGCAAGTGGGTGAAATACAATAGATAATTTGTGTGTAATGCAATACTTAGCTAAAATTTTAGTAAAGTGGTCGTTAGAAAAGTGTGTGCCCCTATCATAAATAAGTGTGTGTGGTGTGGCAAAACATGAAAATAATTTTTTTCAAAAAATTTATGACTCTCACGTCATTGGTATTAAGAGCTTGTGCTTCCGCCCACCTTGACACGCAATCAACCATAACCAGAATATATTTATTATTAAATGAAGATGGTAACGGGACAATGAAATCTATTCTCCATAAATCAAAAAGTTTGCATTCTACACACATTTCTCTCCGGTTAGAAATGTTACCTGACCGTTAGCAACTATCGCATTTGCTCACAAAAGTGTGAGTGTCTTTATATAAGGTGGGCTAATTGAAGTTCGTCTCTTGCACCTTCCTAGTGGTCTGGTTTGCCTGATGTCTACCGGTTGGTCCCTCGTGGCAGTGCCACAAAATTTAGATGCCTTCCTGGCCCGATATACACCTTCGTACCACTTGATTCGCGCTGACACGAAATAAAATGGTGTCCTCCCAAAAATAATTTTTCAAGTCTGAAAAAAAATATCTTCTTTTGTCGACTTAAATAATTTTTTGGAAAGACCCGTGCCACTAAATAGTTAACACGATCTACATACCAAGGGGTGGAAGAAGTCCTTACCTTATCCATGGCGAGGAGGAACTCTTTAGAAAATTTGTCATTTATTTTGGCCTCCACTAGTGCTCTTGCAGCCAGACTCTCCAACCATAAGAGGTGGTCGGCTGCCAAGTTCTCTGTTCCCTTATCATCTCTGATCTCTAAATCAAATTCTTGGAAAAGATGAATCCATCTTAATAGTTGGGGTTTTGCATCCCCTTTATTTAATAAATACCTGAGAGCAGAGTGGTCAATAAAAATAATAATTTTTGAAAGCGCTATATATAATTGAAATCTATCAAATGCAAAAATAATCTCTAAAAGTTCTTTTTCTGTTGTCGTATAGTTTGGTTGGGCGGATGTTAGTGTTTTACTAGCGTAATAAATCGGGCGAAAATATTTATTCACCTATTGGCCTAAAACAACCTCTACAACGAAATCGCTCGTGTCACGCATAATTTTGAACAACAAAGACCTATCAGGCGCTATTAGAATTGGTAAATTAATAAGTTTGTCTTTAATTTTATTAAATGCTTATGACATTTTTCATCAAAAATAAATGTGAATTCTTTTTTTAAAAGGTGAGTTAACAGTTTTGTAATTTAAAAAAATCGCAAATGAACCACATATAGACACCCCATGTGTCTTAGAAAACTTCTAATTGATTTAACGTTAGTATGTGGGGGGAGCTTTTCTATGACTTAGATCTTGGCCCTATCGATCTTAATCCCCTTAAACCAGGATTATAGTTATTATTAAAATAAATATTATTATTTGGGTTAAAAGGAGGACGATAAAAGTTCCCCTTATAATCTACGTGCTCTTCGACCAAATTATTACAAAAATTATTATTATTATTAGCCTAATTGGTGGCGGAGGAAATAGACATCTCCACCAATTGCTTAGGTAACCGCTCTACCTGAAGTGATAAACTAGTGTTGACCTCGACTTCATAGAGTCTGGTCGGCTTGTTAGGACACGACCTGACACATTCTACTAGTAAGCATTCATGGTCATCTTCTCAAAAATATCTTAAGGGCTTCAGGGATTTTATTATTAAGAGTACCCCTGACGGCCACATCAATCATTTGCCTTGCTTGGAGATTCAAACCATTGCAAAATATTTGGACTTGTTGCCAAACGGGAAAGGCATGATGAGGACATCTATGCAAAAGTTTCTTGAAGTGCTCCCATGTGTCAAAGAGAGATTTCTAGTCAATTTGCCTAAACGAGAGAATATTTGTTTGTAATTTTGTGATTTTAGCCGGAGGGAAGTATTTTGTTAAGAACTTCTCTATCATTTTGGCACATGTAATGATGGATCCTCTAGAAAGAGAACTCAACCACTACTTAACCATAGTCCGCAAAAAAAAAAAGAAATAAGCACAAATGAATAGTGTTATCAGTCACACCATTAATCTTAAACGTATCGCAAATTTCTAAAAAAAATTGGAAAGACGCAAATTCAGATTTCATCTGACAAGTCATCAAAAATAACTGATTGTTGCACCATTTGAATAATACTTGTTTTACATTCAAAATTATTATTTGCCACCGTCGGGCTAATAATACAAGATTGTGTTCCCTCGTAATTTGGCCTCGCATAATAGGACATGGTCCGTAGCGGTGCCTCATTATGATTGGGATTATCCATAATTCTTAGGTCAGTTTCTACAATTGGTTCTTCGAGAATTATCGGTAAATTTTGATCATGGAATCGTCGGTATCACCACAAGGTGTGATCGATTTCCGAATCAAAATTCAAATTAGGATCGTCCGAAGAACCCTCTCGGGACATATACAGAAAAATAAAAAGAGAAAAATAGGAGCGATTAGAATAAATGATGAAGAAGGAAAAAAGTAAAATAATAATCATAATATTATTTTTTTCTTAAAAGCGAGTTGTATTAGTCTCGGACTTTACCGCTATCTACCATATGAAGGGTTCGCACTGGTACTAGGCGTTATATTGGGATGACAAGTCCCAACTGCCCTTTCCGAGAATTTAGATTCCGTCTTTAAAAAATTTGAAAAAAAAATTTGAAAAACTTTTTTGAAATTTTTTTTGAAAATTGAAAATGATAAAATTAATAATTATTTCCTTTTTCAAATTATCAACCAAAAGTCCTCCACAAAGAAGCCAAAAACTTGACTACGTGTGATCGCGACTATAAACGTCAAAAATAAGTGTACCTTATCGAATATAGTATAGGATCGATTAGAACATGGTCGTATTAGACTCGAGGTGATTGTTTAATTCTACTTTGAAAAATTGATATTATCTTATCAAATATAACTTTGGAGTAGGTTTGTAAGATTAACAACTAATTGAATTAAATGGATTGAAAATGATGGAAAAATGCTAGAACCCGATCTCCAAATCATCTTGGACTAAAAAAAATAGAATAATATAGAAATTCATTTCTCTTTTTGAAGAGGCTTTGACTGTTAAAATTTTATATAGAGGAAAATGGGAAATCAGGCGCAGGAACACTCAACATATCCGAGCCCAAATAAACCAGATGCATACCAGAAGAGCAGGAATCTTATACTAAATAATCTTTACAAGGCAAGACATATATTGCAAGACATGATTCCCCGATGTACGCAAAGGAAATGCAGAAACAATTACAAGGCAAAACCTAACCGCGTGGACTCAAAGAGTTAGCCGCCGGCTCTATTACTGCACTACGGAGTCCGCACAAATCGCCAGGTTGCTAGACCGCAAACCAGGCCGCGCGATCAGCCCGTTATTCCAATGCAAGAAGGAACTCTACTCGCTAATCAGCAAGCCGCCTAACAACAAGGTCGCCTAGCCGCCTGACTGCACGACCCGCTGCTGCCGAACTGAACAGGCCCCCAGAAGCGGATAGCTTATTGAACCAAGAAACTAGTTGCAAAAGAGAGACTGCCTAGCCGTAACTCGCGGCCTGCTGTTAACCGCTAGTTGTTATCCGCAGAGTTCGCACTATCCCGGACTGCAGTCAAAACCAAGTCTTGGCCTTCCAGCGCTATCTGCACACCTGCACAACATAACTGGGTCAATCTTCAAACCGCGTGGATACAAAATCCAATCCGCAGCAACTATCCGCGAGTTCACTTACTGTTCCTTCTATTTTTGTTGGCGTGATGGGGTGTCCTATTTATAGGCACGGTGAGGGGTGTGGTCACTGCCCTAGCTGATAGAATAACCACCCCATCCCATGGCAATCACCAAGTGTATCTACAAGCCGTGGATACACAGCCAGTCTGCTGCGACCTGTGCAGGATAGCCAGCCCGCCAAGTAACATCACCAAAGTCGGATAGAAACTGTTATCCACCTTGTCTCCTTAGACAGCCACCCGCAGAACTCTGCATTAACACCATGTCCACCTATCAGCGGACACCGCTCCAGTCCCCATGCCCTGCGGACATAGCGTCAGTCCGCATTCCCCAGGCTCGCAACCATGGCACATAGTAACTACTGTCGAGCTTGGCGGACACTACATCAGTCTGCACGCCTTGCGGACTCAACTCCATCCCGCATTCCCCAAGCTCGCAATGTAACACCACGATTTTCCAGACCTTGGATCTCTAGAAGCTACCGCACGGCGATAGTAGCTATCGCCCGGCGGTAGCCTTGTTTCATCGGGTGTAGTTGGCTCGACGAAAGCTCGTTCGTCGACTGCTGAGAGGGCTATCGCTCGGTGATAGTTAGGTATAGCGCATCGATAACTGCAGGGTTTGCGCCGAGAGCGTTGAGTTCTCGAGAAAGGAGTTACCGCGCCACGTTATCCGTACTGCCGGCATTAGTGCGGCTTTATTTTCTATCCTGCTGCTCGAAAAGATATTGTTAGGCGTTAGCTAGCTATCTCTCGGTGGTAGCTTAGCATTGAGTTCGTCGAGTAGTAGGCGGTAAGTCATCTACCGCTGGTGTTAGCGTGGCCTTATTTTCTTGGCCAAACTCTCAGGAAGCTACCGCCCGACGGTAGGTTGTTACCGCCCGACGATAGCACGTGGAAGCAGTTGCGTCATTTGGCTTTTTAGCCATCCGATTTCACTTAGGATACGATCCTAAGGCCTATGACTCTCCCTCTAGAGTGCTTATACAAGGCTGAGCAGGATTTATCCATCATTCCTTCTCTTTTTGGAGTTGTCTTAGGGTTTGGAAGAGAGAGTGGGAGGAGGAAGAAGAGAGCTTTCTTCTACTATTGACAGAGATTCGGAGCCCTGATCGTTGATCTGAGTCCAGATCCGTGGAGAGACTTGGAGGCGCTCGTTTTCATCTGTGCAAGGCAAGGATTCCATGGCGAGGAAGATGGGTCGTAAGGTAACAACATTTCTCCTCTCAGTTTTAGGATGCGGGCATGGCATCTATTCTTTTCTTGCTTTCTTTCAAGCCTTCTAGGCACTAGATCTCTCAAATGAGAGGGATTCGGGCTGCCTTGGTTCAAGAGGAGCCACCGGGTCGAATGTGTCTGTCCCCAACATGATTTTGCACTAGAAATCCACTCTGTTAGTGGATTAGGCATTGTGCGTGAAGCCGTAGTCGCAACCGTTAGTCCGACTCGATGATGTTGTATAGCGAGCCTTAAGGATTTTGTTAGAAATTTGTTAGCGGCAAGATGCCATTTGTGATGTTGTATGTCCCCCCTTATTCCATGCGAGTATGTGTAATCGGAACCAGACAAGATTAGCTCTGTTGTGATGGTAGATGGTTTCCTTGGGGCACGGGAACGATACGGTACAAGTGGTGGATTTGGGCGGGAAAGGCTTGGGATTGTGATGTGCTAAGGCGTGGTTTGTCTCTGCGGTCGGCTGGCTAGCCCGTGATGTGCAAGTTATGTATAGAGAGTGTCCCGGTGAGACAAATCCCCTTCTGTGAAACTGAAGAGGATGCCAAGCTTTGGACAAGCCTGGACGATACTAGCTGGGTCCCACTGGGTATCCTTTGGTGGATGTGGTCCTGATATTGAAGTCGGGCCTGGGTCGCCGCGAATGAGTGGGGTCTAGCAAGGATTCTTAGAATTGGTTGTTTTGTGTGTATGGTGGAATCCTGACGTAAGAAGTCAGAGCTTGCAGGCAAGCCTGGGTTGATGCCCATGAGCGGGTGGGGCTGAGGCAAGAGTTCTGTGTTGCAGCTTGTATGCCGATAGGGGAAATTGGAAGTACCCTTGTGTTTGCGGCTTGAACGCAGATGGGGAAATTGGAAGTACCCGATTTGATGATGTGTTAGAAGCATACGCTCTAGGGTGCCTTGGGTGAAGCCCAGGTGTGTATACATGTTGTATAGTAGGCCCCTTTTATTTCATGCTCAACATAGAAACATGTTTTTTGTATAAGACATCCAAACCTATTTTACTACTTTCAATGTACTTATATATTTGCATACGAAGTGCTGACCTGCAGGGTGATGGAGTGCCCCAGGGACCGCTAGGGACGGCCGATAGGAGATGTGTTGGTTACGCAGTTGAGTTCAGTCTTTACTGACCCATGTTAGAATATGTTTTTACACGGCAAGGATCGCAAGCAGTAGCTAACTCGCCGGCCCAAAAGGCCTAAGCCTTATGAAGTGTTTCATGTTGTGTAATAGCTCTGTTTTGTGGAATTTTATACTTGATGCACTATGTATCCAGCTTGCAAGCCAAGGTAGCCTAGGAGTGCTTATGCACGTTCATATTTGATGTTATTGTTTGAGTCTTGGAACCTTATTTGTTGTAAGGCCTTAAGGCCATATTGATACTCATATGTTCAAGGATATCTTCTAGTCTTGTTTCTTTGTTTTCGTTGTGATTAGTCTGAGTTTTGAGTTGGGTTGTAACACCCCTATCCGTCACATAGCATATAGCAGTAGGTCCGGTCGGGGCCCGACGCCATATACTACGGACAGACCGGTTGGTTACGCGTTGAAACCATTCAACCAATCATGTCGTTTTACACAACACCTAGCGGAAGCAAATTATTTAGTTGAAAAAGAAATAAGAACCCTGGTACAAAGCATGAATGTCCACTACCAACTCAGGAATGTAATCATGCACAAAAGAGAACTGGCCTTAAGGCCTTACATTGTTCACTTAACAAAATAGTGTTTTCCAAACTTCGGCACGCAGGCCGGCCATACATGAAAACGGGAAAGATACATAAGCAATTAGGCCTTCGAGGGCCGGCACAGCAACAAGGGCTTTAGCCCGCTATTTCCCGCTCTGCTCCGCAGCACCTGCAAGCCACAAATCACCGCCCGGTGGCAAACAATAGCAACGGTCAGCAATGCTGACCAAATTATAACGATCCCGCCCCCAAAATCGGGGCGGCGATGCTCTTTCCCTGCACTTCATTAGTATAGGCAATATATTAATGTGAACACACATCAACACAGGCGTAGGCTCACACGGCCACACACCCCGTGCACTCAGGGCACATTCTCGGCGAACCGGCCAACGTCACGTCAATTCAAGCCATAGACGTTCCCAATCCACCACCGCCTCTTGGACGGTCATCCATATGAGCATTTTGCCTTCCTGGCCTTGGTCACGGCAATTTAAGCCATAGACCGCCGAAGACCCTCATCCATGCCAACGGTCCTACCGAACGACATAGACCGGGTACGGTTCCGCCTGACCCGTGCTCATACCGCAACGGCAATTTAAGCCATATGCGCAGGTCAAGACTCACCGAGTCCCGTTTCCGCCACAACAATCACATAACCCGGTTATGTTCACGTTGGCTCCCCGGCCACCGTGTTGGCAAAACCCGCCTTTGCCCAGTTTTCCGGGTGCACCTTGGAGTTAATCTCCACGGCTCCCTGATGCAATCTACAACGTAGAAAACCCGAAAAACACCCAAACACCCGGAGTCTTCCCCGATTCGTATGCAATGCAACATCACCGATCCGGCTCTACTTGTCCGGATAGGCTTCACACACAATGCCTATGTCCATTTTCGCATACGGACTCTACACAAGGGGGACTTCACATATCTACCCCAAGGAACGCTCCAACTCTTCGCTCACTCGCGAGAGCGGGCTTCCTATGCAAAGGAAAAGAGGGCTTCACATGCCCAAGGATGAGAAATCGTTACCCTTGCATTCTTCCGCGGCGCCATCGAAAACTATACGGTTGGAAAGCACCGCAACGGCGTCGCCTCCGCGGATCTGGACTCGGATCGTGATTCGGAACTCCGAAGCTCCTCCAGCGGCCGGATCTAGCCCTTCTTCCTCCTCCTTGCTCTCTCCTCTCTCTAGCTTTAGAAAGAGAACCACTCAAGAGAAAATGAGGGTTTCTAAACCCTATTCCCGGGTAAAACCATCCAGGAGCAGCCCCCCACCGTCGGATCCAAAGCCAAGGAAATGAACGGCCACGATTAAGCCTCAAATTATAAAATCTGGGCCGAACATGGGTTGGCACACGGCCGTGTGCCTGGCCGTGTAGCTCATTCGCCGTCTCGATCCAGATCGAAAACCAGCACACGGCATGTGACACGGCCTCCGACACGCCCGTGTCGCCTGCGACACGCCCGTGTCGGGACCCGTGTCACGCCCCCCGTGTGCAATAAATCGACACCTTGCAGTCAGAGTGGTACACGGCTTGGTGACACGGCATGGGACACGCCCGTGTCACATCTGACACGCCCGTGTCTGTGCCCGTGTCACGGCCCGTGTACCACTTCGACGATTTCCTTGAGTTACACGGCCTGGGACACGCCCGTGTCCTAGGCCGTGTCCCTCCACACGACCAACGTCGACCAACACTGGTCGACTACACGGCCAGTTCGACGATTCGAGCTCGACACGCCCGACACGGCCTCCGACACGCCCGTGTCGAGGCCCGTGTCACCTGCACCAAAAGCCTGACTTGGCCAAAAACGATCCCCGTCGCTCCTACGACAAATTGGGGTGTTACAATTCTACCCCCCTTAAAGAATTTCGTCCACGAAATTAATAAAGGAAAACAGGGCTTAACGTAAAACAGTACCTGAGCGGAATAATTCCGGGTACTCCTCGAGCATAGTCTGCTCCCGTTCCCAAGAGAGCTCCTCACGCCCGCAGTTATCCCATCGGACCTTAACCATCCGGATCTCCTTGTTACGAAGCCTCTTGACCTCAACATCTTCAATGCGAACGGGCTTGACCCTTGTCGTCAACCCTTCGTCCACCGGCACTTGGTCAACCGCGATCACCTGCGAAGGCTCTTGCACCGCCTTCCGCAACACAGAAATGTGGAACACATCATGTAATCTACTCAACTCCACCGATAGCTTCAAACGGTATGCAGCTTCGCCGACTCGCTCCAGAACCTCAAAAGGTCCAAGGTATCTTGGGCTCAGCTTCTTCAAGCGTCTCACCCGCGAAACCCCCTTGAACGGCTTCACTTTCAGGTATACCCAATCGCCTACCGCGAACTCCACGTTCCGGTGCTTGGCATTGTAATACTTCGCCTGCCGGTCCTGAGCGATCAACAAGCGCTCCCGAATGATCCGTACTAACGAGGTAGCACTCTCCACCTCCTGTTTCTTGTACAACCTTGCCCCACCTGCTTCAAGCCACGATAACGGCGTGCGACACTTCCTACCATACAGGGCCTCGAAGGGCGCCATTTGTATACTCGCTTGGTAGCTGTTGTTGTACGCGAACTCCACCAAATAAAGGTGGTCTTCCCAATGCTTCCCGAAGTCTAGAACACACATGCGGAGCATGTCCTCCATCGTTCTATTGACCCTCTCGGTCTGTCCATCCGTCTGCGGATGGAAAGCTGTGCTGAACTTTAACTTTGTTCCCAGCATCTGCTGCACCAAACTCCAATCATTTGACGTGAACCGCCCATCGCGATCACTCACAATGCTACGGGGCACACCATGCAGCCTAACAATATTGTCGACATACAACTTTGCCAATTTCTCCACTGGATCATCCTTCCTATGCGGAATGAAATGCGACACCTTGGTTAGTCGATCTACGATCACCCAGATGGCGTCGTTCCCCTTCTGCGACCTTGGCAACCCGTGCACAAAGTCCATAGATATATCATCGAATTTCCACTCCGGTATAGGCAAGGACTTCAGAAATCCTCCTGGCTTTTGGCACTCCACCTTCACCAAGGCGCACGTTTGGCATTTAGCCACGTACAACGCCACATCTTTCTTAAGCCCCGGCCACCAAAACAGCTTCTTGAGATCACGATACATCTTCATGCTCCCTGGGTGGATTGAGTACTTGGTATGATGAGCCTCGTACATCAACTCCGCCCGGAGGTTACCCCCACTCGGGACGCACAACCGATGATCCTTCCTTAACAAACCATCATCCACCGAGAACTGGGAATTTGACCCATCCAGAGCGGCCTCCAAAAGCTCCTTCATGGAGTCATCTAACTCCAATGCCTGCCGAACCCAGTCAGCCAGGTCATACTGCACCTCTGTCCAGTTTAACATTGCTTTGGTGCTCGTCTGCTTGTCAACGCAACAGATCTCAAGCTCCTCCAACTCCCGCACTAGCCGCTCATCATGCACCGACAACCAGTTGGCTCGGGCGGGAGCCCTGCGGCTCAGCGCATCCGCAACTGCGTTGCCCTTCCCGGGTACATAATGTATCTTGAAGGTGTAGTCCCCCAGGAACTCCATCCACCTCCTCTGCCTCATATTAAGGTCCTTTTGATCCAACAAGTATTTTAGGCTCTTGTGATCGGTGTATATATCGACTCTTACGCCGTATAGGTAGTGCCTCCACAACTTGAGTGCAAAAATCACGGCCGCCAACTCCAAGTCGTGCACCGGATAATTTCTTTCATGCACTTTCAGCTGACGCGATCCATACGCGATCACACTTCCATACTGCAATAACACGCAGCCCAAGCCACTACCCGAAGCATCGCTATACACCTCAAAGCCCTCGGTCCCACTCGGCGAACTAAGCACTGGCGCCGTGGTCAACCGCCTCTTCAGCTCCTCAAAAGCTTGCACGCACTCTTGCGTCCACAAGAATTTCTGATCCTTCCTTGTCAACTTCGTGAGAGGTAACGCTACCCGCGAGAAGTTCTCTACGAAGCGCCTGTAATATCCGGCAAGCCCGAGAAAACTACGGACTTCCGCGACAGAAGATAACGCAGGCCACTCCCGTAACGCAACAATCTTCGCCGGATCCACCGCTATACCTTCCCCACTCACTATATGACCAAGGAACGCTACCGAGGGTAGCCAGAACTCGCACTTGGAGAACTTTGCGTAAAGCTCATTCCTCCTCAAAGTCTCCAACACCAAATGCAAATGCTTGAAGTGGTCTTCTTCGCACTGCGAGTATACCAAAATATCGTCAATAAAGACAATCACAAAGCGATCCAGGAAATCTCTGAACGTCCTATTCATCAGATCCATAAACATCGATGGTGCATTCGTCAGTCCAAACGGCATGACCGTGAACTCGAAATGCCCATACCTCGTACTGAACGCCGTCTTCGGGATATCACACTCCCTGATCCTCAGCTGATAGTACCCCGACTTCAAGTCCAACTTGGAGTATACCGACGATCTGACTAACTGATCAAAGAGATCATCAATCCTCGGGATCGGGTACTTATTCTTCTCCGTCAGCTTGTTCAACTCTCTGTAGTCGATACACAGCCGCAAACTCCCGTCCTTCTTCTTAACGAAGAGGACCGGTGCGCTCCAAGGCGACGAGCTTGGACGCACATATCCTTGCTCCATCAGCTCCTCTAGCTGAACTTTCAACTCTGCCATCTCCTTAGGCGCCAACCTATACGGAGCACGTGACACCGGTTTGGCCCCCGGTACGAGCTCGATGGTGAAATCAATCTCCCGCTGCGGTGGGGCTCCGGGAAGGCTATCCGGGAACACATCGGGGTATTCGCAAACCACGGGGATGCTATCCAACGGGGAATTTGGCTCCACAGCCCCCACTATTGCAAAGAACAGCTCTGCACCAGCACGAACTGCCTTCACCACCTGAAGAGCAGACATCAGTGTCCTGCGCTACCCCTTTAACCCCTCGAATGTAGTCTCCCGCCCTACACCCAGCTTGACCTCCTTCCGGTCACAGTCAATCCAAGCTTTCTGCTCTGACAGCCAATCCATTCCAAAGATCACGTCAAACTCTACTAGCGGCAGCAATGACGCTAGCAAGTCGAACTCTTGGCTCCCAATGTGAACCTTTACGGCGCACACCCTGTCCGCACGCATCGAGCACCCATTCGGTAGCAGCACATCCAACTTGTCCTTCGCCATCGAAGAAGGGACTCCGATGCGCGATATAAAGCTTTCGGACAAGAAGGAGTGTGAAGCTCCCGTATCGAACAGTGCCCGTGCCGGACTATCGCTAATCACAACAAAGCCTATACAAACAATATTAGGCTAACAAGCAATAGATAACGGTATTAAAGCTAACTTGCTATAAATTAACTCATACCTGTCACCACATCCGCTTGCTTGATGGCCTCCTGCTGGCCCAAGTTATAGACTCTAGGCTGAGTCGGAGCATAGTGGGACGTGGTCGACTCCACCGCTTTGCCCTTCTCCTCGTAGGTAGCTCCTTGTTTCCTTTCGGACTTTGAGCGTCCACTCCAGCAATCACGGGCAAAGTGCCCCAGCTTCCCACACATGAAACAAGCGCCCGGGGTTCGATTGGTAGTTGTCCCCGAGGCACCTGAAGCAGCTAGACCCGACGTCTAAGCTTTCTTATAGAATCTGCGGTAGCCCGACTTCGACGTAGTCGGTGCCTTGAACTCCGCTTTCTTGCTACCGGATTCCTTCGTCGCTTGGACATTCTTCATGTCCTTCTCCAAGGACCGAGCTGAATTGACCAGGGTCATGAAACCCTGCGTCTTGGGCCCCGACAGTAGCAACCTTAAATCATCTCTTAGCCCTTCATAGAAGCGACTCGTCTTGCGCTCCTCGTCTACGAAGGTAGCGCCGGCATATCTCCCCAACCGAGTAAACTCGTGGAGGTACTCATCAACGGTACAATCCCCTTGCACCAACTTCTGAAATTCGCTTTCTAGCGCAATCCTTTGTGCCGAGGGGAGGTATCGAGCCATGAACAGTCTCGCAAACTCCTCCATCGAAACTTCGGCCAACGGCCTTCCCCGCAACTGATGTAGCTCTAGGCCTTCCCACCATAACCTTGCGTCCCCATCCAAAAGAAACGTCGCTATAGTGGTCTTCTGCCACTCTTCCGTCTCCGTCGCAGTCATCACCCTGTTGACCCTTGAGAGCCAATCCTCTGCTTGGGTCGGGGTTTCTGCGCCCGTGAATACAGGTGGGTGAAATCCCATCACGTGCTTCAGTTGTCTTTCCGTTGCTCTCCGAGGCAACTCTGGCTCCAACACTACTTGCTCAACCCTCCTTTGCTCTGCCGTCTGAAGCGGTACTTGCTCCATAGCAGGAGCGGGCTGCTGCACCTGCCTTGCAGGCTGCGCATTGATCATTGCAATGACCGCTTCTGCCACCAACCTAATGGTCTCGGCAGACGGAGGTGTTGCAGGTGCATCGCTTGGCGCACTGCTCGCCTCAGAACCTGGCCGTTCAGACGGCCCAGCACCACTTCTGGTCACCTATAATTGTGCAAAACACCGATAAGCGACCCAAAAATTACTGCAAACAGCAATTATAGGAACACGCAGGTTCCTCAAACATGTATATTTTCATTCCTAAGTGGACATTCATGGGTTCTTTTCATGTTATAACGGTGACACACGAATGTGCTCACCACCCCTTAAAGTAAATTCGTCCACGAATTCATTTAAGCTTGACCGAAACCAGTAGTCTGATACCAATTTGTAACACCCCTATCCGTCACATAGCATATAGCAGTAGGTCCGGCCGGGGCCCGACGCCATATACTACGGACAGACCGGTTGGTTACGCGTTGAAACCATTCAACTAATCATGTCGTCCTACACAACACCTAGCGGAAGCAAATTATTTAGTTGAAAAAGAAATAAGAACCCTGCTACAAAGCATGAATGTCCACTACCAACTCAGGAATGTAATCATGCACAAAAGAGAACTGGCCTTAAGGCCTTACATTGTTCACTTAACAAAATAGTGTTTTCCAAACTTCGGCACGCAGGCCGGCCATACATGAAAACGGGAAAGATACATAAGCAATTAGGCCTTCGAGGGCCGGCACAGCAACAAGGGCTTTAGCCCGCTATTTCCCGCTCTACTCCGCAGCACCTGCAAGCCACAAACCACCGCCCGGTGGCAAACAATAGCAACGGTCAGCAATGCTGACCAAATTATAACGATCCCGCCCCCAAAATCGGGGCGGCGATGCTCTTTCCCTGCACTTCATTAGTATAGGCAATATATTAATGTGAACACACATCAACACAGGCGTAGGCTCGCACGACCACACACCCCGTGCACTCAGGGCACATTCTCGGCGAACCGGCCAACGTCACGTCAATTCAAGCCATAGACGTTCCCAATCCACCACCGCCTCTTGGACGGTCATCCATATGAGCATTTTGCCTTCCTGGCCTTGGTCACGGCAATTTAAGCCATAGACCGCCGAAGACCCTCATCCATGCCAACGGTCCTACCGAACGACATAGACCGGGTACGGTTCCGCCTGACCCGTGCTCATACCGCAACGGCAATTTAAGCCATATGCGCAGGTCAAGACTCACCGAGTCCCGTTTCCGCCACAACAATCACATAACCCGGTTATGTTCACGTTGGCTCCCCGGCCACCGTGTTGGCAAAACCCGCCTTTGCCCAGTTTTCCGGGTGCACCTTGGAGTTAATCTCCACGGCTCCCTGATGCAATCTACCACGTAGAAAACCCGAAAAACACCCAAACACCCGGAGTCTTCCCCGGTTCGTATGCAATGCAACATCACCGATCCGGCTCTACTTGTCCGGATAGGCTTCACACACAATGCCTATGTCCGTTTTCGCATACGGACTCTACACAAGGGGGACTTCACATATCTACCCCAAGGAACGCTCCAACTCTTCGCTCACTCGCGAGAGCGGGCTTCCTATGCAAAGGAAAAGAAGGCTTCACATGCCCAAGGATGAGAAATCGTTACCCTTGCATTCTTCCGCGGCGCCATCGAAAACTATATGGTTGGAAAGCACCGCAACGGCGTCGCCTCCGCGGATCTGGACTCGGATCGTGATTCGGAACTCCGAAGCTCCTCCGGCGGCCGGATCTAGCCCTTCTTCCTCCTCCTTGCTCTCTCCTCTCTCTAGCTTTAGAAAGAGAACCACTCAAGAGAAAATGAGGGTTTTTAAACCCTATTCCCGGGTAAAACCATCCAGGAGCAGCCCCCCACCGTCGGATCCAAAGCCAAGGAAATGAACGGCCACGATTAAGCCTCAAATTATAAAATCTGGGCCGAACACGGGTTGGCACACGGCCGTGTGCCTGGCCGTGTAGCTCATTCGCCGTCTCGATCCAGATCGAAAACCAGCACACGGCATGTGACACGGCCTCCAACACGCCCGTGTCGCCTGCGACACGCCCGTGTCGGGACCCGTGTCACGCCCCCCGTGTGCAATAAATCGACACCTTGCAGTCAGAGTGGTACACGGCTTGGTGACACGGCATGGGACACGCCCGTGTCACATCTGACACGCCCGTGTCTGTGCCCGTGTCACGGCCCGTGTACCACTTCGACGATTTCCTTGAGTGACACGGCCTGGGACACGCCCGTGTCCTAGGCCGTGTCCCTCCACACGACCAACGTCGACCAACACTGGTCGACTACACGGCCAGTTCGATGATTCGAGCTCGACACGCCCGACACGGCCTCCGACACGCCCGTGTCGGGGCCCGTGTCACCTGCACCAAAAGCCTGACTTGGCCAAAAACGATCCCCGTCGCTCCTACGACAAATTGGGGTGTTACATGGGTAGTGATAGGTTATAAATATACGCATTTTTTCATGTCTTTATTATGATATTTTAGTTTAGTTTTGTCTTTTTTTAATTTGTTTTATTCAATATTATGCTTCTTTTTGTAAATTATATTTCTAACTTAGTTTATTTTGATTTCAGAAAAATTCCAGAAAAAGTCAAAAAATTTGACTTGACATGCCCGTGTCACGTATCCGACATGCCCGTGTCACTCACTCGACGCCGTCGAGACAGAAGTCACTCAGCGCCTTCTTCAACCCGAGCAGAACACGCCCCTGAACACGCCCATGTTCAGCACCCGTAACACGCCACTCAACGCTTTCACTGTTCACCACTCAACGCCACTCAACGCCACTCAATGCCTCTCGCCAGCTGCCCCGACACGCCCTCAGACACGCCCACGATACGCCCGTGATGATGACGTGTCACTTCCATAAACTTCCAGAAGCAAGCCAATTGGCTGGAGCTCGGAAAGTCAAACACGCCAACTATGACTCGCCCCCAGACACGCCCGTGTCCTAGGGCGTGTCAACCAAAAATTTTGTGTATAAATAAAAAATTTATGTAAGGTCCAAGGGTTCATTTTTTTTGAGCCAAATTCTGTGTGTTTTGTTGTGAGTGGGCTGCCTTGGTGTTTTTCCAAAATCATGTAAGGAGACTTTCTCCCCCTCTTTTCTATTGTTTGTTTTAGCTTTATGTAATCTGGTCTAGTACTTGTAACCCTTGTTTTGAATTAATAAAATGTTTAAATTTTTGTCTCCCTACTTTGTTTTGGAATGCAATTTGTGTGCCCCTCTTGTTCTTGTTTTTATCTTCTTATTTTTCCAAGCTTTTGTTTTTATGAAAAGTGTGTGTGTGTGTATGAGTGTAACTTGTTACTTTCAATGTTTTTAGTTTGCCTCCACATTAGGTGTTGTTATGAAATGTTAAGTTTTTTTTCCTCTTTCTCTCCACGTCTTTTAAAGTGTTTTAATTTTCATTCTTATGAATTTATAAAAGAGATTTTAAAGTGTTTTTTTGATTTTTTTACTTAGTTTTTTTTAGGATTGTAAAAACTTTTTGTTCTTTTAAATTTTATTTTAACTTTTCTATCACTTTCATGAACTCTTAAGGATGAAAATGTAATCACTTTAATTTTTGAGCAACTTTGATTTTAATCTTAATTTCCAAAACTTCTTCCTCCTTTTAATTTTATTTTGTCTTTTTATTCATTTCTAGCAAATCCTAAGTATAGAAAAATAGTTGTTTTAATTTTTAGGTAACTTTGGTTTTGTTTTTAATTTGTGTGTGTGAGTGTATGAGTTAGGTTTTTATCTTTGGTCCTTTAAAATTATGTAGAGTGTGTGAGTGTATGAGCTAGATTTTGTTGCTTTCTTTTAATGCTTTCTTCAATTATGTAGAGTGTGTGAGTGTATGAGATAAATTTTCATTCTTTATTTTATTGTTGTCTTCAATTATGTAGAGTGTGTGTGCGTAGGAGATTAATCTTATTGCTTTCTTTCAATTCATATAAAGTGTGTGTGTGCGCGCATTTATTTCCGCCTACTCGTTAAGAGTTAAATGGTGCATTGTTTTAATTTTCTGCCTGCTCATTCGAGTAGGACTTGTCATTTACCGTCTACTCATTTGAGTAGAACTTGTACTTACATTTATTTCCCGCCTACTCATTCGAGTAGGACTTGTCTTTACTTTATTTGTTTTTATGGTTTTGAAGTGTGCGTGAGTTCTCGTTTTAGTTATCTTTTCAATTTTTCTAACGTTACGTTGTTTATGTTTTCTTCTTATAACCCATTAGTGTTTAGTCTCGAACCCGCGCCTCATTAAAACCATAAAGCCATCCCATACCAATGAGTGGCTAATTGTCTTTAGCCCTCGGCATCGAAAAGCATTGGGACATATAAAATGATTTGAAATAATTAAAATTCTTTATTTTCATTTTAATTTAAGGACTTAAGGTTTGCCCCGGGTTAACGACGCGTAGGATCACATAATCGATGTGTGGGCTCTATTTCCGTTATCCATACACTAGGTAGCCGAGAGGTCGTGCGTATGGACCGATCCCGCTGGGTAAATAGAATTGCGTACATACCCTCGAGAGAGGAGAAGCGTAGTTCTACCGGATTGGGTTCCCCACCCAATAGCGGGGTTCTTAGTGTAAAGTGGGCGTTAAGAGGAATCCTTCGTCGGACTAACGTTCGGTCGAATAGTCTTAGCGTTCAGGTGAGCAATATTCTTAGAGATAAGTGCGCTCATATTTATGGAACCTCCACGAACAAGTGCCTTTTATTAATTTGAAAACTAAGTCCAATAATTATTAAGAATTATTTTAGTCTTAATTTGATTCGATGCCGAGCGTTAACCCGTCATCGAATAATCTAAGAAATTTTCTGCCTTCTTTTTATCTCTATTTTTAGTTAAATAAAAATCAACCTTACTCTCAGTAAAATAATAGTCCTCCTGGAGGAGTAAGAATAATCAACCCGACTCCGAGAACAATACGACCTCGGTATTCTCTCGAATATCGAGTACTACATGTGATAGGTGCACTTGCCTCCTTTCGTTAGAAACTTCGATTTTCTAGCAGTCCGCGACGGTCGACTCCTCGAACCAACCATCAAAATAAGAGTCTGATTGCAGGCCAATCAAGTTTTTGGCGTCGTTGCCGGGGACTCTTCTTGTTGTTATTTCGAATTCCGAAGTCTATTACTTTTACTTATTTTCTAAAAAAACTAAAAAAGAAACCCTTAGAAACTTTTAAAAAAAATCTAAAAAAAAGAGAGTTTATTTAGTTTTTATTTTAGGGTGTATGCCCCGTGGACAACCCTCGGAGTTTGAAAATCTTGATTTCGACCCTGAGATCGAACGCTCACTTGCGCGTATAAGATATCAATGCCGAATTCTTTTTTTAGACCCCGAAGAATCTATCGGAGAATCCTCTATAGCTGTTATGGCCGACCAAGTTCCAAATGTGGTCGCGGAGCGTACAATGTCCTGTTACGCCCGGCCAAATTTAGACAATAGTGAGTCGAGTTTTATTTGCACTATGGTGGCAAATAACAATTTTGAAGTAAAGTCAAGTGTAATCCAAATGATCCAAAACTCCGTACAGTTCGATGGACTGCCGGATGAGGACCCTAATGTCCACTTGTCCAATTTTTTGGAAATTTGCGACACGTTCAAGATTTATGGCGTCACTGATGACCCCATTCGTTTGCGTTTATTTCCCTTCTCCCTCAAATTCAAAGCCAATGCGTGATTGAATTCCCTCCCGCGAGAATGTATCACCACCTAGGCTGAGTTGACGGAACGGTTCCTAACGAAGTACTTTCCGCCCGCAAAAACTGCAAAGTTGCGGGCGGACATTTCTTCGTTTGTGCAAAACGATTCTGAGTCTCTATATGAGACTTGGGAACGATTTAAGGAATTCCTCCGCTGGTGCCCGCACCACGCGCTGCCAACGTGGTTGCAGGTACAAATTTTTTATAACGGCCTTAATTTCCAGACGCGTCAAATGATTGACACGGCTGCCGAGGGCACCCTTAATAATAAGACCCCCGAGGCCGCCCAGACTTTATTCGAAGAGATGGCTATGAACGCTTATCAATGGAACGTCCCACGGGGATGCCCAAAGTCGGCGGCTGGCCTTTTTGAAGTGGATGTCACTGCTCTGTTAACCCTTCAAGTTTAAAGGTTAACAAAGCAAGTGGCGGAGATGACTAATCCCTCCTCCACTCCGCCTTGTTTTATTCCCTCCAACGTCTGTGTAGCTGAAGAGTTCGTGGACTTCATGGGAAATCTGGGGCGTCCCTCCTTCAACCCAAACAACAATCCGTATAGTAATAACTATAACCCGGGTTGGAGGAATCACCCTAATTTTTCATGGAGCAACCCGAACAATGCGCAGCATCCCCCTAAATCTTCTGCGCCCGCATTTTTTCCGCCTCCTCCTCCGAAACCTTCTCCGGTTGAGGAAAATTTTTATAAATACATAGCGTCCAACGAATCAAATATCCGGAACATCACCGGATCGCTAAAAACCCTTGAACAACAGGTTGGACAACTGGCGAGAATGATGTCCGAGCGGCGCTCGGGGCACTGCCAGGGAATACGAAGCCCAACCCACGGGAGAATGCCAACGCTATTACCCTCTGTAGCGGTAAGGAGGTGGTCGATCCAAAATGGATCGATCCTCAGGTATATATCTCTTCTCCGACCCCTCTTCCCTCTTCTTCGTCTACGTTACCTTTACGATTTTAAACGAAAAAAATTATTTTAAACAAGGCCTTGTCGTATCCACTTAGGTTAGAAAACGAGCGTAAGGACGCGCAATATGAAAAATTTATTTTATTACTTAAATAAATTCACATTAATGTTCCTTTTGTAAGGCTATCTCGCAAATGCTCAAGTATCCAAAATTTTTAACAGAACTACTTTCTAATAAACGTAAATTAGAGGATATTTCGCACATATCTCTCAACGCTGTCTGTTCGGTGGCTCTTACTAATAAATTGCCCACAAAACCAAATGACCCGGGACGGTTTTCCATCCCGTGCCTTTTTGGCAATATATTAGTAAAATACGCCTTAGCTGATTTAGGGGCTTGCATTAATCTGATGCCGTTCTCGCACTTTCAACGATTAGGTTTGGGTACTCCTAGTCCTACAAGTATGCGCATCCAATTAGTGGATCGCTCGGTTAAGTTCCCTATCGGGGTAGTGGAGGACGCCCTTGTCCGAGTAGACAAGTTTACATTTCCAGTAGACTTCGTCATCTTAGACATAGAAGAGGATGTCGAGGTACCGACAATATTTGGTCACCCTTTTCTCGCCACCTCCCGCACACTAATAGATGTTAGTAATGGTCATCTTCTCCTCCGGGTAGGAGATGATCAAGTTACTTTCTCTATTAATACCTCAATAGACAATTTGTCATCGAGCGATGATTTCTGCTATTCTTTAGATACCTTTTATGGAGATTGTTCTTCTCCCGCTCTCGAGTCCGTATTTTTTAATGACGATATTTATGCGCTCGAAAATTTTAAATGCGATGAGGATACCTCTATAGACTTGCCTTTCAAACTAATTGGCTCGAAAGACATAGGAATTAAAACCTCCTTAGAAGAACCGCCCATCCTAGATCTTAAACCCTTACCCGAATCACTCAAATATGCTTTTTTGGGAAAAGGCGATACGCTTCCCGTTATTATTTCTTTGGACTTGAGTGATTCGGAGACTTCCGATTTATTGGAAGTTTTGCTTAAACATCGTCATGCAATTGCGTGGCAAATCTCTGACTTAAAGGGGATTAACCCCTCATTTTGCACCCATAAGATATTTCTTAATGATAATTGCCGCAAAACGATTTAGCCGCAGCGATGTCTTAACCCAAACATGAAAGACGTCGTTAAAACCGAGATCATTAAGTTGTTAGATGCTGGGATTATCTACCCTATTTCGGACAGCGCATGGGTTAGTCTCGTGCATGTCGTGCCCAAGAAGGGCAGTCTAACCGTAGTGGCGAATGAGCACAACGAGCTTGTCCCAACTCGTACTGTTACGGGTTGGCGTGTGTGCATTAATTATCGCAAACTTAATCACGTCACCCGCAAGGACCATTTCCCACTACCGTTTCTGGACCAGATTTTATCGCGTCTTTCCGGTCATCCGTATTATTGTTTTCTTAATGGTTTATCGGGGTTTTTCCAAATCCCCATTTCCCCCGATGACCAAGAGAAAACAACTTTTACTTGCCCGTTCGAGACCTTCGCCTACCAAAGGATGCCATTTGGACTCTGCAATGCGCCGGCTACATTCCAAACATGTATGCTAGCGATCTTTGGCGAGCTAGTAAAAGACATTATGGAAGTCTTCATGGATGACTTTTCTATTTTCGGACGCTCTTTTTCCCATTGCCTTCAAAATTTAGATCGTGTCCTCCAACGGTGCGAGGACACAAGCCTTGTTCTAAATTGGGAAAAATGCAACTTTATGGTCCGAGGAGGTTTGGTCCTTGGTCATAAGATTTCGATTAAGGGGATGGAGGTAGATAAGGCCAAGGTAGAAATCATAGAAAAACTTCCGTAACCAACAAACGTAAAATCTATTAGGAGTTTTTTAGGCCATGCGGGCTTTTACAGACGATTTATTAAAGACTTTTCAAAAATAACAAAGCTGCTAACTCACCTCTTGGAAAAGGAATCACGTTTCATCTTTAATAGTGAATGCGAGTCTGCCTTTAATTTAATAAAACAAAGAATTATCACCTCACCAATTTTAGTGGCCCCTAATTGGTCCCTTCCGTTCGAAATAATGTGCGATGCTAGTGATATTGCCTTAGGTGTCGTTCTTGGCCAACGCGTAGAAAAACATTTTCATCCAATTTATTACGCTAGCAAGACGCTCACTTCCGCACAAGTGAATTACACGACGACGGAAAAAGAACTCTTAGCCATCATTTTCGCTTTCGATAAGTTTCACTCGTATTTAACGCTATCTAAAGTTATCGTGTTTACGGATCACTCCGCCCTTAAATATCTATTAGCTAAAAATGATATGAAGCCCCGCCTTCTTCGATGGATTCTCCTCCTACAAGAATTTGATTTGGAGATCCGAGATAAGATGGGCGCGGAAATTCTAGCGGCAGACCACCTCTCCCGTTTAGAAAATCCGGCGGCAAAAGCGCTCGCCGAATCTGAAATAAATGACAGATTCCCCGAGGAACGCCTCTTAGTCATTCATAATTCTTCGTCATCTTCACCTTGGTTCACAGATTTTGTGAACTACTTAGTCACGCGGGTGCTTCCAAAAGATTTTTCAAGTCATCAAAAAAAGAAATTCTTTTCTGAATTGAAAAATTTCTTTTGGGAGGACCCATTTCTTTTTCGTATCTGCGCGGACCAAGCGGTCCGAAGATGCATTGCGGGTGTGGAGTGCACGCAAATACTTAGGCACTGCCACAAGGGTTCAGTCGGTGGGCATTATCAAGCCAACCGGACCGCTCGGAAGGCGCTAGAGGCGGGCTACTTTCGGCCCACTCTTTTCAAAGACGCTCACAATTTTGTGCACGCGTGCGATAACTGTCAACGGTCGGGTAACATATCTCGTCGTGACGAGATGCCCCAAAACTATTTTTAGAATGCGAAGTTTTCGATTTATGGGGCATAGATTTTGTTGGTCCCCTGCTTCTGTCTTTCAAAAATATGTATATCTTAGTGGTGGTTGACTACGTATCAAGGTGGGCGGAAGCGCAAGCTCTCCCCATCAATGATGCGCGAGTCGTCATTACATTTCTTTAAAAACTATTTTCTCGCTTCGGCACGCCTCGCGCAATTGTTAGTGATAGAGGAACGCATTTCTGTAGCGTTCTTATGGCTAAGACATTAGCTAAATACGGAGTCACGCACAAACTTGCCACCCCCTACCACCCGCAAACAAGTGGCCAAGTTGAGGTAGTAAATCGAAAAATTAAGCGTATATTAAAAAAAACCGTTTCAATAAATAGGAAAGACTGGTCTGTTAAACTTGACGAGGCGTTATGGGCGTATCGTACGGCGTACAAAACCGCAACCGGTTGTACTCCGTTTCGATTAGTCTATGGCAAAGCATGCCATTTACCCATAGAACTAGAACATCGCGCTCTTTGGGCTTTAAAACTATTAAACCTCGACGCTAACTTAGCCGCTCAAAATAGAAAACTGCAACTAAATGAGCTCGATGAATGGCGTGCGAACGCTTACAAGAGAAATAAGTTCTATAAGGAGCGTTCTAAGTTATATCACGATCGAAAAATCAAGTCCCCAAAAATTTTTTCTCCGGGCGATCTTGTCCTTCTTTATAATTCATGTCTTAAACTTTTTCCAGGCAAACTAAAATCTCGATGGTCCGGTCCCTTCATAGTTGAAGAAGTTTTTCCATATGGGACCGTACTCGTTTCCCACCCGGAAAAAGGCTCGTTTAAAGTAAACGGTCATCGGTTAAAGTCTTACATAGCGGGTGACCCAGTGATCAAGCATTATGAAACCATAACCCTCCTCAACTTATAAACCCGTCAATATAGTCAAGTTACTCGACTATAAACAAAGCGCTCCTAGGAGGCACCCCACGCTTATCTTTTTCGCTCTTTATTTATTATGTTTGCTACCTTTTCTAATAACTATAGGGTTTCTGAACGGGCTTCCCCGAACACGCATCAAGGACGTTTCTACACCCCCTCTTTCTTTTTGTACATATCGCATTTATTTATTTTTCTCGTTCTGCATACTTATCTTACAACATTAGGGGCAATGTTGGAACTAAGTATGAGAGTGTTTTCGTGCTTTTCCTATTTTCTTTTCTGCACTTTTCTTATTTGCACTTCTATTTCCAAAACAAAACGCTAAAAAAATTAAATACAAAAAATGTATTTTGTTTTACTTTATATAAAATGAACATTTCCTTAAAAATACAAAAAAAATGTAGAAAATTTAAAAACAAAACAAAAAATCATATAAAACAAAAATTCCAAAAATATTTTGTTTTACTTTATAAATATTTTTTGTAGATAAATTTTTGTAAATATTTTTTGTAAATACTCTTCTCTCTCCCCCTTCCTTTTCTCTCTTCCCATTCCTTTTCTCTCTCATTCTTGTAAATAACTTTTCTTTTTCTCCTAATTTTTTTTTTCTAGTATGAAAAATTTCGTAAAAATACAAAAAAATATCGCAAAACTTAAAAATCGAAAAAAAATTTATTCTCGCATTTTCCTTTCTTTAGTATGTATATATTAAAGAAATAAATACAAAAATACAAAAAAAAGATAATAACTTTAAAAATTCAAAAAAATATTTTATGAAACAAATAAATCAAATATACCATTCTTAATTTTCTTGCTATCCAAAAATTTTGTTTTGAGTTTATTTGTATGTGAATTTTCTTAATTCTTTGTTCACTATTCGTTTGTTAATTATTGATTGAAAAATTTAAAGTAGTCAGGGTTAAGTTTTAAAGAATTCATAATGCTTTGTTAAAGATAGGAGACTTGTTTTAGGCACTACTTCTAATTTTCATAGATATGTGCACGTGTATTATGTTAGAAAGTAACGACTATAGAATTTAATTATGCTTACTTTTAGCTTTCTGAAACATTGGAACGTACAATTTATAAAAGTTGTTCTCAAAATTTTTTTTAAAATTAAAAATCTAGTTTTCGTTTCTTCCCCTTATTTATCATGTCCAACTTGGCATGATAAAAATTTTAACCCTTAAAAGATCTTATGCCAATGGGAATAAGATTTCGTTCCGTAAACATAGGCACCCAATAATTTAAAAATATTATATGTTATGGAGTAAGAGGATAAAATTCATTACTTCTACACATATACAATAGATTATTTTTATTATGAAGTTGAGAAAGAAAGAAAAATCATATTAGGAAAATAAGATTTAATTTTCCTAATAATCCAAAAAGAAAAAAATGGAGGTTCGAGAAAAAATTGTCTCGCCTCAAAATCCAAGCCACTTCATAAACCGCCAAACCCCCTTTAGCCAGTTTTACGACTCTAGAATTTATTCAAAAATCTTTTTGAGAGCATAATTTGTAAATTGCATTACTTCCCATAAAACTCCTACAAGCTAAAGTTCGTATAATTCCAAACTATTTTTGTTAACCTAACCAGTACAATTATTGCTTTCTTTTTTATTACATCAAGAAGTCTTTTGGCCAAAACTTTTGCCCTATTTAAATCATCTACATAATTTTAGAACTTAACTCTTATACCCCGTATATTTATTTCGATCTCTCTTATAATTAACTTAAAACGGTAGGTACACTTAGAGTTTTTTTTATTCCTTATAAATTCACCTCAAACTTTTGCTCTGAAATAGCAAAAGCGTAAGTATGGGGGTATTTGATAGGTTGTAAATATACGCATTTTTTGTGTCTTTATTATGATATTTTAGTTTAGTTTTGTCTTTTTTAGTTTATTTTATTCAATAATATGCATCTTTTTGTAAATTATATTTCTAACTTAGTTTATTTTGATTTCAGAAAAATTCCAGAAAAAGTCAAAAAAAATTGACTTGACACGCCCGTGTCACGTATCCGACACACCCGTGTCACTCACTCGATGCCGTCGAGACAGAAGTCACTCAACGCCTTCTTCAACCCGAGTAGAACACACCCCTGAGCACGCCCGTGTTCAGCCCCGTGTCACGCCACTCAACGCTTTCACTAGTCACCACTCAACGCCACTCAATGCCACTCAACACCTCCCGCCAGTTGTCCCAACACGCCCCCAGACATGCCCACGACACGCCCGTGACGATGACGTGTCACTTCCAAAAACTTCCAGAAGCAAGCCAGTTGGCCGGAGCTCGGAAAGTCAAACACGCCAACTATGACACGCCCCCAGACATGCCCGTGCCCTAGGCGTGTCAACCAAAAATGTTGTCTATAAATAAAAAAATTCTATAAGGTCTAAGAGTTCACTTTTTTGAGCCAAATTTTGTGTGTTTGTTGTGAGTGGGCTGCCTTGGTGTATTTCCAAAATCATGTAAGGAGACTTTCTCCCCCTCTTTTCTATTGTTTGTTTTAGCTTTATGTAATCTTGTCTAGTACTTGTAACCCTTGTTTTGAATTAATAAAATGTTTAGATTTTTGTCTCCCTACTTTGTTTTGGAATGCAATTTGTGTGCCCCTCTTGTTCTTGTTTTTATCTTCTTATTTTTCCTAGCTTTTGTTTTTATGAAAAGTGTGTGTGTGTGTGTGTGTGAGTGTAACTTGTTACTTTCTATGTTTTTAGTTTGCCTCCATATTAGGTGTTGTTTTGAAATGTTAAGTTTTTTCCTCTTTCTCTCCACGTCTTTTAAAGTGTTTTAATTTTCATTCTTATGAATTTATAAAAGAGGTTTTAAAGTGTTTTTTTTTGTTTTTTTACTTAGTTTTTTTAGGATTGTAAAACCTTTTTGTTCTTTTAAATTTTATTTTAACTTTTCTATCACTTTCATGAACTCTTAAGGATGAAAATGTAATCACTTTAATTTTTGAGCACCTTTGATTTTAATCTTAATTTCCAAAACTTCTTGCTCCTTTTAATTTTATTTTGTCTTTTTATTCATTTCTAGCAAATCCTAAGTATAGAAAAATAGTTGTTTTAATTTTTAGGCAACTTTGGTTTTGTTTTTAATTTGTGTGTGTGAGTGTATGAGTTAGGTTTTTATCTTTGGTCCTTTAAAATTATGTAGAGTGTGTGAGTGTATGAGCTAGATTTTGTTGCTTTCTTTTAATGCTTTCTTCAATTATGTAGAGTGTGTGAGTGTATAAGATAAATTTTCATGCTTTATTTTATTGCTATCTTCAATTATGTAGAATGTGTGTGTGTAGGAGATTAATCTTATTTCTTTCTTTCAATTCATGTAGAGTGTGTGTGTGCGCGCATTTATTTCCGCCTACTCGTTAAGAGTTAAATGTCGCATTGTTTTAATTTTCCGCCTGCTCATTCGAGTAGGACTTGTCATTTACCGTCTACTCATTTGAGTAGAACTTGTACTTGCATTTATTTCCCGCCTACTCATTCGAGTAGGACTTGTCTTTACTTTATTTTTTTATGGTTTTGAAGTGTGCGTGAGTTCTCGTTTTAGTTATCTTTTCAATCTTTCTAACGTTACGTTGTTTATGTTTTCTTCTTATAACCCATTAGTGTTTAGTCTCGAACTCACGCCTCATTAAAACCATAAAACCGTTCTCATACCAATGAGTGGCTAATTGTCTTTAACCCTCGGCATCGAAGAGCATTGGGACATATAAAATGATTTGAAATAATTAAAATTCTTTATTTTCATTTTAATTTAAGGACTTAAGGTTTGCCCCGGGTTAACGACGCGTAGGACAACATAATCGATGTGTGGGCTCTATTTCCGTTATCCATACACAAGCTAGCCGAGAGGCCGTGCGTATGGACCGATCCCCCTTGGGTAAATAGAATTGTGTATATACCCTCGAGAGAGGAGAAGCGTAGTTTTACTGGATTGGGTTCCCCACCCAATAGCGGGGTTCTTAGCGTAAAGCGGGCGTTAAGAGAAATCTTTCGTCGAACTAACGTTCGGTCGAATAGTCTTAGAGTTCAGGTGAGCAATATTCCTAGAGATAAGTGCACTCATATTTATGAAACCTCCACGAACAAGTGCCTTTTATTAATTTGAAAACTAAGTCCAATAATTATTAAGAATTATTTTAGTCTTAATCTGATTCGATGCCGAGCGTTAACCCGTCATCGAATAATCTAAGAAATTTTCTGCCTTCTTTTTATCTTCATTTTTAGTTAAACAAAAATCAACCTTACTTTCAGTAAAATAATAGTCCTCCTAGAGGAGTAAGAATAATTAACCCGACCTCGTGAACAATACGACCTCGGTATTCTCCTGAATATCGAGTACTACATGCGATAGGTGCACTTGCCTCCTTTCATTAGAAACTTCGATTTTCTAGCAGTCCGCGACGGTCGACTCATCGAACCAACCACCCAAATAAGAGTCTGATCGCGGGCCAATCAGGTAGTTTTTATCATCTTATAATGCTTAAGTTGTGGCGTCTGTATGTTGTGGGGAGACGGCCGGACCCATATTATACGGTCATTACAGGGGAGGTATTATAATTTGGTATTAGAGGGAGGTTGGTGTCCAAGGTCAGGATTCGTGGTCGAATGTCATAATCGGATCACGTTAAGAAGTTATCCACATAGGTGTATCGCAGGACCGCGAGTGTCCTGGTGACTAAGTTTTGCGAATAGAGGTTGATTCTTATCTTACCTTGCTTTTGCTAAGGGTACAAGCAATGAGGCAGGGACGCTGAGGCCGCGAGAGGAGCCTTCGGTGAGCAGTGCTACTGCTCCAGGTCCGATGGGCATGGGGGTAACCCCGGCCAATTTCTGTCACATGCTTGCATAAGCAATGATAGCGGCCCAAACCGCAGCGACAACACAAGCTGTGACCCTTGTCATACCAGAAACGACTCATGTTACCTTGAATACGACACTGGCAATAAAGGGCGGTTGAGCCAGGCAGGTAGAGCCTTTCGCGAAAAGAGTGGTGGTCGGACAGTGAGACCAACAGATGAAGTATTTCTTAAGCTTTCACCCTCCAACATTTAAGGGTGTCGGCACGCTGACCGATGCAGAGGACTGGTGGGCGAGAATTCAAGAATTGTTAAGGGATGTGGAGACGCCAGAGGAGAAGCAATCGGAGTTTGCGGCTTTCATGTTAGAAGGAGATGCAAAGCTATGGTGGGTGAGCCATAGCGGTCGCCAGTTCCCTGGATGCACCCCATCCATAGAAGAGTTCGGGAATGCTTTCTTGAAAATGTATATCCCATCGTCGACGAGGTTGGACCTTCAGAGACAATTTCTGCACTTGGTGCAGCGGGACAAGATGGTGGATGAGTACGTACAGGAGTTCACTCATTTGGGTCGATATGTTGGAACGACCATGGCAGACAATGAAGAGAGGGGCAACCTCTTTTATCATGGATTGCGAGAGAATTTGAGACAACCCCTCATAGCTATGAAGAATGTGGGATTCAACGAGTTGATAGAGGACGCTAGGATGTTGGAGAGCAATGTAGAGCGAACCCGATGTCAGAAGGGTTTTGCAGCCAAATAGGGAGAAGGAAAGCCTTCTCAATCGCAAGGAAAATCTGAAGGAAGTAGGTGGAAATAGAAGTCCCATCCCTACAAGACTTGGGAGAAGAGTAGTGCAACGTCAGGGAGGGGGGTCTCTCCTCAAGGGACCACCATCGTACTACAAGTGGGCAAGCCAGGCCACATGGCTCGTTTTTGCACTGAAGGTGGCACTAAGCAGGAGCCAAGACAAGAGCCATCGGTACACTCCGAGCCCAGTACAGCAAAGAAGGGAAAGATGGCGGAGTCAAGTTCTTCACATTTCCAACCCGTTCAACCATGGCCATACAACCTTGGGCAGCAGGAAGTGATCTGCCAACCTGATGTGGTGACAGGTATGGGAAATTTTAAGTTCATTTATTTACTTTAGACTTTTGAGACCTTTTATGATACGGGTGCATCGCAATCTTTTCTTGTGGAAAACTTTATCCGAAGAATTGGAGTCGAACCCTCTTTGACGGGCACAGAGCTTAGGGTGTGCATGCCCAATGGATCCTTCATGACCAGCAGGATGAGAGGGCTCATTGGTTGGAGTCTAGGCAGAGTTGATTTTGGATTGGTAGCAGTGGTTCTACCGTTGGCCGAATTTGATGTGATCTTGGGGATGGATTGGCTTGCAGATCAGCGTGCCAGTATTGACTGTTTGTCAAAAATAGTGACCCTAAGAAGCGAGGGAAAGGCATAAGTTATATTTGAGGGCCTTAATGGAGTGTCTTGTTCCCTGATTTCAGCCGTGCAGTTGATGCAGGCAGTTAACCAGGGAGGAGTAGCTTTCGTAGAACTGCTAGAAGTTCAACTTCCCAAATTATTAATTGGAGAAGTGCCGGTAATGGAAGAATTTGAGGATGTGTTTCCTGAGGAGTTACTTGGAGCACCTCCTCGACGGGAGATCGATTTATCAATCGAATTAGTGCCAGAAGCAAGACCGGTGTCACGTCCTCCTTTTCGAATGGCACCGAAGGAATTGGCTATGTTCAAGGTACAGGTGTAGGAATTGTTGGAGTAGGGGTATATTAGACCCAGTTCTTCGCCATGGAGCACGCCAGTGCTATTCGTGAAGAAGAAAGATGGTAGTATGCGGCTGTGCATAGACTATTGAGAGTTGAATAAACTAACCGTCAAGAATAAGTATCTGATTCCACTGATAGATGACCTGTTCGACCAATTGGTAGGGTTAGTGGTGTACTCTAAGTTGACTTGAAGTCTGGATACTACTAGTTACAGATTCGAGACGAGCGCATACCCAAGACAGTGTTTAGTACGAGGTATGGTCACTTCGAGTTCTCGGTGATGTCGTTCGGGCTGACGAACGCACCATCTGTATTCATGTATTTGATGAACCGAGTATTTCAGGAGTATTTAGACTCATTTGTGGTGGTCTTCATTGACGACATTTTAGTATGCTCCAAATTGGAGGCGGAGCATAAGACTCACTTGAGGGTAGTCCTGCAGACCTTGAGAGAGAACCAGCTTTATGCGAAGTTCTCAAAATGCGAGTTCTGGTTAGAAAAGATGGCATTTTTGGGCCACGTGATTAGTAGTGATGGGGTGGTGGTGGATCCGGTGAAAGTTGAAGCCATCAGGGATTGGCCGATTTTGAGAACCGTGGCGGAAGTCCGAAGTTTCCTTGGACTAGCCGGGTACTATAGAAGGTTCGTGGAAAACTTTTTGCGGATAGCTCTACCCCTCACTTCCTTAACTCACAAGGACCAGAAGTTCATATGGACTCAAGAATGCAGTCAAGTGTTTAACAACTTGAAGGAAAGGCTGACGACAGCTCCGATCCTAAGTCTTCCTAAAGGGACTGAAGGATTTCAGATTTTCAGTGACGTATCAGGATGCTGTTTAGGTTGCGTGTTAGTGCAACATGGCAGTGTGATAGCCTTTGGGTCTAGGCAGTTAAAACCTCATGATAGGAATTATTCCGTCCATGAATTGGAGTTGGCGGCGGTAATTTTTGCATTGAAATTATGGTGGCACTATGTGTATGGTGCAAAGGTGGAGATCTTCACAGACCATAAAAGCCTGAAGTATCTTCTGAATCAAAAGGATTTGAACATGCGGCAGTGCAGATAGGTCGAGTTCCTTGGGGACTATGATGTGGCGATACAATATACGTCAGGAAAAGCCAACGTGGTGGCGGATTCCTTGAGTAGAAAGTTTTATGGACAAGGAAATTGGATTAAAGCTCATGATGAGTAGTTGGTGCGAGACTTTGAGTCCCTTGACATTGTTTGTGTGGCAAGAGGCGAGTCTAGCATGGCTCGGTTGAACTGGATTGAGTTGCAAAATGACTTATCTGATCATGTTTGGGAAGCGACTAGTTTGGATGTAGAGTTCCAGTCATTTGTGGTGGAAGCTCAAAAGGGAGAAGGTAGCGCCTGGGAGATGATTGATGGGATCCTGAGGAAGGACGGAAGGATATGTGTACCGCAGTTCGGCAAGATCCATGAGGAGTTGATGTTTGAGGCTCATTTTACGAAGTACTCCATTCACCCGGGCAGTACAAAGATGTACTTGGATATGTAGAAATCATTTTGGTGGCCTGGTTTGAAGCGGGATATTGCTTTGTATGTGGGTCGATGTCAAACTTGCGCCTTAGTGAAGGCTGAGTGTTAGAAGCCGGGAGGGTTCCTGAAGCCTCTTCCTATCCCCAAGTGGAAATTTGATGACATCTCCACGGACTTTGTGCATGGGTTACCTCGATCATAGCAGGGTAATGACGCGATTTGGGTGATGTGGATCGCTTGACCAAAGTGGCTCATTTCATCCCAAATCGGAAAGATGACAATGTGGAGAAGCTGGTAGAGTTGTATGTTCGCAACATTGTGTGACTACATGGGATTCCTAAGAGTATCGTTAGTGATTGCGGTGGATGATTCACGTCCAAAGACTAGAGGTTGGTACAGAAGAATCTGGGCACGAAGCTCAAATTCAGTACGACATTCCATACTCAGACCGATGGACAAACAAAAAGAATGAATCGTACAATGGAGGATATGCTGAGGATGTGTACAGTCGATTTTGGAAAAAAGTGGGAAGATCACCTCTTTATGGTGGAGTTTGCCTATAACAACAGTTACCAGGCAAGTATAAAGATGGCGCCATATGAAGCTTTGTATGGAAGGCGGTGTCGAACACCGATGTCTTGGGAAGAGGCGGGAGACACCAAACTTTTGGGAAAAGAGGCGGTGACTGATGCTTGTGAATTGGTGTGGCCCATTCAGGAGCGCATGAAGGTTGCTCAGGATTGGCAAGCAGAGTATTTCAATGCTCGTCACAGGAACGCGGAGTTCGTGTTAGGCGACTAGGTCTATCTAAAGATTAAGTCGTTCAAAGGCGTTTTGCGGATTCGCCGACTCAAGAAGTTGAGTCCGAGGTTTTTGGGGTCGTTCGAAGTTATAAAACGTATCGGAGAAGCAGCTTACCGATTGCCATTGTCCACAGAATTAAGTGGATTACACGATGTCTTCCATGTCTCCGTCTTGAGGAAAGCCTTGGTGGAGGCAAGTGTTGTGGTCAAGTCGGCGGCAGTGCTGATAGAAGAGGACTTGGGGGCGAAAGTCCGCCCAGTGAGCATAGAGGATTCAGAAGTTCGGCAGTTGCGGAACAGAGAGGTTAAGCTCGTAAAGGTACATTGGGACAACTGCGGGCGAGATGAGTCCTCTTGGGAGCGTGAGCAAGCAATGTGGGAGGATGTCACAGAACTCTTTGCTTCAGGTATGCTTTTTGTTTATGTGCATGCTAAATTTCGAGGACGAAATTCTTCTAAGGTTAGAGGAGTTGTAATACCCTGATTTTCCAGACCTTGGATCTCTGGAATCTACCGCACGGCGATAGTAGCTATCGTCCGGAGGTAGCCTTGTTTCGTCAGGTGTAGTTGGCTCGACGAAAGCCCGTTCGTCGAGTGCTGGGAGGGCTATCGCTCGGCGATAGTTAGGTACCGCATGGTGGTAACTCTAGGGTTTGCATTGAGAGCGTTGAGTTCTCGAGAAAGGAGTTATCGTGCCACGTTAGTTGTACCGCCGACGTTAGCACGGCTTTATTTTCTGTCCTGCAGCTCGGGAATCTATCGCTTGGCATTAGCTGGCTACCGCTCCGCGGTAGCTTGGCATTGAGTGCATTGAGTAGTAGGTGGTGAGTCAGCTACCGTTGGCGTTAGCGTGGCCTTACTTTCTTGGCCAAACTCTCGGGAAGCTACCACCTGACGGTAGGTAGTTACTGCCCAGCGATAGCGCGTGGAAGCAGTTGCGCCGTTTGGCTTTTTAGCCGTTCGATTTCACTTAGGATATGATCCTAAGGCCCAAGACTCTCCCTCCAGATTTCTTATATAGTGCTGAGTGGGATTTCTCCCTCATTCCTTCTCTTTTTGGAGTTGTTTTAGGGTTTGGAAGAGAGAGTGGGAGGAGGAAGAAGTGAGCTTTCTTCCGCCATTGACGGAGCTTTGGATCCCCGATCGTTGATTAGAGTCCAGATCCGTGGAGAGGACTTGGAGGCGCTCGTTTTCATCCATGCAAGGCAAGGATTCCATTGCAAGGAAGAAGGGTCGTAAGGTAACGACATTTCTCCTCTCGGTTTTAGGATGCGTGCATGGCATCTATTCTTTTCTTCCTTTCTTTCGAGCATTCTAGGCACCAGATCTCTCAAATGAGAGGGATTCGGGTTGCCTTGGTTCAAGAGGATCCACCGGGTAGAATGTGTCCATCCCCGGCATGATTTTGCACTAGAAATCCACTCTATTAGTGGATTAGGTAATGTGGGTGAAGCCGTAGTCACGACCGTTAGTCCGACTCGATGATGTTGCATAGCAAGCCTTAAGGATTTTGTTAGAAATTCGTTAGCGGCAAGATGTTGTTCGTGATGTTGTATGTCCCCCCTTATTCCGCGCGAGTATGCATAATCGGAACTGGACAAGGTTAGCTCCGTTGTGACGGTAGATGGTTTCCTTGGGGCATGGGAATGGTACAGTACGAGTGGTGGATTTGGGAGGGAAAGGCTTGGGATTGTGATGTGCTAAGGCGTGGTTTGTCTCTGCGGTCAACTGGCTAGCCCGTGACATGTAAGTCATGTGTGGAGAGTTTACCGACGAGACAAGTCCCCTTCTGTGAAACTGACGAGGACTCCAAGATTTGGACAAGCCCGGATGACACTAGTTGGGTCGCACTGGGTCTCCTTCGGTGTACGTGGTCCCGATATTAGAGTCGAGCCTGGGTCGTCGCGAACGGGTAGGGTCTAGCAAAGGTTCTTAGTATCGGTTATTTTGTGTGTATTGTAGAATCCTGACGTGGGTAGTCAGAGCTTGCAGGCAAGCCCGGGTTGATACTCACGAGCGGGTGGGGCCTAGGCAAGAGTTCTGTGTGGCGTCTTGTATGCCGATAGGGGAAATTGGAAGTACCCTTGTGTTTGCGGCTTGAACGTCGATGGGGAATTGGAAGTACCCGATTTGATGATGTGTTAGAAGCATACACTCTAGGGTGCCTTGGGTGAAGCCCGGGTGTGCATACATGCTGCATAGTAGGCCCCTTTTATTTCATGCTCAACATAGAAATATGTTTGTTTTATGAGACATCCAAACCTGTTTTACTACTATCAATGTACTTGTATATTTGCATACAAAGTGCTGACCTGCAGGGTGATGGAGTGCCCCGGGTTCCGCTAGGGACGGTCGGGAGGAGATGTGTTGGTTACACAGTTGTGGTCAGCCTTTGCTGACCCACGCTACAACCAATTTTTACAAGGCAAGGATCTCAAGCAGGAGCTAGCTTGCCGGCCAAAAAGTCTTAAGCCTCATGAAGTGTATCATGTTATGTAATAGCTTTGTTTCGTGGAATTTTATGCTTGATGTACTATGTATCCGGCTTGCAAGTCGAGGTAGCCTAGGAGTGCTTATGCACGTTAACATTTAATGTTATTGTTTGAGTCTTGGACTCTTTTTTGTTGTAAAGCCTTAAGGTCATGTTGATACTTATATATTAGTGGATATCTTCTAGTCTTGTTTCTTTGTTTCTGTTGTGATCAGTCTGAGTTTTGAGTTTGGTAGTTTATATCATCTTATAATGCTTAAGTTGTGGTGTCTATATGTTGTGGGGCCCCGGCCGGACCCATATTATACGGTCATTACAGGGGAGGTGTTACACGCAACCAAGGCACACAGCAACTGCTGCCGAGCTTGGCAGACTGAGAAGTAGTCCGCGCTTTAACCGTGCAATCTCCCGGACTGAGCCAGTATGGACTTGGTTCAGAAACAACCAAGTCCACACCATTGGCCACAAGGGCCAGTCTACGCTTACTGGCGAACACTAGTATCAGTCCGCCACTTCCGGTGAACTCTAGCACCTGTCATCTTTATCCGGCGAACCCCGCGGCTACCACCAGCCCCACCACCAGAGGTATACCAAGGCATCTGCCATGCCGGTTTGTCGAGCTCCAACCAAGTCCGCATCTTATTGAAATCCGTGGATAGAGAAGCTATCCGCCTGGTTACCTTCTAGGATCCAAATGCCTATTGAGCATAGGCCGGCCTGGCTGGCTGCCACTTATGTTCGCACAAACCGCGTGAACAGACAGCCCAGGTCGCCAAAGAACAAGTTATCTGCAATAGCTCTGCTGACCTGGCTAACCACCAGTCCTATTCATATAGTCCGCGCGGACAGGTCTCTTAATCACCCACTTTCACTTCATCATTTTCAACACTCCCACTTGAGGTGAGAAGTGGTCAGCAGTTCTCGTAACCTTGCACCTGGTCCCTACGATAGCACCTTCGAGAAGATGTCTGAGACATAGTCCCCGCCCCGCATATTCTGGACCTTGAGGGATCCCTCCAGCATCTCCCCAAAGGAGACATGCTTCCCTATGCCTTCTTCTTCAGCCTCGACCTCCACATGCATGGCATAGGAGTAACACCAACGACCATGGGCACAGAATCCCAAGCCCCGTCTCCTCTAATGGTAGTCATCTCCTCAACCCTGGCATCATCCACCTCCTTAACTCCAGTGGTGTCATCATAGCTAGAAGACACTTGCTCAATCTGAGGACCTGTAAGGAAACATGAGACCAAGCTCACCGCATTTCCTTCGGAATATCGAGCTGGTGGGTTAGTGATCCTCTTCGATCTCCGAAGACCCTGATCACGGCTCACCACCTCCGCTGCTCCTTCTGAACCAGCTCCATTCCCAGGTAAACCCATAACAATGCTCCCCTTGCTTTCTGAACAAGAAGCCACCACACTGACACCAGAAGCACCTGGAGCAATACTCCCATTGCTTCCTGAACCAGAAGCCTCTGCTCTTGAACTAGAACTGCTTGGAACATCACTCCCCCTTGCTATTTGAACCAGAATCATCTAGAGTAACACTCCCCTTACTTCCTAAACCAGAAGCAACCATCTTCAAACTAGAAGCACCTGGAGCATCGCTCCCCCTACTTCCAGAACCAGACACCTCTGCCCCGGAGCTAGAACAACCTAGAGCTCCTAGTGACATAGGCAGGTCCATCTGAACCTTAACAGCAACCTACTCCAGCCCACCATCTGAACTGCTCACCTCTAGCTCCACATCTGAGCTACCCCAATATAACGTCAGCTCATCGAAAACAAAGTCTCTCGACATGATGAACTTCTTCGTTGCAGGATCCATACACATCCATCTCCTCTTCTATTCATCATACCCAATAAAGACCAGCTTCGTCTTGAGAGCATCCGAAGCGTGTATATAGCAGGTAGAACCAAACATATGAAGGTGCTTCACGCTGGGCTTTATCCTGAACATCAACTCATACGGAGTCTTCAAGTTGATCGGAATCAGAGGCATCTGATTGATGACATGTGCAGCATAGGCCATCCTTCCGCCCAAAAGGCCTTAGGAATGCCCTTGCACTGAAGCTAACACTTGCAGGCCTCCGTCAAAAGACGGATCTTCTGATCTGCTACTCTTCTTTGTTATGGAGTATATCCACAAGAGTGCTCCCTTCAGATTCCATGCTTCTTGTAGAAGTTAGAGAGCATGGTTGAGCCAAACTCACCTCTATTGCTCATTCTCAACTTCTTGATCCGCAGATCAAGCTGGCCCTCCACAAGCTTCTTGAACTCCACAAACAAACGAAATGCGTTCGACTTATCCTTCATGAAGTACACCCAAGTATACCTCGAGTAGTCATCAACCAATATCGGCCTGTACCTACTGCCTCCAAGACTGGCGATGACGGTTGGCCCCACCAGATCACCATGGACAACCTCCAATGGTGCCTTACACCTGGACTGCACCTTATCAAACGTAAAGCGATAAGCTTCACCGTGTTGACATCTCGTGCAAGCTTCACCATCGTCGAAGGATGACATCCTAGGCAAGCCTCTCACAAAACTTCTCACTACCATTACTTTCAGCTTGTCCATCCCCACGTGCCCTAGTCTTTCATGCCAGATAGTTATACTATCACTGGACTTCAACCGATCAGCATCAGAACTTGTTGAAAACCCAACAAAGTCCTTCCCTTTATGAGATGAAGGGTGGCGGGGTACATAAACACCGAGGACCGAGCGCTGCGAGCGATGTAGGACTAATCCCAACCACAAGACCGCGGGGATATTGATGAGTCCTCTTTATATACCTATTTTCGGACTCATCTGGGCTTATTTCCTTGTCTTTGCACACCGTTTAGCGTCATTTGCACTCCTTTTGTTTCGCTACGGTTTTCCACGCCCTGTGCACCTTTGTTGCCCATTTTCTGTGCTTGTGTGCATTTACTTTCTTGCTATGTTTATCACTGTTTGCTGTGGCTGCCGCGATCGATGCCCCGTGCAGTTTTCCTGCAGGTTTGGGGATCGTGAGGGCATTCGGGATAGGCGTTTCACTATTTTTGGCAAAGGAGTCAGTGGTCGTGCGTTTTTACCCACGCACGACCATCGACCTCCTGGCGCACGATCACTGATCGTGCGCAGCCCGGTCTCATTTGTGAAACTCTGTCTTGAACCTTCCGCACGATCACTTGCCATACCGCGCACGACCACTGCTCGTGCGCCGCCGATCGTGCGCAGTCATACCCATTTTGCAAAGTCTGTCTGGCTATTTCCGCACGATCATCAGCCTTGCCTCGCACGATCACTGATCATGCGCTGCTGATCGTGCGCGACTACTGATTTTCTGATGCAGGTTTGCAGGTTGTTCACGCACGGGCGCTGACCTTGGTCGCGCACGATCACTGGTCGTACGCCAGTGGTCGTGCGCGCTATTTATTCTGCAAGCTATAAATACGCTGTTCCGCGAATTAGGGCGAGAGCATCATTACGGAACCTTCGCCAGTCCGCCGTTTCGCCCTCCAGCAAGTCCCATTCACCTCCACCTTCATCCATACCAACGGGAGGACCTTCTCCGGTGATTCCGAAGCATTTCGCATCCTCCGGCGATCCTCCCGGCCATTGAAGCATTCTTCTCCGAGCTTTCCACCAAGGAAGAAGACGAAGCACCCCTAGAGAACGGAGTTACAGGCCCTCGAGGTGACAGCTCGGTGGTACCGGAAGCCCTCCTCGGACTGCGCTTGGAAGCGGATTGACAACCCGCACCTCCGGCCAACAACCGCGGTGGATCTTCAATCTCATGGTTGTGCATTTTCTCTCTTTTTCTTGTTGTATGAAATGCTTGTACTTGTAATGGACATCAACTTCTAGCATTATTGTTATTAGTTGTATTTCATCTTGCTCTTGAGATTTATTCTTTGATGCGCCTCACTCCATCTCGCTCCACTCCACATGTTCGTTTCACTCAAGCTTGCTCCGCACTAATCACCTCACTCGCTAGATTTCCGTCCACTCGCCAATCGAAGTACGGCATCGCGGCCGCTACATCCATCTCGCCTTGAGAAGCGGTGATTGCGACCCGCATAGTTTACATTAGTGTAATCGGTCGTAAGACCACCAACAAAAGCCCTTTCTTTTCTGTTTATTTAAATTAACTCTCATAACGATAGTTTTAGAGTCTAGATCGTTCGACGCCAATTGCATTCCTCAAGAGACCGACATCCGGGGATTCATTCCCAACTTTATTACTTGAGCGACCGGTACGCATGCCGTATTTTACGCGCATCAAGTTTTTGGCGCCGTTGCCGGGGAATGCAACTGTTGAACGATCACGATTTCTGAAAGTATTGGTATAAGAGTTAGTGTTTTTTTGATTTTCGTTTCTTTGTTTTGTTGCTTCAGTGGATGCAGGGACGTGCTGCAAGAGATCTCGTTGCTTACGATCCCGAAATCGAGCGAACTCTTCGTGCGCAAAGGCGTGCCGCTGCAATAGATCCAATCACAATGGGAGACCAGTTGAACCATGACAACGGAGTTCGTGTTGGAGGGAACCTCCCTGATAACCGTAACGGGGATGAGAATGAGGTGCAACCGCCGCATGTCCGAACCATGAGAGATTACACTACCCCCACTGTTGGGAGCATTTACCCTGGGTTTGGACCGGCGATCGCAAACCAACAGTTCGAGATCAAACCGGCAATTCTTAACATCATCCGGAACAACGCACAGTTCTCTGGACTGGCTACAGAGGATGCCCATCTACACTTGGCAGACTTCTCAGAAATCTGTGCCACTTTCCGTTATGCTGGGATTCCTGACGATACGGTCAAGCTCCGTCTCTTCCCCTTCTCTCTGCGTGACAAGGCCAAGTCATGGCTTCATTCCCTTCCTCCTGGAACAGCCACAACCTGGGAGGCTCTTACCACAAAGTTTCTAGCCAAATTCCATCCGGTTGACCGTATTGTGAGTTTGAGACGCGTCATCGCTAATTTCCGGCAAAACGACCAAGAAAGTTTGGCGGAAGTCTGGGAGCGCTTCAATGAGTTGCTGCGGAAGTGCCCCAATCACGGATTCCAAACGTGGAATCTTGTGGAATGCTTCTACTTCTCCATCGAACCTCAACACCGCGCCATGATTGACGCCGCCTCTGGTGGAACAATTATGAACCTTGCTCCTGAGGATGCTTTGAGAGTTCTGCAGGACACCGCCACGCACAGCGCCTTTTGGACCGCGGGAAGGAATACCCCCCGTGGGACAAGTGGAATCTTTGCTGTGGAAGCATCAAGGCCCGCTGCTGCTGCTCCGGTGTTGGCCATCTCGTGTCAAGGATGCGGAAGTACCGATCATCATAGCTTTGAGTGCCCTGGAGCGGAGGTAATGTATGACCCCGCCTTCTCCAATGAAACCGTGAATTTTATCGCAAATCAAAACAGGGGTGCGCCATATGGAAATGCTTATAATCCGGGTGCGAGAAATCACCCGAATTTCTCGTGGAATCAAAACGCACCGGGCCAACGATGGCAACCGGGGCAGCATCAATATGATGCCTCCGCCTCCGGGAGCCAGCCGCGGCCACCCCACCCGAATTATCCTCAAGGCCCCCCCGCCGAAAAAACCAATTCTTTGGCTCAAATGTTTGAAAAATTTGTTGAAGTTTCCCAAACAAACATGACAAATCAAGCCGCTTCAATGCGTAAGCTCGAGGCACAGTTGGGCCAATTGGCTCAAATGGTCTCCGAGCGCACGCTTGGTACTCTCCCAAGCAACACTGAAAAAAATCCCCATGAACAAGGGAAAAGCCTTGGGGAGGGAAGGCTGGGGAATACCAACGAACTCGTGATTAGCTGCTTGATTAACAACGTTGAAACTACTGCTTTATGTGATTCCGGGGCATCCAGCAACATCCTCACTCTGCAGGATGTCGCGAAGATGCAACTGCAAATAGACACCGCAGACCGGAAATCACTTATTCTAGCTAATGGTAATGTGGTAGATACAGATGGTGGTGTGAGGGAAGTTGATATCGAGGTTAATGACAAACATTTTACCACTGCTTTTCAGGTCATGGGACCGGAAGAAAATGACTCCATTCCTATACTTGGTGTCCCATTTCTGACGGCCAGTGGCGCATCCCTGGATTTCTCCCAAGGACGCGTCACCTGGCCGGCTGATGCTTGCACCCTCGATGATACTTCCGTACACTCCTCTCTTGTTCGAAATGACGTTTCACTACGTAGTGCAGATCTCCAGGAAGATTTCGGAGTCCCAGCTTTGAAGGCACCCCTTGTGGATGAGAAAACCAAGGGAGGATTGACCGAGATGACCGATGAGAAGAATAATTTAGCGACCGCGAAGATGTTTGAGCGCCCCAAAGACACGGTGAACGTGCCACTTCCTACCGATGCTGTTGTGGAGCATGACACTTCTAGTTACATGCGGGAGAAATCCCTAGACTGTTATTCGTGTAATAATATTCATGACTCTATTAAGCGTTCTGTCGCTTGGGCTGATCCGATCGCCATCACGGTGCCGGAAATGATGCCATTGATTGTAAAATTTGGGAAAACTGTGAAATCCACTCCTTGGAGGTCTCCATCGGTGGAGAAGCTGAAGGAGGCGAAACGCTTGCGTGATAAGCGTTATTCTTCCTTCCAAGCGTTTGCGCACCATCTGAGCAAGGGGAAATCCCCTCCTCATGATCCTATGCAAGGTTCTGCCTCTCCTTCGCTCTCCACCGAGAAGACTTACCACAAATCGGCATATAGCTGATTGCCGCTCTGCCTCGTGTTTCCTGCTTACTTTCCTTGCTGCTTTGGAACATTTTGAGATTTATTTTATTTTATTTTGATGCATAAACATTATATACAATTGCTAATACAGGTATTTGGTCCACCTTAAGGACGGTAAACAAAAGGGCTATTCGGGAGACAACCCAAGCTTGGACCTTTTGGTCCCCTTGTTTTTGTTTGATTTTATTTTATGCTTTCTATCTTTTTGTATTTTCTATTGTTCGGCCTGATTCGCAGGTTCAGCTTATCTTTTGTGCGATGCAGCACTGCCCGCGAATCATCACGCAATCTTCTGGCATGCTCCCCTCTTTGGAGCATTGGTACTCTCTCTCGCTTCAGATTTCATTTTCTGGTTGAATGTTTATTTTTCTTGCTTATGTTTTCATTCAAGTCTGGGGGGAAGAGCCGCTTGTGCACTCCACGAGCACATTTAATTTCGCATGCCAGTAGTTTTCCTTTTTCGCTTCATTATGTTAGATTCCTGTTGCACACCACTGCACCCACATGAGCGCGAGCTTAGCTGTTAGCGTGCCGCGAGTTGAGCTTGTATCTTTGTTAGATTTGGAAAATTTCTGTGCTAGTTTAGGATTGCGCGACGGAGTAAAATGTTGGCCTTGCTGTGTTTCTAGTCAACTGCTCTCGTTTTGTATAGAAATTTGTGTAGACTTAATTTTTCTGTATGCTTATAGTTTTATATTTTTCTATTTGCGTACATATTTCTTATTCTACTCAAAAGTTTGTGAATCCGGTGTGAATCAAACGGTAGCGTAGGAATGTGTGTAGCCGCCACTAGACTCGTATTGCTTGAGTCGGGAGGAAGGATTATCCTTCTCGGTTGCTAAGAACTTGCCCCAAGCTATTCTTGAAGCATTGGTACACGGTTAGTCTAGCGTGAGAGCGATGTAGGCCACCTTTTGGCCCGGTTGAGCTTTGTACCCATTCCTAACATCGCCCTTGCTAGCCCCTTTGTGCCTACCCTTCCTTTTGATTCAGCTCCACCATTATTTCACCAAAGCCCCATAGCCGATCCTAGTCGCACACCCAAGTCGAGCTTAGTGTTTTATATTTTCATGTTGGGTTGTGATGTGGTATTTTTATTCGTGAAAATGTGGAAGTGCCCCCAAGCTTTATTTGCTGAAAAATGTGTTTTGTGAAAAGAAAAATATTTGAAAAAGAGAAAAAGTGAAAATGAAAAGTGAAAAGAAAAAGTTTGATTGAAAATCTTTATTTGAGATGATTTGGATTTGGAGTAGGCGGTGCACACACCCATTTAGTAAAAGTTAAGTCTGGGGGTGTGGTGCACCCATGTTTATTTTGTGGGCAGCGGGTACTAGTTTTGTACGTTTGCTCATTTGGGTTAGGTGCATACCCATCATGTTTATCGTTGTTTTCCTCACCGTAACCCAAGCCCCATTATTACCCGAAGTCCTACGGACTTGCGCTTGAGTTGACTAGTGCCGTGGAGAGAGTGCGATCGGGCAAGCTTATGGTTTCCGACATTGGTGGATTCCTTTGGGGGTAATCTTGAGCTCCGGTCTTCGGCAATGCTCACCTTAGTGGCCTGTCTACTTTCTCCCTGCGTAGGACCGGCTGATTCACCGTGATTCCACTTTTGAGTAATAATAAATTTTTGTTACGCATTGTGAAAAATATAAAATATTTTGTATACTTAAGAATTCCCTCTACTTTATTTTTATGCACGCGAGCATGCGACTTCGCATGGTACTCCGTTTGGCAATTTCTCTTTTTAGCTAGTTCATTTTTCCCCGTCTGCTTAGGTTCTGTTTGCTCGGGACGCGCAAACGGTTAAGTCTGGGGGTGTGATGAGTCCTCTTTATATACCTATTTTCGGACTCATCTGGGCTTATTTCCTTGTCTTTGCACACCGTTTAGCGTCATTTGCACTCCTTTTGTTTCGCTACGGTTTTCCACGCCCTGTGCACCTTTGTTGCCCATTTTCTGTGCTTGTGTGCATTTACTTTCTTGCTATGTTTATCACTATTTGCTGTGGCTGCCGCGATCGATGCCCCGTGCAGTTTTCCTGCAGGTTTGGGGATCGTGAGGGCATTCGGGATAGGCGTTTCACTAATTTTGGCAAAGGAGTCAGTGGTCGTGCGTTTTTACCCACGCACGACCATCGACCTCCTGGCGCACGATCACTGATCGTGCGCAGCCCGGTCTCATTTGTGAAACTCTGTCTTGAACCTTCCGCACGATCACTTGCCATACCGCGCACGACCACTGCTCGTGCGCCGCCGATCGTGCGCAGTCATACCCATTTTGCAAAGTCTGTCTGGCTATTTCCGCACGATCATCAGCCTTGCCTCGCACGATCACTGATCGTGCGCTGCTGATCGTGCGCGACTACTGATTTTCTGATGCAGGTTTGCAGGTTGTTCACGCACGGGCGCTGACCTTGGTCGCGCACGATCACTGGTCGTGCGCCAGTGGTCGTGCGCGCTATTTATTCTGCAAGCTATAAATACGCTGTTCCGCGAATTAGGGCGAGAGCATCATTACGGAACCTTCGCCAGTCCGCCGTTTCGCCCTCCAGCAAGTCCCATTCACCTCCACCTTCATCCATACCAACGGGAGGACCTTCTCCGGTGATTCCGAAGCATTTCGTATCCTCCGGCGATCCTCCCGGCCATTGAAGCATTCTTCTCCGAGCTTTCCACCAAGGAAGAAGACGAAGCACCCCTAGAGAACGGAGTTACAGGCCCTCGAGGTGACAGCTCGGTGGTACCGGAAGCCCTCCTCGGACTGCGCTTGGAAGCGGATTGACAACCCGCACCTCCGGCCAACAACCGCGGTGGATCTTCAATCTCATGGTTGTGCATTTTCTCTCTTTTTCTTGTTGTATGAAATGCTTGTACTTGTAATGGACATCAACTTCTAGCATTATTGTTATTAGTTGTATTTCATCTTGCTCTTGAGATTTATTCTTTGATGCGCCTCGCTCCATCTCGCTCCACTCCACATGTTCGTTTCACTCAAGCTTGCTCCTCACTAATCACCTCACTCGCTAGATTTCCATCCACTCGCCAATCGAAGTACGGCATCGCGGCCGCTACATCCATCTCGCCTTGAGAAGCGGTGATTGCGACCCGCATAGTTTACATTAGTGTAATCGGTCGTAAGACCACCAACAAAAGCCCTTTCTTTTCTGTTTATTTAAATTAACTCTCATAACGATAGTTTTAGAGTCTAGATCATTCGACGCCAATTGCATTCCTCAAGAGACCGACATCCGGGGATTCATTCCCAACTTTATTACTTGAGCGACCGGTACGCTTGCCGTATTTTACGCGCATCAGATATTCCGCCACACGGGGCCCACCGGGGTCAACACCCAGACCTGGAACGCGATGGGGAAAGTCACGGGGTCGGTCCCACACACACGTGTCCTGCTGGCAAATCACTCCAACGGCTACCAACATGAGCGACGTTCACCGATTGCATGAAAACCTTACACTCCTTCTTAAGGTGACCAGGCTTCTTGTATCTATAACACCTTGGTCCTTCCTTCCTCTTCTCATCACGCCTAAGAGAAACACTCTTCTCTTGCTGATCAAAAGCAGAGGGACCAACCTCAACGGACAACTTCACCTCCTTGTTGAACAACCCATCGAGGGAAGTCCAAATCTCCGCAGCTGGTCGACATCTGCCGATGCAGTCCAAGAGTTCTGACGAGATCACATGCTTGAGAACAACCTCCGCTTTCGCGTTTGTCTTCTTCCAAGCTCTCATCACTAAAGCATTGCCACCAATAACCTCTTTTCTTTCGTCTCCGCAAACCACCTCCCAAAGGTCCTCGCCAAGAAGATATCATTTCATACATGACTTCCACTTATCAAAGTTAGTCCATGTAAGAAGCTCCATTCCAAGATCCCTTGCAAAACCACCTTCCATTGCACTTAACCCTGGTTCACTTAGACTCACAAAAGCACTAAAGCAAACTACCAATTGATCCATTGCTCAAGCCTCTGTTCCCTCTAATACCATGTTAAAATTTTATATAGTAGAAAACGGGAAACCAGACGCAGGAACACTCAACCTATCTGAGCCAAAATAAACTAGATGCAAACCAGAAGAGCAAGAATCTTGTACTAAACAATCTTTACAAGGCGAGACATACAAGGCGAGAAATGATTCGTCAATGTACCCAAAGGAAAAGCAGAAACAATTACAAGGCAAAACCTAATCGCGCGGACTCAAAGAGTTAGCCGCCAACTCTACTGCTGCACTACGGAGTCCGCACAAACCGCCAGGTTCCCAGACCATAAACCAAGTCGCGCGGACTGCCCGTTATTCCAATTCAAGAAGGAACTCTACTCGCCGATCAGCAAGCCGCCTAACCGCAAGGTCGCCTAGCCACCTGACCACACGATGTGTTGCTGCTGAACTGAACAGGTCGCCAGAAGCGGACAACTTATTGAACCGGGGAACTAGTTGCAGAAGAGAGACCACCTAGCCGTAACCCACGACCTGCTGTTAACCTATAATTGTTATCCGTAGAGTCTGCATTGTCCTTGACTGTAGTCAGAACTAAGTCTTGGCCTTCTAGTGCTATCCACACAATCTGCACAGCACAACCGGGTTAATCTTCAAACTGTGCAGATACAAAATCCAGTCCGCAACAACTATCCGCGAGTTCACTTACTGTTCATACCATTTTTGTTGACGTGATGGGGGGTCCTATTTATTGGCATGGTGAGGGGTGTGGTCACCGCCCTAGCCGATAGAATAACCACCACATCTCGCGGCGATCACAAAGTGTATCCGCAAGCCGCGGATACACACCCAGTCCGTCGCGGCCTGTGCAGGATAGCCACCGTCCAAGTAACATCACCAAGGCCGGATAGAAACTGCTATCCGCCTTGTCGCCTTAGACAGCCACCCGCAGAACTCTGCATCAACAGCCTGTTCACCTATCAGTAAACACCGCTCCAGTCTGCGCGCCCTGCGGACACATGGTCAGTCCGCATTCCCCAATCTCGCAACTAAGGCACACGGCAACTACTGTCGAGCTTGGCAGACACTGCATTAGTCCGCACACCTTGCGGACTCAACTCCAATCTGCATTCCCCAAGCTCGCAACCAAGGCACATGGAAACTGCTGACGAGCTTGGCAGACTAAGAAGCAGTCCTCCCCTTAACCGTGCGATCTCCCGGACTGAGCCAACATGGACTTGGTTCAGAAAAAACCAAGTCCACGCCAGCAGCCATAAGGGACAGTCCGCGCTTACTGACGGACACTGGTTTCAGTCCGCCAATCTCGGCGAACTCCATCAACTGTCCGCTCTATCCGACGAACCCTGCGGCTACCACCAGCCACACCACTAGAGCTATTCCAAGGTATCTACCATGTCGGTCTGTCGAGCTCCAGCCAAGTCTGCATCTTGTCAGACTCCGCGGATAGAGAAGCTATCCGCCCGGTTACCATCTGGGATCCAAACACCTACTAAGCATAGGCCGGCCTGGCTGGCCGCCACTTCTGTCTGCATAGACCGCGCGAATAGACAGGCCAGGCCGCCAAAGAATAAGTTGTCTGCAACAACTCGACCGACCTAGCTAACCGCCAGTCCTGTCCGCATAGTCCGTGCGGACAGGTCGCCCAAGTCACCCAATCACCCACTTTCACTTCACCATTTTCAACATTGACCGTGAAGGTTCCTAAAACATGAACACTCCTCTCTCAAAAATTATGTTCAACAAAGCTTAGGTGTATCGACCGAACTCTCGTTCTCAAATTACATCGCCTAAGACTTATTTTAGGTTGTGAACCTCGCTATTGGATTTCACTCCAATCTGAAAGACTTACGTCGTTCTCTCTCAAGGGTTGCGTTCTACTCTTTTTACCTATGAGTGATCAATTCGTCCTATGAGTCTCTCGGCTAACTAAAAATAGAATACAAATATGAAAACTATATATTGATTATATAGCCTCAATGACTAGATCAAAGATAAATCACAAGCGTTCAATAAATTGAGAAAAGAAATTCTAAAACATTAAACATTACTTCATCCTTGAATCATCTCGATCGAGTACTATAAGAATTAGTTACTCATGGAGATGGAGAAATCATTAGCATATGAATAAGCCATGAAGAAAAAGAGAAGTGAGATGAAAAGAAATAAAATTATATTTCTTGCTAAGAGAATTACAAGGAAGGAAAATGGAAGATTACAGTTAACAATTCGAAGTGCCAGAAAAGAGAAGTACAAGAAGACTAAAAACAGCTAGAACAAAGCAAAAAAACTACAAATTGGACTCCAAATTTCGATTTCTTGGCTGCTGGAGAAGCTGGCTTTTATAGTTGAAAAGTGCAGGTTGCACGACCCCTGGTCACGTCAGAGACCTGGGGGCATGTCTTGGTCGTGAAGACCGAGAGCAGATCAGATGCGGTCTGGATTTTATTCAGGGCGTTACAGGTGAGTCACGCCCCTTGGTCACGCCCGTGTCAGGGGGCGTGACCTTTGGAAATCGTCTTCTAGAAGGAAAATCTGGCAGGCTGGCGTGTATTGATCGATCCACGTGAAGTACATGGGTGTGACCATGATGGTTACGGGAGTTTTTGGGGCGTGATAGCTGGCTTGATCGCTAAGGGCATTACACGGGCATGACATTGAAGTCATGCCCCCTAGTCACGAGTGTGATTATTGGGCGTGTACTTTTAATTAACGTGGCAGCTTGATCTTGGGTTGTCGAACAAGCTCCGGGCGTGACCCTTATCATGTTATAGGTACACGCCCATGACCTAGGCGTAGACTATGATTTTTTTCATACTTGCTCCAAATCATCTCCTAATCCCGCTGGTTCTTCCCAAACTACTATATGTATCCATGTTTAACCTGAAATCAGAAAAGAACACATTTTAGATTATAATTAAAATAAAACAAACATTATTTGATTAATTAAATACTAAAATACTACTTAAAATAAAGATACTTGAAGCTTTATCAAGAACTAGTCGTGCACGAAAAGACCCCGGTCCCGGTCCGGGACCGGTCCTGGGCAGGACCGGTCTTTTGGGGCACCGGTCCCGGACCGGTCCTGCCCAAACCGGTCCCGGTCCGGGACCGGTTTTCCCTCTGAAAACCGGGACCGGCTGGGACCGGAAAAACCGGTCCTAACCGGTCCCAGACCGGGACCGGTTTTTAAATAAAATTTATTTTTTAAAAAAAAATTTAATTTAATTTATATGTTTTAATATTAATTAAAAAAAACAAAAAAACTTGTACATGTACACAAATCACAAAATGTCAAAATCACAAATACAAAATTTTAAAATTGCAATTTGCAAAATAAATAAATTTTTTTATTAAATATGGAATAAAATTACAAAATTAAAATATAATTACAAATGAAATACAAAATACAATTTATAATTAAAAATCCAAATACAAACATTTGCAATTTAAATTTGAAATCAAAAAACTAAATACAATTTGAAATCATTCTGCGACGCTCCCCAGATTTAAGTTAGTAAGCTCGTCTTCAACTTCAGACTCGCTATCTTCAATTGACGAGACGTGTTGTCTCCTCCTCAAAGCGTCCAAATGATCCTTGTAGCAAATGCAAATCTCCAAAGATTCTTCGGTCAAACGGCTCCTTCGCTCGTTCAGAATCCTGCCACTCAAAGAAAATGCAGACTCCGAAGCTACTGTACTAGCTTGGATGGTTAGTAAATCGCGGGCCATTAAGGCCAAAATAGGATAATTGTTAGATTTATTTTTCCACCAATTTAAAATGTCAAAATTTTCTATTTCGTGCGCGGTCATAAATTCTTGAAATTGTGTTTTGCTATATAAACCTAATTCGTTTAAAGTGCTCGAAGTTCGTTGTTTTTTCTTCGAAGCTAATTCTAAAAATTTATTTTTTAAAACATCTTTTGTTCGCGGGGCGGCGGATTCCTCGCGAGGTCGCAATCCATATATTTGATCGTAATAATTGTATAGATTAGTAAAATCAGAATTAAATTTTATTACACTAACGTTGTGGTAATCATTAGAAGATTCGTTTAAATCTAAATTTTTATTAATTTCTTCTATAAAATTTTCCACGCCGTCTACACCCATTAAAGGGTTTAACGCCGCCGCACAAGAAAACATAGGTGGCATATGCGTATAATATTTTAAAAATTTTGCCTCCATTAAAAAAATTAACGGACGCCACATTGGGTTAATTTTGTAAGTTTTAAATGTTTCTGTAATTAATAAAAAATTTTCAATGACGAGCGAGCTTGTACGATAGTAAACTCCTGATAAAACAGTTGTCGCCCTATAAAAACTTTCTAATAAATTAACGTAATCTTCGATTACAGCCCAATCTGACGCATTTAAATCGTGTGCTTCTTCTACGCTATTATAAAATTCGGTTAATAGTGATTTTTGTGACAAAGCCCGTTTTAACATTTTGTACGTGGAATTCCAGCGTACGGGCATATCATAAGATGGACCCAAAAATTTTTTACCTTGTGCAATAACAAATTTTTTGAAATCTTGTTTTCTTCGTTTTGAACTATAAATAACACGTAACATAGTACGCATTTTAATAACGTAATCGTTCATAAAATTTAAACTATCTTGCACAATTAAATTCAACACGTGACAAACGCAACGTGTATGAAAAAAAAATACCATCTAACATAGGTTCTAGATCATTAATTAAATATTTAATAGCCATATTATTATTAGAGGCGTTATCAAATGAAATACTTAAAATTTTATCTTTTATTTTGAAATCTCGAATACACTTAATAATCACCTGGTAAATTGCTTTACCGGTGTGCGGATATTCAAAACCTTCAAAACAAATAATACGTTTATTTAATTCCCAACTATCGGGATCGACCCAATGACAAGTTATGCAAATATAAGAAAGCCCGTCTACTATACCGCTAGTCCAAACATCGCTCGTTAAACTAACTCGTCCCTCGAATGTTTCAAAATAATTTTGTAAAAAAATTTTGGATTGCATGTAAGCGTGTAAAGCATCACGCCGAGTTGTAGTACGACTTACCTGTTGATATTTTGGTTGGAGTGCTTCGTGTATGTACGACGTCATTTCGTCGTTGTCGTAGTGGTTGAACGGGAGACTGCTTTTGATGACATTCTCCATTTGTCGCTCCCGTTGCCGAGCTTGGTCATACGTCCAAATCTGCCCGGTCGTTGAAATCTGAGCTTGGTTGGTCTCCGACGGAGCTTGTTTGGATAGACACGATTTGTTGTGTCGGGCGAGAGTTGTGTTGCTGCTGTTAGCCGCCATAAGCTTGCCGCAAAGTTTGCACTTCGCCTTAATTTCGCCGCCGATCCGCACCTTCTCGAAGTTATCCCATACCGCCGCTTTATGTCGGTGCTCGACAATCTCATGTCCGACGGACGCTGAGGAGGACGCCGGCATGGAGGAGGAGGAAGCCATTTGAATGAGTGAGAGAGGTGAGAGAGAGAGTAAGAGAGAGTGAGAGAGAGTGAAAGAGAGTGAAAGAGAGAGGGAGGGGGGTTTTATAGATTTAAAAAAAAACAAAAAGTTTAAAAATATAAAAATATATTATTAAATATTATTTTATAATATTATTAATAATATATATTAATATATAATATATTATATAAAAATATAAAATAAATTAAAAAAAAAAGAGCCAAACGAGCTCTTTAGAAAGAGCCGTTTGGCTCTTGTTATGAGAGCCTAACGGCTCTCATTTAATGAGAGCCGTTGGCTCTCATTAAATGAGAGCCGTTGGCTCTCATTAAATGAGAGCCGTTGGCTCTCATTAAATGAGAGCCGTTAGGCTCTCATAACCGATCCCGACCGGTCCCGGAACCGGTCCCGGACCGGGACCGGTAAAAGACCGGTCTTAGACTTTTACCGGTCCCGGTCCGGGACCGGTTTTGGTCCCTAAAACGGGGACCGTCCGGGACCTGTGGACCGGTCCGGGACCGAACCGGTCCTATCCAGGACCGGTCTCTGACCGGTCCCGACCGGTCCGGTCCCGACCGGTCCGGTCCGGACCGGTCTTTTTGTGCACCCCTATCAAGAACTCACTTTGAAATTAAATATAAAAGAAAATTTTATAACTTTCTAATCTAAGCCTTGGCCATGGAGATTCCCAAATTATTAAGGGCGTTTATATTGGCAGCCCGTATATCGATATTGGCAGCCCAATTATAATGATAGCCATGTAAATCGTTATTGGCAGCCCAATGGCTAATGACAGCCCAAAAAATATGTTTTTAAAAGTCATTTTTAGGAAACGTGTTCAACATGAAAGTTGTAGATCTCTACGAGATCTACAACTTTTATGTTAAACATTTTTTCTAAAAATGTCATATAGGAGGTCTATTTTCAAAAGACGCGGAACCCGAGCGGAACTATGCGAGTTCCGCCCGAGTTCCGCGCCTTTTGAAAATAGGCCTACTATATGACATTTTTAGAAAAAGTGTTCAACATGAAAGTTGTAGATCTCGTCGAGATCTACAACTTTTATGTTGAACACTTTTTCTAAAAATGTCATATAGAAGGCCTATTTTCAAAAGGCGCGAAACCCGCATTTTGGGCTGCTATTAGCGGTCATATTACGTGTGTTTTTCATTAATTTTTGGGCTGCCAATATCGATATACGGGCTGCCAATATAAACACCCATTATTAATGCACCTCTCTCAAGAAATATGTGCGCTTGAGATTTGGTTGATCAACTAAACTCTTGTTCTATAATCGAAACCCATAATACTCACTTTAGGAGATGGATCCGGCTACTAGATTTGACTCTAATCAGAAGATTTACGTCATTCTCTCTCAAGAATTATGTGTAATTTTTTATTCTAAAGCGATTGATTCGTACACACGAGCCTCTCAGATAATTAGAATATTAAAACCTATATCAAAATCCATAACTGGAATATAAACTCCATATGTTATATTTTAAAAATAAATCAAAGAAAAGAAAAAAGAGATAAAAGAGAAGATGATATTCATTCAAAGTTGTAATAAACAAGTACTACAAAATTAACAAATTGAAATGAAATAAAAAGTACATGGAAAGAAAAAGACATTTCATATAGGGAAATTAGATTAACAAAACAAAAAAATTACATGAAATAAAACTACATTAAAGTAAAATAAAAATATAAGAAATTAAAACTACAACTAAAATAACAAAAATATAAAAGCATTTCTGCCCAAACTGGAAGAAATATATGAGAGAAAATTGATGGAATCGGGCTACATTTTATAGACTTGAAAATTGAGGTGCATGCCCTTGGTCACGAGCGTGACCTAGGGAGTGACCTGGGATTGATTGTAGGGAGATGAATTTGGCGGTGGCGGGAGCAATTTGTGACAGATTCAGTGTTTCGAGAAGTACATGGCCTAGGTCACGGGCATGACCTAGGGCATCACATGTACGGCAAGCAACAACAGTTAATTGAAATTTTGAGAGCAACTATAATAAATTAAAATTTTCTAAAGTGTCTAAAAACAAGAAGTTAATATAACTAAAATGAAAAGATGTTTAACAAAAAACTATAAAATTGAAACTAATTAAAAGAAAAAAGTGCTAAATAAATGCTCAAATCAAATTAAGATCATAAAATATTTTTTAAAACTAAATCACCTAAAAATTAAATCTAACAAACTATGATAAAATAAAAGATTAGCAAATTAAAAACATAAAATGCTTAGTAATATACTCAAAAATTAAATTCTGAAATAACAAAATTTAAAAGGGGTTTTATTACAAATTTTTATTTTTCCTAACTTTTTCATTTTATTGAAATTTTGTATTGTGATTTTTTTTGTTTTTTTATGTATAAATATAAAGACTCGGATATAGAATAAAAATAAGTTATACTCCTATTTTTTTGTTACTCCTTCGACTTTCGGAGATAAATCTGGTGAAGGGCTCTCACTAGTACTAGGAGATGTGATGGGATGACACCCCAAATCTTTCTTTCCAAGAAATTAGATTTTAGCTTTTGTGATTTTAATTTTCTATTTTATGAATACTTTTCTGATTTATTTATTTTTTGTTTTACGCATTTTCTAAGTAGTACACAAATATTTCAATTTTTTGTAATTTTCAAGTTTTTGTATTTTTTGTATTTTTTGTTTTGCTAAAAATGCTAAAAGAAAAGGAAAAATACACCCATACTTACAATTCAACATTATCCTCAATGTTGAAAGCTAAGCATGAAAGAGAACAAAAACACAAGAACATTCAAAGAGGAAATAAACACAATGCGACATAAAATAAAAAAGCAATAAAAATGAAAAGTGGGGGGAGGACATCTCTGATTGAAGATGGGTAGCCCTCACGAACACTTGCAAAACATGTTAAAACAAAATAAAACAAAAAATACAAAAAATTGTTAATTCTATATGTTTTATAAATTTTTTTGGATTATATGTTTTACATTTTTGGTTTTTAAACTTACTAAAAAACACAAAAATATTTTTTTTTTGGATGTTTTTATTTGTCTTAAACTTCTCATGGTCTACCCGGTAAAGTGCTCGCAAGGTACTAGGAGATGCGATGAGATGACACCATAAATCTCCATTTCCAAAAATTTATTTCAATATTAGATTTTTTATAAGGGGAAAAATAAAAAAATATAAAATTAATAACGTTTTCTTTTTTTTGAAAAATCAACAAAATCTCCAGCCAACGACGCTAAAAACTTAATAGAAAATTTTAGAGTTCTCCAATCTATATATGATTAAGCAAGTGTACCTATCCAATATAACAGGATATGAAAACATGTCAAGGTCATATAAAATCCTGGATCTGTCGAGTAATTCTACTTCAATAGAACTAACTATTATTTTACCAAATAAATATTTAAGATAAATTATAATTAAAACTAAACTAAATAAGAAAAAGAAATCCTTGATCAGAACTCACTTTGAAATTAAACATAAAAGATAATTTTATAACTTTCTAATCTAAGTGTTGACAATGGAGATTCCCAAATTATGAATAAAGCTCTCTCGAGGAATACACTCACCTGAGATTAGGTTGGTAAACCTAACTCTCATTCTATTATTGAAAACCATAATACTCGATTTAATAGGTGAATCCCACTATTAGATTTACTTCAATCCAAAAAAATTAGGTAATCTATTCTCGAGGATTGCGTTCAACTCCTTTTATTTTTGAGTGATCGATTCTTACGCATGAGCCTCTCGGCTAACTAAAATACAAATACATATATCAAGAATATGAACTCGATATGTTATATTTCAAAAATAAATCAAAAAAAAAGAAAAATGAGATAAAAGAGAAGATGATATCCATTCAAAGTTTGTAATAAACAAGTACTACAAAATCAACCACTTGACTTGAATTAAAAAGTACATTGGATAGAAAAAGATATTTTATAAAGGAAAATTAAATTAAAATTGCATAAAAGAAAAAATTACATGAAATAAATATACACTAAAATAAAATAAAAATACAGGAAATGAAAACTATAGCTAAAATAACCTAAAATAAAGAGCATTTATGCCAAAACAGGCAAAGGAAGATGAGAGAAAATTGATGGAATCGGGCTACAATTTTTCAGGCTTGGAAATTGAGGTGCACACCCTTGGTCACGGGCATATGACCTAGGACGTGACCTGGGATGGATCGCAGGGGTATGAATCTAGTGACAACGAGAGAGATTTGAGTTGGATTCTATATTTCGAGAAGCGCACGACCTTTTCAGGGAGAATGAATCATAGTACACGACCATGACATCTGAGAGACGGGCGTAATAATGGGCGACAAAATTGTATGTGGCGACAACTATCGTGTCCAAGGGGAATGTTTGGCTGACACGGTCGTGACCTAAATTACAGGGCGTGACTTTGACATGGGCGTGGCGAGGCTTCTGTCATCGAGACACTCTTTAAAATGGCTTGACATTGACTACATAGGCATGACCGGTGAATGTCACAGGTGTGACTTCTATTGACACGTGTGTGTACTCAAAATTCTTTAGTACTTGGCTCAACATTGTAGCAGCTGGCAGGACACTGACATTAAAATTACACGGCCTCGATCACTAGTGTGATTGAGGGCATGAACTTGGAAAATTGACCAATTTGACAATAAATCTGCTGAAATCTAAATAAAACATATATTAGTAAACAAATATAAAAAAATATAATTTATTAAGAAAAATAGATAATACTTTACTAATTCATATTAATATTAAACTAAATTATATACTAAAAATATGTACAAAATACTATTCACCATGGAGTCCTCATCCCAGACGTCCAGAGAACTTACATCAACCTTGAAAATCAAGAGAGAAACTTGAAGGAGGATTCAATAAACACTTATTCTATACGAAGGAAGAATGTGTGGACTACTCTGATCCCTGGCATGCCTTCGTCGTCTCCTTCGGAGTTCATCATCATAGGGAGTTTTTAATATTCTATATTGTATTTTTCATCTTGTATATCTTTTTATATCAGAAGTGGAATTCATCACGGTTGTTGACGACTAGGTCGTGTGCGGCTTAGGAAGGACTTCGTCGTGGGTGTTGGCAACTAGATCTAGGGTTAATATCTCGAGGAGGCTTGAGGCCTTATCTAAAAAGAGATAGCTAGGGTAAACCGTTCTTTAAGGATAAGGGTCGGTATAGAAAACAAAAGGAGTTTTTGTATTTAACTGCCTTAATTTTTAGCGTCATATAAATCAATTTTTATGTAATCCATTGCTTATGAAATATAATCATATTTCTCTCTTTATTATATTGTTTTCAAATTCTATTCTCTAAAATATTTTTGAATAATATTTTTATTCAAAGTTTTTAAAGTTAATTTTAAATTTTTTAAAACCCATATTCACCCCACATGTCCCTTCTAAGGGTGCCAGTAGATCTGATAGTCTTGTGGCCTACCTCCACTATTAGTCATCGGAAAGTACAGATTATTCTTTTCTCGGGCCGTAGTGGCACAATTTTGTCTTCTCCGATGACAGAAGCCACAATCAAGGGCTATGGAAGTAACCAAGAGGTTTCTCCAACCAAGTAGGTGCTCTCCACAGAACCTACACAGGTCTAGAGTGGTACTTTAACTAGCAGTGGTTCGATGCCAAGGGGGATGGGATAGGCTATTCTGGTGGCTGAAATGTCCCCAATTTTTCCACCAAGATGATCTATGCAACAATGAAGTTTGGATTACTACCTCATGGGCGGTTTTCAACGCCCAACGAAGGCGCAATCGTGTGGTGGAGGTACAGTGAAAAAAACCTTTCCCTTGCTCTCTAGTCATCGACGACAATCTTCAAATCCTTTTGCCGATTGTTAGACTTTATGAAGCCTTGGCAGATTGATGGTTTGGTCGGGAGACCTGATAGGCGGTCTGCCAGTTATCCTTGGCGGACATGGAGCCTTGGCGGACTGATGGTTTGGTTGGGCGGCCTGAAAGTTAGGCGGTCTTCCGGTTAGTCTTGGCGGGCTGGTTCCTACAATATTGCGGACTATCTCTGGCAATCTGGTAAGGAGGCTAGCAAGTTGTGGTGGTCTGGTTCGTATCTCGCTGGAACGGACTTGACAAACAGGGTTGTAGTCGCGACGGATAGAGACAGCTGAAGCTACAGTTTGGAGAGCAGCTGAAGCTGTAACGCCCCGAAACTCAAAAGTGAAACAGGCGGTGTTTGAACCAAGTTCAGGTCTTGGCAGGGTGAACACGACCTGTGACACGGGCGTGTCACAGGGCGTGTCGTGCTCGGGTAGTCGAGTCGAGGTCGACGAGCGTCGAGTGCTCGAACACGGCCTGTGACACGGGCATGTCACAAGGCGTGTCAGGCACACGGCATGTGACACGGGCATGCCACATGGCTGTGTACTCCTCTGGAAGTTTGGTCCTGTGTCGACTGAGGGACACGGCCCCGAACACGGGCGTGTACTGTCTGACACAGGCGTGTCAGATTCGGCACGGGCGTGTTGCCACCCGTGTCCACCAAGGGACGTGACAGTTGGCGTGGCGGTTATTCGTAACACGCCCCTGGTCACGGGCGTGTCGATGACCCGACGCGGGCGTGTCAGGTTGGGACACGGGCGTGTCCTAACCCGTGTGCTTTTCTGTAATCGACAATCGTGTCTGGATCATGGCACACGGCCTGGGACACGGCCGTGTGCAAAGCCGTGTTCAGCCTATTTTAGTGACTTTTTGGGTGGATCCGAGCCATTCATTTTCTTTAAACCAGATCTGACGGCTTAGGATTAATCCTGCTTCCTTAAGGCCGGGAGTGGGGGTTAAACTCCTTATTTTCTTTTGGCCTTTCTCTTTCTAAAGTCTTAGAGAGAGGAGAAAGCAAGGAAGGAGGAGGAGGATCCCAGCCGTCGGCGGAGCATCGGAGCACCGAATCGAAAACCAAGACCGGATCTGCAGAAGCATTCTCGTTGCGAAGCTTTCCATCCGGCTAAATTTTCATGGCGCCAAAACGGACTTCAAGGGTAACAATTCTCAACTTGGACAAGTGAAGTCCTCTTCCTTTCTGCATAGGAAACTCGCTCCCGCGAGTCTGCGGTGAATACGCGGTGATCCTTGGGGTAGATGTGAATAGTCCCCCTTGTGTTGCATGTAGAGTTCGGAATCAAAGTACGGGCATAGGCATTTTGTGTGAAGCCTACCCGAACGTGTTTGTCTGGATCGGTGATGTTGCATTGTGCATGGATTGTCGGAGAAGACTCCATGCTGTGTTGTTTTTTGGGTTTTTCTACACGGTAGATTGCAACAGGGATCCTTGGGGATTAACTCCAAGGTGCACCCGGAAAACTGGTCGGAAACATATTTCTGCCAACTTGGTAGTCTGGGGGCCAACCTCGTATACAACTGTGTTAGGTGTTGATGTGATTGATATGAGATTCGTAGGAAACAATGATAGTTTATCCCCTACCGCGAAATGGTAGGATTACCGTCTGAAATGGCTTCAAGAAAGCTATATGTTTGTGAGGACTGTCTCCAGGTGACCTGGAGGGCCTTTGTTTGGAAAGCAGTGAGCCCATGGGGTTCAATATTATTAGGCCAAAGAGCCGAACAGGAAAGGCAAAACTGACCCGCGCCCTGCAGGTTTGGCCATGAGTACTACGGTATTCGGAGACGGTAGGGCGACTTGAGCAACGGGAAATGGTGGAGCTATACCTGCATTATGTAGACTATGACATGAGAGTAGCGGAAATTGGCTCTCGTCGGTGGCATAACGAGAGTCTCAGGCCCGGGGCCGTAAAAACTGAAATGCTCAAAGTAATTGTCAAGTCAAGGACCTCTGAACGGAGGTGGTATCCGGGAAGTCCGGTACACCCTCAATGTGCCCTGAGTGCACGGGGTGGGCGGCCGTGCGAGCCTCCACCTGTGGTGAAATGTGCTAGGTTGTACTTTCACTAGGATTTTTATTATACTAATAAAATGCAAGGAAGCAGAAGCACCGCTGTCTCGAATAAGTGGCGGGGTCGTTATAATTTGGTCAGCTTTAGCTGACCGTTGCTTTGTTTGCCACCGTACGGTGGAATGTTGCTTGCAGGTGCTGCGGAACCAAGTACCAAATAGCGGGCTGAAGCCCAAGCTACTGTGTAGGCCCTCGAAGGCTAAAGAGAACTGTTATTTTATTTCTATCATGTGTGGCCGGCCTGCGAGCCGATGTCTGTAAAACACTGTTGTTAAGTGAACATTTGTAAGGTCATAAGGCCAAATACTATTGTGTATTTTGATATTTCATTCTTAGTGTTGTTAGTGGACATTCATATTACATGTTATATACTATTGGGTTCTTTCTTCTACTTAAAAGCTTCCGCTAATTGCTCTGTGTAGGACGTTTGTGATTGGAAGAATGGTTTCATTCTGTAACCCTTCGGTCTGTCTGTAGTATATGGCGTCGGGCCCCGGCCAGAACTACTGCTATATACCATGCGACGGATAGGGGCATTACAGAAGCTATGGGTACCGGCAGTTGTTGCAGTTTGGTGCTGAAGTGAGCTGGTCTTGGTCCTACGAATACTAGTATGAAGCGAGCTGATTAGAGGCTGCGGACTGCCACTGGAGTCCGGCGGATACCTGTATGAAACGGACAATTGTTCTCGATCAGAGGTCACGGACTACTGCTGGAGTCAGGAGGATACCTATATGAAGCGGACTATTGTTCTCGATCAGAGCCCGCAGACTGCTTCTGTGCCCGACAAATTTTATTAAGAGCGGTCAGGGCCTAACCACTTGGTTTTTTTTGCGGTCTAAAATTTTTTATCCGCCCTGTCAGCGGGTTATAGTTTAGTCTCACATCGGCTGTTGTATTTTTCTTCTTTCCCTTTTTACCAATAAATAGGGAGTCATACTCATGTAAATTAACTTTTTGTCAAATACAAAGCTTGTTATTTAGATTTTTCCATATGGTATCAGAGGACACCCGGTCCTTGCGGTTTTCGGTTTTTTAACCGCCTGCTTTGCTCGTGTTCTTTGCGACCTCCAATTTTCTAACTGCGCCACTTCTTCTATCCGCTCGAGCTCTTTTTTTTGTCCACCCGAGCTTTCTTTTCCCCTATCTGTGTGGTTTCTTTTTCTAACCGCCTTATTCGTGGCAGATACAAAGTATTCTTCTACCACTCATCTTCAGTGCCCTCTGCTTACCTCACCATCCTCTAATGACATGTTTGCTCATCTGACTCGCTCTGGTAATTTTGGTGTTCGTAGACGTCATACTGGTGGGTGTGGTACGTCTCGTCATGTCTGCTCTCACTGTGGCAAGACAGTCCATCTTGTTGATCGTTGTTGGGCTAAGTATCCTCATCTTCGCCCGTCTGCGGGCATAAACACTAAGAAGTCCACGTCTCTTGCATCCACCTCTTCTACTTGTGCTAATGTTGTTACTCAGTGTAAGTGGTTGATTGATTCTAGTTCTACAATTCACATGACCGGAGATTATGATTTGATCTCTTGCTTGAACAAACATAACTGGTCTCCTCCGTTTTTATTGTGAATGGTACTCTGTCTCCTTTCTGCGGGACTGGTACAATTTCTGTTACTCTAACCTTGCAGCTTAAGGACACGCTTTACGTCCCGTCTTTTCCGTGCAATTTAATCTCTGGTCCTGCTTTTTGTAAACAGTTGAAATGCACAGTTACCTTTAATTTTACTACTTGTTCTTTTCATGATCCGTACTCCAAGGAGAAGATTGCTACTGGGTCTGAAAGCAATGAGCTCTTCTTCCTCGACAATGTCACTGCTTACTCTGCTTCTCTTCTACAGTAGCATCTTCGTCTTGGTCATCCTCCTCCTCGTCTCATCTACCAACTCCTGCCAGATTTACCTAGGGAGGACTATTCCCACAACTGTGAGGCCTGCCAACTTGGCAAGAATCATCATTCTTTTTTTCCCGCAAGAAAAAGACGTAGATCTTCTCGTCTGTTTGAACTTGTTCATTTCGATATTTAGGGTCGTGCCCCTGTTCGGACTGTTGGTAGAGGAAGTTTATATTTTGTTACATTTGTTGATGATTTTTATTGTTGTACTTGGTTGTATCTTTTACGAGAATATTCTGACATTTTTTATATGTTCATGCAATTTTATAATACGGTACAAACTCAGTTTGATGTTTCTCTTAAAACTCTTCGCACTGATAATGCTCGAGAATATCGCAGTCACCAGTTTTCCAATTTTTGTATGCACTGCTACATAGTTCATCAAACGAGTTGTCCTTACATGCCACGACAAAATGAGGTTGCTGAGCGCAAAAATCGACATCTCTTGGATGTTACTTGCAACCTTCTCACACAGATGAATGTTCCTTGTTCATACTAGGGACATGATGTGTTTCATTCTTGCTATTTTATCAACTGTATTCCCTCCTCGATTCTTCAAGGTCACACCCCATTCTCTGTTTTACATCTAATTGCTCCACCTTTTTCTTTTCCACTCAGTGTTTTTGGCTGCACAGCATTTATGCATACTCCGTCTCCTGGTCGTGATAAGATTTCATCTTGCTCGGTCAATTGTGTTTTCTAGGTTATTGTTCGACAAAAAAGGGGTATTGATGCCTTGATCCCCGGCTACAGAAACATTTTGTTTCTGCTGATGTTACATTCTTCGAAGATATGCCTTATTTCTCTCAAGCTACTACTCTCTCCCCCATCCAATTCTTCATCATTTCTTCCTATTCCTTTCGTACCTACGTCTATGTCTGTTCCACCACTTACTCTATTGTCTTCATCTCTATCTTCTGATTCTCCCTTGCCTTTGGATCCATAGCTGACAGTTCCTGGACCAGTAATCTCTCCGGCGGATAGATCTCCTATCGAAGATAAGGCAGATCTTGATCTTCCTATTTCTCTACGAAAGGGGGTTTGAACATGCACTAAATATTCCATTTATGATGTCATGTCTTATGATCGTCTGTCCCCAACTGGACGAAGATTTGCTCTTGCTCTTTCTGCTAATACTCTCTCGGTTAACTATCAGGAGGCTCTTGCTATTCCGCATTGGAAGGCGACAATGGATGAGGAAATGACAACCTTAACCTAATAGGGGTACTTGCACTCTTGTTCGTCCTCTTTGGTGTGGATGTGATTGGTTGCCCGTGGGTCTTTGTCATCAAATTTCATCTAGATGGTACTATTGACCATTATAAGGCTCGGTTTGTGTCCAAAGACTTTACTCAGACATATGGTGTGGGTTTTTTCGATACATTTTCCTTAGTTGCTCGTATCAGCATGATCCGAGTTATTTTCTCTATTGCTGTGAATAAGGGTTGGGAGATGTGTTAGTTAGATGTCAAGAATGCCTTCCTGTATGATGATCTACAAGAGGTGGTTTATATGGAGCAACCTCCTGGGTATGTTACTCTGGGGAAGTCTCGGGTATGCAGGTTAAAAAGGCAATTTATGGTATAAAGAAAAGTCCACAGGCCTGGTTCGAAAAGTTCAACAAGGTTGTGTCTCTTATTGGCTTCACTCGTAGTTCTGCTAATCATTCTCTTTTTGTTTGCAAAACCACTAAGGGGCTTGTGGTTCTTGCTATCTTTGTGGATGATATTCTCCTTATCGGTAATGATAAGGAAGGAATTGATCTAGCAAAGAAGCATATTCGACAACATTTTATTACAAAGGATATGAGCTCTCCTAAGTACTTCCTTGGGATAGAAATCTTGCGAAAACACAACTCTGTGGTTCTCTCACAGCAGAAGTATACGTTAGATCTGTTGAAAGAAACTGATCTTCTTGGGGCAAAACCAGTTTGTTGTCATATGGCCGTTAGTGATGACAAAGGTTGGACAAAAGATTCACCTCTTCTTTCTAATAGTACTATATACATACGACATGTGGAAAAACTCATCAATATGACTGTTACCAGACTAGATATTTGTAATGCAGTAGGGAAGGTCGGTCAGTTTATGCAAGCCCCCAGAGAGTGTCATCTTCGTTCAGCCTTAAAAATTCTGAAATATGTAAAAAGGTATCCAGGGAAGGGATTATTATTTCGAAAACATAACCATCTGAAGATTAAAGCCTATTTTAATGCTAGTTATGCTGACAATAAAGAAGATAGGAAGTCCACTTTTGGTTTCTGCACCTTTGTAGGAGGGAACTTTGTTAGTTGGAAAAGCAAGAAAGACTGTTATGTCACGATCAAGTGCTAAAGCTGAGTACCAGAGCGTGACATCGACTGCTTACGAGCTTAAATGATTGTGTGCCCTTATGCTTGACCTAGGAGAAGTATATGATCATCCTTTACCTATGTTCTGTGACAACCAGGCTGCTATACATATATAAAAAAAATCCAATTTTTCATGAAAGGACAAAACACATGGAAGTTGACTGTCACTTCGTTAGAGAAAATTTTTTGAAGAATCAAATCTGTACTCTGTTTATCACTTCAGAAAAGGAGATTGCAGTCGTCTTTATCAAACTAGTGTCCGCTTCTCTTTCGGATTTTTGTGACAAGCTGTGAATGGTTGATATATATGCTCTAGATTGAGGGAGTGTGTTAGATTTTATGAAGCTTTGGCGGATTGACGGTTTGGTCGGGAGGCCTGACAGTTAGGCGGTCTACCGGTTAGTCTTGTGGTATGGTTCCTGCAGTATTGGGCACTGTTAGATTTCATGGAGCCTAAACACGGTTTGGTCGGGCGGCTTGACAGTTAGGCAATCTGTCGGTTAGTCTTGGAAGTTAGTCTTGGTGGTCTGGTTCCTGCAGTATTGCGGGCTATCTCTAGCGGTCTGGTCAAGAGGCTAGCAAGTTGTGGTGGTCTGGTTCGTATCTTGGTGGAGTGGACTTGGCGAAAATGGTTGTAGTCGCGGTTGATAGAGGCAGCTGAAGTTACGGTTTGGAGAGCAGATAAAGCTGCGGGTACCAGCAGTTGTTGTGTCTTGGTGCTGAAGCGAGCTGGTCTTGGGTCTGGCGGATAGTATGAAGCGAGCTAGTCAGAGGTCGCGGGCTGCCACTGGAGTCCGGCAGATACCTGTATGAAGCAGACTATTGTTCTCGATCAGAGGTCGTAGACTGCTACTCGAGTCCAGCGGATACCTGTATGAAGCAAACTGCTGTTCTCGATCAGAGGCTGCAGACTACTACTTAAGTTCGGCAGATACCTGTGTGAAGCGTACTGCTTCTGTGCCTAGCAAATTCTAGTCGGAGCGGTCAGGGCCTAACCCCTTAGTTGTTGTGCGGTCTAAAATTTTTTATCCGGCCTGTCCGCGGGTTGTAGTTTAGTTCCACATCGGTTGTTGTATTTTTCTTCTTTCCTCTTTCCCCTATAAATAGAGGGTCATTCTCATGTAAATTAACCTTATGTGGAATGCAAAGCTTGTTATTTAGATTTTTTTCACAACAAAGGCGCAACCGCATGGTGGAGGTACGATGGCAACAACGAAGTTCGGATTACTACCTCATGGGTGGTTGTCGACACCCAACGAAGGTGCAACCGCATGGTGGATGTACGATGGCAAAAACCTTCCTCTTGCTCTTTAGTCATTGACGGCGATCTCCAACTCCTTTTGCCGATTCATTTGGATTCGCAAAGAGCATAAGGTTCTAAACGAGACTGCAATGGATAAATAGATGGCAAGTATGGGTGTTTGTAATTAGAGACACATTTTCATTGTGTAGTGGTGGTCGATTTGGCCTCCTTACATCTTTTAGTGGTGTCTCCGGGATAGCCTTAGTTGGATCAAAACTCCAAGGAATGAGTTTTGTCAACCTTCCCGTGGTCGGGTTTGACTATTTATGCTAAGTTCTTGACCAAATTAGTGACATGTCATCACCATAGGCCGATGTGAGTCATAGTAGGTCCAATTGAGCCTTGACACAACCCTAAGGGGTTAAACCAATCAAATTGATCTAGGTTAACAAATGTTGACCTTTTGATCATGTGTTAACCTATGATTGGTTAGGATATGGTGTGATTATCTTGATCATGGTCTATGCTTAGCTAACTAAGGCTATGTGAACCCTTATGGTGTGACCAAATGCTCCTCACACACACATAAGCACACATGTAGGTCAGTCTAGTTAATTAGATGCAAGGTTCACCTTGGAACTTTCACACACTCCCTATGGATCAATGGAGCATGGAGGACCTTTCCTTGCTCAAATGAGCTAGCACAGGTGCAATAGACTATGTCACTCATACTTCTAGGGCCCTACAAAGTTCGGGATGTCACGGGTCGGGCTCTAAACTTAATTAAAATAAATCACTAATAAAAATTAAATTGAAATTATTATTTTTATATTTAGTATATATTATTACTATTCATTAAATTTTCAACAAAATATGATTGCAGATTGGCCATGGTCTTATGATTCTGATTGAAAGATCATCAAAATAAAAGCATCTTTAAGAATTTAAAATTGTATTTTTCTATATTCAAAAATTGCACACTTTTTTTTAAATATCAATGTTAACTAAAAAAACTAATGACATTAAAATAACCTTTGCATGTTTTTTATATTTGTTAATTAAATTTTTTTTAATATATTAGTGCACTGCTCATACAAATTTTTTTACACACCACTGAACAAGAGAAATTAAGAAAACTAAGGCTTTGTTTGGCATGATGGTGACGGTCATGAACATGATGGTTAATTTGTCATTCGTTGACGCCCACCTAAAGAACTTTATCCACTTTTATGTTCAAACGGATGATGTTTGATAGGTGATATTTAACGAATGACAGTTTAACCCACTCGTTTACGACCACCACCACCATGCCAAACGTTTGGCACTATGGCAGCGGTCATGAACATGGGGGTAAAATTATCATTCATTATTGCCCATCTAAGAAACTTCATCCACTTTTATGTTCAAACGGATGATGTTTGTTAGGTGGTCCATAACGAATGACGGTTTAACCCATGCGTTTACGACCCCCGCCACCGTGCCAAACAAATCAACCACCACCACATTAAAGGTCCAGTTCATGCGATCATAACCGCTTGACCGGTGAAAATAAATCTCCGAGCCTAAATATTACATTATTTAGAAGACATCTTTTTATATAATACTAAAGAAACTGGTGAAAAATCCCAGGCGCACAATATCCAACCAACAATCTTAGTACTTCAATTATTTGATGTATTCTCAATATGTGGTATCTAATGAGAGCACCAACAATAAATGCACGGTTTCCACATGCAAAAAACATATCTTTTTTCAATATTTTTCAGTTTATATCTCTCCAGTTAACTGTTAATATTACTCTTATTTAATATTTTGTAATTTTTTCTATTAATAATTTACTTATTTTAGTTTAGTTAAAAGGAACAATCTTTCTCTACTTTATCATAAGCAGCAAGCAATCTAGAATGGGAAATCCATGAGCTCTATTGGCAACAACACCCCACCATTCACAAGCTCCACATGTAGTGTGACCGGAGGCGTGAACATCCTTGTCACATTACGCACAGCAACAAGCTACTGGAGTGCTGTGTGGATCTCTTACCACGATAGTTTTTAATCATTAATATTTTGATATTTTAATAGTTATTTTAGTACAACCAACCTTTTTTTCATTTTATTTTAAGAGAATTTTTGGATACGCTCAGCACATATAGAAATCATGTGAGACTGTATTTTCATTTTAGATTACAATCGTAACGACAATTATGATCGCAATTGGGTTGTATTTTCAATTAAAATTAAGTTCAAAAGAAAATCACTTTTTTTAACAAATGTATTTTCAACAAAAAAAATATATACATACGAGTACTTAAAATGAGCATGAAAATACAAGGATCAATATTCCCAATCTTATTTTACTATAAAAAAAAATTCTATCTTAATTTTCCTATACCATCCTTAAGTGCCGGCAACATGCCTAATTATTTTTGTTATTTTAAACTAGCAATCTAGCACGGGAAACGAGCCTCGTGGGACAGCACACCCGCCACTCACTATTTCCGCATGTAACCAGAGGTGTGAACATTGTTCCTCACATTACACGGATCCGGATTCCCTGGAGTTCCTGCGGGAACTATCGGGGGAGGAGTTCCTATTTTGCGAAGTAATGGAGCGGAATCAGAAAAAATGGTTAACATGAAAGTTGTAGATATCCCCGAGACGAATAACTTTCATGTTGAACATTTTTTGATTTGAAGTCGTTTAGACCCCCCGATTTGGGTCCCGAAAAAACTGAGACCGAAAATAATTAATCAGACTCAGTTTTTTCGGGGCCCAAATCGGGGGTCTAAACGACTTCAAATCAAAAAATATTAAACATGAAAGTTATTCGTTTCGGGGATATCTACAACTTTCATGTTAATCATTTTTTCTGATTCCGCTCAATTACTTCGCAAAATAGGAACTCCATCCCCTGAAATTCCCGCAAGAACTCCAGGGGATCCGGATTTGTAATGTGGGAACTACAAGCGGCAGGGTGTCGCCGCACGACTCACGGGGTTTCGCATACCAAACTGTGGTTCGAATCATTTACAACATTAAATAGTATTTATTTATTAGAATAAAGTACCTGTGACAGCCATATATTCTAGAGGGACATTTAACACCCAATGAGTTTCAAAAGAACTGTTACAATTCCTAATTTTTCATAATCATTTGATCCCATAAAAATTCTTCCAACAAGGAGTCAAAAGTCTTGATTATGAAAAAATAGGAATAACAACAATTCTTTAAAATTCACAGGAGATCAAATGTCTTTCCTTTATAATATAGAGATGTCACAAATGCTTTATCCTTATATTAAAGACAACCCAAATACCCAATTAATAGCGACCACAAAAAATGTTCAAATACCCAATTAATAGCAACAATCAAAAACTAAAATAAGATTATAAGATAATATATATAATTGATATAATACAAAAAACTTTCATCTCCCATTAATCTTTCTACAAGGATGAACTCTGAATTTTAGTCCCCACCACCAAAAATGTGATGTATGCAAATTATATTGGTATTTTGATGTTACTAATTATATCCTTTAAAATTACTTCCATTATTATATAGAATAGGTAATAAATAATAAATATACTACAAAAACATTGAGAAGCCCAATTTGTTATTTTGGCTCCGTTTGGCACGGTGGTGGCGGTCATGAACACGAGAGTTAAATTGTCATTCATTAACGCTCACCTAAAAAACTTCATCCACTTTTATGTTCAAGCGGATGATGCTTGTTAGGCGATCGTTAACGAATGACCATGCATTTACGATCACCACCATCATGCCAAACGGAGACTTCAGTACGATCACCAGTAGCAACAACCCTGCTTATCTCCAAAGCCTGGCAAACCAAATGATGCAGTTCGAAGATTATACTTCATTTCTTTAGATTACCTTCAAGTCTCTCTATTGCAGCACTAACAGCACTTGTGTTCGTAGTCTGTGTCATATTAGAGGGAAGTATCTGTTTATTTGCCTTCTCAATAAGCTTCATATGTAGCCAACCTGAAAACAATAGGTCGACAATTAAAACAGTTATGGCGCACATTGGAAGCTGCAAGAATAACACAATAAATGCCATCACTATAAGGGTCATTTACCGCGACATTCCTCTAAGTTTGCTAGATTCAAGGTTATACCCCTCTTTTGAAATTACAAAAACTCCACACTCTTTTGAAATTACAAAAATCTCCTCCGTTACATAATATCTACGCACAAAAACAATCCCTCTGAATATTTACTCTGAGGGGATATTTTTGTGTATTGATGTTATGAATTGTAAACTTCATGAATGTTTTTGTAATTTCAAACATAAGAGGGGTGTAATCTGTAATTATGCTAACTTTTTGGGTAAATTTTTGTAATTATTCTTTTATTATAGTTAGTTAACATGGCAGTAGAAGTAAATGAAAAAGTGGCATGTCGATGCACACTGCAAAGAAATTAGTGAAATTCTAAGGCATGTATAAATCAAGTCCTGAGTCCGGATATGTTCCATTATGCAAGATAACTAGATAATAATAAAGAAAAAAAGCCATGCCACTTCCTCCAGAGAACACTGTAGAACAATGTTACGCTAATTCTATCATGTGATCCAGATATCTAAAGGAGGCCGTGATGGCCCGCATTGCCAGACACAGGTTTATTCCCACAGGAGGCGGTGAACCGTTGCCCGTTTGGGGGATCGTAGTCTACGTTTACGCCCAGATAGTCGTTCTGAATCGTTTTGATGTATTATTTTATATCTTTTAAGATATATTTGACACTCGATCCGATCGGACAATTAGAGATTACTGATCCAGATGTCTGTCAATTACTGAAGGACTACGTAGATATCATGCCCAAAGACCTCTCTGATAAGCTTCCCCGTTGAGGGACATAGAACATACAATCGATTTGATCCCAGGAGAATCTTTGTCAAATTTACCCCATTACCATTTGAATCCAACCAAACATGTCGAACTGAAACGACAGACGATGATCTTCTTCGAATGTATTACATACGAGAAAACCTGAGCCCTTATGCCATACCGGCCCACTTACCCCGAAGGATGACAGCTATTGCATGTAGGGCTGATATCGAGTCGACTTCGATCGATTTCAACCCGGCTCGAAATCGAAATTTTCGAATCGAAGTCGGCTCGAAATCGACTCGAACTCGAAATCAATTGCGAGTCGAGCCGGCTCGACTCGAAATCGATTTCATTCCGAGCTGGCTCGAATCAATTTCGAGCCGGCTCGAAATTATTTTTTTTATATAAAAAATAATTTATTACACATTAATACAAATTTTTTACATTTCAGAACAATTATTTCCAAAAAAACGAGGCAAGAAAATTTCACATACCGACGATACCGTCATACCTCATGAAAACAATTTACCCAAATCTCATAAAAAAGGAATTTAAAAATTAAACTACTTCTCAAATCAAGTACTTGATTAAAAATATAACAAAATCAACAAAATCAGGAAGCAGGAAGGATGTTAAATGTCCTTTGAAAAAAGCCTGTTCATTGAGCCTATGAATCGTAGTTGTTGGCTTTTAAGAAAACCATTTTTGCAATGAAAACGGTGAGAAATTACCCAACAGGGCCAGAAATGGATTCTGGAAGCAGGAAGCAGGAGGAAGTAAGCAGTAGCCAAGGAACCAGAAAGTAAGGAGGAGAAATTACGCCTTCTACAGTTGCTGACTCGTCGTCCAGACTCCAGAAAGCAGGAAGCAGGAGCCCAGGAACCTGTGTCGCCGCGTCGGAACTGCAGCCTCGGCGTCGCCGCGTTGGAAGTCGGAAGTCGGAACAAGGAGAAATGGAGAATGTCGACTCGCCGTCCAGACTCCAGAAAGGAGCAAGGAAGAGAGTAACTTGCGTTGCCCGTCGGAAGTCAGCGGAGCAGCGGAGCTGCTGCCTCTGCGTCGCCGGGTCGGAAGTCGGAAGAAGGAGAAATGGTGAGTCAGCGGCTCAGGAGGGAAAGAAAGCGGAGCTATGTTAAATGACATCTATTATTCTATATTTTTAATATCGATATCAACTATCGAGGGGGCGAGGCTCAGGGAGTCAGGGGCCACACCACCAGCCAGGCGCCATTATGAATTTATGATGATTGACGAAGCATTTCCGCAGTCGCAGTTCTGCACATTGATATGGCGTGATACCGCCGATTCCGCCGCAACCTAGGGCCTAGTACAGCAGGAAAATATTTTATATTTTATATTATATATATATATATATATTTCGAGCTGGCTCGAATCATAAATCGAGCGACTCGAGACCGGCTCGAAATCGACTCGAAAATATTTTCGAGTCATTTTGACTCGAGTCAAAATGATGCGAATCATTTTATTCCGATTTCGATTCAATTGAAATTTCGAGCGATTAACGAGCGATTATCGAGTTTCGATTATTATGCTCAGCCCTAATTGCATGTGAATTGATAGTCATGTCACCAATAAAATCAAGGTCAAGCATCGTTTTCCTATTCCTCGCTTCGACGACTTCCTGAACTCGATGGCCGGTGTCCTGATCTTTTCGAAGATCGATATTCGTAGTGGGTACCATCAGATTAGATTTAGGGAGGGGGATGAGTGGAAGACGGCCTTCAAGACGAAGGTCGACTTATATGAGTGACTAGTTATGCCATTTGGATTATCGAACGTGCCTAGCACGTTCATGAGAGTAATGACACAGGTCATGGGGCCCTAAATAGGCAAATTTCTGGTAGTGTATTTTGATGATATATTGATATAACCCCAAAGCCGCACCGAGCACATGCATCACATTCGCCTCATATTTTAGCTCCTGCGGAAGGAGCATCTCTACTTGCAGCCCGCCTCTATTATTCTAAACGCAATTTTTGATGCATCTGATGGTAGCTGGGCGGCCCAACACAACCTTGACTCATCTTGGTCGCTCCCACCTCTTAGATAGATAAAAATCAATTTTGATGGGTCCGTGCACGCGAACAACCATGTCGGGCTCAGTTGCCCAGTTAGAAACCATGTTGGTGAGCTTATTGCGGCTAGAGGAGCTGGAAAAAACAGCTGATCGGTGAATATGTCGAAGCTTAGGAGTGCCTTCTAGGCCTCATTCTTGCCAAGGACTTCATGGACGGCGTGCCTGGCGTTATTATTAAGGGCGACTCGGCTTTGCGTGCTCTACCCTCAGCCGGATTCTTTCGGGGCTATTTGCGGGGGATGTTGAGACTTTGCTTGCTAGAACCATAAAGGACTGTCCAAGACTCATTATTTCACAAATTGATCAAAGGGCCAACTCCGCTGCCGATTACGTGGCCAACATTGCTTGTGTGAGGGATTTTGTGTGGGAAAGGGGAATGCCCCTAACCCAAACTCTTTCTTTTATCCTCACCCAAGACCTTTTGCCTATGTAACGTTTCCTTCTTTTTATTTTATATAAATATAAAGCCAAGGCCACTTCAAGGAAGAAGCATCTCTATGTCAATTTAAAAAAGTGTTTGTTCTTGTCTGCGCATGTTCATTTCTTGGGATATATAGTTTTTGCTTCTGGTATATCGGTTGATCCTGACAAGGTCAAGTCTATTCGTGAGTGTCCTGCCCCCACGAACATTCATGAGGCCCGTAATATTCATGGACTCGCCACCTTCTATAGGAGGTTTGTCCGTGGCTTCAACCCTATTATGACCCCCTTAACGAGCTGTCTCGGTAAGGGTGATTTTGTGTGGGCGAATGCCGCCACTCAGGCCTTCAGGAAGATTAAGGAGAGACTGTCTTCCACTCCTCTCCTACATCAACTTGATTTCTCCATGGCCTTTGAGGTGGCCTGTGATGTATCAGGAGTTAGAATCGGCGCGGTACTTAGTCAGGAAGGTCATCTAGTTACTTCAGTGAGAAACTGAATGAGCCCCGGTAAAAGTACTCAAATTATGATCGGGAGTACTATGCCATCATGCAAGAACTTCGCTAATGACGTCATTATCTATTGCACTAGGAGTTTGTTCTGTATTCTGATCATCGGACTTTGAGGTATCTCGACTCGCAGAAGAAATTAGGCTACCGCCACGCGAAATGGGTCGAATATATGCAGGATTATCATTACATTCTCAAGCACTGAGTGGGTGTCAAGAACAAGCCGACTGATGACCTGAGTCACCGAGTCAAGAACAAGCCGACTGATGCCCTGAGTAGCCAAATATATGCAGGATTATCATTACATTCTCAAACACTGAGTATGTGTCAAGAACAAGCCGACTGATGCCTTGAGTCGTCGAGTCAACATCCTACACACCATGAGAACCTAAGTTGTGGGCTTCAAGCATCTAGTTTATGATTACCCAGTGTGCCCAGATTTTGGTGACATCTAGACCGCGTATTGAGGGACCCTCCTGACCTTCGTGAGGGTTATATGATCTATGACGGGTACATATTCTTGGGCTCTCACCTCTACATTCCTCAAACATCCCTCCGAGATTTCCTTATCTGGGAGCTGCACGCGGGAGGGGTAGTGAGATACTTTGGGCGAGAGAAGACAATTGCGTTAATTGAGGATCGTTTCATCTAACCTTGTTAGTGTTACCATGATGATCTAGAAGTGGTCAAACGAATAGTTTCACTGCCAACGCAATATGAGCCTACATGGTCGCACAGAAGAGCGTTTGGAGAAGTTGGAGGAATGGATTGTGTTGGTCTTACTCATAATATATGATATGAGTGAAGGACCAAACACTTACTGAATTGAAATTCGAGAGGGCAAGTCAATTCGTCGAGTTATCCAGAGACATCTCAACGAATTCGTCGAGTTATCCCGAGTCATCTCGTATCATCTCAACGAATTCGTCAGATTATCTCGTGTCATTTCGACGAATGTGTCAAAGTCGTCTCGACGAATTCGTCGAATCATCTCGAGTTATTTCGACGAATGTGTCTCGAGTCTTCTCGAGGAATTCGTCGAGTTATCTCGTGTCATTTCGACGATTCGTCGAGACATCTCGAGTCATCTCGACGAATATGTATTGAGCAAATTCCATGAGTTGCGAGTCTGCCGATAGCGACAAATTTCCATCTGTTTGTTCCTTTAGGTACAAATAAAAGATGCCTTAGGTTTTTCCTGAGTGCACTGTGTTGAGCCCGAGACGATCATAAAGAGCCGACGAAAAAACATTTCCAGAGATTCCGATCCCATAGCCATCACTGTCGCTCAGCCCGATTCTGGCGCCCGTCGTCGTCGCCTCTTCTGGAGCAAACCTAGCAGTCTGTGAAGACGCAGAGTGCTTTCCGTTCTCCTACCCAGATTTCGTTTGACGAAGTGTCGACGTTCTCTCGTTCGTGTGGATCACTGCAGAGCCGCAGATTGGTTTTTACGTGAACTCATTCGCCGGCCGGAGATCTATCTCTTGGAGCATCTTGGTTGAGTGTCGACTCAATCCCGCTAAGATATACTTTTATTTAAAGTTGTTTTACTTCTTGATTAATGTTCATCGCAAGATCCATTTTTCTTTGAGATTTCTTGATTCTGTATTCCGCTGCGCACATGTGATGTGTCTTTCATAGATACCAACAGTGGTATCAAAGCGAGGTTCCATGATGATCATTGTTTCAGAATTTGCTAAATCTACTGCGTGTAGATCTGAAAATTTAAAAGTGTTCTAAATACCCAAATCTATTCCTGGAGCATCAAATGTTGATGGTTTTTGAGTGAAATTGGTGTCGACTCAACCTTGTTAGGGGCTCTACCCCTAAGACATCGCCAGGGGCGCAGCCCCTTGGAACACCGCTAGGAACGCATGTGATTTCGTTGTGTTCTCTTTATTTCTCCTTAACAGTAACTGTCCCTCTTGTTAATTTGTGAAACCAAGTGTGGTAGATTTTGAATCTCATATAGAGAGAAGTATTTTTGTGAATATGCGCATTGGTTAATTGTTAACCATGATAAAGTGTCAATTATCTTGAAATCCCTTATGCAATAATAAGTATTTGGATGTCTTCCGATGAATGACACTCTTCCTGGCTCGATCAATGAAGTGCGAGCTTACCGAAGCAAGGTGCATTAATCTATCCTGGTAAGGGTGCGAGCGGATAATTGTGATATCTCACTGTCGACATCGGGTCAAACTTAGCTGAGTGACCTCAAAAATTGAGTGCTCAGAGACATAAGGTTGGCAAACACCATATGATGGATGCGAATAAAAAGTTATTCACCAACCGTATAAGAGTTGCATGATGATGCAATTGGCAATCGTTGCTTACCTAAATAACTACATTGTGAGAGAAAAGCCAAAACTGACTCGTGGTGTTGGTAATATACGGATCTTGTCCACTAAGAGAGTAGCTCGCATAAACTCTCCGAATTGATATTGAGGGTTATCAGTTTGATTAAAATAGTGAGAGTATTTTTAATTAAAGTCTTAATTGAAATAAAAATATATTTTGAAATGTAGTACTGAGTTTTCCTTGCATAAATTCTTGTATAATTTTCATGACAAGTGGATCTCACTCTACCCAGTTCCTCAGAGCTATCCTTGAGAAGGAGAAACTGAACGGGATAAATTATCTGTACTGGTATAGAAATCTGAGAATTGTTCTCAAGCAAGAGCGTAAGCTCTATGTCTTGGAAGAGGATTCCTCTAAAGAGCCAGTCGGGAATGTGTCCCGAGCTGATAAAGATGCTTATAAGAAGTACCAATGCGACTCTTTGGATGTCGAATATCTCATGCTCGCCACCATGAACACTGAGCTTCAGAAGCAACATGAGAACACGAGTTGTAAGGTGATTGACGAACACCTTAAGAAAATGTTTCAAGGACAATCTCAGCAAGAGAGGTTTGACGTCAGCAAGGCTTTATTTTAGTGTAAGATGGGAGCACAAGACCTAGTAGAAACTCATGTGGATGATTGGGTATATAGAGAACCTTGAAAGACTAGGTTTTCCTCTGGGTCAAGAGTTGGCTACAGACCTGATCCTGCAATCATTGTCAGACAGTTACGAGCAGTTTGTCTTGAATTACAATGTGAATGAAATTGACAAGACACTGCCTGAGCTCCTAGGCATGTTAAGAACTGCCGAGATCAACATGAAGAAGGTCAAACCTGCTAGCCTCATGTTGATGGTGCAAGGCAAGGGCAAGTCCAAAGGTTTCAAGAAGACTAAGGTTGGACCTAAGTCATCTCTTGAGCTCAAGTCTTCAGCACTGAAGAAGAAAGGCTTGGTGACGGAAGGGAATGCCACCATTGTGGCAAGACTGATCATTGGAGGAGAAATTATCCGTTTTATATTGAGGGTCTGCAGAAAATGAAGGGAGATATGACTTCCGCTTCAAATATTTATGTTATAGAGATAAACTTTTCTGCTTCTTCATCCTGAGTATTGGATACCGGATGCGGTTCTTACATTTGTATAAATGTGGATGAACTGGGAAGGAGAAGAATGCTAAGTAAAGTGGAGGTGGACCTGCGTGTTATCAATGGAGCAAGAGTTGTTATTGTCGCCGTATGAGTTTACCGTCTTTTTTTACCCAGTGAGCTTGTATTGGAACTAAATAATTTTATTATGTTCCTGCCATAACTAAAAACATCATTTCTATTTCATGTTTGGACATGATTGAATTCTCTTTTATTATTAAGAACAATTGTTGTTTCATATTTAAGAATGATGTTTGTTATGTTGTAGCTCAAATGTTTAATGGTTTGTATATTTTGAACTTATACCATTCGATCTATAATAAAAAAAAATACTAAAAGATTAAAAACAAACGAATCAAATCCGACATACCTTTGACATTGTCGTTTTGGTCATATAAATGAGAAACGCATATCCAAGCTCCATAAAAATGGACTACTAGACTCATTTGATTATGAATCATTTAAGAGATGCAAATCATGTTTATTAGGCAAGATGACTAAAGTCCCTTTCACTGGTTTTAATGAAAGAGCTGATGATCTTTTGGGTATAATACATAGTGATATATGCGGACCCATGAGTTTTATAGCTAGAGGTGAGTACTTCTAGATTGTTACACTTACT